>CM055850.1:2702220-3302220 GCA_029490765.1 Euthynnus affinis | reverse complement strand
GAGAAAGAGAGAGAAACATGTGCTGAGAAAGGCTCAAAGTTTTAAAGCAATTGTTTGTCAGACAGCGTGCGAAGCTGAACAGAACTGGAACAAGATGCTCACAGCTCAAGAAATCAAACCATCTGCAGCCAGTAACCACATGACAGACAGACAAAAAAGAAAATTAATGTTTTGTTGCAACCTGTCCTCAGCCTCCAGTTTGTGGAGCTGGCCACTACATCAGGCGTTAATTGCTACTTGTCCCTTGATGATGCAGCCTTTTCACTGCTAATTTTAAGCACCAGCTGATTATGAGTATTACTACAGGGCAGGCACCTGATGAAGTGATAATGACTGTGGAGGAAAAGGGACACTGAAAACAGAAATACAGAAAATAAACAAGATATCACTGAGCAGCAGCTCTAAATTTGTTAAAGATATAAGTGAATAAGTAACTGCCTTTATTTATTTGGTATTACTGTGCGGCAGTGGTATCATGTTCCATAGTTGTGCATGTTTTCAATGGGGCTACTGTCTAATGGTTATTTTTCATGATATGAAATGTCACAAATGAATGAAAAGGTGCCATCCTCAGACACCATAAATTCTCAAGAAAAAGCCTGTATGTGTAAATAATGATTGGTTGCCAGTTAAGGCTAACAAAACATTTAGGAGGGTCGAATCACTGTATTATCATAATTCACATTGTCATTTCAGCATAATGTCCATTTCCAGAGTGGTAATTATATCAGAACAGCAGTTCTGCTGCACCATGCTTGTGGAAAAGCCTTCCTAACCATCTGAGGGCAGTATAGATCCTGGTCCCTTTTAAAGGAGGCCTAAAAACCTTTCTATTCAGGAAGACTTTTTCATCTTAACTCTTATTATGGTTGTCAATTGTATTATTACCATTTTTTATTATTATTATTATTGTTATTACTAGTGTTAATTAATTAATTAATCACTACTCTGAGTTTCTAATTTAATTAAAAATATTCTTTTTAATCCCATGTTATTTCACATTGCTTTTGGTTTGCTGTTTTTTTAAATCACTGTTAATTAATCACTTCCTGTAGATGTTTCCATTATGAGCCCTCCTCTGGAAAAGGAGAAATTTTGGCTTTTGAGCTTGGCTCTTAGGTTTTTAGTGTACTGGCAAAGCTGACTTTCATTGATGGCAGCTTAACAAGATAGAAAAAATGGCAAAGTGGTAATGTCGGGAGGTAATTTACTTTTGTTAAAAAGAGTGGATATGACATTAGTATGACATAACTGTTGAACTGATGGAATTAGTCCTATAGAAATGAAGATTATGCTGAATTTACCAAGATGTACATAGTACATAGTAGGGGTGTGTCCAAGTACAAATATGTTATTTGGCAAAGCACAAATAGGGTTTTTTAATTAATATTTGTTTCATACAAATATTTAAAAAATTATTTGTTGTCAGGAAAAAAACATGTCAAATAGGTTGCATCGGTATCTCAGACTCTGTTGTCGGCGCCATCTTAACTATCTATTAGCAGGTCTCAACAAGGGGAGTCACATCCACCTACTACATGACACTCTTTTCCTAATTTGGACACCACTCCCAGATTTACAGGTGTTCCCCCGAGATAAAGCTGAGCTTTAAGCTGTTGTTTCCCTTCTCCTTTCCATAAAGTTAAGTTGTAAAAAATAGGCAATAAAAGAAAAGTGCAAAGCAATAATCACCTTTGAATTTCTTCTCTACATGTTGTGCCATGTGCTGTCTCTGTGTTATGGGTGTATAAATAGGTAGAGGTCTGACGATGAGGCAATGAGTTTTAAAGTTTTAGCTCAGGAGACAGCACAGTCATCAGTCATACAAATACTTGGCCCTCAGCACATCCCTAGTTCATAGAGCAAGATTTGAATATGCATTTACAGAAAATATCACTACCAGCAAATTATAATGGCAGCATCTCAGGAAAGAGAGGCATATTACTAAAATATAAGATATATTCAGAAAACTGGAAAACATGTTTAAATATACACTGACCAGCCACAACATTAAAACCACCTGCTAGTCATGTGATGCTTGCTAGTGAATGGCTGATTGAAAACTGCCTCCTCTTGAGTATTGCACTTTTAAAGTTATCAAAGAGTAACTAGAAAATTCTGCAGTTTCTAAAGAAATTGCATATGGGAACTGCAAATTTCTGTTCCAGCAGCAATTATTCAAAATGTAGTGTAGTTTGTAGTGCTACCTTCAGGTGAAATTGTATCAAATACCACACACTTGTTCAGCATATCCATCTGAATTTGGTCTCCATGGAATGTTGAATTTAAGAGATATGAAACTTAGGTTGTATGTTGGTGTTTCACTAATGGCCACAAGGTGGGGCTGTTGGCACCATGTTTCACTATGCTACGCACATTGACAGTTTCATTTCATTGAAGACCACAGAATTGTAGAAATATCATCATTATATTATTACAATAGCACCTCCTGTTGGTAGAATTGTAAATTATTTTATACTGTCAGTATATGTACAAGATTCTCAAATTTGGTGACAATCCGAATCAGCACTGAAAAGTTATTGCTCGTTAAATACATCTTTACATAGAAACCTTGTGATGAGTTTGTGTTTATGTTTATTTATCTACAGCAATGTATTACTTATCATGCATCCTCAGTGCATGTCTCCCTTTGATCTGAAGTCAACTGTTGACTCCGCCCACTGATGCACTCTGGAAGTTTGAGAGGAGCGAAAACTTCTCGTGTGTAAACTAGTACATATAGGCCTTAAGTTTTGGCCAAATTGAATTGGATGGAAAATATATGCTTTTTGTAGGCATTTTCATTGCGAATCCAGTGGTATAGATTTTAAAGTCATGTGACGTATAGTTTAGATGGTAGGATTCTAATTGACAGAGTTGTGCATGCTGAGGGAAAGGCTGTCCCATTGAAATGCATTATAAGTGGAGATGTCGCTCACCGACTTTCAGGGCAGATATTACAGATATGACATTGTTCCAGGGCTCAGGCCCTAATAAAGAGCGAAGATAACAAAGTGTGTGAGCTGCTTTTCAGTTCCCACACAACTAGAACATTTCTGTGGCAGAAATTTTGAAAGTGACACAGGCTGGTGCCAGTTGATCATGTGTGAGGGAGCCCCAGCGGCTGATGGAGAACTCTCATCTGGGAGGAGCCAATGTTATTTGTGTCACTGATAGCTCTTATGATTTCAGGCAGCGGTATGGCCATTAATTATTAGTGCTGATCATTACACTTTGTGTGTTTTTTCTGTATCATGTACAAGATAAAAAAGATAAAAATATATAAACATATATATATATAATTCTAATAATACTATATATTACATGGACTTTTAAGTCATGATGTGGAGTCACAACATGTACATAATGAATATCATTTACGGGTTTTCTACATCATCAGGAGCACACCTGTACATTATGAATACATTTTTTCATTCATTTCAAATATTGAAAGAATACCTTAGACGAACAGTTGTTTTTCATGTGTTTATTTATATGACAATCTCTGCCCTTTCACCCTCAAATGTGTTAAGAGAAACCCCCTCCCCCCCGCTGAAAAAAATGAAATGAAACAAAATAAATTTAAAAAAAATTTAAAAAATGAAATGAAACAAAATAAATAAATTTGCCAGTGGACACCCCATCCTAATTTTTTTCCGGAGATAACGAATGAACAAACACAGAAAAAAAGATAGAAAGAGAAAAAGCAAGCAAGGTGGAAATCCACTTTGCACCCTGCCCTGCCCCGGTACTGTGCGCACTGTGAGTGGAGGATAGGTCAAAGTATCCTGACAGGCCAAGTCCGTGTCAAGTTCTGGTCAAGATAGGCAAATATTTACATTTTACCTACATTTCATAATAATGAAAATGTCCAAGCCTTCAGGTGCGCGAGAGAGAAAACAAAGAAAAGTGGAGGATGAAAAAGTTGAGGTATGTTGTCTTATGTTATCTTTAAAATGTTGTTTTGTGTAACATCATTAGATGTTTCATTTGTAGCAGCTAGATAGCTAAGAAGCAATAAAGCTAATGCTACATAATAATGCTACCATAGCTGTTGGACTCAGATAAAGTTACAACTATGAGACTGAATGGCAGCCAGTAGCTAGCTATTTGAATAACTGCTGTAATTTCACTGACAAATATTAGTGATAATGGTTAACACTTATCCACAAAAACAGATTTCTGCAAGCCAGTGAGGCTTGAACCAGAGATGTGAACACCACTTAATATCGTAGCACATTTTTGTATGCTAGAATGATATTGAAATAATCAATAAATTATGTAAACACTGAATTACTGGGTTGCAAATTGGTAGCAATTAGGCTAAAGAAATGGTAAATGGACCGTACTTGTATAGCGCTTCTCTGGTCTTCAGACAACTCAAAGCGCTTATCTCGATGGTGCAAGCTTTTATTTCAGAAATGCATAAATTACAACTTGGTTATAATTCATTTTGAACTTAGTTATAACTAAGCTTGAACTTCCACACAGCTGGTGCACCAGGCTGCAGTAGTTCTACTCTGCAGCTACATGTTTTTGCTTGTAACTGGCCAATATCTACTCTATAACTGTCCAGATGCACTCAGGAAATATTTGAGGAAGCCTCCAGCTGCTAGAGAAGTTACAATTGACCTCCCATCTACACCACCCTCTGAAGCAGGCCAGCTCACATAAGTTCACTTGTGGTCTCTGTGTAAGTTAATTGATAGCACTGCTGTGTCATTATTATTATTATTATTATTATTAGTGACACGGGGTATTGCAGGAGTCACTACGCTCCATAGCTATGCAATAGCAATGGCAAAGCCCGAGTCACTAATAATAATAATACATCAAAATGTGCGGCTCGTTCGGGAATGGTGTGCTATGACTTTTGGTGAAGATATCGAAATTTTTCGCGACATAAGTCGCGAAAAACTGCAAAAGATTTCCCATAGGAAATGAATGGGGAGGGGTCAAAAAACATCCACATTTTAGGGGCAATTTCAAGCTTCAACTACTTCGCCATACTTTGAGCTACAGACTTCATTCAAACTTTAAAATGTTCACAAAGTTGTCAGCTATTAAACTTGTATTCAACTTTTTGAGTATTCTTTATACTTTTTGATCTGTGACTTTTAAAGTTTCATGTGCAATTTTAGATAAATTTTGAGTTTAACATTAGTGTGTATTGCTGGAATGTTCAGAGCTAGAGTGTGTGATGTCATCGCTTAGAGTGGAAGAAGCTGTTTAAATTTTTCTGAAAAATTTCTGGATAAATCGTCCTTTCAGCCACATATTTTGGTCTACACAAATAATTTTTTCCACATTAGTAGGCACACTTGTGCTCTGTCATTTAAATCACCAACCGTAGCTCAGACACAAACAGAATTTGAACTGTCAGCCCTTTTGTGAAGGGTTTACCGGCCAACTGTCCCATAGACTCCCATATTAATTAAGGAGGAGATTTCAGGAGGAGAGTTGAACTGACACCCTTTTTTCTCTCGCTCTCCTGTCAACATTTTTGGGTCTAGGGACTTGAAGATCACCAATATTGTGCAGAAAGATCTTGTGGTGGTCCTGGTCTGCTCAGATTTCTGATAGGACTTACAGTTCCTTCACAAAAATGCCTTTTTTGACAGGCTCATGGAGCTAACATTTTTAGCTACTTGGACAAATTTACACACCAACACACACGCACGCGTACGAGGACGCACACATGCACGGGTTGCCATGGGGAGCAGAGTAAATCTCCATGTATGTGTGTGGGGTTGCGTGTGGGCGTGCCTGCGGGCGTGCGTGTGAGTGTCCTGCTGTGCACGGAGCTGTGTACTAGCTAATCTACCTGAATCAGAGGGCGCTGCACCAACCACAAAGTCAACAGTCATCTGATTGAGGTAAGTGAATATTTTTCTCTTCAACTTTGTTATCTTAGTAGCATTAGCCTACATTATTCTTGAATCTAGACATTATTCTCTCATATTTTTGGGAATAAATTATTAATATGTACAAAAAATATACAGTCGGTACTGAGCAAGAACACTATACATATAGCTAAACTGTGACTCAGTGTGCTGTCAACGTCCATTAAAGTGCTGAGTTTGCTTCTGTCACGTTCAGAGTGATGTGAAAAGTGTTTGACATCATTAATATGATTTGTATCGAGATAGACCGTCTCTGTTGAAAAGTAAGGTCCGTTTTGTTTACGTTAACCGAAAATAGCCGCGCTATATAGCAGCGCCAGACTCCTTTGAAACAAACACACATTTAAGATGGTAAGGTAACGGGAGGTGTTGCTGTAGTGCAGCTAGCTGCTTAGTCTGTGTGTGTGACTGGGTGAGTTTCAGCGGTTGAAGAAGTTATCAGATCCCTTCGTGAAGCAAAGTACCTCACATTAACGCCAAAAAAGAGACTGTGTGGTAGATCTGTGCTCTGCTAAGTAAATTTAGTCTTTCTGTCAAAGGAGTCTGGTGTATTTGAATGGCAGTGAGGCTCACTGGCCAAACAGGTAGATGATATCACAGATTAAAACTGACCTTCGTGCTGTAAATACTGTTAGTGTAGTAGCGTAATGCTGTTGGTTGAAGAAGTATTCAGATTATTTTATTACAAATAAAAGTCCGCTATGAGAAAAAAACCTTCTTTTACTGTTCATATAAACACCCGACTTAAAATTACACCCGGAGAACTACGTATATATTGCTTCATATCTATATTATACTATCTATTGGACTATATACATATTATTTTGACTGGAAAATAAAAGCTGATAAATATTTATTTCCACACGATGCCTCTTTTACATCCTCTTATTATCTTCTGATAGATGCCTGTGTCATTTCACATCAAGAAAAAACTTGCTGGTTGAATATATATATATATATATATATATATATATATATATATATATATATATATATATATATATATATAGACAAGTAATATATAGACAAGTAAGGAGCATTTATAAATGTATCCATGAGGATGAGTTTAATTTGAGTTAATTCATGCTACCATAATGTTGTCTGTCTTACTGATTTCTTTGTTTTTGTGTATTTTCAGAGAACATGCAAGACGATCACCTTGCAGCCAAATTTCCCTCCTCTGTCTGTCCTGTAAGAGACATCCCACTTCTGCTGCTCCTCCTAAAGTTTCTTTCATTTTGTCCATGTAAAAGGTTTTTATGGGGCAGTTCCTCTAATCACATTTGAGGGTGAAAGGGCAGATTGTCATATAAATAAACACATGAAAAACAACTGTTGGTCTAAGGTGTGTTCTGTTTCAATGTTTGAAATGTATTAAGAAATGTATTCATAATGTACAGATGTGCTCCTGGTGATGTAGAAAACCCATAAATTATATTTATTATGTACATGTTGTGACTCCACATCATGACTTAAAAGTCAATGTAATATATAGTATTGTTAGAATTATATATATGTTTATATATATTTTCATGTTTCAAACACACTAAGTGTAATTATTGATCAGCACTAATAATTAACGGCCATACCACTGAAATCATAACAGAGCATCAATGACACAAAAACCATCAGCTCCTCCCTGATAAGTGTTCCCCATCAGCTGCTGGGGCTCCTTCACACATGACCCACCGGCACCGGCCCGTGTCACTCTCAAAATTTCTGCTGCAGGAATTTTCTAGTTAATATGGCAGTCTATGGGACAGTTGGCCAGTAAACCCTTCACAAAAAGGCTGACAGTTTAAATTCTGTTAGTGTCTGAGCTACGGTTGGTGATTTAAATGACAGAGCACAAGTGTGCCTACGACTGTGGAAGAATTATTTGTGTATATATCAAAATATGTGGCTGAAAGAACAATTTATCCAGAAATTTTACAGAAAAATTTGAACAGCATCTTCCACTCACTCACTCTAGCTCTGAACATTCCAGCAATACACACTCATGTTTTATATCAAAAATTGTTCAATATTGCGCATGAAACTTTAAAAGTCACAGATCAAAAAGTATAAAAGATATCAAAAAGTTGAATACAAGTTTAATAGCTGACAACTTTGTGAACATTTTAAAGTTTGAATGAAGTCTGTAGCTCAAAGTATGAAATTGCCCCTAAAATGTGGACATTTTTTGACCCCTCCCCATTCATTTCCTATGGGAAATTTTTCGCAGTGTTTCGCGACGTAAGTCTTCATTTCGTTAAAGTCAACAGAATTGCTGAAATATCATGTTATAAGGTTACTTTAGCATGCCCTTTGGGCAGAACTTTATGAAATCTTACACACTTCTGTAAGGTCACCTTGTGTACAACATCCACAACTTTAGTCGCAATCCGATTCAGTATTGAGTTATCGATCATTAAGTGCATTAGGCCGCACCTCCAAAAGTTTGCTAACCAATAACATACAAACTGTAAGAGATATCCGAAAACAATGTATTTCAATGGGAGAGCCACTCTCTGAGCATGAACTCTGGCTCATAATTTATATCTGCCATATAAACTATAAGTCACACCACTTTAAAACCTGTATCAATGGATTCACAACAAAGATTCCTATAAAAAAATTGACTTTTTTAAGAGCTATTTGGCCAAAGCCATGGGCTGTATATAATTCTTTCTACAAGAAAACTTCTCTTCACTAATGCTTCACCTCACAGGCAGAAGCAGGTTAGGGAGGTGGAGGAAGGGCACACTCTGACCTGTCAGCCAGGGAGAAGGAGGCAGAAAGGGAGGGGTGGCTGAACTCAGATCTGTCACATCAGGTCTGGAGACATGTATATGCTTTTGACAGAAGCCACTCCTAGCAATTCGTTCACTCACCATTAAAATATATGACTATTCCTCTGTGTCCACTTGTACTTACTTCCTGTCTCTATGCAAACAATTGTGGCTTCACTCACTCTCTCCATTCAAATACAGGACTATTTCTCTGTGTCTGGCTGCAGTTTCTCATTGTCTCTGCACACTTTATAGTACACATTTCAGTCACACTTTTATCAGGTCCTCTGGGTTAAAAGTCCTTACTTTTCTGAAATTGGACTTGATGAAAATTAGGAAATTGATTTCTTTTACACACAAACTCATGACACAAACTCTCCCATTGACATACATTGTAAGTAGAAATCTGGCACAGCAACTTTATGAGGTCATAAAATCTAAACCATACAAGTCATTACAAAGTTTTTAATAACTTTTGTTCAGCACAGTCTCGTCCCATTTTAGATACCTAGGTGGCGCTACGGAGCACTTTTTGGCACTGTGGGGGGATAATTTTTACATATTATCAAATTTTTAGCTGTACCTGATGTGCGTGTCAAATTTGGTGAGTTTTTGAGCATGTTTAGGGGGTCAAATTCAGATTTGACGTGGTGGTATAGAAAGAAAGAAACGGACAGTGAACAATAGGGTCTTTGCCCTGTTCCAGGGCTTAGGCCCTGAAAAAGGCCTGGAAGGTCAACCTAGACTTTTACTGATACAGAATTCAAAATGATTTTATGTAAGTCAAAAAAGATGTCAGACAAACTAAGAAGTAGATTAGTACAATTTAAAACAATTAATAGAGACTACAAGTTAAACTTAAAGATAGCCCAGCTTACTGGAAATGTGGGGATGACCATGATACACTTATTCATTTCCTATGGGAATGTTACAGTACAGAAGTACAGACTTTGAGGTGCTATTCATGGAAATATAAGGCAGATCATAGGCCAAGATATTCCATACAAACCTCCCTGTCTTTAGTGGAATTGATTCACACAGCAATTATGTTAGGTAGGAAGATCATCGTTAAAGAGTGGCAATCAGTTGATTTACCTCCAACACATGTATGATTCTCTCAGCTTGAAATTGTAGCAGTTTATGAAAAATTAATAATCAAGTTGATAGATATAGCCTTAAACAGTACAGCTACCTCAGTCATATTAAAAGCCCTTGAAACGTCTCACAGTCAGACTGAATATGCACCACATTGCAATGGCCCTGAACGCCTATGCTGCCATTAAAATTCCCTTTTTAAAACACCAAATAAGGTTAAAAGGTTTTAAGGTTTAAGGTTTAAAAGGTAGAGTCAGTCATTCAGTTCAATTCAATTCAATTCAATTTCAATTCAATTTCAATTCAATTTTATATAGCACCAAATCATCTCAGGGTACTTTTACATAGAGCAAGTCTAGACCATGTTCTTTAATTTACAGAAAGAGAGACCCAACAGTTCCCCCCATGAGCAAGCACTTGGAAAAACTCCTCTTTAACTGGAAGAAACCTAAGACAGAACCTGGCTCTGGGTGGGCGGCCATCTACCTTGACCGATTGGGTTGAGAGAGAGAGAAGACAACAGATACATAACTAGCAGCAACAAACAGCAGGAACAGCTGGCGAAGGACAGAAGAAGGACACCAACAGATCAGCATGGTTGATGGGGCTTCCTGTGGATTAGAAAGCACAAAGAACTCCAGGGAAGAAGTCAAGTTAGTAACATGCATTAATGGTAAAAAAAAAAAAAGAGGGAAGGTTAGATATAGGTCTATAATTAGCCAGAATGCCTGAAGCAAAAGTAGGCTTCTTAAGGAGGGGTTTAATTACAGCTACTTTAAAGGACTGCAGTACATAGTCAGTCACTTAAAACATATTGATCATATTTAGTAGAGAGGTGCTAATTAAGGGTAAGGCATCCTTAAGCAGTCTGGTTGGGATGGGGTCTAAGAGACAATTCGAAGGTTTGGATGAAGAAATCATTGAGATTAATTGAGGAAAGTCAATCTGAGAGAAACAGTCCAAAATTATGTCAGGTTTCATGGCTGTTTCTAGGGTTCTTGATAAATCTGTGCCTGTTGAGGGGAGAGACTGTTGAATTTTATCATTGAAAAAGCTCATGAAGTTATTACTACTGAGAGCCATTGGAATACATGGATCAATAGAGTTATGACTCTTTGTCAGTCTGGCCAAGGTGCTGAAAAGAAACCTAGGGCTATGTTTATTTTTCCTATGTTAATGCTGAGTAATAGGAATTACAGAGGGCCTTCTCATAAGTTTTAAGATTTTCTAACCAGACTAAGCGAGATTTTTCTAGTTTAGTGGAACGCCAAATCCTTTCAGACTTATGTGATAATTGCTTTAATTCGCGGGTTTGTTTTATTATCTTCCTTTTTAGAGGAGTGATGGAGTTGAGTGTTAGTCGCGGTGAGCCTGCAGCACTATCAACAAAATTATCAATTTGGGAGGGACTAAAATTATCATAGGAGTCCTCTGAGGTACTGAGATATGGAATTGAATTCAGTGCTGATGGAATTGCTTCCTTAAATTTAGAACTATCAGATAGACATCTAGTGAAGACATTTTTGCCTAATGATGTGTAATCTAGTAATAAGAATTCAAAAGTTTTCAAGTAATGGTCTGATAGAATGGGATTTTGTGGAAAAACTGTCAAATGTTACATTTCTATGCCATAAGTCAATACAAGATCGATTATGACATTGAGTGGGTTTATTTACACTCTGAGGGAAGCCAATTGAGTCTAATAATGAAATAAAGCCAGTGCTAAGACTATCATTATCAACGTCCACATGAATATTAAAGTCACCTACTATAATTACTTTGTCTGACTAAGTTTGATAAAAAAAAAAAAAAAAACCTCTGAGAATTCAGATTCAGAGAATGGGCCAGGAGGATGGTACTATAACAACTAGAACTGGCTGTACGGTTTTCCAGGTTGGGTGAGAGATATAAAGAACAAGGCACATTTAATTTACTGTCATTTTCTTGTGTATTTGCATACACACAAAACCCCAAAATGCTGTTCCTCCCAGCACACAGCAGTGCAACAACAACAGAAAGTATAAAGAAAGTACATGTCTCAGTTTGATATATCAATGACTGAACAGCACTGATGTGGAAATGAAATTATTACTGTCTGGAGAACATTAAGCATCGTTGGAACTACCGGTTTGTGTGTTAGCCTAGCTTGCAATCCTCCATGCTTACCCAACTTCCGCATCCTGTCACTGCTTTCAATGTTTCCTCTCCAGTGCAGCTCCAGGCAAGGCCATGGTCTCCTTGGGCATAGCAGACCAAGCTCACTCAGCTGATTTAGCTTCCAACCAGTATTTCTCGCAGCAAAAGTCATTGTTACAAATGTCCAAAACAAACTGACAATCATAGACATTCCTCCTGCACTCCATGTAGATGTAGACATGGACAAAAAATACTGCATATTGAGTTGAGAGAGAGAGAGAGAGAGAGAGAAACTGCCTTCACTAGGCTGACTGACAGCAAAAATTTATTGAACCAAAATAGTTTGCTTGTTGGCTCGACATGAAGAACCTGATAGTGTTTGCATTTATTGATTCATTGATGTGGTTAATAAGTTCAAAACACATATACAGTGGGATATTTGTATGATTTAAACAGCTGCTTGCTCAGATCACACTTCACAAAACGCCACAGAAACAGACTTGTCAAAAATCCAGGGGTTCTCTGTGAGCCTGTTTTGGATTCAGTGTGGATTAAAACCTTTATAAGGTGGAAGACTATCTGTTCCATGAGGAAACATTTTCTTTTCTTTCTTTTTGCTTTCTAAATTACTTTTTATGAATTGGTAAACTGTTGTGTTAAATCAAGTGGTTGAGATGAATGTTCTGTCTATCAACTAATTGATTAATCAACTAATTGTTTTTGAATACATTTCAACACAGCAACACAGTTTCACACAACAGCAGATTCTTTAACTGATTTGTCTTCAAACAGAGAGGAGACTCTCGCTGAAACCAATTGTGGTCTTTGATTAGCCACTGAAAAGCTGTCAAGATATTTTCTATTTCAGCAGTTTGTACACTGATGGCTATTTGAATGTTAAATGCAAAATGCTGCCCTGCTTTTAGTAGTCATTATGGGGTCTAAGCTGACCTGTTTCTCTGGACATTGATTTGATTGGAGCTGATTGGATTAGCTGCTACAGCTACAACCCATCTCTCCCTCTCTGTGTCGCTGTGGTTAATGGTGCCTTGCTAAAGGCTTTATTAGAAGTTATTTGCTGCAGTGAGCACTGACTGATATGTGGGCCATGACCCTGTCTCTCAGTTGAAGGGTAAAGAGGGAGTCCCAGTCACACTGGAAATGGCAGGCCCTGTACTCTGTCCATGGATTAGAGTCTTTAAGCTGGATATATTGAAGAGCACTGAGCATGGACAAAGAGGTTGTGTGAAATGACAATGCTCAGTGATTCAAACCAGAAATGTCTTTGACATGACTCCTGTGAACTTTGGATTGTTCTAGTAAATGGAAATCACATTTACAGCAAGAATAAGTACTTATTTCAAATTAAACACCAAAATACATTTGTAAATGCCATACAGGACAACACATACAATCATTCTCTGATCTGTCACCACGGTCAGCAGGACAACATCATTTCTCTGTGCCTTTCAAAACTGTACCAAATCACTGTTTCAAAAGTAAAATCTTAGCTTTAGCCAAAAAATAAAATAATAAACAAATAATTTGGTTAGGGTTAGAGACAGATCATGGTTTGGGTTGAAATTACTTGATGCTCAATTTAGACTGGAACATATGCATTTGTCACTTTTGTGTAATTTAGATTAAACAGAAAATATTTCCCCAACTGCAACTCTTTAGTCTATAGTTTGATTCCCAGGCACAGCTTTACTTTTGCATCCTTTGGGCTCAGAAAAAATTAGATTCCTTATTTTAATCTCAAGGGGGGTCATTTTCATTTAAATACTGTAACATATAGGATTTAGGGTTAGACTGCATATGTAGTTGAAAAAAACAAACCCGTGACACCAATCATAAGGGGGAAAAATCATTTTCAGTGACAGTTTAATTAGTAATAAAAATAAAATTTATATAGCACTTTTCTTAACAATGTTACAAAGTACTTACAAAAGAAAAGAAAATTCCTAGCAGATTGTGTAATGTTGTTTGACAAATTGCCAAGATCGGCACCAAAAGAGCTGACAGAATTTCTTCTGTCAAGAGAGACCAGAGGAGAGAACTAAGGATGTCTGTTCACACCTGGTATTAATATGTTTCTCCATGTGTCTTTTGTGACTACTTATGTGTCATGGTCTGTGCAAGGAGAACCCGGACCCAGATGCAAAGTAAGAATGAATCTGACTTTATTGCAACAAAAACCTAAAAAAAAAAATCACCTCACGGGGAAAAATACAAAATGAACAACTGAAAACCCCATGAGGGGCAAAGTAACAAAGAAAGCACAAAATCCATGAAGGGAAAACTCACAAAATAACTAGAGTTGTCCAGGAGCAAACTCAACCGGCAAAGTAACAAAAGAACACTATAAATTTCTAAATGAGAAAACCAGAGACATGAGGCAGGAGATAACCTGGCACTGGGGAAGTGTTAGGGCCTGGCTTAGCCAGCTGATCATCAATGAAGTGCAAGTGTGCCTCATGATCTCTGCTGTCAAGGAAATCACCCCACCTACCTGCACTCAGCCTGCAGCAGAGGGAGAAGAATGAGGATCAGGATCAACAAAAACAATACAAGAGCAGAACCATGACATTATGATTGGATCTCACTTCCCCTCTCTATATGCAAATAAACACGTACATTGTTTCCATTTGCAAAGACCAAATTTGTTGTTTTTAATTAGTGGGAGAACTGGGGGTCTGTGTACCCTCTGTCCAAAGCTGTGTTTAACTTGTTTGATAAGAGGATAAACAAATACACAATGTATTATGTGCCCCTTCATGAAAATCAAATGCTCATCCTATTGCTCGAGCACTGTAACAGAGTTATATGCAGCAATCTCGTTAAAGGTGCATCTCCTCATTGAGAGATGCTGTGCAAATTTATGCACAAGGCACAGCAGCATAATTTCAATGATTATTTAAATCTCCCACACATCATTAAGTAAGAGTAAAGCAGCTGTCCTCCTGAGCTCCATTATATTGAGCAGCGCATCAAAACTAAAAACTGTAGCTATCAACTTGACAGGACAGAGGAAACTATCAAGGGATGTTTAGCTTCTGAAATATTTTTTGAGATAGACAAGTGTAAAATAAGTTATTTTCTGGTCTTAGTTGGTGGAGGTTTTGTAGGACTACACCTAGATAACATACGGAAGTGGGCCACTTCAATGATTCAGCACTGCTGGTCTTCTTCTGGCCTGGACAAAACAGATGTGAGCCTGAAGTGACCCACCTGTAAAATAACAAATATGGCCCAAATATCCCAAAACAAATGTAGGCCATTTTTGGCAAAGGTGCGGTGCTCTCTGCGATGTGTAAACTGGATGTGACCCTAAAGTGGCCCATGTGATTCATAGTGAATATGGCCCAAATATCACACAACAAATGTGGGCCACCTTTGGCAAAGATCTGGCACAGTTGACAATAGTTAAAGTGGGTGTAAACCAAAAGTGGCCCACATATGGTGCAGCAAATGTGGCCCGGTTATCTTAAACATATCTGGGCCAGTTCTGGCAAATATAAGCACTGGCTAATCTGGAAGTGAGCCTGAGGTGGCCCATATTTGAAATGGTGAATATGACCCAAATATGGTTTAACAGTATTGGGCCACTATAGGTAAAGATGTGGCGCAATTGGTACTGACTAATCGGATATGATATGGCGCATATGACCCAAATATTTTACATCAATCTTCAGTGTGTTAACTAACTGATGAAATTATCATCATTGGTTGTAGAAATCCAAGATGACATCAAATAACTTACAATAACAAATGTAACTAAAACATATGTGGAGGATGGGGCGTTAAATTTTTAAAAAATATTTCATTATACTGCACATATATCATCAGATGTGAGTTAAGTTTCCATCTAGGTTATGTGTGTAAAATCGCTACAGTAAACACGACTGTGTTGTTAAGTGAAGAGACACTGAAGACACCACGGTGGCTGCCACACACACACTGCCTTCTCTGGTCACCTCAGAGCCACATCTTCACCACCTGCACTCAGTGTAAATTAGAGAAACGCCTGTATGGTGGATTTTGTAGTAAATATAAACAAATACAAAGTATATTGTATTGTAGATATTGAGGGAAACTATTTATGCTGGTTAGCAGGAAGCTGGCCGGCTGCAGGGTGTGGCAAATATTAAACCATTATACTTTACATTCCACAGGATTGTATAGTGGAATTGTATATGGATGTTTTGAGTTACACACAAAACTCCAAGATGAAAACGGGGAAATAAAACAGTAAAAGTCCATCCATGCTGATGCTTTCATTCACCTGCCCGAGTGCAAGTGACGAGAGAGGGTCAATACGCTGGCTCTCGACAATGATTGGCCAGGCATCTAAAGACAGAGAGACTGATTGGTGCGGTGAAAGAAACACATGTACAATATTCAATATTAATGAATGCTTTTGAATCGACCATTTATGGTTGAATGTGGGTGTATAGAGGGCGGGATATGAGGCTGGTCCATCTGCGCACATTTCCAGGTGGACTGTGATTTATAAAGGGAAGTATACATGCATTCGTGTGTACACATGTTTTTATAAATCTGATTATTTTTTGGTGCATGCCATTTTCGGCCTTTGTGCACACATACACTTTTAGTATGGATCCTATGCACTGTTTTATAAATGAGACCCCAGTAGACTAGAAAGGTGCTATACTGGCAAACAGGAGCGGGCTGCCCAAGTGCCATCATTCCATGTGATATGTGGGCTGGAAGAGGATATAAAATGCGGGCTCAATCAGGGCCAGAATAAAAATTAACTCTGGGCCAGACCTAGTTTATTTGTTTAGATTTTGGTTTACACATGGTATTTCTATGGTTAGCTTGTGGCCCAGATGAGACTGCTCAGAGTGGACTGCCCAAGAGCCATCATCTCACGCGATATGTGGGCTTGATGAGGATATGGAATGTGGGTCTGATCATGGCCAGTGTAAACATGAACTGTGGTCCGGATATGGGTCAGATCTGGTTTATTTGATTAGTTTTTGGTTTACATGTGGCATTGCTATGGTTTGCTATTGGCCAACAGGCAAACAGGAGCGGACCGCTCAAGTGCCATCATTCTATGCGGTATGTGTTCCACATGAAAGTGATGGGTGTGGGCCAGTTATAACTTAGTGCTAGTTAATGCTAGTGTTGGAATGTTGCTCACTGAACATTTAACTTGACATTGTTTACATACACTTAGCAAGGTAACAGACTTATATTTAGCACATTTAGGGCATGAAGTAACATGCTAAATGCCATGCGACAACCTGCATGGCATGTCAAGTCAACACATCAGGATACACCACTGTTTCATCCGCAGCCTGGATGCATGTCATCATTCTAGAATGATGATTGAATCTGTATTGGCACTTTTATTTCACTGATATATTAGACAAAATATCAATCAGATTTTAAAGATGAAAAGATTTTAGTCAGTGTTCTTACAGTTTGATGACGATGATGATGATGTTTAATGTGTAACAGATTCAATGAAAATATGAAGTGACTCAGTAATGGTAGTAGGAATGGAAGGTTTAAGCCACCATGAAGGTCAAATATCATTTGAGAAGTCTTTGATATGGATGAAATTGTGGGAAATCTAAAATCATTTGTTATTGTGTTTCAATTGTGTCTCCATGTTTTTTCTGAGCACAACAGCAAATGTAATGTTGTAGTGTTGTAGCTTCCCGTCCTGTATTTTTAGACTAGCCTTGCGTATAGTGCTGTTAGTTGTAAGTACACAAGTGTGGTGCTTGCTCAGCTATATGGGTGAAGTCATGCAGAAAAACATGACTCGCTCACCATCTATTTTGAAATCTTTGCAATCTCATGCATGGAGTTTTACAGGAATGTGCTGAAGAACACTGTTAACTTGTCTGTGAGTATGTATAGACATTCATCAGTGGAGAAGAGGACTCTTTAAAGAATGAATGTTTGCAGAATTTCTTCAGGGGCCATGGTTACCATGGTCCATCAAAATATTTTACACAGATGGAATTTGTGGAATGTTCCAATGCACATTTTAAAGAACTGGAACACTGTGTCTCAAACAAGCAGGAAAGCATGACATTTTTATTCGGTTTTGTGTTACACATTGAAGACCTCCAGCTGAATTGTCAACTGCTAATATTACTTATATTAACTTATTTTTCACCAGCTTAGTTTGACTGTTTGCACTGACTGTTTTGTTTGTGTCCACCTGATGAATATGATCTGTCTCTTAAGCTGCTAAATGTGCCACTATGTTCACCAGCTAGTTGCCAGCTGTGTCTGTCTGCTGTTTGGTGCTTAGCAGGTTGTATACAGTAAAGTTTATCAGAAAACAGTGGCCTGCTGCTGGGCACACCAAAGCATACTGTAAATATGCTGCAAAACCAAAACTATAAACTGAAAGAAGCTGAAAAGGTTACCATACACATGGTCATTTGAATAAAAAGTACATCAATTCAATGTAGCAATGCTATTACTTATACGCTGCTGTAGCAATGTAAATTATATAAGCGGTAGAGTAGTTTAAATGTCTACCTGATGGTGTGTAATATCCAGTGTTGAGGCCCAAAAACTGAATATCTTTGGGATTTGGACTGTTATGTCAAACAAAACAAGCAAGTTCATATGTTTTGTCTGTCATCTGGTAATTTATGGCATTTTATTGAAATGCTTCCTCTGTAATTTTGTTTTTTAACTTCCTCTCTGCTCAGGACGATTACTTTTGATTACCTTACACCTGCATTTTAGCAAATATGAGACTGGTTTAGTAAAGGAATTTACAGTGTGATGGAATGACAGAGAGCCTTTCATCATCATCATCAACATCAGGTGCTAATCAGATCATGACTCTCAAACAGCAGCTGGATCAAGATCTTTTTTATTCATTCATTCAGTCATTTTACAACACAAGGTTGTACAATGAACTGTAGTCTGTTGTAACTGTAAACTGAAACTACACAAATGAACAAACAAACAAGAAGTCACAAAAAGAAAACTATTTTTTATGTTGTAGTGCAGAGGATGAATTGAGGAGTCTCACCGCCTGAGGAAAGAAGCCACCCCAGACAGCAAAATCCAGCCTACATCCATCGCTTTCATGTGGCCCACATACAACATGGGATAATGGCATTTGGGCAGTTCGCTCCTGTTTGCCAGATCTGGGCAGATAGCAAACCATAACAATGCCACACATAAACCAGAAACTAAACCAATAAACCAGATCTGACCCATATTCGGACCACAATTCATGTTTACTCTGGCCATGATCAGGCCCACATTCCATATCCTCATCCGGCCCACATAATGTGTGGCATGATGGCACTTGGGCAGTCCACTCCTGTTTACCAGCGTAGTACCTTTCAAAGCACTTTTACACTACAAGCCACATTCACACACATTACTCACCCATCAGAGGAAATCTAGTTGTTAACACACTGAATCAGAAGCAATTTGCGGTTAAGTATCCTACCCAAACCAGGAACTGAGCCGCTGATCTTCCGAATAGTGGATGACCCCCTCTACCTCCTGAGCCACAGCCACTCAGGAACTGACTCACAGTCATATGACCCACATACTGCATGGAATGTATGTGCCACAGCAATTTAGCTATCTGGGCTGTGTCGTATATTTGCCAGACCTGGTCCAGATATGTTTAAGATAACCGGGCCACATTTGCTGCACCATATGTGGGTCACTTTTGGTTTACACCCACATTAACTATTGTCAGCTGTGCCAGATCTTTGTCAAAGGTGGCCCACATTTGTTTTGTGATATTTGGGCCATATTCACTATGAATCACATGAGCCACTTTAGGGTCACATCCAGTTTACACATCGCTGAGAGCACCACACCTTTGCCAAAAATGGCCCACATTTATTTTGGAATATTTGGGCCATATGTGTTATTTTACAGGTGGGCCAATTCAGGCTCACACCCATTTTGTCTGGGCCAGAAGAAGACCAGCATTGCTGTATCATTGCCTGAAGTGGCCCACTTCCGTATGCTATCTGGCTGGGGTGGGCAGTGTTGCCCTATAATGGTAAAAAAATAAATAAAAAAATAAAAAAATAATAATAACATTCATTCAATGTCCATTCATTTGGAAATCAATAGCGTTAACCATCAGTAAACCTCTGTGTTGTTGCCTAGGAAACTCTTGGTGTTGTAGCTCCTTTTAAGGAATAGGGCAGTGTTTAAAATGTGGCATAGCAGGTGACTGAGTGGGAGAGTGAGTGGCAAAAAAGTGATGGTGAATGTGAGTGGAGCAGAGGAAAAGGTTAGTAGTAATGTGTCAGTCTGGCAGTAAATGTACAGTACAGACTACAGTGTGTCAGTTAAAAAATGCTGCAGCCTCTAAAGACTAAGAAAAGTTATATCTGTTGTTTCCCCAACTGTTGGAAAATGGGTGTGGGTTAGCGCGAAGTTAGCAACAATGAGTTAGCCTAATCTACAGATGCTAAACAGAGAAATAGAGAACAGAGAAATGTGTGGCTGTTGAGTCTCCTGCAACTTTTTATCCAGCCCTCCCTCCCTTCCTTCCCACCCTTTCTCCTTCTGCAGCCACCGCTAGGCCAAAGCAGTCAGCCTAGGGAAAACACTGGGTGGGTATTGGTATCCTTTGGGCTCTGTGCAAGCTCTTCACCTCATCACTGATGTAGATGGGTACCGATGAAGTTCGGGGCGGTTTTAATCACCCGCAGTAGACAGTGCACATCCCATACCAATCTGGGATGATTCCAGTCAACATGCTTTCTATTGCTCCTCTGTAAAAGTTAACAAGAACTTGAGATGGGAATTTTGCCTTCTTAAGTTTCTTTAATTTTTTTTTTTTAAAATATACTTTATTGAATTTTGCACATAAAATTTTACAAAGTACATAATAATAGAAAAATATAGAACAGAATAATCACTCTTCATCATCATCATTTACATAACATCAACAATAAAATTAAATAACAGTGAAAATACAAATTACAGTTATTTAAGAATTTGAGCTTTGCACCATGTGAGATCATAGATAAAAATATGAAAACAAAATTATATATGTATATATCATCAATAACGTCCCAATCGTCAATACAATACATTTAGCAGCAATACATCCAAAATAACAATAAATAGCATATACAGTATTCTTACAAGGATAACAGATGCCAAGGTCTTTGAGTCTTTTTTGTTTGGTGTCTATTGTTCTTAAGTTTCTTTAAGAAGTACAGTCATCACTTTTTTTTTTTTAGTAGGGTGGAGATGTGCAATGTCCATGACAGTTTCTCTGTGATGCTGATACCCAGGAACTTAAAACTTTTCACCTGTCCACCTCAGCTCCACTGATGTAGACAAGGGTATGTGTCTTTGGCTCCTTTTATCTAAAATCAACAATCTGCTCCTTGGTTTGTTGACACAGAGCAGTAGGTTGTTGTCTGTGCACCATTCTGCAAGACTGTTGATTTCCTCCTGATATGAACTCTCATCATTGTTTGAAATCCAGTCAATGGTGGTGTTGTCTACAAACTTCACAACAGAGTTCTCTCCATGTCGGGGGTTGCAGTCAGTCAGTTGCAGAGCGTGGTATTTAAGCCCAGGGTGCTACATTTCAGTTTCATGGGGGACATTATGTTAAATGCTGAGCTGAAATCACCAAACAGCATTCTGATGTAGGTGTTGTTATTTTCAAGGTGTGGTAAACTGAGTCATATGAGATCATAACAGATGTTGTCTGAGTGTGGCTGTTCTTAAAGTGTGTTAGTATAATATTTCTTATCAAAAACGGAGCCTACAGTTGACTCATTAGGCTGGTTACACTATTATACACAATATAGTCGACAATGTTATATTACATAGTTTGGGTAAAAGATGTGTGTTAACTTGTTGATAAATCAGATTCAGATTGTTTTTTGTTTTGTCCTGCTGTTTCCTTTTTTCTCTTTCTGTTAACTGCTATGGCTTGTGTTACACTGGCCATTATTGTACATTGTCTTTTACCCAAATTTTGAATTAAATAACATTTAATCAAATATATATATATATATATATATATATATATATATATATATATATATATATATGCAGCTGGATAGCTCAGTGGTTAAGACTGCTGACTTCGGCGCAGGAGGTCCTTGATGCTGCTAGCCTACCTCAGCATGAGTGGAACTGCAAATTCGAGAGTCATACCTGCTCAGACGTCGCCCAGGTCAACAAGGTCTGCGTCAGGTGTTAGGGGACCAGGACAACCTGATGAGAAATGGGCTACTGGAACAAGACATAGGTGGAGCAGGGCAGAGAATAGGGATCTGTTGGAATGCTACTATACAACTAACCCCAATGAGAGGGGTTACATGCAGCGGTTGTGGGATACATGGATACTTCGAAACCCAACATCTAAGCTGACAAAGAAACAACTACTAGCTCAGTGTTCCAACATCCACAAGCGCCAACTGCTATCACAACTAGAGATCGATGAGGTACAACGAACATGCTACGGCAAGGGGGAGCCAGGACGACAGGTCAGAGGGGAGATATCATCATCCTCCCCACACTCTGAGATTAGGTACCAAGCCCCAACAAGCCCTGATAACCTAAACACAAGGGCGGCTGACCTAAGAATGACTATCATAACTAAGCTGGAAACTAGGCACCCCCGTAGCCGCCTACCACGGCTAAGTTACAAAGTACCCTCTGAAAGTCTACTAGAGGATGTGAATGCAGCACTAAGTACTATCCCTAATAGGACTGTAACTGAGACCAATCAGCTGATATACACCACAGCAACAGTGATCCTAGAGATGCTTGGCTACAAGATAAACACACAAAGCATTACCCCCCACGGAGAAGGAGGCTGGAGGCCAAGACCAAGGCAACAAAGAGAGAAGTTAGTCAACTCTCTGAGCTACAGAAAGGTGTGGCTAAAATAGGAATGCCTAGGAAGTACATCAAGCTGTCTATACCAGAGGCACTGGAGACTGCCAAGCAAAGGCTCACAGCTCTGGCTACCTGCCTGAAGAGATACACAGGGGAAGCAGAAGCCAGGAGAATAAATAGGATGTTCTCCACCGAACCATCCAAAGTGTACTCTCAGTGGCAAGGGAATAGCATGAGAACAGATCCACCCATGGCTGAGACCGAACAATACTGGAAGAGCATATGGGAGAAAGAGGCATCACATAACACCAATGCCCAGTGGCTGGTGGATCTAAGAGCAGACCACAGTAATCTCCCAGAACAAGATCCAGTAACCATCACAATGGCAGACATCCAAGAACGAGTCTCAGGTATGAAGAGCTGGACAGCACCAGGCCCGGACATGATCCACACCTACTGGCTAAAGAAACTAACTGCACTCCATGGACACTTGGCAGCACAAATGAACTAACTGCTGATGGATGGGACACACCCAGAATGGTTAACCCAAGGGCGGACAGTCCTGATCATGAAGGACCCCCAGAAGGGCACGATCCCATCCAACTACCGGCCAATAACCTGCCTCTGTACAACATGGAAGCTCCTGTCAGGCATCATAGCGGCTAAGATGAATAGGCACATGGACCAAGAAAGGGATTGGTAGTAATACCAGGGGTGCTAAGCACCAGCTATTGGTTGACAGAGCAGTCACTCAAGACTGCAAGACCAGACAGACCAACCTGTGCACCGCCTGGATCGACTACAAGAAAGCCTATGACTCAATGCCACACACATGGATACTGGAATGCAACAACTCTGGAGGACAACTCAATTCCGAAGTGGAACAACCATCAGTCACCTCCTCTACATGGATGACATCGAGCTGTATGCCAGGAATGAGCGAGACATTGACTCACTAATTCACCTCACCAGGATCTACAGCAATGACATCGGAATGTCATTCGGACTAGATAAGTGTGGTCGAATGGTATCAAAGAGAGGGAAGGTGATCAGAACCGAAGGGGTTGAATTACTAGAAGGCAGCATTGCAGATGTTCAGGACAGCTACAAGTACCTTGGGATCCCACAGGCAAATGGGAACCTTGATGAGGCCGCAAGGAAGTCAGCCACAGCCAAATACCTCCACAGAGTACGGCAAGTGCTGAAGAGTCGGCTGAATGGGAAGAACAAGATATGGGCCATCAACACATACGCCCAGCCAGTCATCAGATACCCCGCTGGTGTAGTAAGCTGGCCAAAGGAGGAGGTAGAGGCCACTGATATCAAGACAAGGAAGCTCCTCACAATACATGGAGGGTTCCATCCAGTCCAGCACCCTGAGACTGTACACTAAGCAGAACGAGGGAGGCCGAGGACTGGTGAGCATCAGAGCCACTGTCCGGGATGAAACAACCAACATCCAGGAATATGTCAGGAAGATGGCCCCCAAAGATGAACTGCTAAGTGAATACCTCAGGCAGCAGAAACCTGATGATACAGAGGAAGAGGAGGAACCATCATGGAAGGACAAGCCCCTACATGGCATGTACCATCAACAGATAGAAGAAGTGGCTGATATCAAGAAATCCTACCAGTGGCTGGAAAAGGCTGGACTGAGGGACAGGACAGAAGCACTGATCATGGCAGCACAAGAGCAGGCACTCAGCACAAGATCAATAGAGGCAGGGATCTACCACACCAGGCAGGATCCCAGGTGCAGGCTGTGCAAAGATGCTCCTGAGACAGTTCAGCACATAATAGCAGGATGTAAGATGCAGGCAGGAACAGCGTACATGGAATGCCATAACCAAGTGGCTGGCATAGTGTACAGGAACATCTGCACTGAGTGGGTTGGAGGTCCCGAGGTCACAATGGAAGACACCTCCTAAGGTGGTTGAGAATGACCAAGCCAAGATCCTGTGGGACTTCCAGATCCAGACTGACAAGCTGGTGATGGCTAACCAACCAGACATCGTGTTGATCGACAAACAACAGAAGAAGGCAGTAGTGATAGACATAGCGATCCCAAGCGACAGCAACATCAGGAAGAAGAAACACTAAAAGATCGAGAAATACCAAGGGTTGAAAGAGGAGCTAGAGAAGATGTGGGGAGTAAAGGCAACAGTGGTGCCAGTGGTAATTGGAGCACTGGGGGCTATAACCCACAAACTGGGAGAGTGGCTCCAGCAGATCCCAGGTGCAACATTGGAAGTCTCTGTCCAGAAGAGTGCAGTCCTAGGAACAGCTAAGATACTGCGCAGAACCCTCAAACTCCCAGGCTTCTGGTAGAGGACCCAAGCTTGAGGAAGACACACCAGAGGGAGAGGGAGATTTATATATATATATATATGTGTGTGTGTGTGTGTGGACGTGTGTTTCCATCTCAGAGAAATGTATAGTGAGCTGTGTAAATTGATCAGGACTTTTGAGGTGTGTGCACTGTAACCAGCAATAACCGCAAGTTAGAAAACAAAACAGGAAATGGAAGGATAGCAGGCTATATAAGATTAATAGACTAAAACACAAATCGATTAATTGATAATGAAAATAATTATTAGTTGCAGTATTTCACAAATGTCTTGTGAAGCACTCACTGGAAGCAACAGCATGGCTGCCGGCTTTTCATCATTAGAAGGATCTGATTGGGCTGGATTGTATTAGTGTGTTTGTAGTTCTGCAGTTCTTTTGTCTTTGTGTGTGTATAGATACGTGTATAAAAGCACATCACCAAACAAATCCAGGTCTTCCAGTGGATGTGTCTCTACTTTCGCTGTGTATTTATCAGTGTGTTTGTGTCTAACTGAGCATTCCCCAGTATGCAAATGAACATACTGAGAGTGTGTGTGTGTGTGTGTGTGTGTGTGTATTTGTATTTGTGTGAGTGAATGATTCAGAGATGTCAAGTGAGCTCATGAATAATAAACAGGACATGCATTCAGCTGTTAATATTTCATGACACATGAAAGTGAGCATAGGCGTTAAGCAGAGCTTGGCATCATCCAGTTGGCTTTCAAGGGAGGGACGGGATGGAAGGATGGACAGAAAGATATAAAAAAGAGAAAGGACAGATTAGTGGAGAAAGGACAACTAGGGCTGAAGGATACTTCTGACTACTCCCAACCCAAATTTTGCACCAGAGAGACCAGTGAAAAACAGCCTGGTGTTACTTTTAAATGGTAACTACACACTAAATCCTACAGCCTGTAACATAATCACAAAACTTGATTTGAAAATTCAGTTCAGACAAATTATCTGGCCCTTCCCTAATTGTAACATATCAGTTTCTGAGGGCTATTTCATTTAGCTGCACCAAGTATAAATATCAGAAAACTGTAGCTTTGTTTGTTTGTGCAGGTAAAGTTGTACATGGGAAATGTATGTTAATGGGGTGGACAAAATATAATTTTCAATAAAACGTACTCCAGTACACCACCATCACCCACTCCCACTATGATCTAAATAATAAACATTAAGTAAAATTATCACCTTTTTGACAAAAAAAAAGCTAGAGGAGGAGGAGGAGGAACAACAGAAACTAAATGGTTTAGAGGTAAGGAAAAGCAGTAGTCAAGCAATAAGCAGCTGCAGATAGAAAGAGCAGCTCAAAGATGAGATAGTCTTTGACTTTGTAATGGTACATTACATCCCCAAACATACACACACACACATTCGCAAATGCAAAGTTGAGGAAAAACACAATTTTTGAAAACACAACTACAATGTAGGAACAAGACAAACAGGAAAGCAACTGAACAAAGAGAAACAGCTATTGCAGACTGTACATAGCTTAAGGTGTTTGTGTCTGTTTAGATTTCAAGTAAGTGTCTGCTGTGGCCCATTAAACATGTGATTCTTCCCTGAAGTGTGTACAGTTGTCTAATCAACTTCTGCCAGACCTGTGCTCATGCAGGAGTACACTGTGCATGTGGTGCATGTAGCAGAAAACCTGTGCAACATGTGTTCATTTTTGTTCTCTTTGACCAGATTTAATTTTTTGTCACTTGTGATTTTTGTAAATGTCTGTCTGTTCCATTGTGACTTAAACTTAATGTCGTGTTGTGTTGTCTTAAAATAATAAAATAAATAACATTCAGCAAGAAAACAAATCTAAAGCCCTGCCGGTGACCTCCCAGATAGCATACGAAAGTGGGCCACTGGCAGTGATACGGCACTGCTGGTCTTCTTCTGGCCCAGACAAAACGGATGTGAGCCTGAATTGGCCCACCTGTAAAATAACAAATATGGCCCAAATATCCCAAAACAAATGTGGGCCATTTTTTGCAAAGGTGCGGTGCTCTTGGCGATGTGTAAACTGGATGTGACCCTAAAGTGGCTCATGTGATTCATAGTGAATATGGCCCAAATATCACAAAACAAATGTGGGCCACCTTTGACAAAGATCTGGCACAGCTGACAATAGTTAATGTGGGTGTAAACCAAAAGTGACCCACACTGGTGTAGCAAATGTGGCCTGGTTATCTTAAACATACCTGGGTCAGTTCTGGCAAATATATGACACAGTAAGCACTGGTTCATCTGGAAGTGAGCCTAAAATGGCCCAGATGTGATATGGAGCATATGGCCCAAATATTTTACATCAATCTGGGCCAGTTCTGGCAAATATACAACACAACCCAGATAGATAAATTGCTGTGGCCCACATATCGTGTGAAATGATGGCACTTGGGCGGTCCACTCCTGTTTGCCAGATCCAGGCCACAAGCAAACCATAACAATGTCACATATAAACCAAAAATTAAACAAATAAACCATATCTGGCTAACATCTGGACCACAGTTTATTTTTATTCTGGCTCTGATTGGGCCCACATTCCCTATCCTCTTCTGGCCCAAATAACGTGTGGAATGATGGCACTTGGGTGGTCCGCTCCTGTTTGCGAGATCCAGGCCACAAGCAAACCATAGCAATGTCACATGTAAACCAAAAATTAAACAAATAAACCATATCTGGCCTACATCTGGACCACAGTTCATTTTTATTCTGGCTCTGATTAGGCCCACATTCCATATCCTCTTCAGGCCCAAATACCATGTGGAATGATGGCCCTTGGGTGGTCCGCTCCTGTTTGCTTGTGGCCTGGATCTGGCAAACAGGAGTGGACTGCCCAAGTGCCATCATTCCATGTGGTACGTTTGCCACATGAACGGGTGTGGGCTGGATATGGGCCACAGTGATTTTGCTAATTGGGCTCTGTCCATTTCAAGTTCAAGGCCACATCTCTGCCCCCCCACTGGCCATACGATTGTGCCATCAACCTTCTGCCTGGTACCTCTCCCCCAAAGGGTCACTTGTACTCCCTGTCCACCCCAGAAAGAGAGAGTATGGAGATGTATGTCAGAGACTCACTGGCTGCGGGCATTATACGTGCTTCCTCTTCTCCAGCTGGGGCTGGGTTCTTCTTTGTGGAAAGAAAGACTCTGAGATCCTGCATAGATTATCGCAGTCTGAATGAAATAACAGCAAAAAACCGTTATCCTCTGCCACTCATCTCCTCTGCTTTGGAAATGCTACAGGGAGCCACTGTCTTCACAAAGCTTATCCTTCCCAATGCCTACCACCTGGTCCGGATTAGAGAAGAAGATGAGTGGAAGACGGCATTCAACACCCCCACAGGACATTATGAATATCTTGTAATGCCCTCTGGCCTCACCAACACCCCTGCTTTCTTTCAAGCTCTGGTCAACGATGTGCTCAGAGACATGCTTAACCAGTTTGTCTTTGTTTACTTAGATGACATCCTCATCTTCTCCAAAACCAGGTCCGAGCATGTCCACTATGTCCATTCTGTGCTCCAGTGACTTCTTGAGAACTCTCTATTTGTCAAGGCTGAGAAATGCAAATTTCATGCCTCCTCTGTATCGTTCCTCATGGCTCAGGGAAGCATCCAGATGGATCCTGCAAAAATTTCTGCTGTCACCTCCTGGCCTGTTCCTGACTCATAAACAGCTGCAGCACTTCCTGGGGTTTTCTAACTTCTACCAACGGTTCATCCACAACTACAGCTCTGTGGCTGCTCCACTTACTGCTCTCACTAGCTCCAAGGTGCCATTCCACTGGTCCCCTGCTGCTGACAAAGTGTTCCAGACCCTGAAGTCCCAGTTCACCTCTACTCCCATCCTCCAGATGCCAGATACCAATCGCCAGTTTGTGGTTGAGGTGGATGCTTCTGCTGTAGGAGTAGGAGCCATCCTGTCCCAGAGGGCCACTTCTGACCAGAAGCTTTACCCCTGTGCCTTCTGCTCTCAGCACCTATCTCCTTCTGAGAGGAACTATGACATTGGTAACTGCAAGCTGTTGGCACTTAAGATGGCCCTGGAGGGGTGGCGGCACTGGTTAGATGGTTTGGACTGACCATAAAAACCTTGAGCACATCCGTTCTGCAAAGAGAATGAATTCTTGCCAGGCCCGATGGTCCTTGTTTTCCACCCGCATCCACTTCACCCTCTCCTACCGTCCAGGGTCCCACAACGCCAAGCCTGATGCCTTAGGCTGCATTCACACCAAATCCAGTGGCGCGGCGAAAGCGCTAGTCATCCTATTCATTTGAATGGGGGTTTTATTTACCATTGAAGCATTTCAGCGTTCTGCTTTGGACTGAGGATGATTAATTGATTGACTGATATGACTTTATTACGAAGATGATGGAGGAGAGACTTATTGCTGCTGCGAGTAATTTCCCAGAGCTATACAACCATGGATGAGTGCTTCTTCTTTTTCTTCTCTTTTGTTGTTTTGTTGTTTGGCAGACTACTTTCATACTTTCAACTATTTGATATTTTTTGGACTGGGAGGATTAGCAGTTTACAACGTGACGTCACACAAATGGCCCACATAGTCACACACCCATAAATCCGCACTGACCCGCGACAATTCGCTGCACCGCTGGATCTGGTGTGAATGCAGCCTTATCCCGGCAGTTACAGAAGGGGGACGAGTCTGTGGATGAACCATCTACCATCCTTCCTTCCCCCTGTGTCATTGCCACATTGCAGTGTGTCAGCCCATTCCCCATCCTGAGGGTCATCAGTCCAACGGCAGTAAAACCGAAGCTCCTGTGGTCTATGCGGGTCCACCCCAACCTTCCATGTCTCCAAGGTGAAACGGTAACTCTGCTGCCTCCCCAAAAACTCTTATCACAGCCTGGAGGCCCGGCCCTTTGACTATCTCCCCACCCAAACTGTGGACTCTTAATTATTAAGTTGCTGGATTCCTTCTGTCTGCCCTTTCTTGTCAATAAGGTCAATTCCAATTCATATCTGTGGTTGTGCTGCATTTGGGTCCAATCGGCTCCCGTGACAAATATACATGAAAATAAGTAAAGTACAGTAGTAACACTTCTCCCACTCAGTCCAGTCTTCACCAAACAGAGTCAGAGGACATCTGGTGGACTGGTTGACAATGGGAACTAAGGAATATGGAATCAGACTCTCTAGAGTCTCTAGAGTCAGTGATAGAGCCATGACAGTATATAGTGCTCTTCTTCTATCTTTGCAGGTACCTTTAAACTTTATAGTGAGATAATTTCATCTGGTTGTCACTGAGAAGGTTGAGGGCAGAGGTCTCATTTGCCAAAGCATAAGAACAAGTTGCACAAGGGAAGAGAAATAGATAGTTACACAGTATGGAGAGAGAGAGGATTCAGGAGTGGTTCTAAATGTGAGCACATTCTGAAACACAAGAAGAAATTAATTAATTCAATTCTATGTGTAGAAAAGAGGATATGCATGATTTTAAACACAAAACTATGTTTGCATAGTTGATAAAAAAAAAGTTTTTGTCAAAAAAGGTGTTTAAGGTTTAAGATTTGACATAGGGGTTAGGCAACAACTGGTATAAACATACAAGTCTTTGTAAATGAGTATGTATCTGACTTGTGTGTCTTTTGTGTTCTGGTGTGTAAGAATAATTCATGTACATATATTGTAAGACATTTAACATGCAATTATTTATTTGATCGCACTGTGTTTGGCTGGCTGCCTCCTCAGCGTTGACACTGTGAAGGAGATACAAAGACAATCTGTTCTTAGCCCTGCAGTTACAGTAAATATGTTTACCAAATACAAGTTTCATCCGGTCATTACATTTATAAGATTATTAATTTCAGTGAAGAAAAAATGTACATTTTGGGGTTTGATTGGAAGTCTTGCTGAACTACATGATGTAGTGTGCAGTCATGAATGAAAAGTCACTGGTATGATTGTGTCTCAATTAAAGCGGGATGTGTTGTGGGGCTCAGATGATTTCCTGGTGTCAGATGTGAATAATGGTGATTACTGCAGAGCAGAGTGGGCTGACAGAGACTCTCAGAAAGAGTGTGATGTGTCTGGCATACCAAACACTCAACGCTACAGCTTTCAATCCTATATCAAAGACTACGGAACGCATAGAGTATATTCCTGACAACTAAAGCTTCAACACAGCAAAATCCAAGAATTTGATGTTATCATTACAGTCTCATCTGTACTTTTGATTGTTTTCACTACATTTGATCTATTTTAAGTCCTTGTGATTGCTATAATATAAAGGAAACAATCTGAGTGGGCACTAAGATTCAACACAAGAACAACAGTGCTGTTGCCCTCTGTGACCACTGCTAATAACTGATATGGATCGAGCTGAATTCTGACAGAAATGAGTCAGACAGAAATGAGCCACTGGGTGCTGTCAGTTTGTCCCTCTGATGTTTTTCATGTGGCTTCGACAGCTTGGAGAAATGCAACAGCAAAGGGGTGGGGAACTGGTAATGAGCCAGATGCCAACCCACTAACACATTAAGTGTCCAAGTGTTGTTTGTGTGTGCGTGTTAGCATGCGCATGTGTGAGAGGAGTTGAGAACACATTTCCATGTGTTTTCAAAGATTTGACACTAATGCTGGAAAGTTGCGTCAGTGTACATGAATCAAATGCTTTGTGTGCGTGTGTGTGTGTGTTTTAAGCAGATTTCCCTGTTGGAAAGTCACTTGGGATTGTAACTTTGCTTCTTAATTAATTAAAGATTTCTTGGGTTTTACACCAACTTTTTTCTTTTTTTTTCTGATTTTGCTATTGTCTTAATTTTCCCTTTTTTCTTCCACAGGGGGACTGTGATTATAGGAGGGCTGGATGAGCCTGTCTGTTCACCCTTCCATTGATCCATCCCTCCAATAGCCAGAGGAGGGATCTGATGAAAGGACTGCAGAGAGTGGAGAGAAGACACATCCTGCTATGGCCAGCAGTACGTAACAAAATTGTACTTCCACTTTCAAAATAATAACCCCACATTCTAGAAAAAAACAACCACCTCCTTATGTCACTCTCCTTTCTGTTTGCTCTTCTGTGGTGTAGCAGCTGATGGTGTAGACAGTCTGGGTGAGAACCACTTGAGTGTCCCTGTCAATGATCATGGAGCCTGGGCCACGGCCATGAACAACCTGGGAATCATGCCTATGGGGATCAGTGGGCAGCAGTTGGTTTCAGGTACCTTTTGCAGGACTGATTTCACTTCGAGTGGTGTGCTTGGTAATCAATTCATCTGTAACTCAGTGTCTAGATGTTTTGTGAAGCCAAAACCACTTCCCTGCAAACACGAAGTTTCTTTACTTTTACTCTTGTTTGGATGCCTTCAGTGAAACACTTTCTGAATTATCTTGACATTGATAGAATTCTTTAAAGCTTAAGAGGATAGGAAGGTGCATGTAAAGTATGTGAACTGGAGCTGCTGGTATGACAAGGCCCTAAAGGAGCATTTTTATGATAAATCTCCAAAAAGCGTTATCGTCATTTCAATGATAAAAAAAAATACCCTGTGTGATTTCATTTGAGTTTACAATTTCACATCTGTTAAATACTTTTGTAAATAAAAGTGTCTTTGTAATTATCAAACAGGCTGTTATCTGCACATTGATCCTCTCAGAAACAGAGAGACAGAGGGGGAGGTGAGCGTGAGGACAAGAGGTTGAGTGCTTTGCTGTGTTGTTATTATTGTGATGTCTCCAGCATTGAAGAGCAGCCTCTCTGCTGCATCATTTGTTCATGGGAAAGCCATCGTTGTCCAAGACACTGAATGGTTTTTGAGGTGAAACAGACAGTTATTTTCTTCCCCTCAGAGTTGGTTTAAGTTGTTTAATGTGCAGTTGGTTTCATTTGTTTCTGCTGGAGTTTGCTCTGCTAACATTAGTCTCAGTGAGTGACAGCGTAGAAAGCTCTCAATATACTTCATGTTCGTCTCGTAAAGGTAATTATGTAGACATTAAAATCAAAACATGCTTGCAACCACTGCATTTTCTGAAGATGAACTCGACCATGTGCACACTGTAGACTGTCAACATCATGTTATAAACTAATATTTAGACAATTATTCACACACACATTCATACACTGATGACAGGCTGCCATGCACATGCTTAACTACTCATCAGGAGCAATATAGCGCTTTTTATCCAGGGTGCTTTATTGTGTTTCTAATACTCACTCACCCATTCATACACACACTCACAGTTCAGGCAGTGATGGTGTTAGAGCAGTGTTAGTTGTAACAATAATGGAAATGGTAGCAATGCTAACAGCACTAGTCACAGCACCAGTATTTGTGGTGATATTAAAGCTGCAAGCAGCATTGGACGGGCCATCTGTGGACCTGGGCTGAGGGGTGTGACTTGGCAGCCATATAAAGTGCAGTGTAGATAGTAGTATGTGCAGTAAAGTTATAGCAACTTCCCTTGTCACGGTGAAACATCAAATGTCAATGCTGTGAGAATGACAATCTTTTGCAGAAGGAGATGTTTGTGTGCCTCACAGCAGTGTCATCAAAATTATGCAAGTATTGTGCCCCTTTACCGTAATCTGAATCAATATGTAGAAAACTTGTGATGAGGTAAATTGTAAAAGATGATGTGTAAAAGAAATGAGTGTCCTAATTATCCTCAAGTCCTAATTAGTGTCCTAATTTCCCTTAAGTCCATGTTAGGAAAAGTAAAGACATTTAACCCACATCACTGGATAAAAGTTAGATTGAAATGTGTACTAAGTGTGCAGAGACAAGAAGAAAGTTCACACCTCCCTTTCTGCCTCCTCCTTGGCTGACAGGTCTGTGTGTGACAAACCCCCCCCTTGAAAGTCGTGTGAGTTATGGTTTAGACCAGACCTGGGCAAATTACGGCCCGCAGGCCACATCCGGCCGTTTATACGTCCCTGTCCGGCCCGCGAGGCCAATTATGAACAACATAAATAAGACAAACATATCTTTTTTACTTTTATTTAAAAATGTAAATTTTATTTTGAAAAGCGTTACGTTACTTTTGTAAGAACATATGCGCGTGCGTGGGTGAAGGTTAACAGCCACAAGTGATGCTAGCTCAGTCACCCTCAAGATGTCGGCTCACGCTAAGAAAAGGAAAGTTGATAACGAATGCCGTGTTTTCAACAAGAAATGGACTGCAAATTACTTCTTTACAGAAGTTAAAGGTAAAGCAGTATGCTTAATCTGTGGTACACAGTACCACAGATTGTTTAAAGATTACAATTTGAATCGCCACTACACGACCAAACATGAAGACAAATACAAAAATCTGACTGATGAAGAGCGTGAAAGGGAGTCTGATGCATTGCTAGCGAAACTACAAACCCAACAAGGACTTTTCACCAAACTCCATACCTGCAGAGAGGCAGCCGTCAGGACAAGCTATGTCATTTCTCACAAAATCGCCAGGAAAAGTAAGCCATTTTCTGATGGAGAGTTTATTAAGGTGTTTATTGGACTCATCTGCGCTGATATGCCCAGAGAAAAAGGGTGCATTTGAGAGCGTTTCACTCTCCTGACGCACTGTAATGAGGCGGGTTGAGGAAATTGCGGGAAACTTAGAGCTTCAGCTGAAGAACAGAGCGGCCGACTTTGACTGTTTTTCTCTGGCGTTGGATGAGAGCTGCGATGTACGTGACATCGCCGAGATGCTCATCTTCTTCCGTGGGATAACCGCAGACTTTCAAATCACGGAGGAGTTGGCAGCCATGCAGTCGATGAAAGGGACAACGACCGGTAATAACTTGTTCAGAGAGGTAAAGTCATGTTTGGACATGTTAGGACTGAAATGGGACAAGCCTGCAGGTGTGACAACAGATGGTTCTCCAAATCTAACGGGGAAAAATGTTGGACTTTTAAAGAGAATGCAGGATAAAGTGACAGAAATTAACCCTGTGCAGAAATTGACATTTTTGCATTGTATCATACATCAGGAAGTACTGTGTAAGACAGTGTTAAAAATGAAACATGTTGTTGATGTTGTAACTAAAACAGTTAGTTAATCACAGGCAGTTTGTTGCCTTTTTGGAGGAAAATGACATTGAACATGGTGACATAAGTATTCACTGCTCAGCCTTGGCAAGGTGACTGGGACCTGAGAGACCAGATTCAGGATTTCCGTGTTGAGAAAGGTCATGACATCCCAGAACTTTCAGATAAAGACTGGGTGGCAGACCTCGGATTTGCTGTGGATGTGACTGCACTAATGAACGAACTAAATGTCAAAATGCAGTGCAAGGGCCTTCTTGTGCATGAGCAGTACAGTGCAGTAAAGGCTTTCATGAGAAAGTGCAGCTACTCTCAAGCCAAGTGAAGGACAACATTCTGACCCACTTGCCAACACTAAAGGAAGCCAAAAGACCAGGGGATCATGTCCAAAAAAGAACCATGTTAGAAGCCCTGCATGCAGAGTTTTCAAGGCGATTTCAAGATTTCAAAACTCTTGAGAGTGAAATGCACATGGTTTCTTCTCCATTCAACTGCAGTGTGGATGATGCACCAAGTGAAGTTCAGATGGAACTGATTGACCTGCAGTCTGACACACTTTTGGCAGAGCACTTTAGGTCAGTCTCACTGCTGGACTTTTACTCCTCCCTCAAAGAGAACTTTCCACAACTGAGGAGGCATGCTCAGAGGATCCTAGTCCTCTTTGGATCTACCTATCACTGTGAACAGACATTCTCAGTGATGAAGTTCAACAAATCCAAACACAGATCCTCTATGACTGATGACCACCTCGCACCTGTCCTTCGGATAGCCACTTAAGACATACAGCCAGATTTCAATGCCCTTGTTCAAGCCCAGAACAGACTGGATTATTCTCACTGAAGAAGTAACATTAGGTGGAAAACATTACAAGTTATTTTTTGTTGTATTGCTGGATTTCTGTAAATTTGTTAAGTTGTTTGTTGTTTTTCATTGTTTCTGGAGATTAACAAGTTAAAGATGAATTGCATTGATTCAGTAATTTTGTTTTGTTATTTGACCTACATCACAATTTCACATAACCTAATATAAATATTTACGGAGATTTGGGGGGTTCGGAGGTCACGTGACCAAGATGGCCGCTTAGTGGAGAAGTTCTGAACTGTGGGTTTCTTTTACTTTAAAAAATACCCTTTTAAACGTTCAACACATCTTAATTAAGGTATAGTGCATTATGTCAAGGTCTTCGGCGAGACAGTGTGATATTTTTACCCGTGGAAGTAAAGCAACCAAGCCGACAAAGCCAATAGCTCCGTCGAGTCCGCTAAGCAACACAGATGCTAACATGGTGAACATAACGGAGGTTCTGAACGAGCTAAAAGCATTACGGTCGGACTTTGGGACAAAGCTTGATACAATCAACACAAAATTGACCGGAATGGCGAATGCTTTGACTGCACTTGAAGGTAAAGTGACGGAAATAAAACAAGAAGTTTTGACTAATTCAGCCCGTTTTGAGGAAGCTGAAACTCGCATTGACCAGACAGAGAGATCGATGGAGAAAGTGGAGACAGCCCTGGAATTGGCTACCAAACGAATCACTTTTCTTGAGGCCAAAACTGACGACCTGGAGAACAGGGGAAGGAGAAAGAACCTGCGCATATTTGGTCTTAAAGAGGGAGCAGAGGGAGAACAAACTCTCCTCAACTTTGTTAATGATATGCTGCCAAAATGGCTAGGATTACCACCAGAAAAGACTTTTACATTAGAGCGAGTTCATCGCACAGTGGCCAACAAAAGACCGAACCAAAACAGAGCAGTGCTGATTCGATTTCTCAATTTTCAAGAGAAGGAATTTGTATACCGGGAGGCAAGGAAATCAGAAATCAAGCATGATGGTGACAGGATCACATTTGCACAGGATCTCTCTGCAGAGACGCTACGCTACGCACGCGACGTGAGTTTCACCCGGTCATAAAGCTGTTTGTCAACATGAACGCTTTCCGTGGATTCTTACACAACCCCTGCAGGATTAGGATCCTATATGACAAGAAGATCTACATTTTCACGACTCCACAGGAAGCTGAAGAGTTTTACAAAACTCTCCCGCGACAAGCACCAGCTACAGAAGAGTCAAGTGAGTGAGACCAATTGTGATGGACACGTCCCTGATGCTGCCTGTGATAACCACAAAATAGACTGCTTTAGAGAACTGTAGCCTAGACTAATAAGCATATCGAAGCAGGTAACATTCAGAATATGGTCATTTTGTGTTGTTTATGGACTTATTACACTTTACCTTATTTGAACTTTTATATGTTGAACGCTAATTACCAATTATCAAGAAGCGATATTATTTTATAAGGGTTACAACAGCCCAAGTTATTGCCACGGTTGATGGATGTTGGAGTGTTATTTGTTGTGTTCACGTGGATCAGTTGCTCCTCAGACTGTGGATCAGCATCCTTCAAACCCACCTTGATTTAAGGGGAGGGATAGGTATTTCAGAAAGGAAATGCCAGTGTTCCGTAAGGGGTTGTTCATTAGGTTTAATGCTGTGTGTGTGTGTGTGTGTGTGGATGTGTACTTGAATGTATGTGTAAACTTGCATCTCAATAATAAGGTTTCTTTTTCTTTTTTTTTCTTTTTTCATTATTAATATTCCAGACAAACTTAATAATCTAAAAATTGTATATGGAAAAAACTACACAGGAAAATAGCTTGCTAGCTAATATTACCAGTTGGAATGTCAGGGGTTTGGGGAAAATTGCTAAATTAAAACAAGTATTGAACAGGGTAAAATATCTAAAATCAAAGATTGTCTTCATACAAGAAACACATATGACCACAACAGATGTTCAAAGACTAGCCAAAAGATGGCCTGGTCAAGTGTTTCATGCCTCCCTCAATAGCCAAGCTAGAGGGGTGGCTATTCTTATACACAAATTGATACCATTCCAATCTATAAAAGTCATCAAAGACCCCCAGGGGAGGTACATTATAGTACAGGGAAATATTCTGTCACAGAAAATAAATCTTATAAATTTATATGGACCCAATGATGATAGCCCATCCTTTTTTGAAAACCTATTCTTAACCATATCTGCTCTGGAGGGCGTGTACATTGTAGGAGGAGACTTCAATTGTACCCTGGATCCAGTTTTGGACAGATCTACTCAAAGGGACAACATATGAAAACTAGAAAAATACTCCATAACTATATACATGATCTTAGATTGTATGATGTCTGGAGATTAAACAACCTCAGTAAACGAGAATATTCATGCTATTCTAGTTCATATAAAAGTCATTCCAGAATTGATTATTTCCTAGTATCTGGAGAGTTGCAGCCTCTGGTAAAAAAGTGCTGGTATAACAGTATTGTAATTAGTGACCATGCAGCAGTGTCCATGGAAATTCAATTGGATAAGATTGGGTATTGTCCAAAAAGATGGAGATTACAATCATTTTTGTTAAAGGATCCAAACTTTGTCAAATTTATAGGAAATTCTATAGACATGTATTTTGAATTAAATAAGAATGAAACAACAGCTAGTATTAGATGGGAAGCTTTTAAAGCATACATAAGGGGGGACATTATAAGCTACACCAGTAACAAAAATAAGCAATACAAACAAGAAATACAGTTATTAGAAAAACAAATTAAAACCATAGAGAGTGAATTCTATCAAGACAAAGATCCCAAAACTGACTGCTGAAAGAGTAGCTAGAAGTTTAATGTGGACTAAGCAAGCATATTATGATCAAGGTGAAAAAGCAGGAAAGCTACTGGCCTGGCGAATTAAGAAAACACAAGCTGAAAGGGCAATCCATAGCATTAAGTCAAAAACAGGTAATTTAACAGTAGACCCCAAAGAGATAAATGATAACTTAGAGAGTTTTATGAGCTGTTAAATCTGAATACAACGGAAACGAAGAGGCTCAAGACACTTTTCTTGACCGGTTACAATTCCAGACATTATCAGAGGAAGATGCAGCAATGCTTGATAATCCACTGACAATAGAGGATCTTATAGAGGCTATAGGAGATATGAATAGTGGTAAAGCACCTGGGCCAGATGGGCTGCCTATAGAATTTTATAAAGAATTTAAAAGTAGATTAGTACAACCACTATTAGATATGTATAATGAATCATATGAACAAGGCATGCTCCCAGATTCATTGAGAATAGCCACTATAACTCTTTTATTAAAACCAAATAAATGTCCAACTGAATGTTCTTCCTATAGGGGAATTAGTCTCATGGGATGTGATACCAAGATATTATGTAAGGCTCTTGCCAGAAGACTAGACAAACATTTACCTAAATTGATATCTGATGACCAACAAGGTTTTGTGAGAAATAGACAAGGTTATCACAACATTAGAAGAGTTTTAAATATACTACATGAGAAACATAACAATAAAGATACAGCAATGTTATCCCTAGATGCACGCCAAGCATTTGACAGAATAGAATGGAACTATCTCTTAGAATTGCTTCCAAGATATGGATTGGGTGAATCATTTATTCAATGGATTAGACTATTATATACAAATCCCGCAGCACAAATTTTATCTAATAACAATATTTCAAAACCTTTCAACCTACAGCGATCAACAAGACAAGGGTGCCCTTTTTCACCACTGTTATTTACATTAGCAATAGAACCTTTGGCTGTAGCAGTGAGATCACATGCAAGAATATCAGGCAAGAATTGGTAGGAGAGACCACCTTATTTCTTTATTTGCAGATGACATCATATTTTTTGACAGATTTACAGAGTAGCATTCTAAATCTGACAGGATTATTAGAGGATTTTGGAAAGTTCTCTGGGTACAAAATTAATAATTCTAAATCTGTATTAATGTTTCTAAATGAGGAAGCAAGGACAAACCCACCCATAACCACACCATTTACAACAACTACAGAAGGTTTTAAATACTTAGGTGTTAAAATTACGCCAGACCTTAACAAAATAATACCATCAAACTATGATCCCCTGGTAGATGAAGTGTCTAAGCTATTAGACAGGTGGTCTACTTTACCCATATCATTGATGGGACGAATAAATGTTATAAAAATGACAATTTTGCCAAAATTCCTGTATTTTTTCCAAACACTTCCTCTGCCATTACCAGCAACATTCTTTGATAATTTAAAGTTGTTCAGTCAGTTTATCTGGAACAATAGGAAAGCAAGACTACGCCTAAAATTACTATATGAGCCTTATGAAAGAGGGGGTCTTCAAGTTCCAAACCTCAAGTGGTACTATATGGCTGCTCAGCTGACATCAGCCTCATATTACTTTTATAATTCACCCCCAGCTTGGGTAAGCATTGAACAAGAATCTGTTCCAGAGCTGTCTCTACACAGTTATCTATACTCTTCAGATGAAAAAAGACTTAAAAAACATACAAAAAATCCCTTTCTTAAAAACACAATTTTAGTGTGGCATGCTGCACACAAACATCTGGGAGCCCACCCAATACTCTCTCAGTTCACCCCAATTTGGGGTAATGAGCAATTCACACCTGGAGCAAAAGATGGGGGGTTTAAATTATGGCATGCAAAGGGTATTCAGAGAGTGCTGGATTTATATGCAGATGGTGTGTTACTTACCTTCAATCAGTTACGTGAAAAATATCAAATTCCTCCCAAGCACTTTTTTAAATATTTGCAATTGAAACATTTTATTTCATCCAGATATAAGCAGATTTTGAAGATCCCACCATTATCAAAAATAGAAGAAGTTTCCCTTGGGCGTATGGGAAGGACACACTTACTCTCTAATATAATTTAATAATATCCACTTCTAAAGAATCAGCAATGGATAGATTAAACGCCTGGAGAGATGATATGCAAGTGGACATAGCTGAAATTGAGTGGAATGAGGCCTGTTTAAAGGCACAAACACAAACCATAAATACAAGGTTTAAACTTCTACAATATAAATGGTTAATGAGTACATACGTGACTCCTGTCAAACTTCATTATATGAATGGTAACATCCCAGATACCTGTACAAAATGTCTAGATAACAAAGGCACTCTTCTTCACTGCTTATGGGAATGCCCAAGAATTCAAAAGTTTTGGAAGGATGTTATAAATTGTCTTTCAGAAGTCTTTTATATTAATGTACCACTAAATGCTAAGCTATGTGTACTTGGAATTTATCCATTGAACTTCATACAAATGCAGAAACAGACTATGCTACTGGACTTTGGATTTCTACAAGCCAGGAGAGTGATTGCACTTAATTGGAAGAGTGCAGATGCACCTTCCATGAAACAATGGATAAAGGAACTTTCAGAGTGCCTTGGACTGGAAAGACTAACGTATATTGCTAAAGGAAAACAGAAAGAGTTTGTTCATCTTTGGGAACCATACATGAGCATTGTGGAATCTGGAATGTAATTTATTTATTTCATTTGCTTTTCTTCTGGGTGTCTATTGAAATGTTTAGAGTGACCCTTATTACATTTTATTTTATTATTATTTTTTTTTTCTTTCTTGCTTTGATTTTAATTTGGTAAACCTATACATTGATAGTGTGCAAGTTTGTGTGTGTGTGTGCGCAAGTGTTGTTGGTTCTGTGTGATTGTGTAATTGTTCTGTAATACTAATAAAAACCAATAAATATATTTAAAAAAAAATATTTACAGAGATTTACAGATAATTCTTATTATCAGCACCAGCTATTCAAAATATTTAATTTAGAGCATTTTACAATGTAAGAAAGTTGGTGGTCCTCTGACACAATTCAGGTTTCTCATGTGGCCCCTGGTAAAAATCAATTGCCCACCCCTGGTTTAGACGGTAGACCTTAATTGACAGGTAGTTGACTTGCTCAGGGAAAGCCTCTCCCATTGAAACGCATTATAAGTGGAAATGTCACTCACCCAATTTATATGTGTATAAAATCAAACAAAGTTTTTAACAACTTTTGTTCAGCACAGTCTGGTGAGTGATATATTACAATCTGAAGCCAAAAACATGAAAGGCCTAAGAGGAGATAGTTTTTGTTTGGAGCCGGGAATTATCGGAAATAATCGAAAAATCTGACTTTTGTGTGCATTTTGTGGATTTCCTGTTGAATTTAGGTCTGGGGTGTACGATTTGTAGGTCTTGAGGAGACGAACGATTTAGTGTTGGTCCCATCTCTCTGCGACATTCCTATGGGCCGTAGCCGCGGAAATAGCGCCTAGGTGGCACTAGTGAGTAATTTTGGGGTTGGGGGGGATCATTTTTACATATTATCAATATGAGATATGCACCTAGGTTTCTATTTCCACAGGAAGTTCACAGTTCAGTTATGAATGTCCTTCAAAATGTATGAAAATGGCCATTTTGGGGTCCGTGCCAGAGCTATCTCCTCCCAGGGCGTAAACGGTTCTCATAATATCTGTCGTCAAAGCTAGTGTGTGACATTCAGCTTATAATGCGTTTCAATTGGAGAGGCTTTCCCTGAGTATGTTAACTACCTGTCAATTAAGCTCTACCGTCTAAACTATAAGTCACACGACTTTCAAACCTGTACCAGTGGACTCGCGACGGAAATTCCTACAAAAATCTAATATCTCAGTCCAATTCAGCCAAAAATTAAGGCCTCTATGCACTTCTGTACACAGGAGAAGAACTCTTCTCTCCTCTCTCTGGCTCTTCCAGCTGGCAGCAGGGGGAGGAGTCTGGAGGTGACTGCAGCTCAAACAGACACATGCAATGAGGCTGTCTGATTAGTAATACAGTGCTGTAGATAAATAAACATCACTACATTTTGAAGCTTTGTACTGCAGTTTTTCCTTTATTATATATGAAATATGAAATGTATGACTATTCCTCTGTGTCCACTTGCTTTTACTTTTGTCTCTACACAACAAATTGTGCCTTCACTCACACTCTCCATTCAAATACATGAGTATTTCTATGTCTGCCTACAGTTTTTTTTTTTTTTTTTTTTTTTACAGTTTGTTGCCTCTGCACACTTAGTAGTAGTAGTAGTAGTACACGTTTCACTCAAACTTTTATCAGGTCATGTGGGTTACAAGTCTTTATTTTTCTAAAACTGCACTTGATGAAAATTAGGAAATTGATTTCTTTTACACACTTTCTATGTATTAATTTAAATGACAGTACAAGGGCACAAAACTTGCATTTTTTAAATAACACTGCTGTGAGCCACACACATCTCATTCTGCAAGAAATTGTCATCCTCACACCATGAGATTTGATATTTCGCAGTGACAGGGGAAGTTGCTATAACTTTGCTGTACATGCTCCTATCTGCACTGCACTTAACATGGCTACCCAGTCATATATCCTTAGCCCGGGTCGTGAGACATCCATGCAAGTGTGACGGACGCCCTCGGACGGCGTCGCGTCTATTCAAATACATGACTATTTCTCTGTCTATCTACAGTTTCTCATTGTCTCTACACACTTGATAGTATACATTTAAATCAAACTTTTATCAGGTCATGTGGCTTACAACTCTTTACTTTTTTAAAAAAAAAAAAAAGCATGTGATGAAAAGTAGAAAATTTATTTATTTTGTACACAAACTTATCAAAAGCTTTCCATGTATTTCAATGTAAATGACGGTACAGGGGCACAAAACTTGCATAATTTGTCATTCTCACCGGGTCCCGAGACATCCACGTGAGTGTGATGGACGCACTCAGACGGCGCCAGGTCCAGGTGTGCGCACGGGGCGAAGACCCATCCAACGCTGCTTGCAGCTTTAATTAGCAGCAGCAGTGGTGCAGTGGTAATAGCAGTAGTATTGGCATTATTTGCTGTAGGCTATAGCACGAATAATAGGAGTATCTGCACTCACTTACACATTTTAATTGTGCATGTCTAAAATGTTAAAGATTCCCACAGAGAACATGTCACCTCAAAGACAACTTCATGGATATAACACCAGCACTTCATGTTATTTTAAACCTGAAGGAACTGCACAGAGTCCATGCAGTGTGTATGTTAGTTGTAGCAGACAGAGATTTTCCCAGACATATCAAACTGACGCTTTGCTAAAGAGGGCAGGGCTGGAAAACCGCTCCACACAGTAGAAACTTAAACATTTGGATATAAAAATTACCTTGTTTTTGTTGATTTCTAATAATGTTCAAACTATATCACCACAAACTGTTCTATGGAGTCCAATGTAAAGCTAGAATTATATGCAAATGTATAACTTACCTTAAATCCAAGAGCTGTATCTGTCCCTCAGCAGTACATACAGTATGGCTGTACTCCAAACCCACTGGTCTCACTTGTTATTTGGACACAAATACACTCTATGCATATATCCACTTGATTTTACTTTTACTTCACTTTACATCTGTTTCTCTGGGTTTGTCATTGTATAAATGCTGTATTGTGGGGGTTTATTAAATGCGCATGTGGGGAGAGTTGTTGAGTAGGAGTTTTTATGTCTTAAACCCAGAGCAATTGAATGTATGGATTTGCTAAGCAGAGAGGAATCGTTTTAAAGAGGAACAGACAGCAACATAGCAATGTTGTTCCACTGGACCAAATTCCAAATATTAAAACTGTAATTTGCAAGTTCTGGAAATCAAGCTAGCGCTGGCATGAGCCTCCAGCCTTTGACCTTCATTCTCACACTTTAGGGAAAGGAAGTAAGAGCTCTACTAGCAGCTAATGCTAATTGCTTGACATTCCTGAGCTCCCACTCCTAATTTTGGCCTTCTCTGATTGGTTAGAAGGGCAAGGCTCACTAAAAACTTGAGAAGGGAATATCTCTTCACGACTGCCAAGCTGTTCAATGAGCCTAAGTCACAGACACCTTTTACAAGACCTCTCCACATTAACATGTGCTTTGGAGCATATTTCAACTAAAAAATATAAGAAAAAAATGTTGCTTTAAAATGACACCTCTGGCAGCAACTTCAGCTTCCCCCCTCTTTAAAATACTAATAATAATACTTAAGTAAATACTAATGTTAGAACATTTAGATAATGAAAAAAAGAAACAAGACACAAATAAGGGGACAAGTGAATCTGATGTGCATGTTAACGGGTCAGTTCAACCAAAAGTTAACTCCTGGAGACATTTTTCACATTTGTTAAGCAATTATAGAAAAAAGATTCACTGAACACAATTGGATTACCCAAACTAACCTGTGATGACGATTGGCAAAAGGTTAAATTTGAGGCTATTCCAGGGCTGGATGTGGTTTGGGGATAAGATCAGAATTAGGATAAATTTCAGTGTTCCTTGTGTAGGTCTATGTGTGTGTCTGATGAGATCTCACCTTAAGGGTAATTACCAGCAGATGTTTCCCACCTGGTTGATGCAGCTTTGTCTCTCTTGGTTCAGATGAAAAACAATTATAAAATAATTACAATTAAAGGCATTAACACTGTTTTTTTTTCTGTCACCGCCTTTCACTGTCACTGTCTTTCTTGGCTCTGGTTTTCATTTTTCTCCTCCTTGTGTTTCTTTTCTCTCTGTATTTCTTCCTCTGTTTCCTCCATTTCTCTCTCTGGCAGAATCAGCAGAGCTCCGAGCCAGAGAAATGAACCTGGCTTGATTCATTTTGGCTCTGGGAGAAAAATCTCCAACTGAAACCAGCCTTACGTGATTATGATGAATGTGTGGCACAAAGATGTGTAATTTACCTGTCAGGGTTATCGCAGACAAGGCTTTAATAAGTTTTCCTAAGACCTACAGAATCTCTGAATGCACCCCAGCTACAAACGCTTAGATTTATGGAAGATTATCTCTCCAAATATTTTTTTTTCTATAAGCCTGAAGATCTTTAATAAAGAGAGTTGGCAGTGCTTTTTCTATTTGCCAAATAAAATACTGCGCAGGAAGTGTTTCACAGTTCTTTAGCCTACAGCACACTATATACCTTTATGCTTGTAGAAAATGTAACAAATTATTGTGCTGACCAAACAATACCTGTTTAAAAGCATTAATCTCCAAAATAATTCTATTTATTTATACATCTACAACAAGATGTCTCTTTAAAAACAAAACTTTAAATTCAGTCAGTTAACTCACTTGGAAAGGATTGTTATGTGACTGTAGAGCAAGACACCATTGGTATTTGGCCTCTCGGCTCTGACTTTGTCACTCCTTATATGAGAGCAGATATGGTGCCTGACCATTAAGGGCTTTGTAATTGAGGAGAAGAATTTTAAATTCTATTCTTGATTTTACTTACTTTTGCCAGATTAATAGTAATAGTTTTGTATCATATTATATAAGTGTATCATATGTTTCTATAATGATAATAATAATAATAATTTATATATCAGCTCAAAGTGCTTAAAGGTATAATATGTAATTATTCTGCATTAAAATGTCTAAAAACAACTAGACCTATGTTATATATGTTGTTGAGTTGTGTACTTACATTATCCCTATTGCTTCCAACAAGTTTCAAACCCAGAGAAATATGTAATTTAATAAATGTAACGGACCGTTTCATTTAGTCGCATGTCAATAGCGTCATACGTCAACACAGAGTAAACTAACGTTAGCACAAGTTAGCACAAGTTGCGTGAGTCTGCGCTGTGTTTGTCCGCTGCAATGGCGTCTACCAAAGAGTAACTTACACACTACAAGATAATACATCAGTATTGTGTGTGTTCCACACAAACTGTTGTAAATGGACTTTTATTCACTTTTAAGCCACATTTTCATGATAAACTTAGGTCGTTTTTAACTATATCTTTTATTCCGGAAGAAGGATTTTAGTCTCTGGACTTTATCAAGAAATCAACTGGGCAAACATTAGTAGCAGCTCGGCTAGCAGCCCTTCCAAGAAGTCTGTGATCACCAAACATAGCCAGAGAAATATTGATTTTTTAGGTGAAACAGCTTTAATTTTTTTTTTTAACAATTTTTGGAGAAGTGGAGACCTCAGCGGATAATTCGGGTCCCGGGAGAAACCTTACGAACTTCTGGATGTAAAGTTATTAAGATTAATAAACAAGTGTTAGCAGCAGCTCAGCTAACAGCCGTCCGGTGGTCACTAAACATCGTCGGAGAAACACTGATTTTTAAGGTAAAACAGCTTTAATTCATATTTTAACGATTTTAAACTGTGTGTACTTTTTGTTTTTGGAGAAGTGAAGACCTCTGCGGATAATTCGGCTCCTGGAAGAAACCAGACGAACGTCTGGATGTAAAATCATTAAAATAAAAAAAAAAACCAGCAGCTCAGCTCACAGCCTGTATCTGACGTCCGTCCATCACCAAACTTTGTAGGAGAAACACTGAATTTTTAGGTAAAACAGTTTTAATCAATATTTTAATGATTTTAATCTGCGTGTACGTTTGACTTTGGAGAAGAGGAGACTTCTGCGGATAATTCAGCTCCCGTGAGAAACCGGACGAACGTCTGGATGTAAAGTTATAAGATTGATAAACAAGTGTTAGCAGCAGCTCAGTGTTTTTACCTGTAATCACCGGGTCCGTTTGTTCTGGAGAGGAAGAAACCTCTGCGAGTAATTCGGCTGCCGATATAAACATCCTGAACCATGAACACCGGAGTTATCCTGTCTGCATGAAGCTGATTATTTAACACCAAAGACAACAACTCCCATGATTCCTTGCTATTTCACACCGTCATCACACTCTGTCTGTTGTTATTGTTTTGATAAAGAGACCCCTAGTGGCTGAAATTACATATTGTGCGTTTAACTTCTGACTTCTCTGCAGTTAACATCTTAACGTGGCAGTTTCATTGTCATTTGCATTACCAGAACTTTTTGTTCAATTTCTACAAGAGTTGGTTTTTGAAGTGTTTTGAGCCTAGTCTGCCTCTTTTTGGAGAAAAAATCTGTGAAGCTGAGCTAAAAAGTCTTTCACACGCTGCGGGGGCAGGCAGCAGAGTGTTGATTTTGAGGGATAAGTTGAGAACATTGGGTACTGACTTGAGGACATTCATGGAGGTTGCCGAAGTGGCCAGATAGGTGTCCAGCTGTTGTTGAGGTTGACCTGACGTCTCCCTCCCCGAGTTGGTTGATGCAGAAAAGAACTCTCAGAAGACAATAGTTGAATCAAAAGTTTTGATTTGGTTTGCAAAAAGCGTAGATCACTCTTACACAGAATAAATCTGTGCAGCACAATGCCAAGAGAGATCTGATCTTACAGCTCGTTGTCTAGGGTTTTATACTTCCTTTGGTCTTCCTCTTCCTATCTCTAGTCCACCTCTTTCTATACAATTTTTAATACCTTATATGGTTACAAATTAAATGTTTTGAGCTTCTCTTCTGGTTATAGCCGCCCCCTACCATGATCTCTATCTCCTATTTCTTGTAAGCTTTTGGCGGTTTCCTCGTTGCCCTTGTCATGCCACGTGTGCTCTTCACGTGACAAGCTACAGTACCCTCCTCTGTTATATAACAGATTAACGTCTCCTTTTCACACATGCACATTTTTTTTATATATACCATAACTTGTTTTGAACATTTTTGTACCAAGCTGCTGCAGTTTTAAGCACAAAACACATAAACTCATCAAAGCCCTCATCACGGTCTTCTTTGGTCCCTTCAAAGAAGTCTTCCTCCTCTGACCCTGTGGCTGTCTGGTGATGGGACTGACTCCTGGTTCATGTGGGCCTTGATGTAGTTCATGCCTATACAAAACAATTTCCAGATTACAGAATAAAGGAAATGTGTGATACCAATAAACATGGATTGTGTGTGTGTATAGTAACCATATGAACATCATGAAAACTAGGCCATTGTGCTTTTTCTCCTTAGTGACTATTGTGATATATATAGTGACACATTTTTGGATAAACTGTTATGTCTTACTATGATCAGGATCTGCCTTTTACAAGGTTTAATAAATGAATAATACCCTCCCTGTACAACAGCAATTGAACCATTTAAATAACTTACCCAATTTCAGCAGCATGTCGCTGCTGTATGCCTTCTAGAAGGGCATTGATCAGTGGCTGGCAGAACCTAGATGAGGTTTTCAGGCGGTCAAACTTCACATTTAGGAGGGTTATAGTTGGCACTAGCCATCCCATGTGGACATCCACCTCTGCCTGCATTATGTTCAGTGCCTTGGTGATTGGGCCCATGGTTGCAACATATTCAGTCAAGAAAGCAAGTTCTGCAGGGCTGAACATGTAACACAGGGATAAAACACCAGAATGTAGAATGTCATTAAAAGATCAAAATAGTTTAGAAACTCTAAGTATATTAGAATATTCTCATGTTGATATTGCTGAAATTATGATTTGGCTTTTTTAATATCAGAAAGTAATCTATATAAGCATAAATCTGAAACAACTTTAATTTCATCTATCATGTTTTTGTTCTCTGAAAATAAATCAACAATAATAATATATTATTAGTTAATTCATTTATCTTAATTCTAGGGATGGACGCTGTGACCTAAAAATATATCATTGTAAATATTTTTTCTGGTAATTGTATTATATCACGGTATTTCAGAAATACTCCACTGAAAATATGATTCTACCTCTTTTCACTCTATCAACAATATAGTAGAACTAAAACAGAGAAAATATTTTTTCAAAAAGATACAGATTTGACACAAATTTATTATAAACTCCCTCCGCTGTGCATCTCACTCTCACTCATTTGTAGGTGCACCCGTCAGTCAACAACTGAAGTTGTGGGCTCATACTGACCACAACTTCCTCAGCTTAAGGGAACACACACACACACACAAACACTAATCATGACCACTAAACCGCTATGCCTGCAGTAAATTACGTTCACTAAATTGTTTGTTTTTACCACCGACAGGTTCAGATTGTTGTAAAAGTGTGACAATTATGAGGGATTCATATATAGAGAGAGAGATGCTGTTAAAGGGTCAGATCCTTTCTGTTAAAACAGAGAAAGTTTTACCAGACTCCACTGAAAAAAGCTGTGATTTTGGTTGATGACTTTGACTGCCATTAGCAGTTGATCTTGTTGGTTGCTGAATTTACCATAGACTAATTTCAATTATCCGCAAAGACAAGACTACCTGCACTATCTAGGCAATGTGCAAGTGCAAACTTGTCCATTAATACTAATGTTAATTTCACAACCTAGAAAACTTAAAGTTTAGACCTTATATTACATTGTAAATGATGTCAAGCTAAGTTAGCATGTGTGAGAAGCTAACCTAGCTTACCATCTTACCTTCTCATGGAAGTTAGCTCAATAAGGAAAGCACCATTGCACTCTTTTCTTCGGTTACTATATATGGACATGTACTTCGCTATATTAGAGCATTCATAACATGATGTCAGAAAACAAAATTAATATAACCTTGGCTAACATGTATAAGCCCATGAAAATAACTTAGCATAGCAAAATCTCTACTTACCTCAATGTGTTTCTTTAGATTTGAAGGTGAGTTTTTGAAAGCCAGTAGTTCTTTTTGTTGAGGAGTCATTCCTGGAGGCTATATATTTAAGCATTCTCTTTAAGTAGGGCCATGGGTGGCTAGACTCCGTGGGTTCAGTCTCTGGGTCCACGTTGAATGTTGTTCAAGGCCGGGATAGCAGTACCTGATTGGTTTAAACTTCCGAGGCAGAAACGCAACCAATATTTTTTGTGAGACAGCATTTTGGTGACTAATCAATCATAAAATGTAAGGAGGTGCATTTTAGAAATGTAGTGGAGTAGAAAGTACAGATATAAGCTGCAAAATGTAATGGAGTAAAATTCAAAAGTATACTCTATATTTTTTACTTAAAGTAAAGTACAGATACGTGAAAAATGTACTTAAACAAAGTATTTGACAGACTCCAAAAATAACCGTGGGATCTGCATAAATTCATGTCTCGGAAAAGTTTTATGTAGTATACTTAATTCACAAATCATAGACCTCATTATAGAACATCATTTATTAAGCAAAAGACTGGATTCCTACCTAAATTTAGAACCACAGACCATATTTTTACATTACACACTCTAATTGATGTTTATGTACACAAAAATGATGAAAAAAATGTATGCTTGTTTTGTTGATTTTCAAAAAGCTTTTGATTCAATCTGGCACAACAGCCTTTTCTTTAAATTGATTATAAGTGGTATCAGAGGAAAAGCATACCATCTGATCAAATCAATGTATTGTAAAGGAAAATGCTCAGTTAATATTGGAACAAAGAAAACACAATCTTTCTTCCAGAGACATGGAGTAAGACAAGGCTGTAACCTGAACCACATGCTATTTAATGTATATAAATATATAAATCAATAAACTGGCAAAACAAATAGAGAATCCCCTTGCACCTGGACTGAATTTACACAACACTGAAATAAAATGTCTCCTATATGCTGATGACCTTGTCCTGTTGTCCCCTACCAAAGAGGTGTTACAGCAACACTGGAACTGAAACATTGGAACTGTAAAAATACTGTCAAACCTGGGCCCTGACAGTCAACCAACGCAAAACCAAAGTGCTCATTTTTCAGAAAAGATCCATACTACAGAGAAACAACACCGGCTTCACAATAGGAAACAACCCTGTCAAATAAGCAAGTCATTACACATATTTAGGACTAAAATTTAAAACACAGGAAATTTTAGCTTGGCTATGAAATAACTAAAAGACAAAGCAAAAAGGGCTTTCTGTGCCATCAATAAACACTGAACTACCAATTAGAACTTGGCTCAAAATATTAAAATCAATCATCATACCCATTTCAGTATATTGCAGTGAGGTGTGGGGTACACAAACTCAACAAGACTGGACAAAATGGGACAAACATCCAATTGAAATCCTACAGTCCTACAATCCTATGAGTTCTGCAAAAGTATCCTCCAAATGCAGAGGAGAGCTCCCAACTCTGCCTACAGCGCTGAATTAGGCCAATATCCTCTACTGTTATACATTCAAAAATGAGCCCTAAATTACTGGAATCATATTAAAACAAGCAACCCACTCTCCTTTTCTTACAATACCCTATGCTGCCTGGAGTTGAACCCAGGAAAGAGTCCCCTCTGACTACTTGTCCTGAGGCTGAGCAAACCATCAACCATTCAAATCCTTACACCAGGACCAACTCAGCTTCAGGATACAGGAAGAAAGCTAAGTTTTCTTTTTAAAACCGGTTGCTCTCAGTGGGGGGAGAAACTGAGACTTTCTCAGTGGCGACGGCACGTTCATTAATCTACTGCCTGTAAAGCTTACGGATCAACGGTATATGTTGGCAGGCCCTTAGCCCTCAGGCAATTTTAATTCGGCCAATTTTACTATCCGAAGTCCGGCCTCGTCCCTGACCTAAGGCGAACGTATGAACACTGACGGTTTAAAAAGAAAAAGCTGCTAAAACACAAAGAAGGGGAGAGGAGCAGAGCTGGAAAAATTGAGTGTCTCCTCTTATATGATTCAAACCACTGGCCTCTTTCCGGTCACTGGTCACTTTCGCAGAGATAAATACCTGGGTCTATCTCCACTGTGTTCTCAGACTAGTGAGGACTAGTCAGACCGATGCGTTACGAACTGATGAAGCCGTTGGATAAGAGGCGAAACGTCTAAGACAAATCTAAGTCCAGTTGCCTTGGAATCATTGTTGCCTAGAGATAAATATGACCTGGACAAATGCGAACATACACAGACGTATCTTAGCTTCGCTGCATTGGCTTCCTGTAAAATCAACAATAGAATGTAAAGTACTTCTTACCTAGAAAGCCCTTAATGGTCAGGCACCATCATATCTTAAAGAACTCATAGTACCGTATTACCACCCTAGAGCACTGCACTCCTAGTATGCAGGTTTACTGGTGGTTCCTACAGTATTTAAAAGTAAAACGGGAGGCAGAGCCTTCAGTTATCAGGCTCCTCTCTTGTGGAACCATCTCCCAAATTTGGTCCGAGGGGCAGACACCCTCTCTATGTTTAAGAATAGACTTAAAACCTTCCTTTTTGATAAAGCGTATAGTTAGGTCTGACCAGGCTCAACTTGGATCAGCCCTTAGTTATGCTGCTATAGGCCTAGACTGCTGGGGGACCTTCATTGATGCACTGAGCTCCTCTCTCCTCTTCTCTATCTGTATGTATCCGTTATCATTAATGCATGTTACTTACTTTACTTCTTTCCCAGAGTTCTTTGTGCTTTCTAATCCACAGGAAACCCCATAAACCATAGACCATGCTGATGTGTTGGTGTCCTTCTTCTGCCCTTCGCCAGCTGTTCCTGCTGTTGCTACTGTTTGTAGCCCACCCCACCACCCTTCTCTCTTTCTCGCTCTCAACCCAACCGGTCAAGGCAGATGGCCTCCCACCCAGAGCCGGGATCTGCCTTCTGCCTTAGGTTTCTTCCCGTTAAAGCGGAGTTTTTTACTTACCACTGTCACCAAGTGCTTGCTCATGGGGGGGGGAAGTGTTGGGTTTCTGTAAATTAATGAGCATGGTCTAGACCTGCTCCATGTAAAAGTTCCCTGAGATGACTTTGTGTTGTGATTTGGTGCTACATAAATTAAATTAAATTAAATTAAATTGAATTGAATTAACAAAAGGTTAGACAAGTTAACAATAGCTGATAAAAATATCAGGGATACATGAGAGAAAGTATAAGATAAGATGAAATGTAAAATGAATACAAAAGAAAATTCATGAACATGAAGTCTGCAGGTTACATATGAGAATCAGGTTACATTATCAATGCATTTCAGGAGTGAGTACGTATTTGCAGATCAATAAAGAGGCATGCACCCAACACATTAATTTTTATTTATGGTACATGTCTCCCCAAAGACCCACACCCACAGAGCATAGACTTTTTTTGTTCTTATCTCAGGTTTACAGTTCATGCAATACATATTCTGCAGCATGTCACAAAACCTATGAAACACTTAAAAACAGAGATCATCGAAATAGAAAACTTGTGAGAGTAATTATAGATATAGTAATTATACCGCTTGAAGACCCCTAATGGGCTTCAACTTATAAATGGACTATCATAAGAGTAAGAACAAAATCCAAAAACAGAAAAAAGATTATAATAAGACAAAATTTAAAAGGTACGCTTCTCTTGTCAAAAACCTTATTCTCATGGCACATGTCTATGAGAGACATAGGTCACTGGCGGACCTATTTCAATAGCTCGAATCCCTCTAAGGCCTAATTCTGACAACATCCTGTTGGCACACTTGTGGAGGCGTCCTCCTTAAGGTATTTTTTTCTTGAGATTTTTGATATACATAATTTGTTTGATACATATATCGGGTCTATAATGGCCCTTTAAGGCCTAAAGCATCCTACTAGTTTAATACAGTTAAATTAGAGGCAAATAGCTTATATTTTTAAGAACTATGTTACTCTGTACTGCATTTAGTTAGGACCTAATTCAGCTTCCTGATCGGCAAGATTGCACATTTCTTCACCTCACTCAACACTTGTATACAGCCATGCCAATAAAGCCAACTGAATTGAAGATTGTGGTATGGTAGACATATGAGGTTGGTTAATTTCCAAGAAAATGGTTCACCTTCTTTTCACATATACATAAATCATACTCAAAGATAGACTATTTCCTGGTCTCTAGAGATGTGATTGAGGAAGTGGTGAATTGTAAGATTGGGGTGATCGCTTTGTGTCATGGACCACGGAACCGGGGGGCCAGGGGGGCCATGGCCCGGGTAACTTTTGTACTCTGACAAAATCTCTTATATGAGTAAAAGCTGCTGTAAAAAGTTGTATCTGTGTCATTACGAGACAACAACTTCAATCACTCTCATCAACTGCTGCCGATAAAAAAAAACTGCCACTCACTGCTGCATTTTGATTGGAAATTAGTGTGCCTATCAAGTACATTGTTTACCAGTACATCATGTATGAGCGTTGCGAGCTAAAGGCAGGCACCTGTCAAACCCGCTAGCTACATAAAAATGAAGAGACTTTTTTCAGATAAACAGAAAAAACTAAATAATCCGACTCCAGCTTTTACTGTGCCCCTGGCCTCAACAACAGACCCGGAGTATCCGTCTTCATCTTTCCCTAACTTAAATCCACTGCGGACTTCGGCAAGTAAGTCAGTTAGGGTTAGGGTTAGACTGTGTTCGTTACTATTCATTAACTGTGCAGCTGCGCTTATTTGGTTGTTGTTTGCAGCTCTGCACAACAGGTATGAGTGCTGACAAGTTATGAGAATGATGTTGATTTAGATTGAAGACAGCAAGATGAGTTTTGCTTGTGGATTGGCTGTACTTTGATTGGCTGTACAAGCATCAAGTTTATATTGTAGCATCGGAATAAAAAAAGGGGGGTTCCGCTACCTTAAACATGAGTAATACGATATTGTCTGTATTATTCCCCCCCCCATACACAAACACACACACTCGAAATTAAGGCCCCCCCTGGTTCAGATGCGTTCCGCGGTCCATGCCCCAGTAAAGTTTAGCATAGTGATTAAGTTGAGTGGGACCAGTTTTATTAAAGGTAGATCATTAGCTGACAGTGTCAGTTACAAATGATTAAGTATTAAGGGAGTTTTGGTGGGTGGCAGAAACTATAAACTGTTTTTATATGCGGATGACATCTTGTTGTTGCTATCAAAACCAGCTTCCTCTATTCCAGGTGTCATGGGAATTGTTGAAAGTTTCTGTGAGATTTCAGGCTATGAAATCAACTGGCAAAAATCCAGTAATGCCAGCCTAATTGGGTTGCCTCTCTGCTGACATTGGAGTATTTCCATTTAAATGGCTACCACTGGGGACTGCAGTGCAGACTTTCAGGAGATTGTTAAAATTAATATTAATCCAGTGCCCCAAGATATTAAGGATAACTTTGCCAAGTGGATCATATTGAATTTATCTCTCTGGGGAAAAATAAACACGGTTAAAATGATGGGACCTTCAAAGATTTACTTTGTCAATATGGTGTTTCCATTAAATCCTCCTGTGTCAGTGCTTAAGCACTGGTAGGTAGTTGGTGAGTAGCTGTGGAATGGGAAGAAACCCAGAATTAGTCTGAATAAGCTGTTCACCACTAGAGGGATGTTTGGCCTGTCTTAATATAAACAAGGTTGCTCATCTTACTTACTCATCTGGGGAAAAGAGATTCCGGTTTCAATACAGGAAAACAAGAATGTGCATTGCAAAGGTTTCTACAGCTTCTCAATATTGTACAATCATCCTCTGTGTTTTACAAAATGGCAGAAAATGCTCTGCTTGGTCTGAGGATAGTATGGCAAAGAGACCTGGACACTGAGCTTGAACAAGAAGTTTGCGAGAATACTATTCATAATGTGGGTTGGTCAGTAAAGGATAGTAACACCACATTTATGTATTCTAAAATATTTCATAGATATTATTGGTCTCCAGTTTATTAAAAGCAATGTATTCTGGAAATGTAAGAGTTCTATGGGTACTTTTCTTCATCTCATGTGGGATCGCCCGCTGGTTTCCCCATCTTGGACATGAGTGATTGGGGCAATTGAGGAGTGGTAGTTAAAAAAGCCTAATCTGGACATTGCATTGATAAACATGCACAGGCCCATATCAGACCTACCCTTACTAGGAAAGGTCATGGAGAAAGTTGTTTTTCAACAGTTCAATGCTTTCTTAGTACAAAACAACCTCGTCAGTACTTTTCTCAGTCAGTCTGGATTTCGATCTCATCACGGCACTGAGACTGCACTCGTCTAAAACAATATTCATTTCAGCAGTGATACATCAAAGATTTGTGTCTTAGTCTTACGTGACCTCAGTGTGGCATTTGACACAGTAAAATACTTCTTGACAGACTAGAAAAATTGACACTCTCTGACACTGTGCATTTACAGGATAGGGACTATTTTATATTGATTGGTGATTATTAGTCTGAGCGAACAAAATCACCTGCCACCTGTTCCTCAAGGGTCTATACTTGACCCTCTATTGTTCAATATCTACATGCTCCCTCTTACTCAGATTATGGAACATTACAACATCTCCTACCATACTTATGCCAATGACACACAACTTTACATAACAGAGTCACCATATGACTACACCCAGATAGCATACAGAAGTGGGCAACTTCAGGCAATGATACGGCACTGCTGGTCTTCTTCTGACCCGGACAAAACGGATGTGAGCCTGAAGTGGCCCACCTGTAAAATAACAAATATGGCCCAAATATCCCAAAACAAATGTGGGCCATTTTTGGCAAAGTTGCGGTGCTCTTGGTGATGTGTATTTTGGCAAATATATGGCACAGTCAGCACTGGCTGATCAGAGTTTGAGTCTAAAGTGGCCCATATTTGAAATAGTGAATATTGCTAAAATATGGTTAAACAGTATTGGACTATGGGTAAAGATGTGGCGCAATTGGTACTGACTAATCTGTAAGTGAGCCTAAAATGGTCCAGATATGATATAGTGCATATGGCCCAAATATTTTACATCAATCTGGGCCAGTTCTGGCAAATATACGACACAGCCCAGATAGCTAAATTACTTTGGCACATACCCAACATTTTCATATGGTCCACATACCACGTGAAATGATGGCACATGGGTGGTCGGCTCCTGTTTGCCAAATTCAGGCCACAAGCAAACCATAGCAATGCCACATGTAAACCAAAAATTAAACAAATAAAGTATATCTGGCCCACAGTCTTTTTTATTCTGGCCATGATCAGGCCTATATTTTATATCTTCTTTGGGCCCAAATAATGTACAGAATGATGGGACCTGTTTGCCAGATCTGGGCCTCAAGCCCAATTTGCTTGTGGCCTGGATCTGGCAAACAGGGGTGGATCACCCAAGTGCCATCATTCCATGTGATATATGGGCCAGAAGAGGATATAAAATGTGGGCCCAATCAGGGCCAGATTGAAAATGAACTCTGGGCCAGACCTAGTTTATTTGTTTAGATTTTGGTTTACACATGGCATTTCTGTGGTTAGCTTGTGGCCCAGATCTGGCAAACAGGAGTGGACTGCCCAAGTGCCATCATCCCACGCATTATGTGGGCTGGATGAGGAAATGGAATGTGGGCCTGATCATGGCCAGAGTAAACATGAACTGTTGTCTGGATATGGGCCAGATCTGGTTTATTTGTTTAGTGTCTAGTTTACATGTGGCATTGCTATGGTTTGCTATTGGCCTAGATCTGGCAAACAGGAGTGGACTGCCCAAGTGCCATCATCCCATGTGGTATGTGGGAAAGTGACGGGTATGGACTGGATATGGGCCTCACAAAAGTAATTAAAATGATTGTTTTTGGTCCCTGTGAGGAAATTAACAAAAGTTGGGTGTGGGCCAGATCTGGGCCACAGCAATTTTGCTGGGACTAGTCTATAAAGCACTCAATGGTCATGGGCATACATTTATGATCTTCTTGTACATTATGAATCACCCAGACCCCTCAGGTCATCTGGGACAGGCTTACTCACTATTTCCAGAATCAGAACTAGCCAAGCTGAAGCAGCCTTGCTTCACCTTGCTGAAGATCTAAATAAATGAGATCTACCAAAACTGTCAGCTTATTTATATCAGGGCTCAAAACATTATTGTTTTCTGCCGCTGTAATGGGAGACTATATTAGCCTCACAGTTTATACTGTCCCTGTTAAGTTTCTTTTACATCGATGATAACAGTGACAGCCTACAGTCTCTGTGTTCAACTCAAATCAATTCAATTTTATTTATATAGCACCAAATCGCAACATAAAGTCATCTCAGGGCAATTTTACATGGAGCAGGGCTAGACCATGCTCTTTAATTTACAGAGAGAGAGAGACCCAATAATTCCCCCCATGAGCAAGCACTTGGCAACAGTGGCAAGGAAAAACTCCCCTTTAACAGGAAGAAACCTAAGGCAGAACCTTGCTCTGGGTGAGTGGCCATCTGCCTTGAGGGTGGGGTGAGGACACGGAGAAACAGAACAGCAACAACAACAACAGCAACAATCAACAATGGATACATGAATAGCAGCAACAGCAGGAACAGCTGGCGAAGGACAGAAGAAGGATGCTAACACGTCAGCATGATTTATGGAGCTTCCTGCGGATTAGAAAGCACAAAGAACTCCGGGGAAGAATTCAAGTTAGTAACATGCATTAATGGTTAAAGAATACATACATATGGAGAAGAGGAGAGAAGCTCAGTGCATCATTGGAAGTCCCCCGGCAGTCGAGGCTTATAGCATCATAACTAAAGGCTGGTCCAGACTTTCACCAATACTGTCTCTGTGCTATGATGCACTCTAAATCCTGACTGGAAAGCCTCAAATAAATTATTGTTATCTAGAAAGTCATATAACTGATTGGTGACACATTCAGGTGACACAAGACGCCTGAATCGAGAGTAGGCTTCTTAAGGAGAGGTTTAATTACAGCTACTTTAAAGGACTGTGGTATGTAAGGTATGGCATCCTTTAACAGCTTAGTTGGGATGGGGTTTAAGAGACAATTTGAAGGTTTGGATGAAGAAATCATTGAAGTTAATTTAGGATGGTGAAATTGAGAAAAACAGTCCAAATTTAAGTCAGGTTTCTGGAAGTGATCCTGCAGCACTATCAACAAAATTATCAATTTGGGAGGGATTAAAATTGTCATAGGAGTCCTCTTAAGTATTGAGACATGGAATTAATTTCAGCACTGATTGAATTGATTCCTTAAATTTAGCTATAGCACTATCGGATAGACATCTAGTGAAGATATTTTTGTCTAATGGTGTGTAATCTAGTAATAAGAATTCAAAAGTCCACTTCGCTCCGCTCACTTTCAGAAAAAATTCTTCAAATGCGCCATTATTCAAAGTTTTTGTCTTGTTTTGTCTTGGTGTAACAATGTGTTGCAAGTAACGTCGCACTGAACCTGCACAGAAATGAGCAAACAATCCACTCGGAAGTTTCAGGCACAACAGATTCTCACTTTCTCTGGTCGGGAAGCTAGCAATATGGCTGCAGGGTCTTCCCCCCTCACTTTGGATATGCTCATTGCCGAACTGGAGAAGTCAAGGAAAAGCACCACTGCAGAGCTCACAGCCTCTCTGAATGCGGCACTGGCTCTGATCAATTCGGCTATTGCATCCATTACCACCACCGTGGCTGAACACACTCTTATAATTTCAGGGATGGAAACGACCCTTTCAACCCACTCGGATAACATCACTAGCCTGGAGCAAGAAGTAGTGGAGCTACGCTCCAAGCTAACCTCTGCAACTGAAGAGCACGGTACCCTGCAGGCTGCCGTGGAGGACATGGTGTTGCGCTCTAAACGTCAAAATCTAAGAGTAGTTGGACTGCCTGAAAACACTGAAGGTAACAACCCGAGACAATTCATGGCCAACTTATTCAAAGAAGTGGCTTCTGAGGCACTATTGATAGTGACAGTGCGCTTTCACCACTACATCGACAAAGAGAGAGTGTTACTATGGGCTACGTGTCACTTTCGGCAGTGCGACCCACACTTTTGACTCCCCGGAACAAGCGGAGCGGCTCTGAGGAACACATAAAAAAACTCATAAAAGAGGGACAGCAGCGAGACACTGATTGATCATGGAACCTGAGACTCTATCTACCTGAGACTTTTACTCTTTTATTTGATTTTCTCAAGATGAGGCATGACTACTTTGTTATAACAGACCACAGACTGTGAGTATCTCAGGCTACCTCCAGCAAGACAGACATTATCTAAGTGGTGTGACCAGCTGCTTTTTTTCCTTTTTCTTTTATTTCTTTGCACATGTCCATTTTTAATTGCCGTATTATGTTTATTGACATCATCATTTCATATCTCAGTATGGACTGCCTTATTCACTCAAAAGAACGTACGTGAGTTCCCGACATGAGTAGGGCCATTTTGTTTAGCCTACCTTTTTTTCTCTCTCTCTTCTTTTACTTTTATGCAGCTTGGAACATTGAGGCATTATTTCAATCCTCTGTCTGCACATTTTAGCTGGATGAATATGTGACAAGCCTGGTGGTCTTGCCTTTTTTTTCTTTTTTCTTATCATTTTTTCTTTCTCTTTTAGACTTTCAGTGTTACTTTGTGGTTTTCAACTACTACTATCTTTAATATGGCGTACAATTTGGTTCATCAAGGGGCAGGACCCAATACATGGCAAGCCGGTTGTGTGTTCTCCAGCCCTGCAACTCGTTTTGCGTTGTTGTGACGAGTTCAGGAAGAAATCTGTCAGTTGGTCTACAGTCTAGACTTGGACCATCGTGTTTTTGGAGAAATGTGGGTTTTTTTCTTTGCTTTTTGGGAGGTCTGTTGTGTTTCTTTTATAAAGTTGACATCATCTGAATGCTATTGTAAAGCTCATTTGTGTCTTACTACTTTGACTAATATCCATACTATGTATATATGTCATTTTCAAGTGATTGAAATATCTCTCAGAGAGGAATGAGTGGATTCAATATTTGATTTGTAAGTTGGAACGTTCTGAGACTAGGAAGCCCGATAAAGCGATCCAAAGACATCGCCTTCCTTCAGGCGACCCATCTACGTATGAATGATCAGTGCAGAACGCGCAAATCTTGGATTGGGCAGACCTTCCCTTCCACCTTCAATAGCAAATCCAGGGGTGTTGCTATTATTTTTAACAAACATATTCAATTCTGCCCTGACCAGATCATATCTGATCCGAATGGGCATTATATTATTATCAGTGGCACATTGTATCAAACTCCAGTTGTATTGGTTAACATTTACGTCCCTAATTGGGATAATCCAAATTTTATAACTTCCCTCTTTTCCACAACTCCTAACATGGTCACTCATTGTTTCATTTTAGGGAGAGACCTGAACTTAGTTATAGATCCCAAACTTGACTGATCCCACCCAAAAGTGTTTGTACCCTGCCATGTCGAGAGCGATGTCATCTGTTGTGAGCCAGTTGGGCTGCGTGGATGCTTGGCACCTGCTCAAAAGACCCATCCATCCCACCCATCCTCAAAAGAATTTTTTCCAGCACTGCAAATAAACTATACTTATTACATTTTCCATTATCGTTAAAGGAGGTGGAGGAATAACTAAACATAAGACACACCGAGAGCAAGAGAATGAGAGGGAGAGAGAGAAGCCATCACTAACTGCTTAGCTTAAGTTTAGCTGTTAATGCTACCTGCAGAGCTCAAATAACTAGCCACTGTGTGATTAGCAAGAAAAGTCGCTAAGAGAAAAACACACTGAGAGTGCTTGTGTAGAACAAGTGAAAGATCAAAAATAAACGGGTGTCAATCCACAATAATATAGTAAAAACAACTGAGTTGGGAGCAGCAACAATGCTATCAGTAAACACAGTCGGCAACCAGAAATGACAGAATATGCTTACCGTAGCACGTCAGCACCCATTGTGTTGTGTTGTGATGATGTTGGAGGACTAATTACCTCATCCTGTTAGTCCTTAACTACCTGTGTGCTTATTTTTGTTTTATTGTTTTTATTGTTGTTTGAATGCAATATTAATGTCTTATTGTCTTATTTGCAATGTATTTTTATGCAGTTGTAAAGGACTCAGAATTGCATTGTGTCCGAATGGTGTTATAAAAATAAAATTACCTTACCTTACTTTGCCAAGATCACCATGCTTGGCTAGCCCTTGCAGGCCACCTCAAATGAAACGCCTCATATGAGTTAATGCTAGCCAAACTAAAAGACTATGTGACTAAATTCACTGAAATGTGGGGTAGCTGTGTTGTGTGTTGTGGGGAGATGCTCTGGCCTGTCATGCTGTGCTGTTATATTTGCTTTCATTTTTCATTTTTGTTTTGTCTGTGTTTATGTAATTTGTTACCTGAGGACTACCATGTGGAAAGTATATTTTGTACTGTAATGTTGCAGGGTTTTTTGAGATTTTATTTTTAATTTAATGACAAAAAAGTAAATTATTTTATGGAAAATCTTCATCTGAAAAGTTATAGTAATTATTAGTGTTGAGTAAATATAGTGGAGAAAAAAGTACAAGATTTCTCTCTGAAATTTAGTGAAGTGGCAACAAATGGAAATACTCAAGTAAAGTACAATACCTCAAATTTGTACTTAAGTACAGTACTTGAGTAACTGTATTTGCCCTAGACAGGTCCTTCTCTAAGCCCATTTGCTCTGTCTACCACGTTGAAATCTTTCGCAGACCAGCTTGGCCTAAGTGACCCATGGCGATATCTTAATCCATCTACCAAAGCTTTTTCCTTTTTCTCCCATGTTCACAGGACAAACTTTAGGATTTACTTTTACTTTGTTGATGATAGGCTACTGCATTGGGTTAACATTAGCGAGTACTACAGTATAGTGATCTTGGACCATGCTCTTACATTAGTTATAATAAACTTCACAAACCGTAGGCCTCCACACATGCAATGGAAACTTTCCCACCTTTTAGTTAACAATCTTCATTTCCAAAATATTTTTCAGGAAGAAATAGCCAACTTCTTTCAGTTTAATGACACCCCAGACATCAAGAAAGACACCCTGTGGGAGGCATGTAAAGCTTATCTGAGAGGACAGGCTATCTTGTTTGCCTCTTGACAGAAAAAGGTGGACATGGAGAGGAGAGGCTGGTTCTTTGATCAGCTATTGAGGATTGACACACAATATGCCACCACGCCCATTCTTTACAACCAATGTTTTAAATTCCAATCTGAGTTTGACCTTTTGTCAACATCCAAAGTGGAGGTAAAATTGCTCAAATTAAGGCAACATTATTTTGAAATGGGAGATAAAGCAGGGAAACTTCTCGCCCATCAGGCTAGGACTGCAGCTGCCTCAAGACCGATTGCCAGAATAAAATCACCTTCAGGGACAGTGGTCACTGACCCCAATTCAATAAGTGAGGTGTTCTCAAATTTCTATGCAGACCTGTACACCTCAGAGTACTCACCTGAAATTTGGAAAGACCACAACCCACAAGACGTATTTACCCAAAAGTCGATAACGATTTGGCTGTCAAATTAGGTACACCAATCTCACTGTTCCCCAGTCCGGATGGTTTTGTTGTAGAATTCTACAAAACATACTCAAATCTGATAGCTCCTCACTGGGTCAATGTCTATAATGAGTCATTCACTTGTGGCAAACTACCCCCAACCCTATCTGAGGCTAACATTTCTCCTTTATTAAAAAAAGACTGAATGCAGCACATATAGGCCCATTTCACTTTTAAACGTAGACCATAAGATTGTTGCAAAGGTCCTTGCCACATGCTTGCAGCAAGTCCTTCCTGCCCTGATTTCCACGGATCAGACTGGGTTCATGGCTAGAAGAAACTCTTCATTTAACACCAGAAGACTTCTCAACATTATTGGCTCCCCCAACGATGACACGCCGGAAGTCATCATTTCTTTAGACGCTGAGAAAGCATTTGACAGGGTTGAATGGGAGTACTATATCATGTCAAAATTTGTCTTCAGCTCTGACTTTATTGCATGGATTCGACTGCTCTACAAATCCCCAACTGCCCATATAATTACAAATGGAATGAGGTCACCCTCCATCACCCTTCATCGGGGCACCAGACAGGGATGCCCCCTCTCCCCCCTCCTATTTGCTCTAGCTGTAGAGCCGCTGGCCATTTGGCTTCATGATGAGGGTGGAGTGGAAGGCATCACTAGGAATGACATTACCCACAAATTGTCCCTGTACGCGGATGATTTGTTATTATATGTATCGAACCCTGTCTCGCCCATCCCTTTTATTACGGACATCCTTATCCAATTCGGCAAATACTCTGGTTATAAATTAAACTTTAATAAAAGTGAACTTCTCCCTATCAACCACCTCTCTAGGAAGATATCACCTTCTTTTCCATTCAGAACTGTTTCAGAGGGGTTCAGATACCTTGGCGTATTCATCACTGCTTCTTTTGGATTTATTCCATAGAAATTCTCACCCTCTTATAGAGAAATGTAACCTTAAGCTTGATATGAATTGCTGGTCCACTCTCCCTCTCTCCCTAACTGGCAGATTGAACTCAGTAAATATGGTTATTCTCCCTAAATTTTTATGAGAAAGTCCTTTTTTCAACAGCTAGACCAAACTATATTGTCATTCTTATGGTTGAATACGCCTCCTCACATTAAGAAAACTATTTATCAACTCCCAAGCTATGCCACTGGCTTAGTGGATAGTGGAGCTGACACAGGTCCCTCATGGGCTAGGTTAGTCCACAGAGCCTCCCTGGCTCAGGTTAAGTTAATTGTGTTCTGTATAAAAAAAAAGTAAAATTGAATAAAAAAACATTTACAAAAAAATAAGTAAAATATATTTGTTTGAGAAAAGCCCTAACACATATATAAACAATGGCATTTGTTGTTATTTGGTATACTAGTGCAGTGCTTGTTTAAATGTGCCTGTTCAGAATGGGCCAATTGCTTATCATTTCTCATAAACCACATACATATCAATTGACAAAGGTATCAGTTAAAACAATAAAGAATTAATAAATTAAATGATTTAAATCCAGACAAAAATTTCACCTGTGAGACTAAAATGAGGTTGAACTGTAGAAGCAGTTTACCACCTTGCATTGTTTGATTCTGCTGCCAATCAAACGTGTCTGCATTCCTACTGGCTAGTTTTACTGCCTATGCCTCTGTTTTTTTCTCATGGGTATGCTTGTTCTTCTCTCTTGGGCAGTTTAACTGGGCAGGGCATATGCCATTGTCCCTCTCAATACGTCAGAGCCCAGAAGCCCTATCCCACTGTGATGTGACGGTTTTTATGTCAATAAGCCCCTGCTGCACTTAGACATAGAGTTGACCAGCTTGCTGTTCGCTTGTTTATTCAAACCTTATTAAAATTAAATATGTCACATGTCCAAATCGCACCAAATTTGACATGCACGTCATCGAGTCCCCAGCAATACACTCGACGAGTTTGAAGTAGATTGGATGAATGGTTCTCAAGATGTGTGAGGGACAAACATACATACTAGTATTTCCCCTACAGTTGCAAATAATAATAATGATGGCAAATACCCATTCATTCAGAAATCGAAAGCGTTTGTGAGACTCTGTGCAGCGTTGTTCCAAAACATGAGTTAACCTTTGTGTTGCTGCTCTTGGTGGCTCCTTTTAAGGAATACAGCAGTATGTAACGTGTGCATAGTGGGTAAGTGAGTGGTGTCCAATTATTGTTTTTAGATGTAGTGGGAGTGCAGTGGGATCAGTGGGACCCCAGACAAAAAGGAAGTAAAGCTATGCTTCTCTTCATTCCATAGCCTTATTGGCATTTAATATATTGTTTAGAGCAGTATTTTGACAGTGAAGCTGAAGCTAATGGTCAGTAGTTGTTCAGTTATTCTGTCATAGGTTAAGTGTTGGAGTGAATGTTCATTTCATTTCATAAAACACAAAATACCATTTTTAATATTAACTATTTACATAGCTAGATACTATTAGAGTTATATGGCTTATCTTTCTTATGGTTTAAGTGAACCAACATTGTAATGCATGTCCCCCCACCCTCATGCGGTGGAAAAACACTGCAAGGACAAAGTGAGGGCAGGCCATCTTCATGCTATGAAGATGTACTTAAAAACATTATGTAGTGACATCACAGTTCCCAGACAATGACTTTGACAATGACATTTTAGCATTGTCATTGTTTGCAGCCACACAGAGCTGCTAACATGGGTGCAGTCTGTTGTGTCATTGTAGGTTAGTCCCGAGAGACTCAGCTTTGCTGTCATTTTCATGTCTTTGTCTTTTTCTCTTTACTCCAAACAAACTGGAAAATGTAAAATGCCTCACTTGCTTTGTGCTGATGATTGTTTCGAGCAAAGACTTACTGTGCACTGATTGTTTAGAGCAGCAGGAGTAAAAGCTTTCACACAGAATTATTTGTGCATTCTATCAGTTCTCTATACTGAGCAGGAAAAGAAATATTTATTTCAAAAAAATTACTGCAAGGGACATTTGTCCTTTTGTTGTGTTACAGCTTCCTTCACCTGTAATTTGAATCACTTCATTCTTCTTCCCATTGTGACTGTGTGGGCAGCAGCGGGGAGTAATTCTGCTGACACTGTGTTCCTCCTGCTCCGTTGTTATTGCAGAGTGAAGATAGTAACGTGATGCTGCACTGTCCTTCTCCAATCTACCTGCTCTATTTTCACCCAGACAGCTGAAACATTGCTCCTGTCTGCTCTGTCCTCTCAGTGTTTATCTTCTCCCTTCCTCACTTTCTCTTTGTCTCAGAGAACATTTTTCTTCTTCCCTCTACCTTTCCCATTAGCACACTCAAGATGATTCTTTTCTCCTTTTGCTTCTCATCTTTCCCACACATAGTGACCATTCTTTTCTCAATTTACCAATCTTTCTGATAAGTGATGCTTTATTTCTCCTTTTTGCTTTTTTGCTCTTTTGCAAATATGTCATTGTGATTTTTTCAGAATTTTGATATATAGACACTTTTCTTTCCTATGACCCTCATCTTGGCTGATTTGTGCAGTGTTGTCATCAGCTCTATGATTGGAATAAAAAAAGAGGTAGTACTCTCATTTTGGCATAATTTGCATGCAATATTGAATCATCTTAGGGTACAATGTATCAATGATAGGATGTATTAATTATTTAATATGAAATATCAATGATATGTGTGTGAATGACCTGTTGGGTGCTGTGCAGCTAATTTCAAGACAAGAGAATTTTAGAAATGAAAAGAGAAACAGGCTTTTATACTGCAGCTTTCAGACTGAAGTACATCACATGTGTACCTCACACAGCAGCTACACTTTTCTTTGTTTAAAAACAACACAGGTTTATTTCACCTTATCAATTTGTATCTCATTTCCAAGGGCAAGAAGGGAGCATGTTGATTATATGGAAATAATGACATGCCAGTATTTCAGACATATTTAATCTACCCTTTTTAAATGGTTAAGACAAATTGTTAGAAAATGTATACATAAAAGTGATGTATTATTGCTGTAATGTTCTCTGTGAATTGATTGTCATAAAGGAGTCATGATAATGTTTTTCTAATACAATCTAATCATAATCTCTGTCTTCCACTTTCTAGTTATCACAATGCATATTATCTGTTTTTATGTCATTTACTGTGCAGCCAATATGTGTTTTTCAAGGTACATAGGGCAGTCTCGGTGCTGAAATGTTGTATTCTATTTGTATTCCAAAACTGAATGGCAATACTGAGGGCCATCCAATATTTTGCACCTCTGAACATCCTAAAACACACATTGCATGAGACCAAACACAAAAATTAAAATTAAAAATTAAATTTCAGTGGTGCTGCTTATTCTCCATTTGACCTGTTCAAAACCTCTGTGCAGTCCTTAAGTAAATGAGGACAAATGTAATTTTATTGTTATTGTTTATTGTTATGCCTATAATGGTCTACAATGGTCTCCTTTTGTAAATCCCCCAACAAGTGTGTTAGAAATTATGTCTTGCTTATTGTGTATACACTTTTGATTTCACCTTCTATTTATTCTCTCCTTCTCTCCTTCTGAGCCTTAATCTAGGAATTCTATATATACTGTAAATTATGTTGAGATTATGTTTTGCAGGAAAATGGGAAAAAAGATCTGGTGTCAGGGTTTAAGGAGGGGCTCATTTGGAATAACGGAAATATATACAGGGTAAATACACATTTAACTTGTGTCATTCTGTCCTCTAGAATCTCTGTGTCTCCAGAGGTTCGATCCTGGGCTAGGCCTCATCACACCCATAAACCCTATGATGGCGAGCATCAGCCTGGTCCCTCCCCCACCCGTAACCCCAGAAATGCCTGTAATCAAGGAGATTATCCACTGCAAGAGCTGCACCCTCTTTCCTCAGAATCCAAGTAAGATCCCACAGCAAATATCTCAAATATTTTGAGCCAAACCAATATTTATTGGACTTAATGTAGCAGAGGGGAACTTAACTTGGAGCATTGGAGGGAGCAGGAGTAATATAGCGCTGCACATGGTGTGACACATACAGGAAGGCAATAAATCAACTTTCTGACAGTGAGTGGTTGCTACCCCTGTGTAGTATTTCTACTGTGAACATGAAGATGCCACCCCAGAGGGAAACTGCCAGGCATGACAGGTTGAGGAACAGTGGTGTAGTGTCTTTTGGATTAACTGGACAATTTATCTCAAAAATAATACTATGTAGAAACATGTGCTGTTTCCCCACACCTGCCAGTAATAATAAGATAAGTAGCACAACTGAGTTCAGCAAGCAGGCTCTCTGACAGGTCAGATTGTGTTCACATTCACACTATACACACCGAAGAACTATTAATTAAGTTGATTCACTTTCCAAAATATGACAACTATAATTAGCCTAACTGTTCACATTGAAGGACAAGCAAGTACTGTACTCCTTACAAACCTACAAAATCTGTTTTAAAGTGAATCATCATTGACTCTTCACAAATGTTGGTGTACAGTACATTGACTGGGTATACAATTACCTTTAAAACAAGAGTACATACAACATATTTTAAGTACCAGGAGAGTGCACAAAGAGTAAAACCTTACATTCATAGCTTGTGATGCATGTAAATGACATGACTACATACAACTCAGTCAGTCCAGGTGCACACCATACATACACCACTGTATAAGAAAATACCAACCATGAAGCCAACCTGCCCATCAGTGGAAATCTAATCATTCACACTTTGGAGTTTGGGGCAATTAGGGGTTAAACATCTTGCCCAAGGACTCATCGACATGTGGACTGGGGGTGTTGGGAATTGAACCGTCAATCTTGTGATTAGTGGACGACCAGCTTTACCTCCTGAGCCACAGCTGCCCCTGATGATGATGTCAGATAAAAAAGGTGAAGGTGAAGGCATGTGAAAATGCTTCCTACAACAGTTTTTAGCCTGCTCTTAACACTTAATTTGCAAAGTTACAACTATTTCCTCCTTGTGATGACATCAGATGTTGTCTGTTCCATAACCCTGGTTGTTAAAGGTTGTTGCTGAGGTTTTCAAAGGGTTGTTCACATTGTCCACTGTCATATTTTGGATCTAATTAAGGCTCCAATATATATGTATGGATTTAAGAAGTTTATATTTCAAGTGAAGAAGGAGCTGCTACTGTTTGTTAACACTGTACCTCTGTTCTCTTCCTCTTTTATAGTGGGCTGAAGCCTAGAAAGGAACTATACAAGTACAGTCCATTTACCATTAAAGAAACGTGACCTAAAACAGCCTGTTTCCGACAGAGGCTCAACTGAGGAGCTGTATAAAGGGCCAGTATAAGATGAATAAGGGGTTTTTAAACTGTAGATTATGCAAAGATATTCTAGTAGAGGCCCAGAACATAAATAAAGACCTGAGAATATGCAAATTTCCCCTTTAAAGTTTCTATGAAATACAGCATTTATTAAAGTTGCAAGCAGCGATGAACGGGCCCGTACACCTAGCGTATAGTATCACTATAGAAGGTCTTTTGACATGGCTCTGAGTTGACAGAATTATTGGACACTGTGTAAATGAGTTAAATATTATTTCCTGTGTGCAGTATGTTTGGCTAGATATGACATATTAGAAAATGTGTATACATTCAATGAACTATGTGTCATTGAGGCTTGACTTCCTGATGCATAGTGCTTTTACACTACAAATCACATTCACCCATTCACACATATTCATACGCTGACTAGGTACAGGGGCTACCATGCAAGGTCCCAACCTGCCCATTGGAGAATGTCTAATTATTCACACACATTCACACACTGATGGCACAGCCATCAGGAGCAAAAGACACATCAACATGCGGACTGGAGGAGCCGGGATCAAACCACCAATGTTCCTGTTAGTGGATGACCCGCTCTTCCTCCTGAGCCACAGCAGCCCCATAATAAATGAAATATTAATGCAGTAATACATGAATATTGGACACTGAATGTAGGAGATGTCACTTCCTGTGTCCATTATGTGGTGCTAGAGAACACCCACTAAGTACCCACGTCATTTTGCTGTATATCGTGTGTATACATGTAAATTTCATGTGAATTGGATTATACTTGCAACATAAGGCTGACTTACTGTTGTCAGTAGGTGGCACTATGACAATATTGACATGTAGATGTGCTAAGGCCTGGACTCTTATCAAACATGATAAATTAGGGGCAGATTGAACAATAAAAAGTGGAGTTACAAAAACTTCCTGTTTAATGCTATGTTTTTGGCAAATTTCACCGGTTTGCCACACCAAGGGTGTTCCATGACATCACAAAGGTCTTTAAATATTTGAATTCACTGAGGAGTTTGTTAAAGTACAATGCCTGTCAATTGCTTTATTTTGTGAAAAAATGCAAATTTGATTAAAAATGGCTGACGTACTGTTGGATTTACAGTATCGCTCCAAAAGGCTTTTTTTTAAGTCGGGAGATGTTACATCTGTCCAAATTTCTTACACCTATGAAAAATTAAAAGCTTGGGGCTTTGGCTTTGAAAGCCATTGTGTCACACTCATGCCCAAAACTCATATCCAATATCAAGATACGCCACTTCTGATGCATGTGCAAATTTCAGTGAGTTTTCAGGCTCCCAAGCACCTCAAAAATGCTAAAAATAATTAAGGGGCTATACTAATCAAAATACTCACAATTTGAAACAAAGGTGCAAAGCTTCAAGGCCTCACACGTGTTTGTAAAATGAAAATTCATGCATGAAATTCAAAATGGATAACTTCCTGTCCAGAGAATCATGACAGCATTGAACGCACCAAATTTCATAAATATCCAAGCAACTTTATCCCAATCTGGCCATGCATTTGGGAGCACTATAGAGCCCGGTGGTCACGCCCTTGCCCAGTGACTCTAGAACATCTAAATTTATGCCAGTGTCAGTGACTGTTGGGCCCCTGGCACTTTTGTGATAAGGCACTAATAACAATAATAACTAGAAAATTTTGCAATTTCATAAGAAATTGCGTGTGGGAGCTGCAAACTGCCAGAGGCATCCGCCACAAACTGCCAGATGCAGCCGCTGCCACTGCTGGCTGCTGCCATTCCTGTTATTGCTACCTTCACTGCAAATTTCTGTTCGAGCAGCAATTATTCAACATTTTGTAGCGCCACCTACAGGTGAAGTTTCATCAAATACCACAAAGGTGTTCAATATCCCCATCTGTAGAATTCTGCTGAATTTGGTCATCATAGGAAATTAAAAGATATGGAACTTAATAAGTCATATGTTGGTGTTTCACTAATGGCCACAAGGTGGGGCTATTGGCTCCATGTTTCACTATGTCGTGCACATTGACATAGAAAACTAGTGTACCAAGTTTCATTTCATTGAAGAAAACAGAATTATAGAAATAAGATGTAATAATATTATAGTAGCGCCCCCTGTAGATAGAATTGTATCAAATTTTACATAATGGTGCACTATCACTATCTTGTACATATATGTACAAGATTCTCAAATTTGGTGTCGATCCGAATCGGCATTGAAGAGTTATTGCTCGTTAAATGCATCAGGCCACGCCCCCAAACGTTTGCTAACCAATTACAGACAAACGGTAAGTGATAACAAAAAACTAAGATAATAGCTGTGTTCGGGGTCCTCTAAATATGTTGTGTACCAAGTTTGGTGAAGATTGGATGAAAAATGTGCCAAAAGTAGTAAAAAATGTATTTTTCAAAAAAATCAAAATGGCGGAAAATTTTTGAAGACGCAAATGGGCGTGGACTATATCAGTCTACTTGGTACCATCCAAGGAACACACTGTGCAAAAATTGTTTAAATAAGCCTAACGGTTCATGAGATATAAGGCAAAATGTAAAACACATAATAACTGGCCACAAGGTGGCACTATAGATCCCATCTTACAATATGTGAAGCATTTGCTTTTGGGCCATCTGTAGTTGAAGTTTGAACACTTTTGCACTATTACTTCTTGAGATACGAAGTTTCAAACATTGCTCCCATTGACATTCCATTATAAATTTTAATATTTAAAAAAAATTATATAAAATCAATGGAATATGTTAGAGATAAGAAAAGTAATAGCACTCATCTCCTTATGGATATGTACAATTTGACATTGTAACGAACTTGATACGACAAATTGTGTAGGACTAGTTAGACGCCGAAAAACAAAATAATAAATAAATAAACTAGAAAATGCATTTCCTGCGGAAAATGCGTGTGAATGCTGACAGCTGAAATGGATTGCAAAACATTGCTGAACTTGCAGAAATCTGAAATGAATTTTGTTAAGAAAAAGCTGAATACAAGCATTAATATATTTAAAGAGCTCAATATTTTGATATTTGGTTGAAATAGTTGAAAGTATGAAGGAGGTGGCGCTATTGCTGCCATGATTCAGTATGTCGTGCAGGTTCTCATTGAAAACCTGCCTATCAAATTTCATTCCATTAACGACAACAGAATTGCTGAAATATCATGTTATAAGGTGACTTTAGCGCCCCCTGTGGGCAGAATTTTGTGAAATTTTACACACTTCTGTAAGGTCACGTTGTGTTATCGGCCATTAAGTGCATAAGGCCATGCCTCCAAAAGTTTGTTAGCCAATAACAGACAAACGAAAAGTGATTTCTCAAAACAAATGAATAAGTCTTGTTCAGGGTCCTCTAAATATGGTATGGACCAAGTTTGGTGAAGATTGGATGAAATATGAGCCGACAGGAGCAAAACATATGTTTATGAAAAAAAACAAAATGGCGGAAAATTTTTATATACGCAAATCATTATATCATTCTAATCAGGGTCATCCAAGGAACATCTTGACCGAAAAGCTTTTTGATAGGACTTACCTATCATGAGTTATTAGCCAAAACGCAAAACATTGAATAACTGACCACATGGTGGTGCTATTGATACCATGTTTTAATATGTTAAGCATGTCCAGGTGGGACACCTGTATATCAAATATGAACATTCTAGCCCTTTTAGTTTTTGAGATATTAGCTTTCAAAGAAATCCTCCCATAGACTGCCATTATAAATTTTAATATTTTTAAAAATTCATATAAAATCAATGGTTTATGATAGAAAGCTGAAAAGTAATAGCACACTTCTCCTTAAAGAGCTGAACATTCTGATGAATGGTGTCTGTACCTCAAAGTATAGAGCAGTTGAAACTCGCCGAAAAACGTACGGAAGAATAATAATAAATAAAGGTTTGGATAACTATAACTAACTAACTAGAACTAACTAGAAAATTCCTGCAGCAGAAAATTTTGAGAGTGACACGGGCCGGTGCCGGTGGGTCATGTGTGAGGGAGCCCCAGCAACTGATGGAGAACACTTATCAGGGAGGAGCTGATGGTATTTGTGTCATTGATGCTCTGTTATGATTTCAGGCAGCGGTATGGCCGTTAATTATTAGTGCTGATCAATAATTACACTTAGTGTGTTTTGAAAATATGTATAAACATATATATAATTCTAATAATACTATATATTACATTGACTTTTAAGTCATGATGTGGAGTCACAACATGTACATAATAAATATAATTTATGGGTTTTCAACATTACCAGGAGCACATCTGTACATTATGAATACATTTCTTAATACATTTCAAATATTGAAACAGAACACATCTTAGACGAACAGTTGTTTTTCATGTGTTTATTTATATGACAATCTGCCCTTTCACCCTCAAATGTGAGAAACTGCCCCATAAAAACCTTTTACATGGACAAAATGAAAGAAACTTTAGGAGGAGCAGCAGAAGTGGGATGTCTCTTATGGGACAGACAGAGGAGGGAAATTTGGCTGCAGGGTGATTGTCTTGCATGTTCTCTGAAAATACACAAAACAAAGAAATCAGACAGACAACATTATGGTAGCATGAATTAACTCAAATTAAACTCATCCTCATGGACACATTTATAAATGTTCCTTACTTGTCTATATATATATATATATATATATATATATATATATATATATATATATATATATATACATATTTTTTTTTTTTTTTTTTTTTTTTAAATTCACTTGATCATGCTTGAAATAAACAGTATTTCAGCTATTTAGATTATAATGTATTTTTATGCAAATGCTGATAATAATCAGAGCACATATAGTTCTGTTTTAATACTTAAACAAAACTGAAGCCACAAATAGTTTGTTCAGATGTGCTTTGTGCTGTGAAAAGTCCCATATCAAGAAAGATGGGAATGATTTAGCTGTGTAGTCATGATGATAATAACCGTGTCAGTGACAACGTTGTGCATTGTGCTTCAGACCTGCCCCCTCCATCGACACGAGAGCGCCCCCCTGGCTGTAAGACGGTGTTTGTCGGAGGCTTACCAGAGAACGCCACAGAGGAAATAATCAGGGAAGTATTTGACCAGTGCGGGGAGATGACCGCCATCCGCAAGAGCAAGAAGAACTTCTGCCACATCCGCTTCAGCGAGGAGTTCATGGTGGACAAGGCTATATATCTATCAGGTCAGGGGTCACACACACACAAATATGATGGTTTAGTCATTGTTTACTTCACAAGCTGGAGACTTACTGTGTGCATTTAACAGAATTCATTTATGGTGGTATACAGCATTATGTGGGTCAAAATGAGTTCATATGACCTGAAGTATCTATAATCTAAATAAAGTTTTGCAACTGAAATGTTTTGGACACATCAACATCAAATGAGCTTCATTATGTGAATCCATCAGAATTTTTGTATGTGCCTTCTCTGCCCAGCATCTGAAATATGTTGTTGGGCATTTTCAACTTGAATGTTACTTCATTAATGTAATTAAACTAGTAATGCATCTACAGTCTGCATGGAAAGATTCATAACAGATTCATATCAGAAATTCTGAATCAGTATATTGCCTGTGCAGTATATTGCAGTGCATAGTTAAACACAAGCCCTGCTTTATTAATTTTAGTGTTGCATTGCAGTGTTGCAAGCTGTTATATTCTTCATTTTGGAAGTTCAAGGTGTCAGGCGGAGAACAGTGGACACAAAAGAAGAATCCACGACAGCAGCTACAAGTTAAGTTAGCGGCCTATAACTATAATGTCTTCTCTCCTCCCAGGGTATCGAATGCGTATTGGATCCAGCACTGATAAAAAGGACTCAGGGAGGATCCATGTTGACTTTGCCCAGGCCAGAGATGACTTGTATGAATGGGAATGTAAACAGCGCTTACTGGCCAGAGAAGAAAGACATCGCCGCAAGATCCATGAAGATCGCCTGCGGCCACTGTCTCCTCCCACTGTTGTGCACTACTCTGAACATGAGGCAGTGATGTTAGCAGAGAGACTGAAAGGTGAGCAGAGTGAGGAGAACAACTGATGAGATTAATTTAGGATTGTAGATAGAGACATAGAGCAGACAGTGGACATATCTGTCTAAACAAAACAATCAGTACAATTAAAAATGCCATTACAATTTTAATTAGGAGAATGATTTGTCCCAATATAACACATCTGATAATGGAAAATATTATTTCCATTGCTGTCAAGGCCACACACTCCATGTGATTATGGAAAACAACACATCAACAGAGACAAATGAATAGTATGAATAGATTCACTTTTATCAAGTATATGAATTTATAATCATGTATAGCTTTTCAAAGCTGATTTAAAGGTCATTGTTAACAACGCTTCAGATTTGATTGTCAACACATCTGTTGTTATGGTTACAGTCAGCAGTGTGTGTGTGTGTGTGTGTGTGTGTGTGTGTGTGTACTGTATAATCTACTCTGCAGCACTGGAACCCACCTGCTGAGACACCTAATAAGAATTGCAGATGAATCATTCAAGAACCTGCACAATTATTGATATTCTTCATCCTCATTTGTAGCTGATATGAACAGACTGATACCAACATCTCTGTTTGTCTACAACCGTGTGAAGCAGACAAACACTGTGACAACACAGGTGAGCTGGAGTATAATATAGTGAAGATAATTTAACAGACCGTGTTTGCAGGTGTCTGTATATGTTAGCTATATATGTTAGTATATGTTAGTTCTACAGTTGCTCTAGTTATCACACTGTGATCATTAGAGAGGTTTAGAGAGGCTCAACAAATGCATTTAGTTGCAACAAAGAGAGCAGGGATTTTCAAAGTTTTGAGACTGTAGCCCCCAGTCCCTGCTTTTCATTTCAGCAGTCATGTTTACAGACTAGAACAGCCACATAGCCCACGTGAGCCATGTGTCTCATGCGCATCTGACACGTGGCTGCATCATACCAGCAGCATCGACATCATACCAGCAACATTACCACCTTTCTCTTTAGTTTCAACGTCTGTATCTGTCACCACTGTCACATACTCCGGCATGCACCGCGCCAGGGCAAGGGGTCTCTCTGTCTCTACTGGAACTCCAGTGCGGAGAATCAGTGACACATGGAGCATATGCATCATATTAATTTGTTATTATCAGTGTGTTTCCAACCTGTTGTAGACCTGAGTATGAATGTGGCTTGGCAAAAAATGCAGCAGTCATCTGGCAAAAAAGTTTAACCAGACTTGACTTTCGCTGCAACACAACCCAGAATCATCCGGAAAGGTGCTGAATTGGACAATCACAAACATGCAAGCACACATTCGCGGTGGATTACTTTGTAATGTAAACACTGTATTCAACTGTTTACCTCACCATCTTCACGATGAAAGATACCACTGTGAAAACTTTGCAGAGCTGTAAAATCCCATCTGTGAGTATTACAAACATCTGTGCCATGTTTTTGCTTCTGTTAAGGCTTTAATTTGTAGCTCCAACATGAGTTCCTGGATTGTATTTCATTGTCTCACTGGGTCCTTAAATAACAACCCCCACCACTGCAGCCCCTGTACTGTTTTAACATAGGGCGTTTTTCAGTCTGAATGCAGCCTAAGATCTGTATTCCAAGCAAATTCTTTTAAAACCCTATGTAATTGGTTTAATGTTAATGCTAACCTTTTCTTTCCTTCCTGATATAAAGAAGCTGATACAAAGAGATGCAACGTGGGTGTGGACAAGCAGAGGTGCAAATGAGCGAGAAGTAAGTGATGAGGGCTGTTGTTGTGGAGGAGTGTGAAGCTCACTCCTCCTCCTCCTCTATACCTCTGCTCTGCTGCAATTGATTCTTCTCTCCCATGGTTGAAAATACACCAGAGTGTTTGAAAACACAGGAGGACTGGCTTTTAGAGCAATCCCAGATAGCAAAATTGCTGTGGCCCATATCCGGCCCACATCCAGGCCACAAGCAAATCGGGCCAGAATAAAACTGTGTAAAACTGTGGTCCAGAGGTGGGCCAGATATGGCTTATTTGTTTAATTTTTGGTTTGCATGTGGCATTTCTATGGTTTGCTTGTGGCCCGGATCTGGCAAACAGGAGTGGACCGCCCATGTGCCATCATTTCTCACGGTATGTGGGCCGGATGAAAGTGTTGGGTATATGCCACAGCAATTTAGCTCTCTGGGTTGTGTCATATATTTGCCAGAACTGGCCCAGATATATTTAACCAGGGCACATTTGCTGCACCATATGTGGGCCACTTTTTGTTTATACTAGTGATGCATGATATCGCTATATTTTTTGTGGATATCTGATATGCTGATATTTCCAACTCATTGTAGCTGATTGCCGATGCAGATACCGATATATGCACATATTTTTTCCAGCTAGCCGAGACTATTATTATTATTACAAGCATAGATTATACTAAGTATAACAAGCCCCCCCCAAACAGAGTGGTACATCCTGTCAGCCTAAGTGTGCCCTTTCTGTGCAGCCGAACACAGCAGCTCCTCTGTTGACTGTTTCACCCTGACGGCTCTGATGCTTCCTCCGCGGGCTCCACTACACACAGCTGGGGCTCGGTGCTCCAGTTGGATCCACACAGAGTACCGGGGCTAAGGTTAGCTGAGAGGCTAATGGAGCGTTAGCAGCTGCATGACTGGAAAGAAGCACAGCCAGCTAGCTTCTGCTAACCTCTCAGCTAATGCTAGCCATGGCTCTCCATGTGGAGCACTGAGCCCCAGTTTGTTATTCGGGTTAAAGTGGGAAGAAGCAGCTGGTCTGACGGCCAGTTGAGTGAAGTGGAGCCTGCGGAGGAAGCACTGGGACCAACAGGGAGAATCAGTCCGTTGAGGAAAACACAGTGAGGTGGGGGAGGAGATGGAAACATATCGGCTGCTCCTAATCGGCAGAAAATGCCAATGCCGATATTTCATTTTAGAGCATATATCAGCCAATACTGAAATCATGCTAATAATATTGTGCATCCCTAGTTTACACCCACATTAACTTTTGGCGACTGTGCCAGATCACATTTGTTTTGTGGTATTTGGGCCATATTCACTATATATCACATGGGCCACTTTAGGGTCACATCCAGTTTACACATTGCGCTGAGCATCGCACCTTTGCCAAAAATGGCCCACATTTGTTTTGGGATATTTGGGCCATATTTGTTAATTTACAGGTGAGCCACTTCATGCTCACATCCATTTTGTTTAGGCCGGAAGAAGCAGCGCCGTATCACTGCCTGAAGTGGCCCATTTCTGTATGCTATTTGGGCTCTGCAGATAATTCAGCCCCAGGGAGAAACCGACCGAACATCTGGATCTAAAGTTATAAGAGAAATAAACTGAACAAGTGTTAGCAGCAGCTCAGCTAACAGCCCATACTGGACATCCGGTGTTCACTGTACATTGTCAGAGAAACACAGATTTTTTGGTAAAACAGATTGATTTAGTATTTTAACGATTTTAACCTCCATGTACGTTTGGTTTTGGAGAGGAGGAGACCTCTGTGGATAATTCGGCTCCCAGGAGAAACTGGCTGAACACCTGGATCTAAAGTTATAAGAAAAATAAACCAAACAAGTGTTAGCAGCAGTTCAGCTAACAGCCCATATCAGACATCCGGTGGTCAGTGTACATCATCGGAGAAAGTGAATTTTTAGGTGAAACAACTTTTAATCAGTGTTTTTACCTGTAATCACATCACCAAGTCTGTTTGTTCTGGAGAGAAAGACCTCTGCAGGAAATTTGGCTCCCGGTAAAAACATCCCAAACTCCGTCTTTTGTTATTGATTTGATTGAGAGACCCCTAGCGGCTGAAATTACAGATTGTGTGTTTAATATTGTGTAAGGTCATCTACAAATAAATAAAATGACATTAATAAACAAAGAAAAAAAGTCAACATATCACATGCATATCATTAAAACAACAATACCTCCATTCATAAAGAAATACCTTCATATACCATTTACTACTGTAGTAGTCCTGTAGTAACAGTGCTACTTCACCACCCTCATTGTGTGTCAGATTTACTCCCACTACTTTGCAGATCACTTTGCATCTTCAACAATTCTACCAAAAAAAAATCAGGTCCAAAGAAGACTGTCTCTGGTATTTCAGACTGGTAACACAACACATTACCACCAACATCGCAATTCAACTTACAAAAATATTTTCCATGGCAATTGTCAAAGGTGAAAAGTCTGGTTGCACCTGTTTCATGCAGCAATACAAAAAGTTTGAACAACCACTGTGATTGATTTTCATTCTCTCAAAACTGGTAACAAGTGCCCCTGGATTATCCCCTCACCATCAAATCCAGTGCAGCAGACAAACCTGCCCATTTAAATTAACACTTGATTTCCTCATAGCAGCTTCTTGGTTCAACATCTGTACTTACCATATTTGTATATACAGTGTTTCTATGCAATGAGTGATGATAAGTAACAAGTAGTGTCACTTCCACCTGGCTACAGTGGAGGTTTGTTCCTGACTAGATGGCGTCTGCTGTAGTGATGTTACCACCTCCCAAGATCTCAGCAATTATCCTGGGCCTCGACTGATCTTACAAGTTAAGAGTGCTTTCTAAGAGTGTTTCTATGAACACTCTTTAAGACAAAGATGATGACACAAAGTTAATTAATTTTTGTGTATGCTGGTTTTACTTTACTGTAATTTAAACAATATCACTCATTTTATATCAAATGTCACCCAAAAGAACATCAGTGTTCATGATAAAAATATAGACTGACAAATGAACAAAAGCAATAAGAACTCTAATAAAACCTGTAGGTTTTGCTTCTTAAGGTGCTCTTAGCCTCCTTTGATTTAGTCGAGTCACTTATTAATTGAAAATAATTTCTACCAGCTTACCAGCTTTCGAGAAACACCTCTTATGTTTAAGAAGGTTTGTAAAATGGATTTTACAGTCATCTTAGCCTAGAGATTTTGGGAAACAAAAACAGTTCTCAAGGAATGAATGTTCACTTTTATTTATTCTCATAAAAACTGACTACTGTAAGGTGCCTGTTATTCCACCACAGTCATTGTACCAAATACACAGACTAGCTAGCAATATACACACCAACCATATCTTTAGAGTGTACTTGTGTTTGTATGACAGCTCTTACTTTGCTCTTAAAATCAAACAACTTTATGTATAAGTGCAAATATTTATTTAAGGTGAAGCACACAGCACATGTCTTTTCCTCAATTAATGCTGCCTATAACAACGCCACATCTGTGCACCTGACATAGCTAGAATTTACACAACTGTGCTGCCCTTAAAATTTGCTTCATGTTCACTATGTGAACAGTCAGACCAGAAAGGTGAAATTGAAATTCATTGGCGTGTCCTTATGTAAAACATGTGGTAATGCTAGCGGGGGATGTGATGAATACTTGTGGCCCACCATACAGCTGCTACTGCTGGTTGTGGCTAGTTTTTTTGGAAAATGGATGCAAAGAAGCTTCTCTTTCTACAGAGCAGGGCATATAAAATTGGATGATGTGATATTTTTACAATGTGACTGCTGCTAAAACTCACATCTATAGCCCATCAGAATATAACTTGAAATGACACACAACACACTGGGCAGCATGACATTTCTTAAGTGCAGTATTTTTTAAAGAAAGTTTAGGGAGAAAACGCACTCATTCTCCTTAATATGGTGCACCAACACCAAAACAATGGAGGTGAAACAAAAAAGTGCTGTGTGACTTTACTGCATTTTCAAAACATCAGAGCTGCAGATGTTTGTGTTTTTTGTATTTGCCTCTGCATCTCCAATTTAACTACAAAATCCAATCTTAAGTCCCTGTGCAGTTTTCCTATACACCCACCACCTTACATAAACAAGCATGTATTTTTTTTCTGAATAACCTTTTTGAATTCATTCTTCACCTCAAACAGCAGGGGAAATAAATTTCCATTATTCCTTCAGTTGTCCCTGTTCAGCTGCGCTTCATTGTGCTTGCTTCATTGTGACTGTAATCTGCTGCTGTGTATGAATGGGGCTTTATCGGCACAGGGGAAAGTGTCTTCTTACAGGTTGTGTTGCAGTGGGTATTGAGCTCATTAAATGCTGTCTAATTCACTCTGTTCTGCTGTCGTTCGCGGCTCTATGGCATCGCTCAATTATTATTCAAATTGTGGAGAACACACTCAACAGAGGCCTGCAGAGACTAAGCATTTTTTTTGACTGAGACCAAAGGCTGTATTAGTTGAAAAGTTGAATATCAAAATTGCCTTTTGTGCTCAGTGGCTGTGACATGGTTCACAGATCCATGAACAGTGAACACCCCAAGAGGAGTATTTTAATCCCCACTATAGTTGCTCTGTTGTCTGTTTAGCCTAACTGAATTTTAAAGGTCCCATGAAACAGCTTTCAGAACGTACTCTTATGTCACCATTTGGTGTAATGTTGCATGAAACAGTATGCTGGAAAGGGACTCAATATCAGGATTTGGAAGGTAAAGTTTGTGGACAAAGGAATAAGTGATACTGGAATCATGGAAGTGAGTCATTTGTTTTAATGTATAGTTTTAGTTGTTTGACAAGGATTGGTGTGTTTTAATGTTTGTTCCCTAACACCTCCTACTTCATTCCTGCTGACAATTTGTCTCTCTCGAAAAATAGATTTTGATATCTTAACCATCCTTGTTAAATAAAAGGTGAAACTACATAGTATAAAGGTAACCAGAAAGGATCACTCACCTCCTTTCCCATCACTCAAACATATAGCAACATGAGGACAAAGAGAAAGGGCCAGCTTGTTACTGCTGCTAGTTCAACATAAACACATTGGTAGAAAAAAAACATTATCCTTTTTTGTTTTTGTTGGAATTTTGTAAACACACCTGAGTGCAGGAATAAATCATGACATTTTGAAGGGTGACCAAACACCAGGTCAAAAACCTGTTTCATTGTCCTCTCCCTTTAAAAGACCACAGTCAGCATCACTGAGGGTGTGTTGTGCCTGAAACTACAACAGTGATGTCACAGTGTACTGACATACCTTAGAGTACACATCTACATCACTGCAGCAATGTGAGAAGTTAAATCACTGGAGGTCAGTGGAAACAAGATTTCCAGCTGTTCTTAAGTTGCTCTTAAATTACACTTCATATGAAATAAAAAAAGCGAGATTGTGATATATTAAAAAATGTAGAAATTAATTTTATAATTTACAGTATAGAGGTGTGTAAGGGTAAATAGTGTAACAGACAGAAACATAAGATAACATGAAAAATCATTTTGCTTTTGACTGCAACTTCTTGAAACTACAGAATGGATTATTGTTGTTAGTGCTTCTGTCCTTGAAATGGATGAGGATTATGTATAAGGAGATTAAAAAGAAGAAAAGTATTTTCCTTTTATGGTTCCTGTACTCTGGATTATTATTTGTGTCTGCCTTTCTATACATTTGTGTATATACATGTATTATATTTGGTTTTGAAAGTACTTATGTCCATATGAGCACATTTTAGCATTTGTATATTTCACATATTGTTTTTCGTTGTGATCTTACCTTTCTTATTTTAATGTGCCATTGTTTGATATAGTCATATATCTATTCAGATTTGCTCTATATATTTATACTGTATGTGCCTTATATTTGAAAAGGCCTTGTACATTATGGTGACTTTTTAAAGAATAATCATGCATATTGCAAACTTTGTAGTCTAACAGTATTCTTATAATGCACAGGCTCTGCCAATTATTACTGCCATATTTCACAATTTTCACAATTTCTTAATGCTTAATCACATCTCCTGATATTGAAATTGTTGGATGCTTTTGCATCCAAGATACACTCACTTAAAGAGATGCTCATTAATTTTGGTATCACTCAATAGCACAAGAATCTTTCCAGGTCAGTTACGCTGTAAAATTCAAACAGTGAGAGTTTTAAAACATTAAAATTGATCTTTAAGGAAAGGTCATTAGTATGATTAATATAGTTTGAAGTTGTGAATACAGTTTGGGATTCACTGTCTTTTGTCATGTAATACATGACATGAAGCACACATCACAATAGCTGGCTCCAATAGAAACTTTTACCGAGCATGTAATATATCACTATACTGAAAATAGTGATACTGTTTAGTTTTGGAAGGTGCAAGCTAGTGCTGGTGTTTTTTGAAAGAATTATCAGAATCACTGAATTATTGAGACATGAATATTGTGGAATAATGTGTTATGGTTGGATGTTTATTTTCTTGCCTGTGAAAGTATCTCACACTTTGTTACTTTTTCCCACAGACGACCACAAGTTCAGTGAGGCCACGGCAGTGCTGTTCACCTGGATTGACCGGGGCGAAGTTAACCGCCGGACCGCCAATCACTTCTACTCAATGATCCAGTCAGCCAACAGCCATGTTCGCCGGCTGATGAGTGAGAAAGCTCAGCATGAGGAGGAGATGGAGCGAGCCAAAGAGATCTTCAAGAATGCCCTGCTGGCCATATTAACACAATGTAAGGAGACTTATTTATTTCCAACACATTGTCACGCTGTCAGAACTTTGCAGGTAGATGGAGTACACATGGGAAAAATTCATTAAGGTAATTTACACTCATGACTTGACTCAGACTACAAAGAGCTTCTTCCATCTTTCATGTCTCATTTAGAGACATAATCTTACATCAGCTGGCCAGCAAGCAAAATTAGATAAACAATAAAAACAAATGTAATAAATAATTGAATTTATCTACAAGGTTGACTGTAAGATTTGAAGTCATTTCATAGATTTAGTCAATCATAACAGCAATAATGACAGGGAAATATGTGAGTTAGAGCTGATAAGCCGCAACCAGCCAACTAGCTTTTTGACAATGAACAGTTCAAATTAAAAATCAAGAAACGGTCAGTATTGGAGCTACAATGAGCTGTTAGGTGCAGGTGACAGCATGCACACCTCCAACTCCTCAGCAAGGCACCCAGATAGCAAAATTGCTGTGGCCCATATCCGGCTCACATTCATCACTTTCATGTGGCCCACGTACCCCATGGAATGATGGCATGCTCCTGTTTGCCAGATCTGGACCACAAGCAAACCATAGCAATGCCACATGTAAACCAAAAACAACAAATAGACCAAATCTGGCCCACATCTGACCCACAGTTCAATTTTATTCTGGCCCTGATTGGGCCCACATTCCATATCCTCTTCTGGCCCAAATAACGTGTTGAATGATGGCACTTGGGCGGTCTACTCCTGTTTGCCAGTATAGTACCTTTTTAGTCTTCTGACCACTCAGAGCTCTTTTACACTACACATCACATTCACACACATTCAGAGGAACTCTGATGGGCTGTGCAGCCCCAACACGGTGCTATATGTTAATCAGTTCAATTGGGTACATGTGGGGCTCAACCCTAATTGCACCAAACAAGGCAGTGGAAACCAGACTAGAGGTGGGGACTGTGGCTGGACTGTTGATCCCTGGACTGACATAGAATAGTTAATTCCATGTTTATAAGAGGAGGCCAGGGCACACTTTGCCACAGAAAAATAATCTTCTGGGAGATTTCCAGAGAATCAGTGTGTATCATAACATATCATATCATAAGTCAACTGTACATTACATCACATCACATCCAGATTAGCCAGTTCAGTGTGCCGTACCTTGGCCAAAACTGGCCCAGATATGTTTTAAGATGACTGGGCCTCATTGACTACATCATATGTTGGCCACTTCAGGCTCACCCCCAGATTAGCCAGCATTAATTGTGCTACATCTTTACCTATAGTGGCCCAATACTGTTCAACCATATCTGGGCCATGTTCACCATTTCAAATATGGGCCATATTAGGCTCACACCCTGATTAGCCAGTGCTGGTTATGCCATATATTTGCCAAAACTGGCCCAGATTGTTGTAAAATATTTGGGCCATTTTAGGCTCACTTTCAGATTAGCCAGTGCTTGCTGCGTCGTATATTTGCCAGAACAAGCCCAGATATGTTTAAGATACCTGGGCCACATTGGCTGCACCATATGTGGGCCAATTTCGGTTTACACCCACATTAACTATTGACTGTGCCAGATATTCACTGTGTATCACATGAGTGACTTTAAAGTCACATCCAATTTACACATCACTAAGAGCACCGCACCTTGAAGAAATGACACTTCCCATTCAATCTTTATCTCATTTGTGAATTTTGATGGTGTACAAAAAAAAACAGAAAAAGCTGCATCCAACCAGATGTTGTTCTTGGCAGAGAGTGAATTGCAAGTGAATTACACATTTTTATTAAAAGAAAATAACATGCAGATAGATGTTTAATTGTGTCCCATAGGCTATAGACTTAACTGACTTAACTGGCCCAAACGCTGTGTATAAACAGGCTGTATATACTGTACATGACCACCTACTATATGTATATAAGGTAATGTTATTTTTTACCATTAAATATTTATCTCATGTGATCATACACAGATCGATTTTCCTGCTTCATCAATACATGATGACAGGAGGAACACATGAAGAAATAAATGAGGTGAAACCAATTATTAAACTAACGAAGCGAATAAATCTGCACAGCTTCTATATTCTTATATATATTCTTTAACAGTTTTGAGATTACAGTGATCAGGTTTCCACAGTTCAGCAATTTAAACTCTGCTGATTTGACCTGTTACACCATGACTGAACAAAACAATTTTTCTAAAACCAAACGAGGAAAAAATTCATGCATCAAATGAATGAACAGGATCTTAAACTGGTGGTCTGTGGCTGTCCACAGAAGGGTCTCGGGGCAGCAGGGGCCAGTGTGTGCGTTATGGATCATGCGCTTTCCCTTTGGGCAGGAGCAAAGAAGTGCTCCCTCTTGGCAAATGCGCCGTCATAATAGCAATCTGCCTAAGAGCAAGCGCACCTGGCTCTCAAAGGGAATGGGAGATGACATTGTGATTGGTTTATTGCATGTTACACCGAAAACACACCCATGATTAATGAGAAGACTAAGTACAACCCCTTTGCACAGAGTTATCAGTGTTGTTTAACTCCTTTACTTGCAGATTGATAGAAGTACAACTTATTGGTGCAGATCGTTACAGTTTCTGAAATAAAGAACAAACAAATACTAAACAATGTGTCTGAGATGTCACTGTTAATATCTGTTGTTACATGGCTAATGATAACCAGTGCTAATTAAACATTTAAAGTCTGCAGATGAGATCTCACAGCTTCCCAGGATGAATGTTAGCCTAGACTAATACAGTAATCACTCTTTGTAACAACACACGCTGAAATCACATCACTGTGCTCACATACGGCACATGTGCATTATAGCAGCTAACCAGGCTAACAAATTAGCTTAGCGCCTATCGAGGCTAATTCTCGAATGTGCTAATTGCCAAACAAATAATAAACACAATTAACATAACCTAGACGATGTCATATCATGAAACAGAGAGAAATATCATACTACATGCACCTTTTAGCAGTAATATTACAACTTACATCGTCAGTGACTTCTGCACCGGGAGAGCCAGTCAGACGGAAGATCAGGAAGTGTAAACAAACATTTCAAAATAAAAGTCTCTGAATTCACAGAATTCCTAACACCCTTTGAACCATGCGCCTGGCGCATCGACCATTTTTCCGCCGTTAAAATAGCAAAAGTGGTTTGGACACACTCTAAATGCAATTGCACTATGCGCTTTAGACCCTGCGCTTTAGATCGTTAAAATAGGGCCCATTGTGTTATTTGTTTAGCAGGCATCAGTTAATGTAACCTGTAACATTTTACAAATTGCAGATTTGCAGGAATATGACCTGGGTGCAGCTTGAAAAAATTTCAGTCAAAAGATTTTTTTTTTTTGCTTTAATCCATGAACATGAAATCAGATTGTGATTATTATTGACCAACTTCTTTATTAAAACAATGTGTTTGTTTGGCTGCTCTGCAAATAGTAGTATTAATAGGGCTAGCTGTAGTATTAAACTTGCTGTTCCCATGGTAAGGTAACTACAGGTGTCACCAAATCAACCAGGACTGAAACTGTAGAGATTATAACGTTAAACTTGATGGAGTGCCCTGGTAGTCAAATGGTTACTGCACATGCAACTTAACCACAATGTCCTTGGTTCCATTCCAGCCAGGGACCATTGTTGCATTTCAACTCTCTCCCTTTGTTTCAAACACTGACAAAGTGTTGACCATAATCTATTTTTGATTATTTTGTCTTCCGTTATTGTAAATATAACATGGAAATATTTTAATATCTGACAATATTGAGGCCAGTTCCTTTGAAATGTTAAGTAATAGCTAATTGATGAATTACCCCTATCACTACAGCATCACCATACAATGGGATTGCATTTATTATTACAGTTCCTCACACTGCTGCAGGGTGTGGTGCAGTCACAGGTTACAGAGGTGCAGACCATGAAGCCATTTTTACCCCATCCATTTTAAAGCCTGCTTCAATGCAAGTCATTTACTCTGCAAGGATCTCAGCCCAGTCTCCATGACAACACTCCCCCATCTGTCTCACCATCAGCTCCATTATCTTTAGCTCACTGTGATTAGGTCAGTCGCACAAGGTTTTAGCGTCAGTAGTGTGACAACGCTCTGACCTTTTCACAGGCTCAGAAAATGCCAACACACAATGGCTAATAACTGCAGCTCATATTTTGAATGCATGTGGTACTACTTTGAAATAGCTGTGGTTAACCATTCACTGTCACATTAATTCAGTTTTGACCATAAGGGCCAGAGAAAGTCACAGATACGCAGCACTGACATGTCACATTCAGCAGATGCAGCACATAATTATTCAGTTAAAGTTGTGTTGTGTGTCAACCTATTAATCAAGCTTCTCAGAGCAAGAAATCACTCATAACACCTACTCAGAAAAAAGAATGCAGGGCAGCAGCAGTGAGTTCTCTATCTGTGTCTACCAAGGAGGTTTTCAGGTACAGTGAGGAATGTAGGTCAACTGTGTTCACTGTGGTTATGCACATAAAACAGAGAAAAATAGACATAAAGCCTAAAAATATGCTTTAGGTTGCGTTTTCACACGTGACATGTGAGCCAATATGTGGGCTGTGTAGATAGCAATAATGATTAACATAGAAGTGTACTGTTCCATCAGACACGGATGACTGAAAAACGCAATGGTAAATGGACTGTACTTGTATAGCGCTTTTCTAGTCATCTGACCATTCAAAGCGCTTTCACACTACAAATCACATTCACTCATATTCATACACTGAACGGGTACAGGGGCTACCATACAAGGTCCTGACCAGCCCATCAGAGGAAGCTAATCATTCATACTCATTCACACACTGATGGCACAGCCGTCAGGTGCAATTTGGGGATAAGTGTCTTGCACATCGACATGCGGACCTGGAAAAGCCGGGAACCGAACCACCAATCTTTCAATTAGAGGACCTACCGCTACCTCCTGAGCCACGGCCACAGTGGAGACACTGTTAGTATAGACACGTAACTAGCCAAAAAATTCTCTGAGTGATGGAATTTTGGTCCTCCTATTAGGACTAGGAGTAAAAGCATTTTATTAAGTTCCTTAACTTAGGAATACACTCATATCTCCACCAATATGTAGGCTCCTAAGTTAGTGTCCTAACCTGATAGGAGCTGCAGGAGACAACATTCAGGCAGAGCTATTCCATGAAAGGAGAGATGTTTTATGAAAGCTTGATGAGAATGAGCTTGCTTAAAGATTGTATAAAAATAAAGAGAACACACGCAGTCCCCACAAAAGACAGCATCCTGATGGCATTACACTTTGTTGTAACAGGGAACATGCAGCTTTGCAGCAGTGATGAATCAGACTTGAATCAGACAGTGAACTGATTCACTGTGATGAGACTCATCAATTCACTGTGCATGTCAACATATAAACAAGTCTTGTAAGTCTGCTAGAAGCTTGTATGAGGGAGTTCAGAGGCCAGGACAGAGGACTGTAGAAGGGTAAGTATAGTGCTGTCTGTCTGTCAGTGTGTCTGTCTGTGTCCATTTATCCGTCTCTGTCTGTCTGTCTGTTAATCTTATGGCTCCATAAGATCAGAAAGTCTTGAGCGCAGGAACTACAAAGATGTTTCTGAAATGTGTGGATGATGCTTTATGTTCATTCAGGTTTGAGTAAGAAGAAATAAGAATGACATCACTCCTGAAAATGTTTGAGTTTGAGTGACAGCAAATAAAAAGTCAGAACTGTACTTTGAAGGGTAACATTTAAACACAGAATGTATGACTGTTCTAACTGCATATTCAAAAGTTATATTCTCATCCAGTCTTATTTTGGAACATATGAATTCACCACATTACAACTTCCACTTATTCTACTACTTATAATATGTCATGTGACAACACCCATATTGTATATTAAATCCAACCAATAAACATCCATTCTGGATAAATGTTGCCTTGTCAGTCTTGAAGGAACTGAAGCTGCAGGTGATGAGATGTAAGTGCAGAGCATTGACCAGGAGGGAGACCTGGTCATCACATGACACACTCTAGCTGACCAGCCTTAATGTGCTGCCGGCACAACAGAATTTATTGGGTTTTTTTTTTGTTTTTTGTTTTTTTTTAAAAAGGACAAATTGTATTGTCACTCTGTATGTATCTTCAAGCATAATAAAGTAATATACTGTTCAGTATCTATACTCAGCCCATATTAGAAAACTCAAGAAACAGACCAGAAACACTTGTTGAAAACACCCTCTCTGTCTGGCATGAGTCACATGTGTCACTAACCCTAACTGTGAGATGCACCCATGCTCTCACAGTTCTCTCTGATATGGGGTAATAACTTTGTACCTGGTAGAGCTGATGGTGGATTCAGACAATGGGCCAGCAAAAACTTGAGTAAAATAAAAGACCTCCATATGGAGGGGAAGTTAATGACATTTGAGCAACTGGTCTCTGAATATGCAATCCCTAAAAAATATTTTAAATATTTAAATATTTTTTTAAATACCTGCAGTTAAGAAGCTTCATAAAATCACAAAACAACTCCTTGGATGAGTGTTCATGTGTTCATAAATATTGTTGCACCTGTAAATGTACTACATATTGTGCCAAAACAATAAACATATTGTTAAAAAATATATATATATACTGTTCAGGGAGTCCATTTTCCTCCTTAACCCAACTTTTGTGAATTTACACCCAATTCCCATAACATGTAATCACATAAAATTATATTTCTACTGAATGTTGATCAAATTAATATTTTGAATTACAGTAAAGACAGATCAGTGATTTTCAATAATATTTGCTTTATGTATTCTACAGATAAAAGTTTTGTAATTCTGTCATCATTTGCTCAGAAAGTTGGGACTCATAAATTCATATGACACTAGTCTCATTGAGTCAGTTGTGTACTCAGTTTAGAAGTACTGCCTGTAGTTTATGTCTAAAGACAAGTGTGGTACTGTAATAAATCCTCAAAGTTTCCAAAAGTGTCAAATGGAAATTTGCATCAATGCTGTAATCATCAAAGGTCATGTGACTTTCACACACGTTAAAAATTAACCAGCTTACAGTACAGTACAGTACAGTATGTCCTCTCAGATTTTGACACAGCAGAGCCCAGTGAATATGTAAAGAAACCCAAAGACACAGTCCAATCAAGTTCTTCCACAAGAACTGTTCCTTTAATATAAAAGAAATGTCAACATCAAGATGCCTGCTGCATTCACCCAGCCTATGGTCAGTGTATGTCCACGGTCTCTCCTCTGTCTGCTGTATGTCAGTGCTTCAGTGCTACATAAACGTCTTGTTTTGTCTTGACCCTCCCTCCTCCTCCTCCTCCTCCTCCTCCTCTTTCTGTTCACCCCAAAGTCGAACAGATCAACACCGTTTTCACCGCCGCCACCAGGCAAAAGGCATGGGACCATTTCTCAAAAGCACAACGCAAGAACATAGACATTTGGCGCAAGCAGTGTGAGGTTGGTACTGTTTTCTCCTCCCATCTCAGCCCACTTTCTTCTCTGCTGTCATTTCTGAGTCCTCATGAGAAAGTTGACAGACAGCCCCGTAGAATTTCTTGTATTCAGTGCCCTTGTTGTTTTTCCGAATGCTGTGCCCTCACAGACAGACAGAGAAACATCAGTTTCTGATCACCTGAGCCTGTACACTTTCTTTTTTCCCTCCAGCCCTGATGTAAAGCAAAGATCTGATGCCTCCTCAAAAGTGTGAGGTGCTGCTATGGCAACAGTGATTTCCAGGGTTAAGTCTCTGATCAATTATTCATCCAGAGTCAAATCCAGATAACAAGTATGAATGCTGTGTATAAAGGAAGGAGGATTTGTCCTTTTTCAGCCCTCAGGGGAATGCAGCAGGAATCCAAACCATGGATGCTGATTCATGGATGGAGCATCCTGTTGCTCTGCAGGGAGTTTAGTTTTCTCAATCTGCAGGAGCCTAAGTGAATATTTTATGATAAATAATTACCCTAACCCTCACCAAAGTTTCATCCAAGCCACATCAATATCACCATATATAACATTTTTTCTTGAAAAAGAGACTGAGAAAGAGATTGATCCACAGTACACCTGGTGAGACATAACCATATCTAGCATACTACAATACCATTCTGAAAGTTCCCCCTGTTGGTATTTGTGGTAAGTAGCAGCATAGTCAGATAGCTCTTTACTTTTACGTTATTTATTTATTTATTTACTTATTTGTTTATTTATTTATTGTTGTATTTTTGTTTTTGTTTTTGTTTTTTTTGTTTTTGTTTTTTTTGTTTTTGTCAATTGAGGACTAATATTGCTGTGGGGAGAAGAGTTATTTACTATAGAGAGGAGCTTCTATCATTTAAAGTGAGCAAGTCTGGAGGATACCACCCAATTCCAGCATGGTGGCCGTGTTGGTGCAAAGGTGAAGGCCAGGAAATGGAGATATAAGCCCTTTCTGCCATCAGTCATCATGGGAAATGTCAACTCCCTGCCCAACAAAAGTGATGAGCTGGAGACACTGGTGAAGACTCAGAAAACATACCATGAGTGCAGCCGCATGTGTTTTAGTCAAACCCATTTGAATCAAAACATCTCTCTGTGGAACTACCTAGCTTTCACTCTCATACGGATGGACAGAGACACTAAAGCTATTAGAAAGAAGAAAGGAGAAGGACTGGCTTTATTTGTGAATCAGAGATGGTGTAATCCTTCACATATTACTGTCCAGATATTGAATTATTGGCAGTTGGTATGAGACCATACGATGTACCAAGAGAATTCAGTCATATCGTAACAATATTTGTGTACATTCCTCCCAAGGCAACTGCTGAAGTTCCATGTGAAGTTCTCCATGAAACTGTTGCCAGGATTCAGACTAGACATCCTGAGGCACTAGTATTAATATCTGGAGATTTCAACCATGTGAAACTGTCTTCCTACCTGACTGGATTTACACATTTTGTTAATTGTCCTACCAGAGAAAGTAAAACACTTGATCTGCTATATGTCAATGTCAAAGACACAGGTGGGGGGAGTCCCAGCTCTATGAAAAACATCTTGTATTGTACCAGTACCAAAAATAAAATGTCTGGCTGAACTCAACGACTACAAACTAGTGGCACTTACATCGCACATCTTGAAAACCCTGGAGTGTCTGCTTCTACGTCTACTGAAGCTTGAGGTCAAAGACAAACCTGATCCCCTGCAGTTTGCATACAAAAACACATTGGCGTGTATAATGCTGTCCTTTATATGCTCCACCTCTCTTATCTGGAGGAATCAGGCACTTGTGTGAGAATCATTTTTTAAGTGCATTCAACTTCATCCAACCCATCATACTCAAAGACAAGCTCAGAGAGATGGTGTCTGGTCTGATTCGTGATCTGCGTCAATTAAGTAAAAACTTGCAGAAGTTTAAAAAAATCAGCAGGACAAAGTTCTGAGCAGCAAAGTTGTACTTTTAATGTCACCAATTACAAGGAGAACAGTTACAGTGTCAAAAGGCAACATCAAACATGTTCTGACTAGTTTCGGACGGGGTGTGGCTTATATGGCTAGCTCTGGTCACGCCTCGTGTGGTCATCCCATACCTTTTTGACCAATTACACTATTATAAATTACTCACTCAACTGTTGCTAGGCCGTGAACCCAAAAATAGGTTTTGTCTTATCTGATTCTTCTCAAGTTACTGACTAGGCCCCCACCTTTCTTTTCTCACTATTGCCCAATCTGTTACACCATTATCTCACAATGCCCAGCCTGTTGCACCAGTGTCTGATAATGCCCAGTCAGTTACACCAGTGTCTCACAACATATTGCCCACAACATAATAATAAAAAAGTTTTAAAGTGAGGTTACATAAACAAGTTTAAACTTTTCAGTACATAGTACATCTGTGTACTAGTGCCTCTTACAGCTTCTACAGATCAGTGTGAGTTATACATAACTTGCTTATTCATGGTGTGGTTGACGTAAGGCATTATGGCATTATGCTCTACTCAAACCCGTCAAAAACAGTTACAGCAAACAAATTACTCTGCAGAAATGTTTTTTTACCTTAGCATGTCACTGTCTTGTATATTTGGGTTTACACTACAATGGGAGTGGTTTCTTCTCTTATTTCCTGGATCACAGATTACTTGACAGAAAGGCCACAGTTAGTCAGGTTGGGGAACTGTGTTTCTGGGACAGTAATGAGCAGCACGGGGGCTCCACAGGGGACTGTACTGGCTCCATTCCTGTTCACATTGGATACCTCTGACTTCAAATACAACTCTGAGTCCTGCCACATCCAGAAATACTCTGATGACACTGCTATTGTGGCGTGTATCAGGAATGGAAAGGAATCTGAATAAAGGGATCTAATAACAGCCTTCAGTGACTGGAGTTGGAAAAACTGCCTTCAATTGAACACCTCATAAACAAAAGACATGATCATGGATTTCCACAGGCCTAAGCCCCCTCTGGAGCCAGTGATAACCTGTGGGGTGGACATTGAAGTGGTGCACACCGACAAATATCTAGGGGTCTTTGTGGATGAGAAGCTGGACTGGTCCCCTAACACTGACGCTCTCTACAGGAAGGGGCAGAGCTGCCTGGTCTTTGATGTGTATGTGGAAATGATGTTCTATTACACAGTGGTGGCCAGTGCACTGTTTTTTGCTGCAGTGTGCTGGGGAGGTAGCCTTACAGACAAGAACACCAAGCGATTAGACAAGCTTGTCAAAAAAGCAGGCTCAGTGCTGGGCAGGAGATGGGACCCTCTAAGATCCTTAGTGGAGAGAAGCATACTGAGGTGAGGGTGAGGTTTGAGTTGATGGAAGGGGATAAGTAACATATGCAAAGGGTGTGGATGCATTGGGTGAGGAGGTCTGCAGGCTGTTGTAGATATTTCAGTGCTAGTTGAAATTCTGCCTTTCTTAAGCCTTTAATTAACATGTTGACATGGAGGTGAGAAAAGGAAAGGTCTGGAGCTCCAGAAAGCACATTAATGAAGAAATTTATGCCACTCAGGTATGCTTAGATAGTGGATGTTCTGATTTTGAGAACTGGATGGGTGGTAGAGGTGATGAAGCTGGTTAATGTCATGATGACGTGATGTTGATGGATGGAAATGGTAGACTGTGTGCTGTAAAGAATGTTTTGAAGCAGCTGCATCCTGAGTAGTATGACGAACGTGTTGGGGGCAAGACTATTAAGGATTGCTTGTTGGGATGGGGTGACCAGGTAGAGAAGCTGAGAGTTTAGGGGAAGATTGTGGCTGGAAATGGAGGAATTGTTGTTGAGAGATCCGAATCTGCTGCCAAGGCTTTGAATTTCTGAAAGGAAAAACGGGAGGGGTAGTCAGCAATGGTATTTATATTTAGTATGTAGTCTGGAATATGGGGCGCACGGATGATTAATTAGTGTTGGGGGGACATTAGTCTGTATATGAACTTTATGGTGTCAAATGTTTGGGAGCAACTTTTATGCATGATGTCAATGGCGGTGTAGTTGTCTGAGTGGATGAGGATGAACTTTGTGGACCACTTGTGCACAAAGAAGTACTCCAATGACAATGGGGTACCCAACCCATAGAGGGCTGAGGAGGGAGCGAGTGAGGACAGTTCCAGCAGCCAATTGGAGGTGAACCATCTACTGCTGTAGTAAACGCTGTAAATTTCTGGGTCACATGGTCATCATAGAAAAAAAATGTCATTCCAGGAGGAAAGGAATACCTGCCACATTCAGAGCTTCATTTTACTGGTAGCATCCAAGACAACAAAATCATGGAGGGAAGGAATGGTTGCAGACAGAGACAGTAAGTGGGAGAGGAAAGAGCATCCCCTTGGGGGATGATGCAGATGGTGAAATTCAAGTGGCCCAGGAGAGAGAGAAGCTGGCACCTGGCTGGTACATTGGGGCAAGGAGATAGTTGGAGATGTACAAGGAGTGAATCTAGGGTGATGTCAAGAAAGTCGAGGGGTGTGCTGGGTCCTGCTGTTTTCTCTGGGGGATGAGGAATGCCAAGCTAGAGGAAGGCAGACTTGAGGATGGAGAGACTGTGTGACGGAGGTAAGGATGGTGGAGTGACAGCAAGGAAGTTATCCAGGAGATGGATGACCTATAGGAGAAACACCAAAAGTGAGGCGGATTGATTGATGGTAAATGGACTGTACTTGTATAGCGCTTTTCTAGTCTTCTGACCACTCAAAGCACTTTTTACATTACAAATCACATTCACCCATTCACACACATTCATACGCTGAATGGGTACAGGGGCTACCATACAAGGTCCAACCTGCCCATCAGAGGAAACTAACCATTCATACACATTCACACTCTGATGGCACAGCCATCAGGAGCAATTCGGGGTTAAGTGTCTTGCCCAAGGACACATCGACATGTGGACAGGAAGAGCCAGGAATAAAACCGCCAATCTTCCGATTAGAGAACGACCTGCTCTACCTCCTGAGCCACAGCCGCCCCTTTACTTTATTAATATCCGAAGGAAAATTCTAAATGTCCATAGCTCAAAAAGAAAAACAAAAAAAAAACAGTCAAACCAAAAAAATCGAATTAAAGAGTCTGATTGCTGTGGGGATGAAGGACCTCCTAAATCTCTCTGTCCTGCAGGACAGAGAGAGGAGCCGACTGCTGCAAATACTCCTTTGTTGTTCCAGGAGGCTGTGGAGAGGGTGTATGCTATTTTTCATTATAGCATTCAGTTTCTTCACTGTGCCTCTCTCCACCACCGATCTTAGAGGGTCCAGGCTCCTGCCCAGCACTGAGCCCGCTTTTTTGACCAGCTTGTCTAATCGCTTGGTGTTTTTCAGTAAGGCTGCCTCCCCAGCACACTGCAGCAAAAAAGAGAGCACTGGCCACCACCATGTGATAGAACATGGTCATGATCTCCACACACACATCAAAGGACCTCAGTAACCGCAGGAAGAACAGTCGGCTCTGTTCCTTCCTGTAGAGAGTGTCGGTGTTAGGGGACCAGTCCAGCTTGTCATCCACAAGGACCCCTAGATTTGTGTAAGTGTGCACCACTTCAATGTCCACCCCACAGGTTATCACTGGCTCCAGAGGGGGCTTAGACCTGCGGAAATCTATAATTTCCTTCGTTTTTGAGGTGTTCAATTGAGGGCGATTTTGTCAACTCCAGTCACTGAAGGCTGTTATTAGATCTCTGTATTCGGATTCCTTGCCATTCCTGATACACGCCACAATAGCAGTGTCATCAGAGTATTTCTGGATGTGGCAGGACTCAGAGTTGTATTTGAAGTCAGAGGTATCCAATGTGAACAGGAAAGGAGCCATTTGAGTCCCCTGTGGAGCCCCCGCACTGCTCATTACTGTCCCAGAATCACAGTTCCCCAACCTGACTGACTGCGGCCTTTCTGTCAAGTAATCTGTGATCCAGGAAACAAGGGAGGAATCCACTCCCATCTCTCTGAGCTTGTCTTTGAGTATGATGGGTTGGATGGAGTTGAGAATGCACTTCAAAGAACATGATTCTTACATAAGTGCCTGATTCCTCCAGATAAGAGAGGGCACAGTGGAGCATATAAAGGACAGCATCATCCACTCCAATGTGTTCTTTGTATGCAAACTGCAGGGGATCAGGTTTGTTTTTGACCTCGACCCTCAGTAGATGTAGAAGCAGACAATCCAGGGTTTTCATGATGTGCGATAAAGGGCCACCAGTCTGTAGTCGTTGAGTTGAACCAAACGTTTTATTTTTGGTAACGGTACAATACAAGATAGAGCTGGGACCCACCCCAACTGTAGACTCAGGTTGAAGATCATCTGAAGAGGTTGATACAGTTGGGCAGCACAGTCTTTAAGCAGCCTTGAGCACACACCATCTGGCCCAGTGGTGGTAAGGCAGTAGCTCTGTAACGTCTCTGACATTGGCATATAGCAGATCAAGTGCTTTACTTTCTCTGGGAGGACAATTAACAAACTGTGTAAATCCAGTTAGGTGGGAGGACAGTTTCACATGGTTGAAATCTCCAGATATTAATACTAGTGCCTAAGGATGACAGTCTATATCCTGGCAACAGTTTCATGGAGAACTTCACGTGGAACTTCAGTAGTTGCCTTGGGAGGAATGTACACAAGTATTGTTATGATATGACTGAATTCACTTGACACATAGTATGGTCTCATACCAATTGCCAATAATTCAATATCTGGACAGTACATCTTCTCCTTGACAGTAATATGTGAAGGATTACACCATTTCTGATTCACAAATAAAGCCAGTCTTCCTCCTTTCTTCTTTCTACTAGCTTTAGTGTCTCTGTCCATCCGTATGAGAGTGAAACCAGGTAGTTCCGCACAGGAATCAGAGATGTTTTGATTCAACCAGGTTTCAGTAAAACACATGAGGATGCTTTCTGAATCTTCACCAATATTTACAGCTCTTCACTGCCCAACTTTTGTTGGGCAGGGAGTTGACATTTGGCATAAAGGACCTGCTCACTTCAAACGATAGAAGCTCCTCTCTAGAGTAAATAACTCTTCTCCCAACAGCCATATTCATCCTCTATTGACAAAGCAAAAAATAAATAAATAAAAATAAAAATAAAAATAAAGTAAAGAGCTATCTGACTATTCTTCTGCTCCTTGCTGTGCGTGTTCTAGAATGACAATGTCTAAATTTCCCCAAAACACTGTGGGATTGAAGTGATGGTAGACTTGCTTCCTGTCATGTGCTGCAAGTGACAGGTAAAGGTAGCACTGGGGAAAGGTAGCATGTCAAATATTAGTGCAAACCTATGGCAAAAAGACTGCTTCTAACAGAACTATTGTCTTTTGAACTTACAATGTAGTATTTGGCTTTAGAACACTTGTTCAGTTTGGAGTCATTTTCTGCTCTTTATTGGGCTCTAAAGAAGATTCACTTCAGGTTTTTAAAAAGGTTAAATTTCTGTTATCTGTACACACAAACTTCACTTGTGTTTCACCATTTCACTAGCAAGAACCATGCCACAACAATATGTTGTTTAAAGGTTTAATGAAATTCAGGGGGTATTGAATGTTGAGAATAGATGAATGGATGTGGGTGAGTTAGAAGGAAGATGTCATCAGTTAGACTGGTCTGGGAGGATGTACGGAAGACCAGGCGGAGGGAGACTCAGTGTGGGTGTTCCGTCTCAGGCATGAATTCACCCAAGCTGATCATTGGCCCCCAAAAGAGTTTGATTTGAATTGAACTGATTTGAACATGAGCTTGATGGAGATCATTAAGATTGTTGTGGATGTAGGAACAACATGCTTGTGATGACCAGCGGCCAAGGACCTGAAAGGTTTGGTCTGAGATACTTAGTGTAGCTGCTGTGGATGCTGTGCCTATGCGGAAGAGGTGGCTAGAAAAGAGTTCTGGAGATACGCCTGAAATGTATAGGACTTGGTGTAAGTGTTTCTGGAACCAGAATTAATTTCAGTGAGAGGTGATGCCCTAGCAGCATACCTGGAGCTGATGTATTTGGTCAGTGGCTCATATGGGCTGAGGTAGGATTCGAGGCAGAATAAGTAGACAGAGAAAGAAACTGCCAACTGATCTGTTTTGCTCCTTCGGAGTGGGAATATGAGTGAGTCAGCAGTGTGGATGGTTATGTCAGATGGACTGGGGTGACGAGAAGGATTGTAGATGGATGAAGTCTGGGTAAATTCAGAGCACCTCAGAAATATGAAAAAAGCCAGCAGAAACATGGATTCTAACCATAGGGGATATATAACCTGAACAAAGGGAGCAGATGCGAAGACTGAGAAGGTGTGAAGTGAGTGGCAAGCGCCTAGCTGGGAGAGACAGTTACTGTTTACGCAGGCCTTTTATTAACATAGTAAGATGAAAATGGGAGGTTGAAGGACAATGAACACCAGTGACTAGTTTGATGAAGAAGTTGATTCCTGCAAGTAGGTCTGGATGGTGGAGGACTGTATTTTTTGGGTGGAATGGGCATGGGTGATGAAATTGCAGATGGATATGATGTCCAGAGAGGGGAAAGGCAGGTGGTAGGTGGTAGGTGGAGTGATATGCCTTGAAGAAATTCCAGCCAGTTAGGTAGGCTGAGATTGTGCTTGGGGCGAGACTGTTAAGGATGGCTTCTTGTGAAGCATAAGAGAGGTTTGACAGCTGTGGAGCTAGTTGAATATTGTGGCTGAAAAAGGTGGGATAGGTGTTGGGTGAAGATCTGATTCTGGGGCCAAGTGCCTGAATTTCTGGAATGAGAAGAAGACAATGAGTCAGCAATACTGTTGTGATGACCAGGTGAGTCTGCACAAGAACTGCATGATGGCTAATGAACAAGATCAACCTTTGTTCAGGATCTCTACAACTGGTGTTATTGGAGTAAATAGAGTGGAAGTATGGAGTTCCTAGACCATTCGTGCCCCCAAAGAATGGCAGCTATTATGATGGGATACAGCTCATGAAGCACAGAGGAAGGAGAGCGGGATTCAAACTCTGGGGCCAAGCAGAGGCAAATCATCTCCCTCCATAGTAGCCACCAAAGCCTGTGGAGGGAGCTGTGTCTGCGAAAAGTTGAATGTCCTCAGGCTGGGTGATGAAGTTGTAATGGAAGAAGGAAATGCCATTCTGAGAAGCCAGGAAATGAACCCTTAGAAAAAAGGATGGACAAAAAAAGATTTTGCTTGAGGGATTATGCTGATGGCCAAGGAGGGCGAACAGCTGGTATTTGGTGCATCTGTCTGCCAGGAGGTAGTTTGATGTGATGTGTGATGTGAAAGTGTTAGTGAGCATATTGAGCCTGTGGTGAGGAGGAGAGGATGGTGGAGTAACGACGAGGAAATCATCAAGAGGATGGAGAATGTAAGGGAGCCTGTGGTTGTTAGTAAGGATCCAGCAAAGGGCTTCTGAAAGAGAATTGAAGATCTTAGGACTGCTTTTGCAGCCAAAAGTAAGGCGCACAGGAAATAATATGCCCCTTTCCAGCAAGCGCCGAAAAAACACCAGAATGTGCTAGTTAGGGCCTGAGCTCTGGAACAGGGTGAAGACTGCTTTAGAAAGCCATGCCCCATGTCCTGCTAGCTGAATGAGGATGATGGCATGGTCGATGGTTTCATATTGCATGGAGAAATCTGGACTGGGAATGACACTGTTGATGCTTGGAATATGTGAGCCGTGTAGGGAAAGTTAAAAACTGTCTTGCATGAGAAAGAGGGACGTGAGCGAGATGGTGGAGCAGTGACAGTGAATGCTGTGGCAGGGTGGGAAGGGGCTCCACATAACTCGCTGGAGAGGAATGTGCAGGCTGCAAATATGCAGCACTAGAGTACAGAGTTGAGGGCACCCCAGTACGTTAGCTGGTTAAACTGATGTCCCGCCAGCTGCTTGGTTAGCGAAATGCACATGATAACTGTAAAAACTTGTCCCTCTAATATATGGTAAATGGACCATACTTGTATAGCGCTTTTCTAGTCTTCAGACTACTCAAAGCTCTTTCATACTATGAATCACATTCACCCATTCACACATATTCATACGCTGAATGGGTACAGGGGCTACCATGCAAGGTCCCAACCTGCCCATCAGAGGAAACTAAGCATTCACACTCATTCACGCACTGATGGCACAGCCATCAGGAGCAATTTGGGGTTAAGTCTCTTGCCCAAGGACACATCGACATGCGGACAGGAAGAGCTGGGAATCGACCCGCTCTGCCTCCTGAGCCACAGCCGCCCGTCGAGCATAGCTAGAAAATCATCCGGCTGGGAAATGCAGAACAGACTAGAAAAAGCAAAGGCAAATTATGTGGGAGTTAGGTCTTTAGACTGTGAGTCTAGTGGAGGAGTTGCACAAAGCCAAAGTTTGTCTGCACTTCTCTGAGCTGATTAGTGTCAATGATGGATGGGCTAAATCTACATAATTACCAGTGAGAATCTGTTGGCGCAGTGCAGGAGAGAGAAGGGTGATAAGGCTGGCTGGACAGGTGGTGCTGCTGTGGTGAGGGTGAAATTGCTGACACAATGAGAATTGGGTGTTGGGGAAGGGATGGGATGGGAATGGGGAGGGGAGGGGAGGGGAGGGGGAAAGGATAGACCAGTTGAAAGTGAAGGAGGAGGCTGGAGATCACCAAGCTGGTTAGCCTGTGGTGGGACCCCTTAAGTTGCTGACTGAGGCTCTCCTGCTGCTGCATTGGCTATTGAAGAAAAAGGAAGCTGTGTTGCTGAGAACAGCTGAAGGAAGGGTAGAGGAAGAGATGGTGGGATGAAAGTATATATCTGCACAAGGATTTTGTGAGGCCTGCAAAGACAGGGATGAAAAGATAATCCCCTAAAATAATTCAGAAAAAGAGGGAGCAGGCACAGGGGGACATACAACCTGGCCTCGCTGAAGGAGGAGAGGAAGCCTGAGATCTTCTGGTCTGAGTCGGAGCTTTAATGGAGACACCGGCTGTACTAAGGTACATTAACTACTGAATGCAAGTGACTACGCCAATGTGTTTGGCTGTGGCCTGGTTGCCACTGTGAGTCTGCTGGACTGGTGTTAAACAGATCGTCAAATGGATTGGCATCTGAATTGCTCAAGATGCATGGTAGGTAGACAATCTTTACGTTTTTTTGTTTGAATGGATTTTTTTAGGCAATCTCTCTGACCTTGAGAAATCTTAGACAATTAGGGAAGGATTGGTTGACCAGGTATAAATAGGCTTGGCAGGTGATTAGAGGTGTGTTTGAGGTGTGGTTCTGCTTCCGAACCTAAGTTAACAAGTTAACTACATTAAAGAAAAGCTGATGTAAAGAAACCAATAATAATTTTTAAAAAAGCACTAACACCTGGGGGTGATTAAGTTTATATAAATTAACATATAATGCACTTTTAGCCACGCCTCACACAATTTTCACCCCCCCCCCCCCCCCCCCCCCAACTTATTACTTGATGCACCATGGTAAATATGATGCCATTGGTACCATTCTATTTAATCTCCAAACACCTGGGGCCAGATGGATAAACAATACACACACATAAAAACCATGCATACACCATTTCCACATAAACTAGGATTGCAGTTCTCATATATTCTGTTCATATAATATATGAACAGAATATATGTGCATAGCCATGAATCTATATAGAATTTTATGTATCTTGCCCCTGGTCTTTATGATAGTTATTCATGATTGAATGCTTTATGATCTCTGTATGCATGGTGATGAGGACTGGTTGCTCTGTGTCTGGTGTTTGTGATGTTTCAGGAGCTGAGAAACGCCCACAGCGAAGAGATCATGGGCATACGACGAGAGGAGGAAATGGAGATGTCAGATGACGATTTGGATGAAAATCCCTGTAAGAAGATGCGTACTGAAGAAAACGGTATGATAGACCCTACACAAATAGTAGTATAGTATTAATATTGTATTACCAAATCAAAAATTTAACAAACAAGCTGCATTTGTAAGTGTAAACTTCAGATTATGGAATTTAGGCCTTGGCTTGGGAAGTTTCCTTTTTTCTCTTTGTCTTTTTTTTAGGTGTCTTCTTCACTTTCTATTTTGAGTTGATAACATGATGTTTGTTTTATGCATTCCCTGTTGGCTGCTGTATGCTCGTTTGCAGCCAGACTGCTTGAGTGTGTGAGGCACAAAGTGTCTTTGTCTCAGTGACACTCAGTCATGAACACCAGATGTGAAAGTATGTTTTCAACATCCATTCGGAGTCTGTTTCTGGTTACAAATGACACAATTTTGCTTAGACAGCAAACTGGAGTCAGAGATCTCTGGCTGTAGAGATGAAGACAGAAATACCTCAGTCAGTGAAATAAACATGCTGAAATACACATAAAATAAGGTTCTCATGGTTTATCAGTGTATAAAGTTCTCTTAAATAAATGAGGGTGCACTGACTTTTTCATTCCTCTCCTCTCCTCTCCTCTCCTCCAGGAGTGTGTGATCAGACTCAGGTGTCTCTGAAAGAGGAGAATGACTCCCTGCGTTGGCAGCTTGATGCTTACAGGAATGAGATGGAGCTTCTGAGGAAGGAGCAGAGCAAAGCCAGCCACCCAGATGATGATCAGACACACTCACTGACAAACTCTCACACACATTCACCCAGTCCAGAGGCTCAGATAGAGCTGTTGCAGCAGACCATGCACAACATGCAGCAGGTAGGAAAACTCCCACTGCTCCTCACCTTGTCTGTCACGTCACATTGTATAGCCCTCTAGAGATATCTGCTGTGATTAGCCTCATTTTCTTTTGTCATTTCTTGTTGAGACTTACAAACAGTGACCTGATAATGAAACTCAGCCCCCTAAATAAGTTTGAGAAATCATAGCTGAGGTGTTACACCTGTAGCTGACAACATGAGATGAACTCCACTAAACTTTTTGCTGGGCGATATAACCATAATCTAACATAGGTCATTTCATATCATGATAACGATACATATCATGATATAGCACATTTTCTGTAAATTCAACGAATAAATATTTTATATAAAACGAGCACATGGAAAGGCCTATTTTTTATTACATTTTGAATTGTATCAGGTATGGAATGAAGTCATTTTAGGGCAAAGCCACGGCCAAAATGTAGGACATCAAGGCAAGGCCAAAACCAATGGTGCAATGACAATAAGTGATAATTACATTGTATGAGGACAGAACAGTATACAATCAACAATTATCAATAATCAACAAATTTTTCAGTGTACTGAAAAACAGTTCTGAGTTTATTAAAACTGTACAGTGAATGTTTGAATTTTCCATTCCATTTGAATTTTCAATATTAATCTAAAGAAGTTTTAACATGTGTGCAACTATTAGCATTTGAGTCTGAGATCATAGGAGCAGTCACAAAAACCTGTTAAACATTAAACACACTGATGAGAACCTTCTCAATAGGTCAGATCTTTTTAATTGGATATAACATTAGTACCAATGTGAAACTGACTTCAACATGGAGTTTTGCATTACTGGTTGTTTGTAGCATTAATGTTGCTAGGCAAGCAAGTGTCTTTAGTCTGTTTGAAATGTGTGTGTTAGAGTCCGTAATTAAACTGTTTCGTTAGTCCATTTTAACCTGCAGCAGAGGATGAAGTATTGTGTAATCTGTTTTTCTGCCATGGAGGAAATAAATTCATGACGAGTGAAAATGAGTCCAAAGCTCTTCCCATTGCAGAAACTGGATATATCAAGCTGCCAGATGAGTTACCATTGTCACAGACAGGTGACATAAGCAGTCTTATAAACACTAACAGCCAGAGAGAATAATTCTTGACCACTTCCGAGAGCCTGTGACTGAACTTAAAACATGTATTAATTCTTAGACTGTATAGTGTTCAGCTGCCTATGCTGATCACATAATGTGAGCTGGTAGCTAATGTAAGCTAGCAGGCTACCTGTTTATGTGTATGTTGACATTACACCTATGTGTTACACATATGTTTGCGGGAGGAATCTTCCACTACCGTTGATATCCAGCATGATGGCAGAGACACTGGGAAATGTTCAGTCTGTTTATCTGCTTTGCCACATGTAGTTTTAAATGAGGAAATCCGCAAAGGGCACAACGGCCAGTTGAAAAACAAGGCACGCAAAACTGGCCATGTGAGTAGTTACATTTTTAAAGGGCATTACGGCCACACTGTGGGGCATCCACGGCACTGGCCATTTGGCCGCGGTAATGTATCATTCCTGCCCTGTTATATACTCGACAAATAAAAGCTACTTACTCATATTTGATATTTTTCTCCTTTTATTGTACAAAGCATCATCAAATGACGTCAGTTATTGCAGTAAAGAGTGTGATTTGCGACACCACATTATAAACAATATAGCATAAAATGAAGCGATATACATTTTTCTATTGTCAAATGATATACATTGTCATATCGCACAGCCCTACTTACTACTGTAAGTGAATTTAAAGATTCATTTGTTATACTGTGACACTGTCACATCTCATTTCTGTTAGTTTTAATGTCTTGTTTGTGAAGATTTGCACAATGATCATGATGAACATGTCAGCTGGTTAGGGAAGCATTTGCTTCCAAGTTTGCCTGTCAAGACTAACTTAATGCATCACTGGATCATCTGAAGACTTGATATCTATGTAGAAGTAGTGATGCACCATATCGGCATATTGAAAATATGCTGATATCGTGCCGATATTTCCAACTCATTGTAGCCGATTGCTGATGCTGAATACCGATATATGCACATATTTTTTTCCAGCTGGCTTAGGAGACTATTATGCATGCAAACATTGATTGTACTAGTATGATCAAGAAAGACAATATATGAAGGAAAAATTCAGGAAGACTGGAGTTCAGGAGCTCAGCATTAAAACTTTAATGAACTGGAGCAGTAGAGTTTTCATTGAGTTTATTAGACAGTATTAATGTGTAGGATTTAATCACTGGTGACTCCTCAGCAGAAGATGGTGATAATGCACCTAAAATGGCAGGCAAATGGCATAACAGGCAGAAAATGCCAATGCCGATATTTTAGAGCTTATATCGGCCAATACCTATATCGTGCCAATAATATCGTGCATTCATATGTAGAAGCCACCAAAAATAAATATTGTTGTGAGAAAATTAACTGTTGAGAATTGCACACAGTGTTTTCAGAAACATCACTTCCATTTGATGATTGTACCAAAGCAACTAAGACACTTACAACTGTTAGTTTATCATTTAAACCGTATTTAATATTCTCACTTCAAGCAGTGTTTGCCCCAGGTTGAGTGGTTTGGCCTGGCAGGGCTAAACCACCTATTTCTCTGTATAGCATCATCAGGTTAAGCTAAGCTAGGTCTTGACAAGCTGCAGCATTTATTAACTGACACACTGCAGTCTGTACTGTACATTTACTGCCAGATTGACAACTTACTGCTAACCTTTTATCTCTGTACCGCTTGAATTCACCATCACTTTTCTGATGCTCGCTCTCTAGTTTAACCATTCACTCGCTTAGCACTGCCCTATTCCTTAAAAGGAGCTATGCTACCTGCAGTTTCCTAGGCAACGAGTGTGTGTGGTATTTTGATGACCAGCACTGAGTGCACTGTTCACAGGTGTGAGGGAGGTTCATTCAAATGAAGCAGCACAAAGACAGTTGTATTTTGGTTGAAATTACATTCTCTCACGTAATTTGTCACTTAGTGTTGTATTTACACCTTGAGACTCTATCTTACTTTATTTTTACTATGATATACGTGATAACTTGCTTTCTGTTGTACATGTAGCTACTGAACAGTGAGTTGATGTTATCTTTGGTATTAGTATAATTTCACCGTGACTTGTATTGTATTAGCGTATGGCTTTTTTTTCAGTCTGCCAGTTAGTTAGTTATCAGTCAAAACTGCATACTGTCAGTAAAATGTTCATTGCTCATATGCATCAGACTGTTTAAGTGAAAACATACAATTGCGCATTAAAGGCCAGGCTCTCTTCTTCCTTAATCATCAATGTAACAGGCCTCAAGCAAGGCACTTCAACCCCTAACTGCTTCAGTGGATCTGCTGCAGCTCCCACTGTGTGACTGAAAGTTCAGGTTTTTATCAGAAAAGAGCAAGGAGCTGAGTTTACTTTACTCTCCCCAGGGTAACAAAAAAAATGTTTGCCATGAGTTAGCCTGATGACTTGACTTCCTATCTATCCTATCACTTTTTGTTTGTCACCTGCTGTTGCTGGTGTGACAAACAAAATAAATCTTTAGCTGACACAGATAGCTCTTAAAATATACTTTTTAAAAATTATTTTCTAAATTATGTAATCAAAATCATGTAAATGATTTAAATATAAATAAATATAAATATATGTAGTAGTTTAGTCAAATAATAACCACCTCACTGTAATAAAAGACCATGACTAACCCAACTGCATCAAGACGTGAGGCAGAATGATCACACTTACTGCATCTTCTTATCATCATCAACTTTTTTTTCAATCTGACCAGCAGTTTCCTGAGGTGTGATCAGGTCTGATCCCTGCAGGGTTCAAATATCACTGCTACCAACAAGCCTAGAACATAGAACCTGACCCAGTTCAAAACATCTGAATACACAAACTATTAACTGATCATTACAGCCTCACCACATACACTAACAGCCTCGCCGAAGATTTATTACACATATATTTTATATATACAGTAGATACGTATATATTGCATTAACTAAATATATATATACATTTTGGACATGTACATGCTGCCCAGATTATGTTTTTGTATAAACATTCATATTAGGGCTGTTGTGATGTACCGTTATTGATGATAACCATAATATTGATATAATTGTAAAACACACATGATAATATCGTGGAAATATGGGCAATTTCCTGGAGCCCTGGAAACTATGCCCTTAACCTTTGCCATCAAAATGTCATGACTGACTGTGTTGGAGCACACCCGAATTTGCTGCAGCTTTTGCATGCTCCTCTTCCATTACTGTGTATGTGGTGTTGACAGTCTGCGCTAATTTCTGTGTGCAGAGCGAAGCACGTGCACTGAAAGTTCAGATTTGTTGAAATATCAGCCTATATTATTATTATCAGGTTATCATCACCATTATTATTATTATCATTGTTATTATCATCATCATCATCATTATTATCATTATTATTATTCAGGTTATAAGGTTTTAGTCTGTATATTGATCTAACTCCTCCTCATGCTTGAATTCTGTCTTAATGATAAGTGTGTGTCTGTATTTGTCTTCCAGCAACTCCTGAGCCTGCAGGAGCAGCTGACAAGTAAGGACGCTGAGTTGGAGCAGGCAAGAGAGGAGCATCGCAGCCTGCAGGGGGAGGTGCTCACCCTTCGAGATAAGGTGTGTAATCCCAGTCATGTTCTGATGGTCCTCCGGATATTCCACAAGATTGTGTCTAATAGGAAATAGTTATCAGAGACTCCTGACGAATAATCAGACTATTAGATAGTTGAAAGCAGTAAAACGGTTTCATGACTTGTTTTGGAGAGTAATCTAGCCGTTGTAACTAGAAACAAATAAACTAGATCACAATTCATGTTTATTCTGGCCCTGATTAGGCCCATGTTCCGTATCCTCATCTTGCCCACATATTGCATGGAATGATGGCAACTTGGGTGGTCTGCTCCTGTTTGCCAGATCTGGGCCACAAGCAAATCATATCAATGCCATATGTAAACCAAAATCTAAACAAATAAACTAGATCTGGCCCACAGTTCATTTTTATTCTGGCCCTGATTGGGCCCACATTTGATATCCTCTCCCGGCCCACATATCGTGTGGAATGATGGCACTTGGGGGGTTCACTCCTGTTTGCCAGTATAGCACCTTTCTAGTCCTCTAACCACTCAAAGCGCTACAAATCACATTCACACACATTCACCTATCCATCAGAGGAAATCACCAATCTTCCAATTAGCAGACAACCAGCTCTACCTCCTGAGCCACAGTCGCCCAAGAACTGACCCACATTCATATGGCCCATGTCCCGCATGGAATGGTGGCATTGTTATAAAGCATTTGTGTCTCACTAGAAAGACAGCTGCCTTAAGCTGTGCAGCCCCAACAAGGTGCTATAAGTTAATCAGTTCAATTGGGTACATCTGTGGTTCAACCCTAATTGTACCAAACAAGGCAGTGGAAACCAGTTCTTAGACTAGAGGTGGGGACTGTGGCTGGAATGTTAGGACAATGATCCTTGGACTAAGATAGAACAGTAAATTCCATGTTTGTAATAGGAGGAGGCCAGGGCACACTTTGCTGTATAAAAATAATATTCTGGGAGCATTTCCAGAGAATCTTGGTAATCTTGGACCTGGGTGACAGATTAAGAACAGATAGTTAAGTGCCATTTATACTCGTCATTTTTAGTCTCGTATCCAGATAAAATCTAGATGTGATTTAATACACCTTCATTTACACCATAAATCAGACTGGATTTATGTCCCTAGGAGAGGTGGGGTGATATTAACTTTACCTCCCTGGTCAGTGATTTTAATCGACTCTGAAGCAGGTATGTGGGTAATTTTTCGCCCCTGTAAAAATTCGTGTTGAAATGTTTTTCTGTGAACTGACTCCACTTGAGTTTATGTTGTGGGAAAAGCTGCTCCTTCAACTGCAAAATGTTTTACTGATCTAACAGATGGAAACTTGCTAACACCAACATGCAGTATATGTCTGGGAACCAAATTGCTCTTTTGGGAGTAAAGATTATGTTTGCATCTAGGAGAGCCAGATGCAATCAAACCTTTTCAACACCTGGACAGAATGCTTCTCAAATGAACAATCAGATCCTCTGCCTTCCTGGATGTGGCCCACTATGTCACAATGGAGGAGAGCAGATTCTCAACCTATCTTGAATGCTTCTAGGATGCATTTATACTGAACTTTTTTGAGATCTGATAACTTTCTGATCAACTCAAGATGCATGAAGTGACCAAGTCTAAGGGGGTCTTAAATATGGAGTTCCAGGGTTTTATACAAACCCACAGAGAAAGACTTTAAGTCCTCACAATTTCAGCAAACCCGATGTGTATTTGTGTGTTTTCTACATCTGTCACTTCTTGGAGTATCTTGCAACGTGTTTACTTGTGTGGTCTTGGGTAAATCCAGGTATTTTTCAGTTTTTTTCTTTGAATTAGGTAAATTGGTGTCAATTTCCCCCCATGTTTATTGATTCTTTCAAAAAGCTTATTTTCTCTTCTTCTTATTTTCTTTCGAGCACAGCTTAGCTCATCCGCATATGAAGAAACACGGGCAGGGGTTGAATAAAATATAAAGCTTGATTATTATTGTGGTTTGACATAATGCATCTATTAATATATGTCCCCTGTAGGAGCAGTTGGTGATGGCTGTGGAGGTTTGGAGGGTGAAAGGAAAGGGAGGTGGAGGTGGAGAAACATGTTTCTGATGTGACTTAGGTTGGTTTTGATCAACCCAAGCCACAATCTTTCCCTAAACCTAACCAAGTGCTTTTGTGGGGCCAGATCAGGGTTTGAGGGGCTAGCCCTCATCTTGTCCCCCTCCCAAATGAAAGATGGTGGGTGTCAGTGCACATCCTGGTTGTTGAAAGGTTTGGTGTTGATGGATACCCTCTTGCACTTGAGTTTATTGGCTAGACACCTGAGGACCTGGTTGTGTCTACATGTGTATCTGCCTTGAGTGAGGCTGGTCCTACAGTCAACCAGGATGTGTTTGAGTGTTGCAGGGGTTGTACACAGGGGGCAAGATGGGTGATTTCCAAGCCATAGCTGCAGATTTGTGGGAGAGGGCAGCACATCATACATAGCTCAAATGATGAAGCTCAGTCTGTTGGCTTGCCATACCCCAGAGTTCGCTCCATGTGAGTTTTCTCTTCTTGACACCCTCCCACCTCACCCAACAGCCCTGTTTGGCTTGTGCTACAGCCTTGGAGCATCTGGATGCTTCCTCCTGTCAGCGCACCTCCTCTACCACCATGGTTTGATGTCCAGTTGCAGATGCTTTTTGCCAAAGAGGTGTTTCAACTCCAAGGCCAAAGCCTCCTCTGCCTTGTTGGACGTGGCCCACTACTGTGGCTGTAGTACGCTGTTGCTAGGGTAGGAGCGGCGCCTCTCACCACAGGGTCCTGGGAGTCAGTGAGGGATATGTCTAGCCTCACCTTGGCACACTTGAAATCTTCAACTAGACTAGAAATTGGCCGTGACAGGGCTCCATTGCTGTAGGGTCCAATGCTGCTGAGGCATTTGGGAAGTCTGAGCCACTTCTTCACGTGAGAGTTCGCTAGTCTTTCCAGTCGATTGGCATGGCTAACCGTGACCTAATACATGGTCAATGGCCACAACAGTCTGGGTAGCAGCTTAAGGCTATTAACTGTGTCCTGCCTGAGTTGCTCTAGTTGCTGGGTGTCCTTGAGGTCCGTATTATACCATCGTCCAAGGCTCTTGATAGGCTTCTCTAGGATTTTTGGAATGGGTTCATCGCTGATGTAGAACTGCTTGCCTGTTAGTTGGCCTTTGATGACGGAGATGCTGCGTGACTTGCTTGGTTTGAACTACATTCTTGCCCACTGGATGTTTTCCTGGAGTTTCTGAAGCATGGTTTTGTTGTTTTGTTGTGATGATGGTCATATTGCCCATGTAGGCTCTAATTGGTGGAAGACGCAGACCAGTCTTGGTCCTCTTGCCTCCCACTATCCAACGAGATGCTCGTATGATCAGCTCCATTGCCATGACAAATGCCAGAGGGGAAATTCCATGATGCAGATTTCCGGATGCTGCCAGGCAGTGGTGTTTTTCTCAGATGTTACACAGAACTGGAGATCCTGAAAGTAGCTCTTGACCAGTAGTGTGATATGGTTTGGTGAACTGAAGATCACAGGATCCTGGCCTTTTGCACTGATGTATCAATAAAGTTGTTTCTTTGCAGGAATGCAGAGGGCCTTTGGGCCATACTTGTATAGCGCTTTTCTAGTCTTCAGACTACTCAAAGTGCTTTCACTATGAATCACATTCACCCATATTCATACGCTGAATGGGTACAGGGGCTACCATGCAAGGTCCCAACCTGCCCATCAGAGGAAACTAAGCATTCACACACTGATGGCACAGCCATCAGGAGCCAGTGTCTTGCCCAAGGACACATCGACATGCGGACAGGAAGTGCCAGGAATCGAACCGCCAATCTTCCGATTAGAGGACGACCTGCTCTACCTCCTGAGCCACAGCCGCCCCTAAGGGTGTTACCACCCTTAGGGGCAGTTGAGGTCAGGTTTATTGGGAGGTGCACTCCCAAGAACTTGATGTCACTGGCCATCTCCACAGTGATGTTACAGACCATCTCCATCAATGGTCAGCAGCCTGATGTTTCTCCTGACGTCAATCATCACATTCACCCATTCAAATACACATTCATACACTAATGGGTACAGGGGCTACCATGCAAGGTGCCTATCAGGGGGAACTAACCATACACACACATTCAGACACTGATGGCACAACCATCAGGAGCAATTTGGGGCTCAGTATCTTGCCCAAGGACACTTTGACATGCAGACTTAAGGAGCTGGGAATCGAACCACCGATCTTCTGATAAGTGGACAACTCACTCTACCTCCTGAGCCACAGCTGCCCCATCAACCAGTTTATGTTTCAAACAGTTTTAACGTTTCACCCCACTCAGTGACACACCTGTTGATAAACCAACTCTGATTATTGGCAGCTCCATAGTGAGAAACATTAAGTTAGTGACATCACCACTGCAGTAGCACAACAAAATAGGAGAATTAAATGTGGACTCTTAAAGGTCCAGTGTGTAATATTTAGAAACATCTAAAAGAACACACTTAGTAAAAATTGAATAGATCATTTAAAAGTACATTTTAATTAGTGTCTAATCATCTGAAAATAATAATTGTGATACTTTTGTTACCTTAGAAATAAGGCATTTATATCTACACAGGAGCAGGTCGCCCTCCGTAGGTGCCCCCATGTTGGATTTTTACAGTATCGCTGAACGGAAAAACTAACACAAATGCGTTTTATATTCAGAGGGCGACGACCGGAAATGCACCGGCTTTGGAAGGAAACGAAAAAAAGATGAACAGACCAAACATTTTGTTTCGTGAGAAGATTTGGAACCAAAACCTCATAAATGAAGGATCATATTTCTTTAGAAAATCACAGGAGTGTTAATTGTCATCATTATTGACACGAAAACAGAATAAGCTGAAAAATATCGGGACAAGCAACTACATAAAGAGGACACACCCAGATGGAAATCCGTGATGAGAGAGATGTTTGTAGACTGACGCTAAAGTTTCCTGTTTTCTGCTGGACAGGTAAGAGTGTAATGTATATTTATTTCACTCCGCTGGTAATGTTTTATAACTTAGATGATGTACAATGTTTATTAGTAGTAGATACGTTTCCCTGGATAGAAACACCGCTAACGTCACGTAGTGTTAAATATTAGCCATATTAGCAGACTGTAGCTTCAGTTTGAGCCTTTCTCGGAGCTGCTGGTCTGATGAGAGACAACAGGGAGGTGAAGTGGTGCTAATAACCTAAAGATTTATTCATTTTCTGTGGCAGTAAAGACAACGGACCGATAACTAAGGTATTTTTGTACTGGTGATGAGCTAAGGGCACTAAGTCAGAGTAATGAGTTAGTGTGAAAGATAAACTGAGGAGAAATCTGCTCATCACCCAGTTAATACAGTCTGTGAATATTTTTCAGTGCTCCATAATCTCATTGTTTGCTCCTAATCTGTCATTTAGTAGCACATGTACACAGGTGTAAAGTTAGCTTGTAGTCCAACACAAGTAACGTTTTCCCCGTTTCAATGTTGGAAAACATGTAATGTTAATTGCTACCACAGCTTTAATTTTACATTTATCTGTCAGGAGTATAATTTCTGTTATTTATTTTGCTATGTTTATCCAGGCCAGCCAAGGCTCCCAGCATTTTAGGATGTAGCATAATGTACAGGGTATGTGACTGTGTCACGTAACTCTTATTTTCTTGATGTTGCTGCTGTTTCTGCAGCTGTGAGAGAGCTCCTTCAGCATTGATGCATAGTGTTGCCTTTATCTTCATAATAGGTCAGGAATATTTCACCATGTGCCATTAATGGCTGCAAGTACGCAGGTTTTCATTACAACCAAAGACAACAGAAGTTGATTTCACTGAATAGCTACTTGTCTCTGACTGAAAGTGTGTTAATGAAATAATCTGATCTAGTCTGTTGTTGGGATGAAAATAAGCAGTTTCTGATAAACAGATTAGACAGATAGATGATTTATAATAGTAAATAGTCATTTGTGCTTTTTTTTTTTTTTTTTTTTTTTTTTTTTACATTTTTCTCAGGCACTATGAGTCAGCATTATTCACCATGTCTGTGACATTCACACCCGTCATATCAGAAGTATAGCAGACCAAGTCAGGAGAGGTCCAGGTAAGTGATAAACCATAAATCCTATGTAGCATATTAACTTACCTGTAAGTCCTACTCTTGGTTAAATAGTGTTATTTTCACATGTTCAACTGTATAAAATGTATGAAATAGTAAATTGACTCTGTGTCTCTGTCTATGTGTCCCTGCAGCTGCTGCTCTACACACAGCTCCTGGAAATACACCCACTCAACCCAGCAGCTTTACCCTGCACCGCCTGATGTGATCTGAATACGGACTAAACAGAGACGCAAGGCGGATTACAGGCGCAGAATCCCCGATTTGAACGGGCTGTAAAAGGCGCTAGTGGTTCACATTACACTGCTATAACACATCGAACTATACAGACTACAGTAATGTAACGCAGAAAGCTGCTATGTAAATACCTGTGTGTTGTATTGGTATTTTAAATATAATATCGTGTAGAACCTGTAGTAATTTAATAAAATAATTGTATAAATAACGTCATAAACCTCAGTCCTTCCCCTTGGAGGGTTTCCAGCTTCTTCCATTGCTATCGCAGTCCCAGTGTTTGCTGTCCTCCTTTGCCTGGCCCTGCCTAAGCAGCACTGCTAGCTTGCCCTCTCTCTCTCTCTCTCTCTCTCTCTCTCTCTCTCTCTCTCTCTCTCTCTCTCTAATCTCCCGTACTTGACTCTGCAAACGGATTATAGAATATGTTTTGTTTTGTCTAGCATTATGTAGCTAATGTTAGCTTGTAAAGCACTCATAATTGCTATCTTACTTGCAAGCTATATCCTATAGTATTATAGACTAAATAACTAAATACATCTTCACCTCTTCCTTTGACTTGTTAGAAATGCTCAGAGTTGTCCTGGACAATGATGTCTTCAGCAAATAGCCTCTTGTCCTTGAAGGCCACCATAGTCTTGGGGAGGGGAGGGGGGAGCAGCGGAGTGCTTCGATCTAGAACCGTTAGAGGCCGCTACACACTGGACCTTTAAACAATAGATCTCTGTCATCTAAAGCAGTATTAATAAACAATCTAATCTCAGATTATGATATTGATTTATTTTGTCTTACTGAAACCTCACTGTGGCATGAAGAATATGTTGGCCTAAATTAATCCACTCCTCCCGGTCATATGAATACTCACCTCACCTCCTCAAGACACTGGCCATTTTCAACTCAAGCCTAATTCTCAACCTGAGACCTAAATTTAATTTTAACTCATTCAAAAGCCTTGTTCTTAGTCTTCCATACCCAACCTGAGAACCTTTACAGCCTATTCTATTTCATAGTTTTTATCAAATTTAGTCCTTAGTAGAGATAAACTAATTATAATAGGTGATCCTAACATTCATGTGGACATCGATAATGAGCCTTAGCACTGCATTTATCCCATTATTAGACTCAATTGGCTTCTCTCAGAGTGTAAATAAACCCACTTACTGTTCAACCTTGTTCTAATTTATGGCATGGAAATTGAACATTTAATAGTTTTTCCATAAATCTTATTTTATCAGACCATAACTTAATAACTTTTGAATTCCTATCAATGGACTACATGCCAAATTAGACTAATTTAAGGAGAGCAATTCCATCAGTACTGAATTCAGTGCTGTGTCTTAATACAACAGAGGTCTCTTTAATCCCTACCAAATGATCATCTTGTTGATAGTGCTGCAGGCTTATTGTGAATGACACTCGACTCCATCAGAAGGTAATAACACAAAAAAGTTAGCTCCATGGTATAACTCCCAAACCCACAAATTAAAGCAAACATTATGACAATTTGAAAGGATACGGCATTCCACCAAACTGGAAGAATCTCACTTAGTCTGGCAAGATATATATATAGGAAGGCCCTCCTTCATGCCAGAGCCATCTATTGCTCAACATTAACAGAGGAGAATAAAAACTGTCCTAGGTTCTTTTTCAGCACTTTGGCCAGGCTGACAAAGAGTCATAACTCTTTTGAGTTGTGTGTTCCTATAGCACTCAGTAGAAACAGTTTCATGAGCCTCTTTAATGATATAATTCTAATTATTAGAGACATAATTCATTACCTCCTGCCCTCAACAGGGTCCAATTTATACCCAAACACAGGAACTTTATAAACAGCTGTGAAACCTGATATATATTTCAATTGTTTTGACCTTCCTGAACTAACTTAAAATTTCTTCATATAAAACATCAACTTGTCCCTTATGCCATATTCCAACTTGGCTGCTTGAGGAAGTCTTAGCTTTAGTGATTGCTTCTATACTAGATATGATCAATCTGTCTTTAGTAACAGGCTGTGTGCCACAGTCCTTTAAAGTAACTGTAATTGAACCTCTTCTTAGAAAGCCTACTCTTGATTTATGCATTTAGCCATCTATAGACCTATGTCTAACCTTCCGTTTCTCTCTGAGATCCTTGAGAAAGCTTTTTCCAATCAGTTGTCTGACTTTCTACATAACAGTAATGAACAATGACTGGAAATTTTAGGATTTTCAGGACTTAGAGAGCATTATAGCACAGGGACAGCACTGGTGAAAGTAACAAATGATCTCCTAACTGCACTGGACAAAGAACTTCTCTGTACTTGTCTTGTTAGTTCTTAGTGCTGCATTTGACACCAGTGACCAATGACCACCATGGACATTTAATTAGCATTAAAGGACTGCAGGTTTTTTAAGCAGGTTTAAATCCCATTTATCAGATTCATTTTAGTTTGTACATGTTAATGATGAATCCTCCATGCACTCAGAAGTTAAACAGAAGGTTGAAGCAATCAATAGTAATCAATAAGCTAACTAAATTCCAAGTATTCTTTAAGGACATAAATAACTGGACACCCTGCAATTTTCTGCTACTAAACTCTGAAGTTATTGTGCTTGGACCTAGACACCTTAGAAAAACATTATCTAACGATGTAACTACTTTGGATGGCATCACCCTGGCCTCCAGCTCTACCATAAAGAATCTGGTAATTCTCTTTGATCAGGATATGTCCTATAACTCCCACAAATTTCAAGGACCGCCTTTTGCAATAACATAATATTGCAAAAATCAGTCACAATCTGTCTCAAAAAGATGCAGAAAAACTTTGCTGCATCAGCTGCCTGTAAAATCCAGAACAGAATTTAAAATACTTCTCCTCACCCACAAAGCCCTTAATGGTCAGGCACCACCATATCTTAAAGAATTCATAGCAACCTATTATCTTACTAGAACACTGCAGTCCCAAAATGCAGGCTCAGTTGTGGTTCCTAGAGTCTCCAAAAGTAGAATGGCAGGCAGTAGAAAACAGTTGAACACAGAAAATTAAGCTGTAGCTGTAGAAGTTTCTAACAAGTTCCAGTAAAAGCATTACCCATGTACAGTATCAATAAGATATATAAAAGCTATATTTGTTGTAGCTTTGCAAGGCAAACCTAGTACATGGACAACATGTCACACATCTTGTGAAAAACGTAATATTTGTGAGGAAGAGACTTTGTTTTTTTAAGTTTCGATATATTGATCTGTTGGCCAATAAATCTGATTGCTCAAAGGTCTGGCTTTTAATTATGTGATCCACTTCTGCCACAAAATGGTTGAGGGAAAACAGATGGTTTGAGGTAACAGAGCTCACTCTGTCACTAAAAAGGTTGTCAGGCTCTAAGATGAGTGCTTCGCTGATCGATACCTGTGTTGACTTGTCTGTTAGTTAAAACTTATCTTATCAATCTGCCTCCCTTATCAAATAATAAGGGAGGCAGATTGATGGCTTAAGGCTGAAGATGCTGAAGATGAGGAAGTGTATTTGACCATATTTTGATGCTTTTTGGGACACATCCTGAAATACATTATCCACCTTGTCCCCACTGGAATCAGTTGTAACTGACATGCATTCAAGTTGATATCACAACCATCTTTAGAGGAATATATGACATTTTTGGAAATAAACATATTCACTCTCTTGCTGAAAGTTTGATGAGAAGTCCACTCTCATGATTGCCAAGTAAATATGAAGCTACAGCTAGCAGCTGGTTAGTTTTAGCTTAGCATAAAGACTGGAAACAGGAAACAGCTAGCCTGGCTCTGTCCAAAGCAAGACAGAACCCATAAAGCTCCCTAATAAACATGTTATGTCTTGTTTGTTTGATCTATGAGGAAACTGAAGTGAAAGAACAATTCATAGTTTTACGGGAGATTTTGTGCCAAAACATTTCTTGGCCAGGATCAGTTGCGAGGCAACTAGCAGAGACATGCAAGTGGTAAAAATGTTCTCATCTAACTCTCAAAAAAAGCCAATAAGCCAATTTCCCAAAAGGTTTACATTCTGTCCACACATTCTGCCTTTTGATACTAACAATCAATTAGATTTAGCTATTTCAATTACACAGGGAACATCCTTCATATCAGTACAAATAGAATAGAAAGAGAAATGAAGAAAAATATGATGAAATATACAAGACAGAGAAATGAGTAAAGTTAATTGTGTTACTTTTTGGACATAAACTTCAAACTGTTAGTTTGTGTTTGTCTCTTGTACACACTCTGCAGTGTACTGACCATCCCCTGTAAAATGTCTGAGCCTGTTCCATTCTCCAGAGCCATATATGAAACAACAACTCAACTGTTGCGGATAGATTTTTGTTTTCACTCTGGGATTCACTATGACTGATCAAATGCCCTGTTCTCTCTCTCTTCAGGTGCTGAACAATAATGGGGAGGCTGTGGAGAGGACCAATGGAGAGCTACATGAAAAGGTAAAAACTGCACAGTAGACAAGACGTAAGAACACACCAGAGCAGGCTTTAAGTGTTTTAGGGCAGGTCCAGGTAAGTTTTAAGTCCAGCCAAGATTGTGCATTTCACTGCAACTTTATTTTTTTCGAAGTGAAAACATTTGCACTTCAAATTAGTGTCTCTATTTGGCACTTCATGCTTGAAAAGTCAAAAAAACAATGTTGTACTATTATACAGATGACTAGAAAACAATAAATGTTTGTTTCTGAATTGGCCAATAACATAAGACATGGCTAGCACTACAGTGCAATGATAAATTTAGTTACAGTGACTAAATAAAATTACGTATTTAGAATGCAAAATTGAACTACTTTCAACATTACCATTTTTATTAACAATTACCCTCTCTCTGGAATAAAAGAGAGTGGCTCACCAGAGATGGGCTCCTGAATACATCTAAAACTCTGACCTAAAAAGTGGGACATTTTGCAAAATAACCTTCAAATAATCTTCAGAAAAGACTCTAAAGAAGAGGTAACAGCATTAATCAGCAAGAACAAAAGAGGAAATAGCATCTTTTTAAGGGGTCATTGCTGGTGGAATTCTCTCTCTCTCTCTATGAACTGGTGTGATGGTGCTGTACCTTGTTCCAACTATGTGTGGCCTGCCCAACTGGAGGGTAAGGCACTGCTAACCACACCTTAACTTGGGCCCACCCAAGACCAGACCCAAGACCCAAGAGTTTTGTATTGAAACAAGTCAACACACAGATAAGTGAAAAGAAAATTAAAGAGACATGGCTTTGAATACAATTGTATGAAAATTGATTTAAAAAGATCAATTTAAAAAAAAAAAAAAAAGCAATGATATTGTATTACAAATTACAAATTAGGTATTTAAGATTTTAAAATACCTCACACACCCGCACATGTCATGCTGTTCCTACACTAATGAGAAAAATAGTCAAATTACTCCTTACTCTAAAAAGACAAAAAAAAATCTAATTAACAAGCCAAGCTTACTGGTACAAGATAGCCTTTGTTTCCACATCTATTTCACCATGTGCTCACAGCACTGCCACTACCGCAAACAGACACACATACACACAGCAAACTAACACCTCTAGGTGCCGTGTAATACTTATCTGTGTGCAGATAAACAAAATGCAAAACAAACTCTAGACAAAACAAACTCTAGTAACATCTACCAATTATGGCGCAGCTCAAATGCTCCTCAGCACTGGACCCCTACACAGGCAATAACAACTATTAGTGCCTACCTCTACAGGTGAGATCTACCGTCTCCCACGAATCTGGATGTTAAAAGCTGGGGTTGCCTGCACCTGGTATTTACAATTGCTGCCATTAATACAGTGAAGAAAGTCCGGCAGTTTAACTTGAAAACTACTATACATACCTCAAACAGAAGACTAGTCAGACTAGTCAGACCGATGTGTTACGAACTGATGAAGCTGCTTGAATAAGAGGCGAAACATCTTCACAAGACAAATCTAAGTCCAGTTGCCTTGGATAACCTTGCCTAGAGATAACTATGACCTGGACAAATGAGAATATACACAGACTCAAACAGAAAGTCAAAGCTCCCTTTCTGCCAGCTGACCACTGTGTTGAAACTGTGATGTGGGTGTTTCCCTTATATGGAAAGTGACATGCTAACTAAAAAAAAGGAAGTGGCATAAGTGGCCATAACCAGCCAAGTAAAAGGGACAATGCAGGGCTAGGCAAGTAAAAGTGAGATTAAGGGGAGACTAATCTTTCTACATATGCAATGTCTTTGTCCATGTCTATGTCTACATCTGTGTCATCGTGTGAAGTGCAAGAGAAATATGTCTATTTATGTTTGTTCTGGACATTTGTAACAAAGACTTTTGCTATGAGAAATACTGCTTGAGAGTTGAATCAGCTGAGCGTGCTTGGTCTGTTATAATCAGTAGACCCCAAAGGAGACCACAGACTTGCCTGGAGCTGCACTGGAAAGAAAACATTGAATTGCAGTGTGACAGGACAAAGAAGCCTCGGCAAGCACAGTGGAGTACAAGCTACGCTAACTGCTAACCCATACAAACTGGCAGTTCCAACAATCATGCTGCCTAATGTTCTCTGGACAACAAAATGGATTATTTCAGTCCCCCATCAGTGCTGGTCACTTGATGACATGCAAGAGCTGTCTATGTTGAACTGAGACATGGACTGTCTTTATCCTTTGCACTGCTGTGGGCTGAGAAGAACAGCATTTTGTGTTTTTTTGTGTATGCCAATAAACAAGAAAATGACACTAAAACTAAATTTTGAATCTTGAACACATACTCTGAAAAGCGGCATGAGTAGTAAAGCAAAATAAAACTGTAAACTCACTTTTTTACTTCACTTAAAAATCCTCTCCAGACATGTTTTAATACAGATATGTTTTAATACATATACAAAAAAACTGTGAACATAAAAATGTGACAAATTAATAATTTCTCACAGCAGACTAGTCCAACTCAAGTCTCAAGTCTTAATTTTCCAAACTTGAGCCCAACTCAATTACAATGCTGAAGTGTAGAGCTCTGAAACCCTGTCTCCTAGAAAAAAATGTTTACAGGCTACTAATTTGTTTTTCCAAATAAGTATTGTAAGAAATGTAATTCCTGCCAGGTTTATGTTCCATGGCAACATTTTTTTCCAGTGAAAACGCAGGAGTTTGATACTGGAAACCAGCATTCATGTCCTATGTTGAGTTATGTTTAGGCAACAAAGGCACTTTGGTTAGAGTGGAAAATATTGTGGTTTTGTTTTTAACCAAGACCACATCTTTCCCAAACCAAAACCAAATACTGTATACTGTAAAAACCATTAATCATGCAAGCCCATATTACTTAGGAAGAAAATATTGTAGGGAAAAAAATGAAATACTTTGTCAGTGTTTGCAGATTCATTTAAGTGTGAACATTTTGAAAAACACTCAACAAAAGCCCTGAGAGGCAAGTGAGGAGAACATTCTGCTGATCCGTTTTTTAAGTCTGATCTCAATTGCTTTCTCTCCTGTGTTTATGATTTAAGAACAGGTGGAAAAAAGTTCCTTATTTTTTTCATCATTGTAACAGATGGTGGAAAAAAAGTTTTGACAGGTGAAAAAAAGTTGTTTTTTGCCAGGATAATTTGTCTTCATGTTTGTTGTTGTAATACTAGTTTTGGCCACAAGAGGCTGAGGCACACCACTATCCCATGTTCTAATAGGACTAAAATGTCATGTTTTCTTCCTGGTGAGTTTTCATTTCTCCATGCATTCTAAACACATGACTAGGTACTCATATTGTGTGTTAGCACGTTATGTAGCATTACTGTGATGTCTTTCTTTTGGCTAGTAATGTATTTTAATCAGCACTAATTCACATGGAAGCAATAGTTTAAAAAATTACTACAATGAAAATTGTGTTTTTCAATCTCATTGCATTTTTAAGAGAAAGTATGTTTATGTAACATTGCCCAAAATGTTAGAATTGTTGTTGTTATAAAAATGATGAAAGCCCTATGATCTTTATCGCTCTGTATACCAATAGAATCAAACCATTTAGAATCAAACCAGTTAGTCCACAAACAAATCAATATGTCGTGATCCAGTAATCATTATTGTGTTTCGCATAAAAGTATTCATGAGGTATGACTAACAACACGTTCTTATTTTCACTCTGAGCACTTTTATCTGCCAATAATATGCTCTAATATTTTTTTATGTTTAACATTTTATTGAAATTTCAGCACAATACAAGCAAAATGTTGATATGGATGGTTAGACATCCAGCAGCATCAATGTAGAATAGTATGGAAAGTATGAAGATATCCACAGTACATATTGTCCACCATCAAAAAAAAACATGAAACAAAACTATATCATAGCATGTTGCATACTCAGCGATACTGGGCACAGTGTTGACTGTGACTGACATGCAAGGAAGCAAGGTGGTGATACTGAGAGGTACATGTAAACTTCTTGGACCCTGTTCCTCATCCTATCATGTCCCTTAGTCCTGCCCCCTAATGGCAGCCAATAATTCAATATCTGGACAGCACATCTTCTCTTTGACAGTATTATGTCAAGGATTACACCATCTCTGATTCACAAATAAAGCCAGTCCTCCTCCTTTCTTCTTTCTACTAGCTTTAGTGTCTCTGTCCATGCGTATGAGAGTGAAGCCAGGTAGTTTCACACAGGAATCAGAGATGTTTTGATTCAACCAGGTTTCAGTAAATCACATATGGTATGCTTTCTGAGCCTTCACTAATATCTCCAGCTCATCACTTTTGTTGGGAGTTGACATTTCCCATAATGACCGATGGCAGAAAGGGCTTATATCTCCATTTCCTGGCCTTCACCTTTTCACCAGCACGCCAACCATGAAAACTCCTCTTTACCTCAGCTGGAATTGGATGGTATCCTCCAGACCTGCTCACTTCAAACGACAGAAGCTCGTCTATAGAGTAAATAACTCTTCTCCCCACAGCAGTATTCATCCTCAATTGACAAAAACAAAACAAAATACAAAAATACAACAAAAATAAAAAAATAAATCAAGTAAAAGTAACGAGATAACTGACTATGCTGCTGCTCCTGGCTGCGCATGTTCTAGAATACAATTGGATGAACTATGGACAATTTGAATTTCCCTTCGGGGACTAATAAAGTATCAATCACTCAATCAATCAATCAATCAATCAATCCTGTCTCAATTCTGTCTCTGTGAATGACACAATAAGGTCCACCTTCCAAGTCAGTCTAAGGGAAGATACACCTTTGTCTGAGCATTCCAAGAGCATTGGATAATACATTGAGGCTTTATGCCTCTTACGAAAGATTTCCAATATAACCTCAGGAGGCGAAGCCCAGTGCACCATGTGTCTTACGCTAAATGCATAATGATACAATAGAAAATTTGGGACCCGCAGTCCACCTTGACCGGCCGCTACAGCTCTCAATGCTCTAATATGTGTGGATAGCTTGGGTCATACTTTGTAACACATCAGCTACACAGGTCAGGTTTGAATTTCTCCCAAACAATGTGTAGGATTCATTCTGCCCTCTGTGAGACAAGACAGCATCATTCAGAGTCATAGTTGAATTGGATAAGATCTTATGTATCTGGTCATTCGCAATGTGTTTGTGACAAAAATGAATCGTTTTCAATAAAATTTTGCACAATGGGAGTGCCACAAGGTTCTATTCTTGGGCCAATGTTGTTCAGTTTATACATCAATGATCTCCTATCTGTTTGTGAAGATGTGGATATTCAGATATATGCTGATGACACAGTCGTTTACACTCATGGGAAAGACGCTGAACAAGTGGCCCGGAAGTTTTCATTAATGCTTCATAAAGTTGTTAAATGGCTGAGTGACTTGTGTCTTTTTTGCATGCTTTGATTTTTTTTCACATCTTTATTATTGTTTATCCTGCTGAACACTCATTTGAAATTCTTTTTAAACAAGCTTTAAAAGTTTTTGATAGGAATTCATGAAAGCACCATCATTGTAACATATTGTCCAAATACTGTCTTTCAAGTTTTGAAAATCTCATTCTGCTTTCAAAAGTTTGATTGGTATTCAAGATAATTCACAACGCTGTTCCTCCACAACTGCAGAGCTTTTTCAGCTCAGCTCTGAGCAAATGAGCAGAACCTCTCAATCTGCTCTAAACCCTGCAAACTACTTTTGCATGATCTGTTTTTATCATTTACAGCCATCAAACACTGGAATATGCTTCTAGCTGAGCTTAAAACTTGCACAGACTTTCATTTTTTTTCCCATGGTGCAAAAAAAAATGGATATTGAGCAACCAGCCACGTCAACATTCATTTTACAGTGATTCAGATTTTAAATTGTAATGAATTGTAATTGTACTGGATGAATGTGCTCGTATTTATATTATATATTGCCCTATATATTATATATTAGTGTGTGTTTGAATAGTTGTTGTGTGATGGAGACTATGCAATTGTCTTGCATATAAATTAATTTTTATTATCTGGTATTATCTGGTAAATAAAAGTGTACCTGCCTAGCGCAGGCATATGGAAATTAGCTTATTAGCTAATTTTCATGTGCCCATCTATTGATAAATCTGGCATAAATCTCTTCTTATTCTGAGATTAATGTTTTTATATATGATTCTTGTTTAATAAAGACAGGTAATAATAATAATAATAATAATACTAATACTAATACTAATAATAATAATAATAATAATAATAATAATAATAATAATAATAATAATAATAATAATAATGGTGCATGCCAAAAATGAATCAAAAATCAAACAGTGCATTTATGTCTGGATAGATTTTTTTTATATATAAATCTTTATAAAACCTTTATAAATTACAATCCCGCAAAACATTAATGTTGATATGCATATTGTTTTATGTGGAGAACAGTGGTAGTATTAAAAACAGAAGAAGGTTTAAGTGGCTAATTGATGTTCATGCTTGATAGTTGACACCACACAGTGAATTTCTAAAACACAATATATTTAACTCAAATCCTAATCTTAACTTAAATCCTCTCTAATTATCTCTAACCCTAACCCTATATATCTATATATCTATATCTATATCTATCTATCTATCTATCTATCTATCTATCTATATCTATATCTATATCTATATATATATATATATATATATATATATATATATATATATATATATTAGTGGGAAGTGGCGCATCTTTCAAGCTCCTTTTTGTGCAATAGTTATAAATGAAGCCCCTGATATGCAAACAGAAAAAACTCACACAGTGGAAAGTGTTGCAGTGACACATTAGTATAAACATTAGTGGTAGAAAGACAGTGTAGAAAGTTCAGGCATGTTATTTTGGGCAGAGAGAACAGAGTGGCTTGTGGCTCTTGTGGTGGTTTAAGTCTCCTTTGCCATCTCTCAAAGCACTTTACTCACTGATAGAACCTGGGGAAGTCAGTATGTAGATATACATACACATATGTAACAGGAGATGACATTTTAGTGCAAAACCTGCTGATCGAAGTCAGACGGACATTGATAGATAAAACATGCTACACTGAGTTGGCCTGTATTCACTGTCATGTTATCTTAAAAACCCTGGAATCTAGTCTGAGTGGAAAGCTATGATGCTCTTTATTAAATGTTGATGTTTTGCTTGCATGGAAATGTGTGTGTATGTATAGTTTGTATATTTCTTCCATCACAATATTCTTGTGTGTACAGTATATGCTATTAGTTTCTATGAACACGTGTGTGTATGGGACATAGACTCTGCACTGTTCTTGAGTATACATTTGCTGTTACGTTTTTATCCATGTGTGCAATATGTGTGTGTGTTTTCACAGGGGGTCAATGGGTGTATTCCTTCCCTGTACCACAGCAGAGAGAGGAGGAGTGAGGTCATAATGAGAGGAGGGGTTGCATCAGAAAAAGAGGCACTGCTTCTGGGTAAATATGAACCAAAAAAAGAAAAAAGCTTCCTGCCAGTCAAACACTCCCTCTGATTGTGTTTTTAAAGTCCAAAGAGATGTTTCATTGATTGCTCTCAAATCTTGAATACATGGGGAAAAATTCTGAAAAATGTTAATTTTTTTCTAAATTTAATAGAAATTGAAGATAGAAATAAAAGTTGCCCTTGCCTTCTGTTTCCTCCTTGTTTTCATTTTTGACGCAAAGTCAGCGAAAATCCAAATGGTGCCTCTGAGGGAGGCCAATTATTTAACATTACACTTGAGATGATTTTGGAACAAATATAATGTTATTACGAATTACCAAAGAAAATACAGTTCTACTCTCTGATCAGCTATCGGAACATGACCAGATAACTAACTCTCACTGGTAAACCTAAGTTAGCCATGGGATAAACAGATGATTAACTAACTTTAAAATACAGATGAGCAATTGAGCAATATTCTCTTTTTCACAACATGAGACATCAACTGGCAACACACTAACAGACTGTGCTGACCAATAAAATATGATGCACACATTCCTGGTAGATTCAAGGATTCAAGATTTTATTTGTCAAGTACACAAGTACACATGCAGTTGGTTGCAGTTGTGTCTCCTGTTCATACTGATCACAAAGAGATCTCCTCTGAAAGCAATTTACAGTCATCAGTCTACATTTTAAAGAGGCTTCAGCAATCAGAGTTAGTATGATTGTTTGTCTTTGTTTTACTGTCCCCATGCTGTGGCTCAGGAATCAATCATCTATTTGAAGCGTGAAGAGGGAAGTTTGTACAAAAACAATACATTTTCATTCTTTTCATTTTCAGTCCAGACCAAATGAACCAAAGTACAGGTGTGAAAGCATCCTGACACCGTGTCTGTACTAAAAGCATTTCAGCCATGTTTTTCAGTCGTCGATCTCACATGTCTGAGGGCACAGATCCTATTTTGATCATTCCAGCTGTGTATTTCTTTCAAAACCAGGGTGATCTACACTCAACACTGTACCTGAATGCCTCCTGTGTAGACACACTACTGCTGCTGTGCTAAACGTGCTGCTCACACTACACTTTCTGTGTTGGACTGTGGTTGTGCACCTTACGGTGTACATGCCTGCAAAGTGGGGGGGTGTATATTACTGAATGATTTTGTAGCATGACAGCCTCACAGTCATCAAAACAAAGGCCAGAATGATGGTAGCTGTGTTAACTCTCAAAAGAAAGTAGTAAAATCCTGTTCTGCTGTGCAGTGTTTTGCCATCTGATAAGCCCTTAAACTTCCTGGATCATATTTCCCACCTGAAACAACATGTCCACACAGATCCTTTATATGATCTTTAATTTGGTGCTGGTTTTAGTCTGAATGCCTGTGACAAGTGATGATGCACTTCAACATGTCCTGAAATGGTAGGAGGCAAAGAACATCACACCAAGCATCTCCTCTTTTAATCTAGAAAGGTTTGGAGGAAATACTTCGCATTGTTGTGTTCTTTGCATCCTCCTTGTCTGTTACTTCTGTATATCTTAATACCTCTTCATGTATTATTGCTTGCATAACAGTTCATGACTGAAATGAAGAATAGTTAGCAGAAGTTTCTGTTTAAGAACACCTCTCCGTTATTTTATCCAAAGAAAATGTTAGTATATAACATTTTGTCCACTGAGTAGTTTGCTTCTGTTAAACTGGCTCTGCAGTGTTCTGCTGTTTCCAGTTCAAGAAAAGAGGTGAATGTGTGAGTGATGTGTGTATGGTGATTCTGGCTTGGCTTGATTTTGTTTCCATCTTGTGCTTCTTCCTTCTCCAGATGGATTATTCATACTGGGATAATGAAATCTTTGACGGGAACTTACTAACCACTATTGGAACAAATTTAATTTCCAAAGAAACTGAGCATTCTTCATGTCTTCATCCAACATCCCTGTTGATGGAGTTATGTGCACAGCAGAGCTCTGTGTGTGTTACACACAGAGCACAACATTAAAGATGACTGAACACACACCCCTACACATAAATGAGGTGGAGGAAAGCACTTAACAATTCATTTAAGCTCATACTACTGCCATCATGTTCACAAATGCACAGACGCACATTTTCTGGTGTGTGGGGTTTCACTGGGGTTTGAAGCAGATTAAACCTTCTACAACAGAGGGGAGTGAAACACAAACTGGCTAAACCCTGCTGTCTCTCTTTGCCTTCATCTGTGTCTGTCTCTCTCTGATGCATGTCTCTTGTATCTCTTTCTATATTATTACATGCATCTCCTCTGTGTAAGACCCACACAGCAACTGGACTGAATTCTTCTTAGCTGCTTTTCTTTCTCTACCATCTATATTCTCATGTTATACAGCACATTTTGTAGTACTGAGAAAAGCATAGTGAGTGATCTGTAGGTCTGCTGCATTTTTGCAATAAAGCTACTGCTTTTTCCAGAGATGAGGTAAGCAGGAGAAACAACACCACATTTATCTCTCTTAGTGGTGCAGAGAAAATCCAAATATTAAGGAGAGAGAGGATACATGGCTCTCTATCTTCCTCCCTGGCTGCCTGTAATCTACAGTCTCCAAAGCTGCTGCTACTATGAGATTTTCATCGGACAGAAAAATGGAAAAAAGACACAAGTGGCCCATTTTCACAGATAGCTAAAAAGGGCTGATAAACACATGGTTTTCAGCCTCCACCGAGGAATCATTAACAGAGGACCAGAGGATCTCAAGCTGCACTGAGGCTTGTCAACAATCCAGACATATATTCTGGTGCCAAAACCATACTTGCCATAAAAGTAATAATTAAAATCTTAAAGTTTATTCTAAATCATATACATAACCAGTGTATGGATGCTAGAATAGGGGTCCTTTTGTTGGATCTTGTGACAAGTCTTGCTAAGGCATTCTGGAACTGGAAAAGTTGCATAGACTCAGACAGCATTAAAGCAAGTTGCAGTAATGTAACTCGGAGTGAGGTCCTGATTACATTTTAAGCTTGGACCCAAAAAAGTGGAACATTTTGCAAAATAACCCTCAAAAATCTTCAGAAAGGACTGTAGAAGAAGTAATAACATTGATCAGCAAGAACTGAAGAGAACACATCATCTTTGGATATATTTTTCAAATCAAAACAACTAGCTAGCTGTCAACTGCTAACTGCTGCCTGCTGTTATCAATATTCCAAAGGAGATACAGCACTAAAAAAGCTAACAAAAGAGTTATTTTTTGAAAAGAAGAAAACTGAAAGGATCCTTCCTGGCAATGTAATCCATGCATGCTGGAGCCTCTCTATGGCAAATGGACTGTACTTGTAAAGCGCTTTTCTAGTCCTCTGACTACTCAAGGCACTTTTTACATTACAAATCACATTCACCCATTCACACACATTCATACACTGAATGGGTACAGGGGCTATCATGCAAGGTCCCAACCTCAGAGGAAACTAAGCATTCATACTCTGATGGCACAGCCATCAGGAGCAATTTGGGGTTAAGTGGACATCGACATGTGGACTGGAAGAGCCAGGGATCGAACCGCCAATCTTCCAATCTTAGAGAAGAACCTGCTCTACCTCGTGAACCACAGTCGCCCTCTATGCACCTTGGACTCAAGAAGTGATGGCATATGACTGGGGGTCATTCATCAGGATGGGAAGATGTCAGCTCACTCCCATGCTGACTCGGCTACCTGGCCAGTCCAAGTTTTCAAATGTACACATCAGATTAAACATCAAGTAAAGACATTTGTACATCCATCTCAACATCGAAGGAAACAGTCTTGGCCACATGGATCTTCTGGGGTTCCTGACCGCTTGGATGGCAGCCTTTTCTCCCCCCTGAAGTCAAGAGGAGCTTAAGAGGAGCTTCTACCCTCTGGCCGCCGGGATCCTGGATGGCATTGCTACATAGGATTGTCATCCGCCTGTCAAAAACGGCAACATGTTCAAAGCAGTGTTTCATCAGAACACCTGAGCTATGTTTCATGGAGTGTTTTTTGGGCTTGTTAGTACTCACTGCTGTATTGCCTGTTTGTATCTGTCTGACCAGAGCAATCAACATTTATGGAAAAAAACTGTGATACAGAGTGATTAAGCTTGGGACAAATGCTGGCTCATGGCCAGTTGATACTCCTACAGTGAGTTTTCATCACAACTTACTGGGATATTTTACAATCTATTCCTCTGTCCTGTGGCATGGACAAGCCCAGGTACAAGATTGGATTACCATTCCAGTAGACCACTCATCTGCCACCCTATTTTAGAGAATAGCGGGTCTCTTCTTCATGCTGATCCTGCTCTCCAGAAATGTTCAGCTAAATCCTGGACCAGTGACCCCTGGAGCATTGCAGAGTGTGCTGAGTGTGTCTGAGATCCCTCTGGTGCCAGTGATGAATGAGCAGCAACTGTCTGATCTGGGCTGCTCCCTTAACAGACTAAACTAACACAAGGCGTGATGTCTCAAGAGGTTATTCAAAACTTCCAAACTGTAAATCATGCAAAAGTCTTATGGGACCCGAAGCTGAAACCGAGGGGGCTGTTTGGTGGCTATTTTAACACCAGAAGCATTACTGCAGAGCGCAACCAACTAACTCGTCTTGTGTTTGACTCAAATCTGGACTTTCTCTGTCTGACTGAAACATGGTTGAAACAAACAACTCCTGTGAGTGTGTTCACGGTGCCCGAATACCAATGTTTCAGAAGAGACAGACCTGATGGAAGGAGAGGAAGGCTGCTTTTTTATGTGAGAGACAACATCAAATGTAACATAATAGATGTCTATAGGCCCCCTTCCGCAGATGACACTATGATCAACTGGCAGAGGTATTGAAAGAGTGCAATCTCAACAAAGAATCATTTTTTATGGGTGGTTTTAATGTGAACTGGGAGGATAAATCTAAGAGGAAAAAAACTAAAAATGATCCCAGAAATATTCCAACTAGAACAATTAGTAAAAGGCCCAACTAGGATTGTAAAATGATTCAGTACACAAAATTGATCTGATATTTACTAGTGAACCAGAAAGAATACCTAAAAGTTATAACTCAATCACTGGCTTATCAGATCATAGAGAAAAGTGACTAAAAGTAGATTTAAGACCACACCAACTAAGACAATGATCCTTCAGTGCATACCTAGAGCTAAGCAAGAGGAATTTATCAATGAAATTAACAGCTTGAACTGGGATGACTTACTGTCCTCTGATGACCTGGACTATGGCTATGATACTGTTATGGAAAAAAGAAGAGCAAACCAGGAAGATGCAGACACAGGTGCCAGATGGGGAAGAATGCTTTTATTTTCACACACAGCTTTAGACGACATAGATAGAGAGAATTCCAACTTTACAGAACATGACATGCCTTTTTGTACCAAAACCAGGCTATATGTGTGTATTGCATCTGTATCATGTGTCGGCTAAGTTTCCTGTTTTCCAGACTACCTGGCAACCTTCCAGTTCAAAGGAAAGGTGGGACATCACCCAATATTTCACTCTCTCAGATTTTGACCAAATGTGGATAGGCGTCTCTGCACCGTGTGTGCATGATACACACATACACACACAGTGCACATGATTCCTGTTGTTTTGGTAAGACAACATATTTTGGCATTGATATGTCACAAACCCTGTTCCCACTCCAAACCATGACAACCAACCTAATACCTGGTACTCAGCCAGGTTACCTAACACTGGTCCAACTTTCACAATACTTTTAGTCATTGAATTAACTCTATGAGGAAAAGATTTAATGTGGGGATACATATAAATTCTAAAAATAATAACAGTTTAAATTTGTGGAAACTTATCTAGAGATCTAAGGAAGGCAATTAAAACTAGAATAGACACTGACATGCTAATCAAGGATAAAGGTTGATAAAGGTTATCCAAGATAACAAAGTTATCCAAGAACTAAGAGAAGCTAATCTTGTTTTCATCTCAATATTTTGAATGAGGCAAAAGTAAATTGATCTAGAAAAACATCAATAATCCTTCAATGAGGGACCTAATTGAAGATCTGCTTATGTCTTTAATACTTTTTTTCTTGAGTCTGTATATGAAATAGGAAACATTGTGCAACATTGAAACTGGATATTGTTCCTATAGATGGTACAGGCCAGGTTTTCAAGCTGGTAGAGGCTAATGATTTACAAGTAAACAAAATTGTCAGCTCCTTAAAAAGCTCAAAAAGTAGAGTTGCTTTCCAATTTAACACCATGTCAACTCATACAGAGATATTTTAACTCCCCTATTAGTCATTTAATTAACTTGTCTTTAAAACTCAGCTCCTTTCCTGATGACTGGAAATGTGCCATTGTCACGCCTATTTTTAAATTTGTAGACGAATAAGTATACTGCCAGTACAACTGACTATATTTATATAGTATATTGTATGCAATTTGGCTTTAGAGCAAATCATTCCACAGAATTCCTACCTTGCACTTAACAGAGCAAAGTAAATCAAGACTTGACAAAGGAGGAGTACTTGGTGCTGTATTTTTAGATCTGCGTAACGCACTCAATACAGTTTATCTTGCTGTTTTAATATTGAAAATCTCTTAATTTGGCTTCTCATCTAGAGCACTGGCATCGGATGTCTTCATATTTATCTTGGCTTGATCAATCATGTCTGAGTCTAAATGTCAAGAAAAGGTATGTTTTTCTCTAAAACCTCTGAACGCTGATTTTTCATCAAAGGTGAAAAGACTGACATAGTTACTGATTTTAAATATCTTGGTGTGAAACTGGATCCGAATTTGAACTTTAAGAAACATGTTAAAAAATGGTTGTAACCATAAAGTACAACTTAGCAAATTTTAGATGTATTAGAAACTGTCTCTCTTTGGACACAGCCAAGATATTTATGCATGCTATGATTCTTTCCTATATGTCTTACAGCATCACATGTTGGGGACAAGCTGGAGAAACAGCCATAAGATCTCTTGAGTCCTTATATAAACAAACTCTGAAAACTCTGGACAAAAAGCCAATGCATTTCCATCACTGTAGAATTACAATTTACTATTATTTTGGATTGCCTCAGGACTGAATCCTGAGGCAATCCATGAGTACTGGGATTTACATTTACAAGGATTTACATTCACCTATGTAGACACAGAAGTCCTTTAAGAAATATCTAAAACCATACCCAATATACTCACCAATGCTTGAAGCATTGAGTTACATCAAATCAGTTCAATTCAATTCAATTTTATTTATATTGATTGATTGATATTACTTTATTATTCCCCAAAGGGAAATTCAAAAGAATAAGATAAGCTGACATTAGCCATTATGCTTGTCATCCAGGTATCATTAACCTAAAGGTTAAATGATAACCATCCGTAAATGTTGGAATGTTGGCGCCTCACTTTACCATATAGCTTAAAATCATAACAAAAGTAATCTCAGGGCACTCCTCACATAGAGCAGGTCAAGACCATACTCTTTAATTTACAGAGACTCAATAATTCCCCATGAGCAAGCAAGGAAAAACTCCCCTTAATGGGAAGAAAACTAAAGCAGAACCAGGCTCTAGGTAGGCAGCAATTTGCCTTGACCGGTTGGGTTGAAGTGATCAATTGTATCAAAAGCCACAGTAAGATGTAAAAGCAATAAAACAGATGTTTAGCTGTTGTTGGTTGTTAAAAGGATATCATTAGGAGCTCAAAGAAGTGCTGTTAAACAGGGCCCATATATATCAAGCATCTTCAGCAAGAATTCTGACCAGCCAGAAATTCACCTAGTGATGTATTTTTGGTACTAGGACCAGAAGGAATCAAAGCATTTCATCAACTTACACACTTCTTTCTCTTGCCAAGCTCCAGAAGAGTCCTGAGTCACCAGGAGATGATGGTCTGAGATGTTTTGGGAGTTTTAGTCTATTTTTTACAGAGGCCGCGTCAAGCAGCACAGAGCATATCGAGCTGGGCAGGAAGTCAGACACAGAAACAGCGTTGAGAATCCAGTCAATTTTCAAAATAAAACCCCATGCAGACTCCTGGTCATATATCAACAATAAACGCAATTAAAACAAATGAATAAAGAAACCATTTAACTACTTAGCTCACTTAATCATAGCAGAAGCACAAAAACTTGAAAATGACCAAATCAATGAAAGCTGAGGAAATTAAATAAAAAAAAAAAAAAAAGGAAAAAAAGAGCGGTTTAGTTGCCCTGCCACTGCAGTAATTACGGTAGCCTTTAGGTACTTTATCAACTTTGACTAGGCTGCTGTAATTACTATAGTAGGAGTTCTACTGACTTTAAACAGTGGATGGCTTCCTGCAGTGAGGACACTCTGCTTCTGACACGCTCCCAGTGGAATAGGGTGCTGTGCAGAGGTCGTTATAAACGACGTTATAAACCCCCCCCCCCCCCCCAAACTGAGTGGTAAATTATGTCAGCCGAAGTGTGTCCTCCCTGTGCAACCGAACGGAGCAGCTCCTCCCACCGTCCTAGTGTTTCCTCAGCAGGCTCAACTTCACTTAAGCTGCCCGTCAGACCCGCTGCCTCTTCAAACTTTAACCTGAATAACAAACCGGGGCTCGTTGCTCCAGTTGGATCCACACAGAGTAGTGGGGCTAACATTAGTTGAAAGGCCAGCGGAGCGTTAGCAGCATGACCGTAAGGAAGCACAGCCAGCTAGCCTCTGCTAGCCTCCCAGCTAACGTTAGCCCCTGCTCTCCATGTGGAGCACTGAGCCCCAGTATGTTATTCAGGTAACCTGTCTTTCCTGCCTTTCCTGAAGTAACCTGTCTTTCCTGTCTTCAAAATGTTTGTACACATGGGTCAGAGTTTACTTACAGGACATTCTCCCTCAAGTTTGTTTTTATAGATCACAACTTTTAAGTGGGAAGTGGAATACGACTCTTTCTTTTTGTGCATACGCAACGGTATGCAACGGATAAATGAGACCCATTGTCACATAGCAAGTCACTTCAGAATGGTCTGATTTTCTATTTTCTTCTCATCCACTCTTGGATGCTTTTTTTAAATGTATGTTTGGGTTCATTATCCTGCTTGAAGACCCATGACCAGCAACCAAGACACAGCTTTCTGACACTGGACTGCATGTGTCATTCCAAAACACCTCGAAAGTCTTCTGATTTCATTGTGTCCTGCACAGAATCAAGGCACCCAGTACCTAGTAAAGCAACCTCAAAACATCACTGAGCCTCCTCCTATTTCATGGTACGAATGGTGTTATTGTCTATATTTCTTCTGTAAATTTAGGGTTCGTGGGATTTACCAAAGAAGCCCTAATTTTGTGTGGGGTCTTCCTGGGTCTTCTGTCATGGAGTGCATTTTCATTGAGACATTGACGGATGGTGCGACTTGAAACTATTGTTCCTTGAACTTGCTTGACCATCAGCTTGGATCTGTTTTAAAGTTTTCCTTTGTTCTTTTTCGACTATTCAAGTTTTGTTCAACCTTGGCCTAATTTTCCTTTTGCAACCACGTTCAGAGATGTTGGCTGTTCCATGGGCCTTAAACATCTTAATAATATTGGCAATATTGGTCACATCAGGCTCTTTGGAGATGGTCTTGCAACCATGTTCAATGTGATGCACACAAAACAGCAGAGTAATTTTTCCTGTGATACTAATTAAAACACAATAGTCTGCTTAAAGTACCACTACAAATCAATTATTTCTTACAACTTCTAAAGGGTAGCGATAATTTTGTCCAAGCCATTTTAGAATGCATTTGTAAAATAAGCATGAATTCAATTTTTTGTTTTGTTCCTCTGCAAACCAAACATAGGCATGCATTGACAATGAAATATATTTTAATTTCAACACCATTCAGAGCGAATGGTGCATTGTTTTAATAAAATGCAAGCGTACCAATAATTTTGGCCAAGTTCATTCTCAGTGTATGTGCACTGGAGGCTGTAAGTGTCCACATCACTTGTGTAAGTTGAATATTCCAAGCTAAGTGTGATGCTACAAATCCTGCTCATAAACTCACTCCTAAAATTCAGATTTTCACTGACCACAGAGAAACTTCCACTTTCAGCAGATTGTCAAAGCAGCCTTCTTGTCAAACTCTGCATGTTTTGCGCAATTAAACTCAAACATGCAACTGTAGAAACAAGAAAAACATATTTTTTAGTTCATCTTTGCAACATTGATGAGTCTGCCACAACCAGAGATTTTGGCAGTCAAATTGTAGTCGCTCTTACAGCTCCCTCATAAAGACATGACAAGGGCTCTGAGCTAGAAATAAATAAAACTTTTATTTGTTTGAACACAATTGTTTTGCACTGGCTTGATGTCGGCTACATTATGAAGAATATCTCAACTCTATTACAGCAGGTAAAATCTAACATACATTGAGAAAACAAAAATCAAGGTTTTTAGCAAAACAGTCCAAAATGTCCATTAGAGTATGCAAGGTTACTTCCAAGCTCAACCTTAACCTTAGCATTCACTGTATAAACTGTTATAGCCAACAGGAAATCTTACGAGAAGAAGTTAAATTGGCTACTAAGACCCTAATTCTTGTTTCTTGTTGAAAGTTTATGTGGACATTAAGCTTCCATTAACCCCCCACCCGCCCCTCCGCCCCTCCTTTCACCCCACAGTTCTCTGGTGGCAGTGTTCCATTTGAGCAGGCCTAGGGGAAGGAATTGAATTAGGCCTGTCTGTAATTGCCAGTGTTTCGCCACATAAATCAAGGAAATAAATATTGGCTGTGTGGATTCCTCCAGGGGATGTCACTCTATTTCCTTACCCTCACAACACCCCCATTCCTCCTCTCCATCCTCTGCATGACTTAGCAGGACCTCTTAGAAATAATCAACTCAAGTGTTTTTTTTTATGTGGCTTCCTGCCATTTGTTTATTGTGCAGCACTTCATGAGGATGCAGATCGGCTGCTCTACCAAAGCCTGAACATTTATATCTAATATCCATTCTAGTGGATCTTACTTTCTGTCATCTCTCTATCTTTGCTTTACTGGCTTGAAAAGCCAATTCTCTTAAAGCATTCATGAATAGCACAAAATGGTAATTCACTTTGGCAAATTAAATAGAAAACAATCTGACAGTTGAATTCCTCTTTGCTGTTCTTGATCCAGGAATTGTGGCACACACAAGTATTAACATTAATTGTAGCTTTCCTTTTCTAATGAGATTTCAGTTATTCTCTGCTAAATTACTTTTTGTTGTGATTTGGTGCTATATAAATAAAATTGAATTGAATTGAATTAAATCTTTGATTCCTAAACATGTCTGACAGTGAGACATTCTGTTTGTGGTGTTTAAATTGAACTATCTCTTCAGTATCTGTCTTGCCATGAGTTTGTCTGAAGACCCTTTTTTCTCTGCAGGCATTATATCAACCTTCCTTCACGTCCATCCATTTGGTGCCAACCTTGAGTATCTGTGGTCATACATACAGAGACTCGACACAAAGGTAAACAAGGTGAACCAGTTGTCTGCTCTGCTATCATACTGTATCGTTCAAATACTTTGCTACACCTAGCGAGGTGTAGGCAAGTGTGAGTCTCAATGCAAGTCTTTCAAAACTAATGAATGATAAAGTGTGTCCAAACTACTATATGGTACTGTATATATGGTATTAATGGTGAGTATATATAGTGAGTTTTTAAATGGATTTTACTTACCATGTGTTGGATGTCCCCGGATCTTTCTCCCTTCACGTGATTTTTTTTTGCTCTGGATTCACTCTAGCTATCAGATGTTTAGCTGTCTCCAACATTAAGTCTGAACTTTCATCCATTGAAAGCCTCATCAATGACCTTCTCTGACAGATTAAGCTCCAAGAGTGGCTAGTTGCTTTGGAGCCACCTGGCGCAGTCTCAGCTGACAAGGATGCCTGCTCTTGGGCTTGGGTTCTGTCCCTCTCTTCAAGGATGAAGATGCTCTGCCAATCTCTTACTTTTTACACTGCTAACATTAGCTGATAACTTGCACATTAACTAGGAGCTGTGCCATGGGTCAAGAAACGCTCAGCTCTAAAGGCCTAAACACACCATGGGCGATTCAGCATGTTTTTTTAATTATACATCAGAACCGATTAGGAACAAAGTCGATTTTTTCTGAGTTTTCACACAGTGAATAAAGCATCAACACTCACAAAGTGTAGTCTGCACAGACGGCTGTTTATTGTGAAGACCCAAGTTCAGTATTGAATATCCCACTGTATGTGTTTTGAACTTATTTACTGTATCTACATTGATTGATCAGCTCCCAGTCTGTGAGTTTGCCTGTTTCACTGCAGGCAGACAGGTAGGCTCACTCGCTACAGTGGGTGGAGAAATAAAGCCCATGAATCAATACATTGATGTATAATGTATCATATATGCATCATCACCATGTAAACACAAGATTTCTTCCCATGGAGCCGACATGCAAACTGTTTTTGATTCCATAAATGTCTGCTGTCAGTCATCCTGTCTGGATGCTGTCCTCTCAGGTCTTCAGAAGCTGCAGCTGCCAGATGGCTGCTTTTGTGGACAGAGATTCTGAATGTAGGTCGGAGATCATCGTCATCACTGGAGGGTCCTTGTCTTTACTCTAGATTCCACCGCACGTAAGCGCTGCGTTCCGGCTCCAACGTGGCTGCTGGAGCTGTCAATGTCATTGACCATGCTAGTCAATGTATCCGATCCCTCCAGGCGTGCTGCAGCTTGTGACAGAAGCGGCTCTCCGCTCTGCTGTGCTAAAGATAGTTGCCTGTCTATTTTTTACGGAGGCCATGTCTAGCAACACAGAGCAGATCGAGCTGGGCAGTCAGACACAGAAACAGCATTGAGCATTCCCCCCTTCCCTCCCACCAGGCCAAACCAATCAACCTAGGGGAAACACTGTGTATATCAATAATATCTGAGACAAGCACTGTTGAATTGAGCCATTGCACCAAATTCAAAAGTAAACTAATGCAGGATCATTTTTGGCTTAGTAAAAGTTTCTCTAAAAACATGGCCAATTAAAAGAGCACTTAAAATATACTGCTTTTCTTTCTGTATTATTACATTTTTATCTCCCTTCTACACTGTCTATATTCTGTTACTGTCCAATTCCTGATCCTCTCACTCTGCCTCTCTGTTGTCTCTTACATCCTCTCTCAGGTATCAGCAGGGGAGCTGGAGCGTCTGATGGTTCGTCTACCCAGTATGTTCAGGCAGGAGCTGAGTGGTGTTGGTGCAACTCTGGAGAAACGGTGGAAATTCTGTGGATTTGACAGCCTCAGTTCAGCGTGAAACAGGGAGAACACACACACTGGGTGTAAACATTAACTTTTAATCTATATATGTGCACTTCCTTCCATCCAAAATTATGTTGGGAATGGAAATATGTTCCAATCATGTTGGAAATAAAGCAGTGCATCAGACGATGATACTCTCTAAAGCAGACACTGGAAACTGTGGAAGAGGTGAATATTCAGACTTCGGAAAGGAGGAAATCTCAAATCAAAAGTCACAGATATTGGATTTAGGTGATATAACTGAGAATGGCTGATTAAAGATATTTATAACAATAAGCAACACCTCACAGACAATACATCAGGCTGGATCACACTTTGTTCATGTTGAGTGGATCTCCAAACCCAGTCTCTTTGCTTTGAACTGAATCATGGTCCTCTCTTGTCTTGTCACACCCCAGATCAACAGAAAAGTTAAACCAAAGTTGCTCCTTGGTGCCATTTGCACAATTGGTTACAAAGCAAAATTTCAACCCAAACATTTAATTTATAGACAAAATAGGAAAATTCATTCATTCTTCTTTGTACAGAAAGTACAAAGTTTGGTCAAAGTTTGTGCAGTGCACACATCCTCACATCCTCCCTCCTCCCTCCAAGCGTTGGTTTGGAAATGTATTGATAAACCTCCATTCCAGTGGTGAAAGAAACCAACTAAATCAGTTTGCACAACAGAACTTTTTGTAGGAACTTCTAAAAATCTGTCATCTGACAAAATGAAGACCCCTGGTTGCTGAGAAAGTTTCCTGAGCTGCTATTAGAGCAGCATAATTAGGGGTTGCGAGTCTGTCCAGTCTGTCCAGTTTAAAACATTTCTGATACCTTCACATAAAAAATAAGAGTTAAAAACATTTCTGATACCTTCACATAAAATATCAATCACAGGTATGCATAAGGCTCTATTTTTATACCTGTGCATTTTTCCTCTCCTGAGACAGTGTGGTATTATGCTAGCTCCATGCATCAGTAGCAGGGGAGGTGCTGTAGAGGGTGTGTCATTGCCAGTCCAGCAGATACAGGACTGCTCTTTTAATTTGTTGTTAAATTTTTATAGTGGTGTGTCCAGAAACCAACTAATATGTGGATTGTACACAGGATCATTAAAGAATAATCACTATTGTACATAGCAAAGTAAATGATTAAACAGGTAACAGGTTCATTCTCAGCTAATCAGTAATTATTGTTGTATGTAAACAATCAAAAATCAAAAAGTGATGCACAAAATAGGAAAAAGGCTACTATGTACCAAACACTTCGACCCAATTTTTACTTTTTACTTTACTTTTATTTTATTTATTGTGTTACTTTAGTATTTAAAGTTATAGTCCTGCAGATTTTCATTAACTTCAATTTTGAAGGCAGTCATGGTAGCAATAGCAATTAAATATATACATTCTGTCATTACCGCCCTATATAGTAGTTTTCATTATGAGTGGTGTAGTGTGTCATTTCCATATGGGATTCAAATGGCCTTCACACACACAAGGGATTCACAGGAACAGATGCAGCACAATACCAAATAAAACCACACACATTATGTACACAGTATGCAAAGAAAACATGGCGACTGACAGACATTTAGCATGTCCAGAAACATGAATTCAACCTTAAAAGTGAAGTGCTTTTGGCCGCATAACTGAGCTGCTGTATTCATACTTTCAGCTACATCCCAGACGAAGTAATTCTAATTATAACCTTCATATAAATTCTAATTATAACCTTCATCCCCTACAAAGGGAATGTGGTTGCCATTGTTGTCACAGCCTGTAGATAGTTGGAGATAGTTTTGGAGTTGCTGTGTAAACACAATGGGCTAGGTGTGAGAACACCCCAGGCCCGCTGTCTCATTTGCTTCCTGCTCAGGCCTCCCACAGGACATAAACTGAAGATGAAAAATATCTTGGAAATATAAGGATGATGGAATTAAGAGAGAAAAAAGAGAGAATAGATATATTTTGTAAATGATGATATAAAGAGGAGTAGCAATTTCAATCATTCCACTTAATTTATTTCATTATACTGTATGACGAAGCTGTTCACTGATGGCAGCAGACTGAAATGTCTTACATACTGTATTTAAATATGATGAAAAAAGTGTGATTTTTTTTTTTTAAATTCTCAGAGTTTATAACAATGTTTTCCTGCTGAATGGAGATCCAAACGCTTAAGAGTGCAGATGAGGAGAGAGGTGAGATGTGTGGCTGGAGAAACAGAAAATGGGAATGGTGCATGAAGGAGGATATGCCACAGATTGCCCTTTTTTGTTGATATCAGCTTAATGTTCTCATTTTTGTGTTTTGAAAGACCACAGTGCTGTACATGAATTTAATTAAAAATGATAATTATGTGATTTTGTATTGGTCTTCCAAATCAAACATAGAGGATTCATTGTTTTTGGTTGTGAACTGCAGTGTAAATGTGGAATTACTAGGTGTCAAACATCATAGTAATTCCACATTTACACTGCAGTTCACAACCAAGGAGCTACTTCTGATGTAATACAGCCATAACAGACACATCTATTGATAATGAAGTAATGTGTGTGTGTGTGTGTGTGTGTGTGTGTGTTTGTGCCGTAAGTCAACCGTGCCGTAAGTCAAGATCAAGGGTGTGATTAAGACAGTGAGTGGGTTTATTTACACACTGAGAGAAGCCAATTGAGTCTAACAATTAGATAAAGGCTATACTGGTTGTAAAGTTTTCCAGGTTGGGTGAGAAATATTAAGAGCAAGACTTTTGAAAGAGTTACAATTAAATTTAGGTTTAGGGTTGACAATAAGGCTGGAGTTGAAAATGGCTGCCACTTCACCTCCTTGGCCAGTATATCAAGGAAAGTGAGTATTAATATGACTGGGAGGAATGGATTCATTAAGGCTAACATATTCTTCGTGACAAAGCCAGGTTTCAGTAAGACAAAATAAATCAATATGCTGATCTGAGATTAGATCGTTTACTAATACAGCTTTAGATGATAGTGATCTAATGTTTAAGAGTCTGCATTTAATTCTCGTTTTGTTGTTTCAGATGTGGTGTTAATTTGTTTTAGATTTTTATGAATGACTCGTCTTTTATTTATTTTCCAATTTAATTGATTTAAATGGTTGGGGGACAGGCACAGTCTCTATGTGGTTTTGGGTGGGTAGCTGCTCTAATGGAAGCGCAGAGAACTGTGTAAGACTGCAACTTTGCCTCCTGGTCACATCATGTTGTGTTTAGTAAAGGTTGTAGGGTTAGGCCTGCCACACGTGTGTATGGGTAATTAATATGCTTCTTGGTGTTAGTTTAATATAATATAACCATGAAATTAAGTAGAAAAATGTAATTATTCATTTTGCAGCACTGATTCATGGCTATTAGACAGAAACTACCAGGTGTGTTTCCAGATAACAAATGATAGCATTAAAGAAGAATTTTACAGTACTAACTTAAAACAAAAGGGAACGTTTGGAAGGAGGAATATCAGTACTATAATCTCATAATTACAAAGTATTGTCATGTAATTTGGAAGGTATTATGCTGGTAGCAGCCCATATTTTGAAAATATGAACCATGTTACCTAATAAATATCAGGTTATTACCTTATTAATTAATGTCACCACATTAGCATTTCCAATAAAAATATGACATAACCTTATTAGTAGTAGATTCCCATAGCACACTAGTGATTTTTGAAGACTGGAGTTTGGCAGTTACTTGAAAATTATTTGACTGTGTATGTCAAATACAATCTGGGGCCTACATACTGAACATAAACCTGTAGTTCCTTGAGACTGAATGGAAAGAAAATTTTAGATGTGGGCTGACTGAATACAAAGTAATGAAGAAATACAATCAGGTGCAAATATGTGGCACAAATTAAGGCTGGCACACCCACTTAAATTTTTAAACTTTATCTAAAAAATTAAGACTTAGAGCCTTATAAGCTTTATAAGTCCAGTTACAGAGACATGAAAAACTAGAAGAAAATAAGATAAAAATATACAGTCAATGCAGCTACAGCTCACATGGTGATAGTCCTGGCAGATATTCTGTCCTGGCAGATATTCTGAAACTTATTCTAGCAAATACTTTTGCACAAAAAATGGATGGTCAGCTTTCTTTCTTTCTTTCGGAAGTCTAGAGAATAACCTTCATGAAATGTGTTACTGCCCCATCAGTCTGGATGGAAACCAAGTAGGCTACCCGACTGTGTTACCATAGAAGAAAAGTGCTTCTCTCCTCTATGGATATCTGGAACATGATCCAACCTAGTTGAGCTTTACTAGATAATTTAATTTGTTTTCATTTCCAAGTCTTTGCTTAAAGCTACTTCTTTCTGAGTTTTAATTTCTGTACATGCACTTGTTGCGTTGGGAATGCTGCAATTCTGGGGGGGATTTAGAGGATGCAGATTAATGAATCTTTAATATGAGACAAAAGTTTGAAAGAGGCAATCATGGTCAAGTCAAATTGTAAATGGATACAAATGTTCCCACAGCCCCATCTGCTGGCACTGCCTAAAAAGCTGTGAAACTGAGGGATTTGACAATATATCAAATATAAAGAAAATAATCTCTATAAATCCTGTTGAATACGAAAAGCAGATAAAGAAGGAAGTGTAACAAAAAACATTTTGCTGGTGACAAAGCTGGCAAGATATTATACAGAATAAATAGATAAATTATACAGAAATTCAACCACTTCTGTGCTACAGACCCAGTAAGTTCTCTTACGATATTAATAATGAAGCATTTAAAGTCATTGACATGCATTTACTTTTTCCAATTCATGATAATCATTTTATTAATCTAAATTAACATTATCGCTTTATGAGACATTGTCTTTGTAATTACTTCAGACACCATCTTTTAGACATTGGCATATCAATTTCAAAACATTAACACTGTGAATTCCATCACTTCTTCCATTAAACCCTGTGACATTTATTAAAACAGCATCAGTTGTTTATTAACATATTCATTTTATAGTGTTGTGTTTTGTAGGCAGCTGTCAGAAGTAATGAATGGAATATGTTACATTAGTTTGATTTATTAAATTATAGACAGTAACATCTTGTCCGAGTGCTAACTGTAACATTCCCAATGCTGCCATTTGTCCACAAGTTTAAACAGGCTGAAATATTTTTCACATGGCTGCTTGTTTCCCCCCAGCCTGAGAGAAGAATGAATCCAAATTCAGCGAACATGTATAATCACATAGTAGCCTGTGCAGAAGAGGAAGGACCAGAAGTGGTGCTTGCTGCAGTATTTATGTCTATGTTAGGTTTACTGTGTCAGCAAGCTTTTCTCTCTGGACCCCTCACTGTTCATGTCACAATTTGTACACAACAGCTGGCAGGAGCTCCATTCCCCACATTTACCAACTGGGTGCTTTTGTTTCACATTGGTTTATACAGTAGCATCACACTTTTGTATTGTCATTTGATATCCATATAATTTCTCCATTTTATGCTAAACTTTGTGTTCATTAATTGTTTTTATTTTGGTGCAAGGGTTAGGGTTAGTTAGTTAGTCAATATTTTCATAAGGAAATTGGAAATTGCTGTAACTCAAATGTAATTTGAACAATCTGCCCCAAATTCCTCATGCTTGATAGGAGTCCAAGCTTGAATACATCTATATGTGAATATTGAGTCAGTAAGTCAGGAGCCCCCCCCCCCCCCCCACCCCCCCCCCCCCCTTTTTTTTTTTTTTACTAACCACTCCTATCAGTTTAATAAGATCCACCTAAAATTTGATGATGACCTTGATGATGGTAAATATGAAACTGAAACAAATACTGTTTCCATGGCACATGCTGACTGATTGCGCCACAAAGACTTACACATAACCACTCTTGTCATAATCATTAAAAAAATGTTGGGAAAGTTTTTAGTGAAAATCTTTATAAAATCTGTGTTTTTGTATGATTTTGGGCTAGATGTGATTAAAAACCAGTAATTTCTGCACCATGGCAGTGGAAGCCCTTTTTTCTGGTGGGATGACTCCAAAACACTCTTTTTAAAAGGGTCAAAAATTGGGAAATGGGTAGAAGTGAAAGAAAAAGGTTATTTTCTGTATATCATGGGACCCTTCAAGGAATCAGTGTTTTTTCTGTGATTCTGGGCTAGGTCTGATGAGAAACCACTCATTTTATCACCATCAAAATGTAAATGTATACCTCTCAGAACAGGGTTTTCGTAAAAGAAACAATGGGAAAAGGACTGAAATGGACATCAAACTGTTTTTGTCTGAAACTGTTCACAGAATCATTGTTTCTGTATACTTCTGGGCTAGATCTGTATACTTCTGGGCTAGATCTGATCAGAAAACTTTAATGTCAGTCTGTCAGTAAATTAGTCTGTCTTTGCTGAAACTCTTCATACAATCATTGTCTCCCTATCATTGTGGGATAGATCTGTTTTCATATTGGAAAAGGCAATATTGTAAAAGGCAATTCCAGGCAAGTTCCTGCTATTGTTGTTGTTGTTGCTGTTTTCTTTTCATTGTGTACAACTTGAAATGCCATGTTGGTATTACTAAAATAACTCGTTGAACAAATTTAAACTATAAAGTTGATTGGACTTCTTTGTCAAGTTCACATTTGTAGCCCCAATATTTATTCCAATTCAATTCAATTCAATTCAATTCAATTGTATTTATATAACGCCAAATCACAACACAAAGTCATCTCAGGGCACTTTTACATGGAGCAGGTCTCTTTAATTCACAGAAAGAGAAACCCAACAGTTCCCCCCATGAGCAAGCACTTGGTGACAGCAGGAAGGAAAAACAAAACAGGTTTGTCATTGACCTCTAGCTTCAGAAGACGAAGAAGACGCTCCAAGGTTTTCACTATGTGTGAAGTAAGGACCACCGGTCAGTAGTCGTTGAGTTCAGATGGAAATTTTATTTTTGGTACCGGTGCAACGCAAGATGTTTTCCATACCTGCCCCAACTGCAGACTCAGGTTGAAGATCTTCTGTAGAGGTTGACACAGTTAGGTAGCATTGTCTTTAAGCAGCCTTGGGCACACACCATCTGGGCCAGCTGCCCTCCCAGAGCAAAGTCTCCCAAACTCCAACTTCACTCCCATTTCAGTGACAGACAAGGGTGGAGGCACAGGTGTGACAACGGGAGTAGCTGCAGCAGTGGAGATGGACATGTGTAGGTGGAGGAGGAGGAGGATGAGAAGGAGCTGTGTTGGAGAGAAACTCTCATGTAGAGGAGAAGAAGGAGCCACAGTGGAGATGCATCCCTGAAGAGGAGAAGGAACAGCAGTGAAAGTGGGTGTGACAACAGTGTCAAATCTGTTGAAGAACTGGTTAAGTTCATTGGCTCTGTCCACATCACCCACTATTGGCCGTCTTTTCTTTTTGTTGTAGCCAGAGATCCTGTTGATTTCTCTCCATAACTCCCAGATGTTGCTGTGTTGTCAATTTCTTTCAATTTTATTTTTGTATTCCACCTTTGCCATCTTCAATCTCTTCTTCAACTCATGTTGCACCTGTTTGAGCTGTTCTTTGTTACCGTTTCTAAAGGCTTCCCTTTTCTGGTTGAGGATTTCTTTTATGACACTTGTGGGTTTGTTATTGGGGAAACATTGTACAGTCTTTGCTGGTATGACTGCATCTCTACAGAAGTTGATATACTCAGTAAAACAGTCAACCTGACCATCAATGTCCATACTGTTCCCATCTGAATTCAATCTGATATGATTGAATTCTCTTGGTACATAGTATGGTCTCATACCTACTGCCAACAATTCAATATCTGGACAGCACAACATATGATCTCTGTCGCATTCTCGTTAAGGAGATAAATTCACAAAAAAGCCACACAGAGGCATTTAACCATCATAGATGCAATTTGTGACCAAAAAGACAGAGAGAGAGAGAGAGGAGAGAGAGAGAGAGAGAGAGAGAGAGAGAGAGAGAGAAGCTGTAACTTATCTGGCTCATGTTATCTGATATCTTCTTCTTTCTTTCATGGAGATGAAGTATTCATGTCACAACATCCATATGCAGCTGTAAGTCATCTTGTTTGTTACTTTACAGAACTTTGTTGGTGCTGCTTAACCAGTCTGATATCAAAGCAACAATGACAAACAAGCCAACTCTCCTGGTTGTTTCTCCAGTTGCTTCTCTCTCCAGCCTCCCTGGAAGCGTCCTGCTGCGTTGCACAGTGCAGATTACTGCTCTGATTAGCATAACAATAGTTAATATGAGGGAGTTAACATAGTTTGATATGCGCAGGGGATGATGCTTGCATATGCTGCGCAAAGCACTTTTTAAAATACATTTTTAGAGTTAAAGTTACAGACTGGAGCCTTGAAGAGCTCAAAAATTAGATTGCTTATTCCTGTTTAAGTGCACTATTGAGTAAAAAAAAACACAACACTTAAGAAAATGTGAACAAATCTATTTATTTCAGTTCAAAGGTGAAATAATCTCCTGATGAAATAGTTATGTTTTATTCTCTAGGTGAAAGAATACATACATCAAATGAAGTCAGACAGAGAGACAGACAGTGGTATTAAATATAAAACAAAGTTAAACGCTCCCAAACATAACAAATTGACAGTAGCAGGACTGGCTCCAAATCACTCCATTCAGTCAGGTCAGTCATCACTTAATTCTATTGCTTTTTAGGCTCACATTTTATTTAAAACAAAAACAAACTACAGATATTTCTTGATCTTTTGCATAATCACTCTGGGGAAGTAGTTCAGATGTGGTCCTGTCCAAAGTAAATGTATAACTTTCATCCTGAGAATGCAGTCATATCCAAGCAATTAAGAAGTGACCACAAATACTCAAATGAAATGCTCAATACTCAAATGAAATGCAGTGAATAATTGAAATAACTGAGGTGAGAGTGAGCTGCCTTCAGCCTTGCTGAACCCTGGCAGCAAGAGAAATTCATGATACTATCCTAGTTTAAACACCAATGTCATTAGAAAAATCTTTATAAAAAGTTTAAACAGTGCAGTAAGCCAGTCATTCATGTTCACTCTGTCATGACTACCTCATCAGATTTGAGACCAAGGTTACTACTGACTACCATCAGTTCTCATACTGAAACAATCTCACATTTGTCACTTTCACTAAATGGAGCAGACCTAAAGGAACAGTTTGACATTTTAGGAAATACCCTATGTTCCTTTCAAAGAAGGAAGATAGGGTTGATAGTAATATCAGATGAAAGAACTGATATCACTATCATACCTGTATGGTGAATATGAAGTTACAGCTAGCAGTTGGTTAACTTGGCTTAGCATAAATACTGGAAATTGGATGCCCAGCTGGCTGCCTGGCGACCTCACAGTGATGACAAAACTCCAGGAAATCACAGTCCCTGGCCAAGTAATTTAGCACAAATCTCTCCTTAAGCACATGTGTTTTTCAGTTAATGTATGAATTAAACAAATAAGATAATGTAATGTGTTAATTAGTGAGTTGCAGGTGCTGCAGGTGGATTTTCTTACATTTGCTAGGCTGTGTTCCCTGTTTCTAGTCTGTATGCTAACTACATGAAAATGGTATAAATGCTCTTATCTTATATTTGCCAAAATGTCAAACTATTTGACATTTTCACATTAGAAGCAACAGAAAAATACTGATACTTCTGGTATTGTTAATAACCTTTCAGCCAAGTGACTAAAGCCAAGTGTGAACATCCTTTTGCTTTGGGGGTCCAAGAAAGAAAACTAAAGTTCATTTTCCTCCATTAGAAACACAACAACTAAGTGTAAAAATGGTAGAAAATGAACTTAGTTTTCTGACCTTGTGCATGTGAACACTGGCACACATCTGCTGTAATTACTGCATGTGATACCAATGTACCACCAGTAGCGCTAGTGTATCCCCAACTTCTGCTGTTGAAATCAAGAGCTTGCTATCAAAATAATGATGGTGGTAGTGACATCTAGTGGCAGCAGAGGATATCTGACAGATGGGAAACATGAAAGCAGTGGATAAAAAGCCAGTGAAAGAAAACAATGTACAGTATAATGTGCTAACCAAAGCATTCCTGTGGGGTTATTTCATGGTGATTGTTAATTAATTAATATATGTGATTAATATATTTTCAATGCAAACCCAATATGGGTAAATTTATAGCAATTTTTTTTTCTTTTTAAAAAATATTCTCACACGTGAAAGCACACACACTCACACACACACACACACACAGAGAGAGAGACTTACTAGCTCACTACTAACTAAATAAAACAGCAACTTGCTCTACTTTGCAATTTTATTTTCAGCAAAGCTGCTAGTCATAACTGAAGTCTGAGGAAAAATACTATTTAAACTGTTGACTGTTTGCTAAGTCCTGCTATTCTTCACTTACTGTTGCTAAGCCTGTGGAGCTTTCCAACAAGACACAGACTATATGCTGATTATAGAGGTGCAAGATTTAGCATCAACATTCTTACTCATTTTTAATCAATGGGTTGATTAATCAATTTGATTTCAGACAGATGTACAGAAAAGCAGTTTATTATTTCCAGCTGGCAATTGATTTTGCTGAAAGGGCAACTGTTGTTAGCACTTTTTATCATCAAGATGATTAAACTGATGTTAGTCGCATAAACTGACTGGAGAAAAAAACCCTCTCTGGCTAATTTGCTTTAAACTGATAGTAGTATCCTTTTAAATCTTGTCAAAGGGGTCTAAAGTATGCATTTGATGACTTCATGCATGATATCCAGCTAACTGATAGAGGATAAAGCAAACAGATCCAAGATTAGACTGTTATTTTATTCCAATATAAACCAGCTTGGCTACTACGCTTTTCATTTTTAAAGGTGTACTGTGTAGGACTTGTCAGTAACCATTTGTAAAGACAACATTCAAAGTTGGCCCCTCCTCCCTGGCTCAACAACACTAGAAGAGCACACTTCATCCTGTCTACTGTGGCCTCTCTGCTCTGCGTGTGTGTGTGTGTGTGTGTGTGTGTGTGTGTGTGTGTAAACAGACACAGGCAGAGAGCAGAGGAGAGAGACAGAAAAGAAAGCATCCCATTCTTCACCCCACTATCCCCTGTCAGCTGTTCAAAGTGGACAAAGTGCACGTGGTTTGCATTCATTGTGATTATTATTTAGGCTACAATGTGAAATTTCAGCAGTGGTGTTTATGATGTAGCAGTGCCGCTGCGCTGCTGTTGAAAGTATTTAGGGAAGCACATGTCTCTCTCAGAGTCTCTGCAGATTAAAGCACTGCCACACACTTCTACTGGATTATAAATGATGATGTATGCTGTTAACAGTAAAGGAGAAAAAGCTTTTAGGATGTAGACTAAACAATGTGCTTTCAAAACATAACTGTATCTCAGGTATTGTTGGCTGGGGCTGCTTGAGTGTAAACTTCCCCAAATTCTGTTAAGGACAGAGCTTCTAATGTTAGCCTAAACTCTGATAGCATCCAGAACTAACTTCCACACAGTGAGCAATAGCTATACAGTAGATGTGTTATGTGGGAATGGCTTTTTTAACCTGTAACCCCACAGACTAATGTTGTTTGCTAATGAAATGGTCTTGGCCTTGGAAGTAAGATTTGGTTTCTGTAGCTATTTAGCTGAACATGCTAGGGATTACAACTAATATTGAGAACAGACAAACACAATGTTTAATCCATTCTTTAGAATTTTGCTCTTAGATCTGTAATTTTGGAAGGTTAACAAGGGGAAAAAACCAAACTCTTTCTTCTCTTACTACATGCCAGCTGTGCCTAGTTACGGTTACTAACTAAGCTATGATTGGACAGTCACTGTTTGGGGGAGGGGTTTCGCGAACAGTTGGTTCTGTGAGGCAAATTAGAAAGTCATCACCCACATTGATTTTCAAACCAAACATTATCTGAATAAAAACCATACTTTGATTGTGTTGAAATGAGCTGGACATACACTTATAACTGCCATAATTGTACTGTAGAAGATACAAAAAATTAAAAACATTTAAAAAAGAAACATCCACCAGCATCCCAAAGTAGCGCAGTAATGACTTAAGTGATGATTTTCTATTGAACTAAATCATCTTAGAAGTTCAAACCTTCCACCCACACACACCACTGGAGGGGAAAATATATAAGGGTAAATACATTACTTTAACACAGCAAACTAAACCATCTTTATCAAAAAACAGAGACCTGAATGCACAGCCACTTCCTATTCCACTTAATGCTGACTGTCCACTGTTCAATGTTCAAATTTCATATTGCTGCATCATTGCTGTCTGTCTCATAGATGATCACACATGATCAAATATAGATGTCGACAACAAAATTCATCTCATAACTCCAATATGGCCATCCTTTCACCAGGATGAAGGTTTGAAGGCTGTCATGTACCCACAATCCTCTGGTTTATCATGTCATTTGTATTTACGGCTATTTCATCCACCTTGCCACTTGGCAGCCAGGATGGTAGTTTGTTTTCTTGTTTTCATGGTATATTTTTTATTATTTAAAATTTCATTTGCATAATCATTTCATCCATGTTCTGCCTTTTCTTGCTCTGTTAATATTGTGTAAGTCCAGATCAATGCCCTCATTAATCCAGGAGGCCAACTACACGAGTCACAATTCACTGTTCTTAACAAATTCTTTTAGAAGACAGTGTTGCAGATTCAGGGCAGACTAGTAATGACACAAGTTGAAAAATGACTTGAATGTATCAGCAGTTCTGGACGTACAAGGCAACAAGCACCCACAGCTCATTAATCATTTTAGGTTTGAAAAAAAAAAGTGCAAATTTAATATCAGGCCAAGCTCTACCAGCACTCACACAGACAAAAGCCTTTTATGTCATACACTATTAACAAAAAGATTTTCAATGTTTTGATCTATGAAGTACTGATGGTCAATGTGGTAGAGGAACAGTTTAACATTTTGGGGCCTATTCTTGCTGAGAATTAGATGACAAGATTGCCACTCTCATGTGTGAATGGTAAATATGAAGTTACATGCTAACATGCATGAGCTTTAAAGGTTCTGGTAGTTGGAATCTGTTACTTTTGGGTAGAGCCAGGTTAGCTACTTCCAGTCTTTATGCTAATCTAAGCTAACTGGCTGCTGGCTGTCAATTAATATTTAACAACAAGTTATGCGAGTGGTAGCAATCCTCTCATCTAACTTTTAGCAAGAAAGCAAAAAACGCATTTCCCAAAATGTGGAACTATTGCCCAAACTTTAGACTTGAGTAAGCATTACAAAGAATACTTGATATATGATGATTTTGTTTGATCAGTGAGCAACTCTTTTGGCACAACACAACTTGGCTGGTAAAAACAAAATCATTATTAAAAATTTGACCAGTACCATTATCTGGCATTCAACAGTGAATACAGTGAAATTCTTTAATATCCATCCTCAATGGCCATTTTACCCTGAATTTTCCTTTCTATTCTCTGCAACAGACCATATCAGTTCCTCTGAGTTTGACCTCTAGGCATCAGTGTTGCCGTTTTCCTCTGGCTGAAGCTGCTCCTTCTCAGTGCAGTCCTCTTGTGGGGGGCGGACCCGTTTAAAGAAACCCAACTGAAATAAAAGAGAAGAAGAAAGGAGGGAATGATAATTACTATTTGATTTAGTACTGGAGCCAATGCTGTAAGCCTGATCAACATGTAAACATTTTAAAGGATACCCCAGCGATTTCATGTTTCACATCCATAAAGTTTGGTGAATGGTGAGAGGCAGATTTTAAAAAATATCAAAATATCTTGACAATTATTGGCAAGGGGGACATGCATGCACCGAGGAAAACTCGGTAGAGAGTAAGCAGCCACACATTTCTCCGTTCTCTGTTCAGCATTGTTAGGCTAGGTTAACCCATGGTTGCTAACTTTGGGGCTAAACCCCTTCACTTTTCAGGCAGTTGGGGAAACAGATAAGACTTTTCTTGGTCTTGAGAAGCTGCAGCATTTATTAACTGATACACTGTAGCCTGTACTGTACATTTACTGCCAGATTGGTAACTTAATGCCAACCTTTTCCTCTGTTCCGCTCACATTCACTGTCACTTTTCCACTGCTCATTTTCTCTACTCGCTCAACCACACACTTGCTATACACACACTGCCCTGTTTAAAAAAATAAAATAAAAAATAAATAAATAAAATAGCTACACTACCAAGAGTTTCCCAGACAACAACAAAGAGGTTGACTCTTTCAGAACAGCGCTGCACAGAGGCCTGGGATGCATGGGAAATAAAGGTCCAGATAGGGAACACTGTTCCACCTGGTGTTCCATTTGATGTGTGATTGTTATTCTTCTAAATCGTGTGTATAGAAGGAAATTTCCTCAATTCAATGAAATGTTGAAAAATGAAGGTTTATTACAGGTGAATCATGTATATTTCCACAGGGTTCAACTTCAGTTTTATTTTGCTCAACTACATTTCTCCTTTGCATTAATTCCTTCCATCCAAAGCAAACACCAGTCATCAACAGCAGATACTTAGAACAACAGGATGACTATTTTAAACAGAGACTTTGTTTTTAATTAATTGGTTATAATTTTCCTATCTTCATATTCTTGAGTTGTGGTTAAAATATGGAGTTTAAGGGACTGGTGTGTAGGATTTAATGGCACCTAGCGATGAAGTTGCATATTGCAACCAACTACACACTCCAAGTGTGTAGGAGAACCTATGCAGCTTAACGAAAAACACAAAAGGCCCTCCTTTAGAGCCAGTGTTTGGTTTGTCTGTAATGGGCTCTTGACGAAATATGGCGGTACAACATGGTGTCCTCCATGGAAGAGGATCTGCTCCCTTTGTAGATATAAAGGGCTCATTCTAAGATAACAAAAACACAACGATTCTTATTTTCACACTAATTATACACTAATTAAGACATATTCATAAATATTATATAACATTTCCGTCAAGTCTGTTCTGCTAGATGCCACTAAATTCTACACACTGCAACTTTAAAAGAACTTGAGTTTAACAAAAGATGGAAACTGTACATTTATGTAAATCTTATTCTTCTCAGGTGTCAGTGTTTGTTCCTCACCTTATACATGATGAAAATGAGCAGTGCCAGCAGCAGCAGTCCTGCCAGTACAGCCAGAGCCACCACCCAGCCTGGTACTGGCTGGGGAGCGTCTGCCACCCACATCACCGATACACTCACCTGCAACACAAAAACACTTTGTACCCAGAGTGACTTGCAATAACAGAAGTTAAGAAGTCCTTTCATAATTTTCATGAAAAACAACAAAAACAACATGCTAAACATTTATTATGCAACTTTTTATAAATGATCTGAAAATAACTAACTGGACATCTGGCAAAACAGTTTCAAGGAAAAGCAGGATTAGAGGCAAAATCAGTTAACCCAGCTGGCACACAATGTCTTTAGATGATGTTTGGTTGAGTTTAGGTTGTGATGTCGGGTGACCAAAATCTAATGTCAGGACGTCTCTTGCCAACATCAAATTGACGTGAAATACTGATGACAGTTGACGTTGATATTTTGTTGGTTTTAAGTTGTGGTTTTAGGTAACCATAATCCATCGTCTTCCAAACATCCCATGTGAACGTCATATTGCCGTAGAATACTAACATTTAGTTGAGAGGTATGGTGACCAAAACCCAATGTCTGTTAAACGTTGAAATATTAACATCCACATGATGTGAAATTCTAATATCATTAGATGTTGATGCTTTGTTGGTTTAAGTTGTGATGTTAATAACCAAAATTCAACATCTTACGAACATCTCATCCCAATGTCATCTAGATGTAAAATACTGACATTTAGTCGAGATGTATGGTGACCAAAACCCAGCATCTTCTAAATGTCATAATTTTAACATCCACACTACTTGTCTTTTCTAACTGGTGGACCTACTTAATTCCTGTATCCCTCAGCACTGTGTGCTGTTAATGCATCTGGTAGGTGAAGCCATAGCTTAATTTTAACCTAAACAAATTAGCTCCAACAATGAACAAGTAAGAATAAATAAAGAAAGAAAGAAAATAGAAAAAATCAGCTAGTCAGATTTCAACATGCCATCCCTTGATCACCAATAATTATCCTTAATTTTTTATTCAGGATAAAATCTTCAAGGACCAATAGCTTTCCTGCTTCTGGTGTATAGCTTCAATGATTTTATTCACCATCTACTACTAACACCATTATTATTAATGTTATTTTAGTATTATAAAATATATAATACTAGTATTTAGTATTATTTTTAGTAATAGCAATATTAATAATATATGAATAATAATGATAGCTATGTTTTGTACAAATGATAAAAAAGTTGCAGATTTTGAAATAACTTACAAATTTGAGACCAGTTACAGGACAACTCAACTAATTTCCCCCGCCCTGTCATCTTGCAGCGATACAGGAGTAAGTTGCCAGCCGGTGCTGCCAGCTTAAAAACATCTGTGAATTTTGTGGACATAGTAGCTAAATCTGTCCATGGAAAAATTATTTTCTTCAGTGGATATCGTAGTTATAACGACACTGAGCTAGCAAAGCAGTTTTGTGTTTATATGTGAGCCAGTCAACGCAGTCTACGTTTATACTTAAAATGTATCCTGCACTTTACTTTTGTTCCCCCAGCCCGCAACATCAATGTTTACTGTAGCCATAGCAACCAATGCCATTTCAGTAGTTTAACTTGCCCTCCTTTCATGCACCACACCAGCAGGGCATAATCACTGAAAATTGCACTGTATTTCTTACAGCACTGCATCTTACACTACCCATATTATCCCAGGCAACAACACAGAGGTTAATTCACGTATCGAACAGCGCTGCACAGAGGCTCCCAAAAGCTACTGTTTTCAGAACAAATGGGTATTTGGCGTTATTTTGGCATTACATTTTTTTTTGGCTTGGCAGAGGTTCTCATTGTTATAAATATAGGAGATTTACAAGTTCAGTAAATGTCCAGTATGTATGTTCAGTAAATGTTGAGTCACTTAGACCTAGCAGTCTCCATTAGGTTGGGCGAGTTCAACATTGTGAAAACAATGGCGGTGTTTTGAATACACTAGCACTTTCCTCCTTATGAAAGTAACACCGCGAGCATATCACCCAACTAATCGACCAGGAGACTACAGCCCTACAAAACTTAACAATGAAGTTGCACTGAGTTCAAAGTTGAAGTCAATGCAAGAATTTACTTCACCCTTGTGAGCAAATCACTGATTGCAGCAATTTCACTGAAATTAACTGATGTTGGCATGAAATTTTGCAGTTTAGAATGCTGGTGTGACTGGGCCTTTATCATCCAGATCTCTTCTGGTTCCAGAGCAGTATGTGGCTTCATGAAATGTTTCTATAAAATAAACTCCAAAAACTAATGAGCTTCATTTCAGATATAATCAATATTAGAACCTCCTTATGTTAGGATGGTGAATCATGGCCACGCCATTAAAAGACATATTGTAGACAAATATAATTTAGCTGTAGAAAGGCACATCATACTCAGACAGTCTGTATGTGTGTGTGTGTGTGTGACTTACAGTAGTGCTATTGGATGCCAGCTCTGACTTCAGGTTCTTGTATGGCATCTCTATGACACTGAAGGAGGCTGTAGATCGAACGACATATGAACGATTCTGATTCTCAACCTGAAAAGAAAAAAACAGTCACACATCTGTCACTCAGCCACATTAGGCCCCATCATGGAGATCCACCCAATGAGGGCAAATCATGTCCAAAACAGTCCATGAAAAGTATCCACTGTAAATGTAGCTCCTACCAGATGGAGATGTTAATGGAGACTATAAGACCGTGATGGTTAGCAGTTGCTGTGGTTAGCAGAGTGGACATGAATCAGAACATTAAACTAACCAGACTGATTTGGACAGGATCAGAGCAGTTATGTTAGTTATGTTTATGGTGAGTGTGTTGTTTGACAAAGGCTTTTATAAACAGCAGGTCTACTACATATGGGATGACAGAATAACATTTATGACCAATGTTGTCATGAAACGTACAGGAACTGTCACTGCTTGATTTTAGGTTAAATGTGCTGAAGAGTGATATCTGAAGCAGCTAAATCAATTACTTTCTTTTCCTTCCAACAGTGATGTCACAGGGTCCTGGAGTACACCTGTACATCACTGCAGCAAGGTGACAAGTTAAAGCACTGGATGTCAGCAAAAACACAATTGTCTTTTCTATTTCAGTCACTTTTTAGCTGATTTCCACAGGTCTGACTGCTGACTTAACATGATTCACTGTTTCCATATTGATCGATTCTGAGTAGGCCTGATTCTTTTCACAACTGATCTGAACTGAATCCGCATATTATTTCCTCGATAAGTTGATTAATGATTTTTGTGTGCTAAAAGTTTTGTTCCAACAACTCAAACCCCAAATATATTCAGTGTACAGTAAGGTAGAACAAAGACTTTATTTTCTGTTGATTGTCTTATTGATGAAATGACTCATTGTGCAGCTCCAATTCCAAATATGAAACATTTCTCTTTTGTGTTGTTATTTACATTTACTCTTTATGATAATTTTTTTTTAAACATACAGCACTATTAATACACCACACTACTTTAAAATGTATTCAGCATCCTGTTCAAAACACTCTTAACTGGTAAGATTGATCATTATCAGGAAACAGGGAACAGATACAAAGTCTGTTGTGCAAATGAATTATTCCAAATATTAATTTAAACCCAACAGCATGAGATAGTCCATATGCAAAGTACATGTGTGAAGACTTCTTTACTTTGAACATTAATTTGCTTGTTTTTCATAACTTTGCTCCATCATGATACAGGTATATATTGACAGTGGAGGAATATGCTTTTTAAAGTTGTGATTCTGAATTCAAAAATAATGTGTTTACCCTGAGAAAGTTGTTGACAGCCAATCTGGAGTAGATGAAAAGGATGGCATTCTTCCCCCTCTCCAGGCGACCAACCTGACATTTCAGCCGCAGACACTCTGCCATGGTGCAGTCCTAAACACACACACACACACACACACACACACACAATTATTCATATAGAACATAGTAGTGTAGAGTTTTCTTACAGAGCGTGAATTTCCACTTAATTAACAGTAGTCAGTTGTAATTAAATAACTGCAGATTTCATTTCCTGTCGTTTCTCAACTGTTGCCTTTATTGGAAACAAAAGAGAGAGAAGCTCAGCCTTTGTGACTGACTAGTCATTTCCTGGTGCGACCTGGCCTTTAGTCAGCCCTTTCTTATGTCAAAAATGACTATATGGTGAATTTTAGTACTTGATGTATTTTTAACAGTGCACATGCATAAAGAACTTCTGCTTTAAAATATTAGAAACCTACAGAGATAGTCAGTATTCTTGTAAAAAATACGAAAAAAAGAGCTATTATAGACATATTAAAACTCTATACCCCTACTCATAATGCTGACATTCCAATTAATGAAAAACAAAAAGTAACATACTGTCATTGTATATTTAACAAAAGTGGTTGATTTCACAAAAACTCAGATTTCATGGGTGTCAACCCACACATACTGGCAGTTTCAACAATCATGCTGCCTGATGTTTCACTATTGCCCTTCATTTTGCAGCAACCAAAGGGTTTTTGTAGGGACTAATCAGTCCCTCACATCTGCTTTAGGGGATTTTTGCTAACTCTTCATGGCAGAACCCAGCCAGTCGAGTGAAGCTGGATGGGTGTCTGGTATGAAATGCCTGGATCAGGTCCTGCAACAGCATTTTGAATGGACTGAGACTTTGACTGGACCAATCCTGAATACTAATTTTCTTCTTCAGCCATTCCTTGGTTGTTTTGCTGGAATGCTTTGGATCATTATCATGTTGCATGATCCGTTTTTGACCAAGCTTTAACTTCACAACTGATGACTTGAGGTTATCTTCCAGGATTTTACTAATATTAATCAGAATTCATGATTCTCTGGACTATGTGGAGTTGTCCATCTCTTGAGGACGAAAAGCAGGCCCAGATCTTAACATTCCCATTGGCATGCTTCACTGTTGGGAGAAAGATGTCTTGGTGTTATGCAGTGTTGACTTTTCATCAAACGTGGTGGTTATGGTTGTGACCAAAGAGTTCAATTTTGGACTCATTTGTCCACAGAATGGATTCCAGAAAGCTCCAGGTTTCTCCAAGTGCTGTCTGGCAAAGTTGAGATGGGCAGCTTTGTTAATTTTGGAGAGCAGAGGCTTCTTCCTAGCAACCCTCCAATACAGGTCATTGATTGAGTTTTCCTCTTATTGTGGTAGTATGTACATGGATCCTTGATACAGCAAGAGAGGTCTGCAAATCCCTAGAGGTTATGTTTGGGTTGTCTTTTACCTGAATTAACATTTTTCTTGTGGCTCTTGCAGATATTTTAGGTCGTCCACTTCTAGACAGAGTTTCAGTCATTTTCAGAGCTCTCCATTTGTAGATGACCTGCCTCATGGCGGACTGCAAGATGTCTCTCAAAGTCCGTTAGATTAATTTACAGCATTCCCCAAACAAATGTGGCATCACTACCCTCTTCCTGAGATCCTCTGAGATTTATTTTCGTCTTGTTATGATTGATCGTAAGGGTTCACTTTGGTAATACTAAACTGACCTGGTTTGATATCTATTTCAGTATATGGGACTAATAAACACACACCTGTTATTTCATATGACAAATAATGGTTCTGATCAAATAAAGAAATACCAGTAAAACAATAGAAAACTCCAAAATGCTCTAAATGTTCACATACTTTGAAGTAGCCTGTACACCTACAGTGTCAGGCTACTTCTAATATAATTCTAGATCAAGTTTCTAATAAATCAAACCTTCTCCTAACAATAAATACACACAGCAGGTACTGTGAATGAAATGTTACATATGAATTAAACCCCCAGGTTTGTGTGTGTGTGTGTATACCAGAGTTTGCAGGTCATTCTGTGTCTCTCTTGTCTCAAGGTCTCTCTTGCGGACATGGTTTCGGTTTCGTCCCTCAGTCTCTCTCTCTCTGGGTGGCATACCGCTGGTGTTCTTTGCTGAGGACGGTGGATTCTGAAACAAAAAAACAAACAAACACACACACACACGCACACACACACACACACACAGAGTTTACTGTACAATTGTTCATATTAAACATGGCCAAAGTGTCAAATAATGAGGTATACGTATGCAGAGGTAATCCCTGTGAGCAAAAAGCACCAGCTTCAAACTGCTGAATGCTTGGTTTCCAATATTTTTTCTACTTTCAGCCTGAGCCAATATCAGTTTGTGTGACACGCTGTGACAGTTTTTCCATTACACAGCAGGGCAAAGTAAAATGAGTTTATCTGTTGATCGTCTGCAGCTCTTCATCAAACATCATCATCACTGTGACTGTTTCTACTTGTACTATTCTTCTCTGCATTATTTTTAACTGATCCACTCAAGAAATAGCTCAAAATATCTCCAAATCCTGTTGTGTGGAACTGTTTTTATTAAGAGAATACTAACAAAGTTCAGCTAATTCAGTGGTGAACACATTTCAATTCATATAGATTCTTCAAAATAAAAACCTCCTGTTATTTAGTCATTTAAAAGCTTCTAATATGAAGCAGTAAAGCATGAAATGTTGGGTTTTCATCGGTGGTAACTTAAATGACACTGGTACATGCAGCCCCTAGCTAAGCGTAAAAGAGGCGCCTTAAAGAGACTGGAACTAAGACTGCCTGTTAGAGACAGAGGCTGAACTGAAGGTCTGCATAAAGGGCCAGTGTAAGATAAATAAGTCCTCTTTAAAAAACATAAATGTGGATAATAATAAAAAAATTGTGTTTTTTCAGATTATTTTTCAGCATATATATTACAACAGTAGAACAACAATTTCCCTTAAAATGATGCTATCTTTGAGGTGCCAGCCAAACAGAATGCCCTGAGAGGTTACAGGGAGTGTATGGCTGTGTCTACAGGACTTACCTGCTGTTATTACTGACGGATAATACCCCTAGACTGCCATTGTGTTTCACTATTTGAATTATTGACAAACTCAGAGATATGGTCTGTGTCTAGTGTGAAAGGGCAGAGAAGAGCAGAGATGTCTATTGCATCCAATTTGGTGGTTTGGGGAATATTAATAGTGGACATTTGGTTGTAATGGATTATCAATGCATGTAATGCTCCACCTGCTGAACTCTGCTCTGCACTCTCATATAGGAATGGAGCCTCCACCCGTCTTTTACAGGTAAAGTGCCTGCAGTTTTTGTTTACAGAGTTTGTGCTCCGCATTATTCACTGTTGTTCTAAAAATATTTTGCCACAAAGCTTACTGGTAAACTGCCATTTAAGCTTGACAAATAACTGAGAAACAGCAGCACAGACACAAATGGATACACAAGCAAAGGTGATAAACACTTCAAGATCCTGCAGATGTTTTCCCCGGACACAGAAGCAAATTTTGACAAAAATACCCAGAAATTACCTGGATGTGTATGTGCATTCTATTTTGTGTGAGCTTGTTTTTGTCTGTTCTCACCGAGACATTGAGCGGGTTGATCACTGTGTCAGTGGTGCAGTTGATGGGTCCCTCAGTCTCGTAGCTGGTGATGTAGAGCAGAGAGCCATTCTTAAACTGGTACGGCCATTCCACCTCCAGTGCGGCCTTACTGAAGGTACTGGGCCCGCTGTTTAGGAGCTGAGGGGAGGTTAAAGTGTCAGGATTTTAAAGTATTCAAACAACAATGTTCTCAGCCAATGCTGCAGAGCTGAAACCATCAGTCCATGCTATATTTGACACACTGACAATTAATGTGAAACTATTTTCATAATTCATAATTGGAGCAATTAAAAAAATGGCAAATTAGCATATTAAACATGAATATTCTATTTTTCTTGGTCTCCTATGATAGTAAGTTAAATACTTGTGAGTTTTCGATTGCTGGTTGGACAAAACTAGACATTTGAAGATGTTATCCTGGGCTCTGGAAACTTCTGGTGACCATTTTTCATGCTTTGCTGGCATTTCATAGGCTAATAATGATGAATCAAGAACATAATGTTTAATTGCAGCCCTACAAGTACTGCTTTCTCATTAGTCTATTAAGATCCTCTCAGTCATTATGTAAATGTGATTGCAATGGTCTCATGTCTGATTAATTATCTGCTTCAATCTTGCATGAGTCAGGGTTGCAATCTAATGAAGTCTAACCTTGAACATTTCTAGAACAATTTAAACGTGGAACAGGTCTGAAGTGAATGCCATGAGATTAATGTAAAGATCACAGCAGCACAAGCATATCAAATATGCTATATGGTTTGTGACACATACTGTCATCATTAATTTGAACCAATGGCTGTTCTTCATTAGGGCCTGAGCCCCCCCCCCCCCCCCCCCCCCCCCATACCCAGAAAGTACTCCACAGTGCCACCTAGGTGCCTATTTCGGCTGCTACGGCTCATAGGAATGTCGTAGAGACATGGAGCCAACACTAAATTGTTCATCTCCTCCTGCCCTAAAAGTCATACGCTGACACCCCAGACCTAAACCCAACAGGAAATTCGCAGTTCATTCATGAAACTCCTTAAAAATTTATGAAAATGGCCATTTTGGGGTCCGCGCCAGAGCTATCTCCTCCCAGGGCATTCATGTTATTGGCTTCAGATTTTAATACATCACTCACGAGACTGTGCTGAACAAAAGTTATTAAAAACTTTGTAATAACTCGTATGGTTTTCAAAGTCGGTGAACGACATTTCCACTTACAATGCGTTTCAATGGGAGAGGCTTTCCCTGAGCATGTCAACTCCCTGTCAATTAAGAGCTACAGTCTACACCATAAGTCACACGACTTTCAAAAATGTACCAGTGGACTCGCGACAAAAAATCCTAGAAAAATATGGTATTTTCAGTCCAGTTCGGCCAAAAGTTAAGGCCTCTATGTACTTCTTTACACAGGAGACAAACTGTTCATTCCTCTCTCTGGCTCTTCCAGCAGCCAGGAGTGGGAGGAGTTGACACCTGACTCCAGCTCATAGGGACACATGCAAAGGCTGCCTGATTAGTAATACAGTGCTGTAGATAAATGAACATAACTACATCTTTAAGCTTTGTACTGCAGTTTTTCCTTTATTATATATGAAATATGACATTTATGACTATCCCTCTGTGTCCACTTGCTGTTACTTTTGTCTCTACAAAACAAATTGTGCCTTCACTCACACTCTCCATTCAAATACATGACTATTTCTCTGTCTGCCTACAGTTCCTCGTGGTCTCTAACACACTTGATAGTACACATTTAAATCAAACTTTTATCAGGTTATGTGGCTTAAAAGTCTTTACTTTTTAAAAAAAAATACACTTGATGAAAAGGAGAAAATTGATTTATTTTGCACACAAACTTATCAGAAGCTTTCCATGTATTTCAATGTAAATGACCGTACAGGGGCACAACACTTGCATAATGTTGATGACACTGCTGTGAGCCTGACACACGTCTGCTTCTGCAGAAAATTTGTCACTCACACCGTTGACATTTGATGTTTTGCCATGACGGGAAAAGTGCTATAATATTATTGTACATGCTCCTATCTACACTGCACTTTACGTGGCTGCCAAGTCACACCCCTCAGACCAGGTCCACAGACAGTGAGTGTCATGGCACTGCATCCTGGTGTGCGCACAGAGCGAGGCCCGAGGACCAGAGGCCCGTCCAACACTGCTTGCAGCTTTTATTGATTTTGTGGCACTGCAGTTCATTTGTTCACCATTCTGTATGGCCTTAGAGTTATACAGTTTTTAAAGTCCCTAAAAATGTGTTTTGCTTATTATCATTGTTGCTTCACTCTGATGTTTGTTCATCACTGTGCAGAATGATGTTTCTTTGTGCTCACCTTAAAACTGAGTTTAAGACACATACCTACTAGCAGAATTTGTGACATCACAACTAGTTTGGAGCCAATCATGGTCCAGTATGCATCTTAGACAAGTGTGATGTGGAAACTTGAAGGCTCCAGTGCATATACACTGAGAATCCTAATACTGCATATATTCATTTATGTAGTACATATGTGTGTTTGTGTGTGTGTGTGTGTGTGTGTGTGTTTACCTCATAGACATGCAGTATTTGTGGTCCAATGTCATCTCCCACCATAGGAGGTTCTTTAGGTTTCCAGTTGGCAATGGGCAGCAGCACCTGACCAGGAGATGATGTCCTGGGAAGAGTTTGCATACACGCACACGCGCACACACACACACACACACACACAAACACACACACACACACACACACACACACACACACACCACACACACCACACACACCCCTATGTTTTTAAAGGTATAAGCTGCAACCATAGAGATACAGTATACAGCTGTGTTTTCCAAACACAAAGATATAAAAGCACAATATGGGTTCATTTTACCGAATCACAGTCAAAATCACAGTTTGTATTCACACAATTACTCAGCAGATGAGAAAGTGGTCCCTGTACCCATTTAAGTGTCATTTCTTCATCACTATTTAAACCTACAATATTTTTGCCCACTAGTTGAATGGCAAGCTATACTGTATATGTATGTATTTACTTTACATTTCATTTAGCAGACAATTTTATCCAAAGCAATGTACATATGAGACAGATACAACACAGGCGCGGATCCAGTCAGGAGACAACAACACGAGTGCCATAAAGTTTAAGTTTGGGACAAATAGGACATAGATGCCAACAGGCAGTGCACCAAGGCAATGCATAGAGTACATAGATTGCATAGAAGCTTTTTTTTTGTTTCTTTCTACCTATAGTCCATTGAGTGCAGAGGTGTTTGCGAAAGAGCTGGCTCTTTAGTCTTTTGTAAAAGATTAAGTGGGGGTTTGCAGATAAGAGTTTGGTAACTCGTTCTACCACTTAGGAACTAGGAGTCTAGCTAGTGGTGGTGGTACCAGGCACCTTTCATTTACAGAGTGCAGTGGGCGGGGGGGAGCGTACACAAGAGCTGTTTTAGTTGCTTTTTTGTAAGCGTGTAAGGGTTTTAAAATTGATGTGGGCAGCAACTGGTAGCCAATGGAGGGATATCAACAGCAGGGTGATATGCTGTTTTGGGCTGATTGAAGACCAGATGCGCCACAGCGTTCTGGATCATCTGCAGAGGTTTGAGTGTACGTGCATGAAGGCCTGCCAGTAAGGAGTTGCAGTAGTCGATGCATGATATTACAAGAGCCTGTACCAGCAGTTGTGCTGCAAGCTCAGACAGGTAGAGTCTGAGCTTGAAACTCCCTGATGTTGTACAGGATCGAGAGACTGAGGCCAAGTGAACCTCATCAATCATGACACCCAAGTTCTGTATTTGTGTGTGTGTAGAGCCGAAACACGCCATTTGTTAATTGTTTCTAAGTGATTGATCAATTAATCAAAAATCAATCAGCAACTGTTTTAATAATTGTTTAATCATTGAATTAATATTTTAAGCAATTAATTTTGGTCCTGACTGCTAAAATGTGGATATTTACTGGTTTTCTGTGACAGTAAATTCAACATCTTTGGTTTTGGACTGTTGGTCAACTTTGGGTAATTATGATAGGGACTCCTCCTCATTTTCTTGCATTTTATATACAAAACCAATTATCAATTAATCAGGAGACTAATGAGCAAAGTAATCAATAAGCAGTTGCAACCCTAGTGTGTGTGTATTTGTGTTTTACCCTCTGATGGAGACCTTAGCGAGGACAGCCAGCTTGGTGATGCTGGAGACTCGAGGACTGGTGTTGTTGAACTGGTTAGAACTAAAACACAGAGAACACAAACAGTGAATGGTTCATCATCATCTACATGTGATGAAAACTAAACCAGAAATAATACAAATTTACATTACATTCATACATATATACACACACACACACACATATATATATATATATATATATATGTAAAAATAGAGACTTAGATGGATCTATGTTCTTTTGCAGATGTGCTAGAAACACCCACACGGTGGTGCTGCTGCCTGACCTCACAGAAGAGGAGGCTGTGTGTGGAGTTTTCATACAAACTGATTACATTATATGTAGATATCTTTTTGGACTGTAAGGAATTGTAAGAGGGATTTTAAAACTTTTTTTTACAGATGAAACAATTAATGGATTAATCAAGACAATAGTAGTAGTCAAAACATGCTGGCGCATCCTCCCAAACAGCCCGCCCACCACATCCTGACACATTTTAAAGACCAGTAAATCTGCCACTCAGCAACAGTGAGTGTCAGAGAGCTGAAGAGGATGGATGTGTCAGGCTGTAACCAACGGCTACTGAAACCTGTAATTAACATATCTCTCCTTTCCACAAACACACAGAAGAATGTTGGTGTTGCTGAACTGGGCTGTGTGCTGCTTCCTTCAGAGTTTCAGGAGGGTTTTTGTCATTCAAAAGAGCACTGAGAGAGAAACAGCTCAGCTCTAATGAATGCTGATGTAAGGATAGGGCCGGCTGAGGTTGTGTTCAGACATACAACAGCACTGTGTGAAGAAATACAGCCTCTTGGTGTGCTGTTAGCTGGATGTTTAAGACACATTCCACATTACTGCAATGTCTCCTGTTCCCTCTCATTTCCTATCTGCTTCTCTACTCTATACTATCAAAGAAAGGCAAAAATGCCAAAAAAACAAAACAAAATCAACCTTCACATTCATTTCAAGGGTGTTGTCACAGCCAGGTCCATCAAAAAATGCAGGGTCATCTGGCAAAAGAGTCACTGTGTTGGCCAATTGCATACATGCAAGCAGACCTTCTAAGTAGTTTACTTTGTGATGTGAACAGTTTATTCCTACTGTTTAGCTTGAAATCACAGAGGCACAGAACAAAATGATTGCCATTCTGATAACTTTCTACAGTTGTACAGTCCTGTCTCAAAGAATTTAAACTATTGTGCTTTCTTTTGGCAGCTTTTAGATTACTGAGCTTTCAAACTCGTGAATCTGTTTCTCCCATTGGACTTCCTGAATTCTGACTTTTAAGTCAGAAAGAAAGTACATGTCTCAATTGGATGCAGAGATGTAGACAGCTCTTGCATGTCAACAATTGACCAGCACTGATGGGGGAGTGAAATAATCCATTTTACTGTCCAGAGAACATTAGGCAGCATGATTGTTGGAACTGCCAGTTTGTATGGGTTAACAGTTAGCCTAGCTTGCACTCCTCCTTGTTTGCCCAGTGTCCACTTCCTGTCGCACAGGACAATGAGACATATTTCCCTTGCCACTCCACACATGATGACACAGATGTGACACAGACATGGACAAAGACACTGCATAGTCAGAACTAGGAGAAGCAGCTACAAATGTTGTTGCGCTGCCATCACATCAACCAGTAAGGACCCCTTCATTTCTCTTTCTATCATCACATAATAACTCTTCTGTTAGCTTCCCACGGTGCAATTTTCTCTGAGCTGTAAAAACAGTGATATGCAAATGTTAATTGGTTGATTGATTTCGGTCGGTATGTGAAGACGTTCTCTGCACAAAGAAAATAGCTGTATATGAATGGACAGAGGAGATTGTCAGTGTTCCAGGGATAGATGATCCATGTTGATAGGATATTCTGAGCCTTAGTAATGTTCAAGTTAGTGATGAATTCAATCATATCAACAATCAAAGACTCACTTTTACCTTTATTTAATAGAGTGGCAGATGAGATAAAAAGATCAAAATCTATCCTACAATATATGCATATAGCACTCATCTCAGTACTACGTAAACCAAATGAATTGCTACCCCTACTTAGCAACACTATTAGAAAACACAACTGCTTTAAAAACACCATAATAGCCCAACTCTGTCAACATGGTGGAAAGTCAATAAAATGACAAACTTCCAAATGTCACCTAACTCACATACACCTATCTGGCACAACCCAGATTTTCTTGTCAACAAATCATCTACACCACATCTTCGAAAATAATACACTACTTTCCAAAAGTTAATGTAAAAATATGGTATTGGGGAGGGGCAATACTTACAAACACCCCATTAAAGCTTGCAAACAAGGCAAAAACCAGCATTTCCAATAACAACCTTCAACCATTACCGCTATTGGACAGCAATAAAATTGCTAAGCCAAACAAACCTTTGTCAAATTACACAAACCTTCTCTTCCACTGACTCCATTATATCTCTTCCAATAAATAAATGGGAAAAAGATCAACATTAACATCAGCACTAATAATGACCTCTGGACTCAAATATGCAAAAATAACTTCAACATGTCCATGAACACTAACACAAGACAAATTTAATACAAAGTCATTCCCAGAATACATATTACACAACACAAGATGCACACAGTGGGACTTACCGGACCAGACATATGTATTCACTGTACCCTGAACAGGACTGACCACTACTTCCATGCACTCTGAGACTGCCCAGAAGTACAAAACGTCTGGAAAGAAATAACTATCACTATAACTATAAAATTATCACTGTTCTTTGCACCATACTTGGACACACTTGACACCTCAGAAAAACAAATTACAACACCTTTACTGGTAGCTCTAAATATTGCCAAGAAAAAACTATTTTATTAAATTAGAAAAACAGAGGACAACTCACTATCTCACAGTTGTTATTTTTTTTGTAACAAGACAGGGACAAAACAACTCTGGAACAAAACTCAGCCCTACAAAAAACATTCTGACCAATTCAATGAAAAGTATTCAAAACTTGTTAAATCTCTTGAGTTGCTGGTGAGCTAATGGCACAACAAAGTCAAACAAACAACATCCATGAGCATTCACATACATACACAGACACTAATAGGATCATACACACACACTCTTAGAAACACATACTCCTTCGAGACAGATATACGAGTGGAAACACGCTCACAAAGACACAAACACAACATAGATAATGCTTTTTCTTTTTGTAATCAGTGTTGCATAATGATTTATTTAAATTTCTTCCTCATTTTTTTCTATTTAATTTATTTATTCATTTATCAACTATTTTTCTTACCAAAGTCCCTTTGTGCTATTATTACTCCTATCACAAATATCATTAATGATTCAAGTACTTTTATGCCCAAACTCATTCCACTCACACTCATAGTGATAAGAACTACCATTGAGAATGAACTGAAAAAAGTTTAGAGAGTTTTTCTCTATTCTCTATGTTCAAGACATAGTGCAGGATGTCTCAGGCACTACTGAACAGGCACTACAGTTCATCCAATCAACTTCAGCCCAACTCAGAATTGTAGTCTCCAGATATTCTGCATGTGAGATGTTTAGAGAACATGGGTAAATTATAACGTTTACTGATTACCTGCATCTCAGGCATTTAGGGAGCATCAGTAAATTGTAGCATCTACTAATTGTCTACATGAGAGGCATTTAGGGGGCAGGCACTGTTCACTCTAGGTACTGAGAAATCGTCCTGTTCCAAACAAGCACGTTTTGAACAGGTTGGACTGTACCTGACCATCTGCAGGTCAAACTTGACAGAAGTGTCCTCCTCCGACAGCTGGTGGACACTGAAGCGCAACTCAGCCAGCACCTGACCAATCACAGTGCAGGAAGCACCAGCAAAGGACCAATTGGAGTTGAAAAACAGGAGACAGGAGAGAACACACAACTCCATGTTAGGATCCATCATTATTTCACTGTCTTAAAGGATAAGGCTGGTGATTTTCTATAATTTTCTTATTGTCAACAAATCTCATAGAAATAAGAAGAATAAGATACACCAGGCTTTGGATACACACAATACTTGTAAGTAGGATAAGTTTTTTGTTGGTTTGGCTCATTCATCCTGAAATAAGTCACAAACCTCACTTAAGAATATGGCAGTTTAGTTTTACCTTTCTGTAGACAAATCTTATATAATTTTATTCCTGTTGTTCCTTTGCTTTCTTCATCCATTTTTCTGCTATATTTTACTTATTCTTCACTGTACATGATCAGCAAAACCTCTGTAATGAAATCTGTAGGATCTGTACAGCAAGAGATACTATACTATTACAGGTATAGTAATGTGGCCGACAGCAGTTATCACTGACCTTGGTTCCTCCCTTCATGGGGTTTCCCAGGTCACACACCACCATCTTGGTCTGGTTCTCTTTCTTGTAAGCACAGGACAGCCTGGTGAGTGTCTGTTAAAAAAATATTAGAGATGTCATAGTATCAAGTTTTCTTGCTACAATATTGTGGCCCAAAATATTCCAGTAATGGTAATATCCCAATAAACATCAAACTTTTCTGAAATACTAGTTTTCGTTCTAAAATATAGCCAAATTTCTTCACACCATGGTTGCTCTGAATTTAACCAAATCGAACAGACTGAGCTGTATATTGCTGCAAATGAATTGACAACACAAACAAAAGCAGCCTGGTTGTTTAGAATTTAAAACAGTTAACTGGAAATTTAGTGTTAATAACTGTGTGAAAGAATCCAAAAATCCCTAACCCAGTCAGGGGCGTTTCTTCTTTTAATTCACATAAAACGCTGCTCTCTTGACTAGCTAATGTCAGCATAGCAAGTCATGGTCACTGGGCTGGTTCTCTAGTGCTGTTGTATCTCTCTTATACTGGTTAAAAAGTGTTTCCTTGTGGATTATCAAAATCAAACCAAACTGCTATAAAGACAGCTGTGCTGTGTTCACTGTTCGTCTGGAAATGACAATCATCACAGTAATGATGGTAAATGAAATGGTTGGTGAACAGCACTTTCCCTGCTGATCTAAATCAGGCTGTAGAGTTGAATATCAGGAATATCAGGAATATGAGGAATTGAGATCCCAGTAGTTTCAGAGAAGACCAACGACACAACTGGATAAACAATACAGCTATAAAGCTGCAACTGCACACAGGACACTGTCTGAGCATTGCACTTCATATTTCAATATATTTGATAAAAGGTAGAGTTTGTAACAGAAGATTAATGTCTGACTCTATCTATTAATATCATTGACATGTCACTGAATGTTATCAGTTTTGTAGAAACGTCAGTACTGATTATGTTTATTTTTTTTGAGCAACAGCAGAATCAATAAATCTTAGGAAGAATGTGAGATTTTCCATGGAAGCAATTATTTTAAAATCACAGGCAATCCTTCAACCCTAATTGCCTTAGTGGTCCTTTATTAATAATAAACAATCATACTAATTTAAATTTAGACTCATAACCGTTTATATTTAAGTTTATTTTATTTAAACTACAATTCTCTCAGTCTAAGTAACATTACCTGATTGCGGACTACCCCGGTGAAGTCAGCCTGTTGTGGAGGGTAGACGTGGAGTTCTGCCTCATAGGCTCCTTCTCCCTGGTTTTCAGCACTGATCTCCAGTGTCAGAGCGTTATCATCACCGATGTAGATCTGCTCGCGGTCACTGTCGTACAACAAAGACCACTGATAGTAACACAATACAGTTTTTTTATTTAAGCCTAATATTCCTTGTTTTGACGGGCAACATTAAATATTATAATATTTCCAAATATTTGATATGTGAAAGAATGAACAAGATTATGTAAATTATGTAATTTGTTGACATTTACTTAAAATGAGGTAAATATCACTCAGACTTTTAATCACTATATCACACTGTTTATAGCTTATTATTCAGATGAAAAGCTGACATGACTATAATCAGTCCAGCATGCAGACTGGACAAGAGAGCAGAAAGATGAACAACTTCCCACCTCTTCACAGACAACTTCAGATCGGGCTTACAAATGTTGTCATCTCCACAGTCCAACAGGATGTGAGCCTGAGGGAAGAAACACAGTAAAAAAAAAAAAAGGGAGGACAAGAGGAAGGAAAAAGAACACTTGAAAAGAAAGCAACTTATACAAAAACAGAGCAAACAAAGAATCAAGACTAGGAAAAAAAAAAGATAAATAAAACAAAAAAACTGAATCTTCAACCCACCCTAACATAAAACATCAGGAAAATGTGAACACTGCTCACAGAACACACACATACATGCCGTTTCCATGAACTCTGGACAACGGGCCTCATTCACAAACAGTAAATACACACAAATTTGTGCAAATTTGTGTTTTAAGCACAAATCCAGGATTCATCAATATGTTCTTATCTAAATTTGTCCTTACTCTGCGAACAAATTTAGAACTGCCTTTGACCATACGGATGCATAAATCATAAACATCCCACTGTCTTAAAAAATGATACAGCTGATATTTATTCAACGTAAACAGTATAACAGTAACTACAATTATTTAAAAAATGATTGAGCCTAAATATACAATATTTAAAAAGGTATAATATGTAATTATTCCACATTAAAATGTCTAAAAACAACTAGACCTACGTTATATATGTTGTTGAGTTGTGTACTTACATTTCACAAGGCAGGTTCAACAAACTCTGAGTTTAATCCTGGAGGGCGGTGTTTTTCACCCCACTAGAATTAGAAGTCTTAATGCGCTCATACAGTGAGTTTGAACATGTTATCAGAAAGAAGTGCAACACCGCTGCAGCTGCAAAAGAGACTTTGCTGCTCCGGGCAATGTGTAAGTTTAAATGTAGTCCTTTGCAATCACAATATTATAGTGAAAACTGCTTGAATGGCAGCCTATTAATTTATGTCATTTAGGTGCAATCCTGCGGAGGAGAAGCGCAGCTTGCAGCAGTTTAGGATGAAATATAAAAATATTGTTCAAACAGTTAAGACCTCGGCATAATCTCATGGGGGTTCCTCATTTTGACCACTTCACACACATAAATGTGTCATCTATATCATGTTCTTTTAAATAATTAAGCCTATTTAAAGTAACACAGACTTATACTCAGCCAAATAAATGCAGCGCAACACACAATATCTGCTGGGATGTGAGAGCATGACTATGATAGGTAATGTTGCAAATGTAAAGACGTATTAGGTTGTGTAGGCCTATATAGTTGATGGACTGTGACTCCCGACCAATATTTATTTCTCTGCACAGTAATGCTGCACCTTCATCCACGGGATTGTTATCAAAAGGACTTGTTAGTGAAAAAAGTCACAACCTATTGTGACTAATGGACTTCTAATAGCCTATACTCACTATGATATTTTTTTAAAAATTATTTTGTCAAATGACAGATGGTGGGACTAGGCAGAACACAGCAAACTCTCCAAAACTCGCCTGCTGACTGAATGAATGAGGAAATCAAATGGAGTGTGTGGCTCTGAAAGAGGGTAGAGACAGAGAGAAACTCAAGGTTTATTAAGAAAGATCTGGTCCCGACCAGGTTAGGTTCATAAAGTCTGTTACTACGGTAACTGACCGAGAGCTTAAATTACCTCTCTTTGTGAAACAGGCTAGAGTTACCCCTCTTTCTCTGGTTTGAGTTACCTCCCTTTTTGAAATGGAAAACTCAGAGTTTCCCTCATTTCAGGGTTAACAAACTCTGAGTTTCACTAAACCTGCTTTGTGAAATGGACCTCGGGTCTGTTTGTTTTTGGAGAGGAGGAGGTAATTCAGCTAACGGTAAAGACATCTTGAATCATGAACACCGTATCCCGGTGAAGCTGATTATTTAACAACGAAGACAGCAACTCCCATGTTCCCTTGCTACTTCACACCGTCATCACACTCCGTCTTTTGTTATTGCTTTGATTGAGAGACCCCTAGTGGCTGAAATTACATATTGTGTGTTTAAGTGTGAAATTGCTAGTAACACACAACTTATTTACCAACTATAAAACTAATATTTAAAACATTGTAATCCATAAATCATTATCATAAATATAATGAAATTATTATTAAAATTGTCCTCTTCCCACAGCTATTTCAGAGTTTCCATATTGGAATGTGAAGGCAATTGATTTCTCATCAGATTTGGCTGTGATATATGCAGCTGGTTAACCAGCAGTGTGTTCAGTGTCCTCACAGTTCAGTGGCACAGGGAGGGGTGCTCTGCTTTCAGTACATCATGGCCTGTTGTGGACAGAGACAAAACACGATGCACACCTGGTGCAGTAGTAGCGATTTATTTGGATCAATTCCACAGATCTACACACAACTGTTTATTTTGTTATGGGCATAGCGGTGCAACAGGTATGCAGACTGTATTCACAATCTAAATGGTTGTGGCAGTGATATGTTTACCAGCTAAATCTGCCTTTTCTGGCTTCTACTTCTGAGCAGTAAAATTTTTCTACAATCAATTTAGAATGATTCTGATTCACCAACATATACACAGCGGTAAGAACAAAATTGGCCAGTGTGCATGTGTCATGAATATGACGGTAATTTTGCGTGTGCACTTAGTTTGTGCGCCAAGTAACATTTCTACGCACATATTAATGAATGAGGTCCAATGTCCAGAGAATCAGGTCGGGAGTTCACACATGTAGCACACAACAACAGGCTGTCTGTGTCAGATATGTTCTCATATCTGTTTTAGGGCGCAGGAGGTAGGAAATGAGAAAAAGAATGCTGTGGTTGTAAATTAAGCTTTTATTTATTGTTTTAAGAGAAATCACAGGAATTCATCTCATTAGCACTACCTTGACACTGCAGCATTCAGGCCCAATCAAAACAGTGCTGCTGCATTTATCCAGCACCAGCTGCATGTGTAAAATAGCGGCTATGGATGAGAGGGGAGTTGACTGCAAAGATGTCATATCTAAGTGTATGTTCTGCTTGTTCAGTTGTTTGATTAATTACTCATACTGTCGCCTTTACTGGTGGATTTTGTTGCACTTAGGGCAGCTAGCAGTTGTAGCCCACTTGACATTACACAGACTTTGTACTATGGAGTTGGCAGAGTAAAGTCTGTTTAATGTCCGGTTTGACTGATTCAGACATCTGCGTTCACACATACAGCTCCTTTGGATAATGTCCAGAAAATTTCAGGGTTGCAGTACATGTGTGAAAGTGGCTACAGAGTGGTGTTACCTGCTTGGTGACGTTGGATGGGGCTGACATGTCCAGGATGGGCAGGAGTCCAGTTTGGTCTGCGGCCCGCTGATAGTCTAGACTATACTCCATCACCACGGAGATAGGAGTGATCTTATCCCGAAACTCACGATCATCCTGAGAGCGTGGGAGAGAGAGAGAGAATTAGAGAGAGACAGAGTCCAAGAGAGGGAGAGAGAGCCAGAGATCGAGACAGTGGCAGAGAGAGTGAGACAGAGAGCAAGAAAGAGACAGAGATCAAAAGAGATCAAGAAAGCAAGAGAGAGAGAGACAGATCACAAGAGTACAAGAGAGAGAGATCGTAAGAGAGAGAGATCAAGAGATCACAAGAGAGTGACAGAACGAAAGATTGAGAGAGAGAGAGTGAGAGCAAGAGAGAGCGAGAGAGAAGTCAAATACGATAAAGCTTAAGTACATAAGAGTCAGTTTGACCTCAGCCATGTAATCCAAAGCCACACTAGAATCACCCCATCATCTTGGACCCAGATTGACTTAATATTCAGCCGTAGACCAGAAAGAATAACGAGATCATTCAATTTACTGACTGGGCTATAAGATCACAATTTGACATTGGTAGCAAGGAAGCTCACAAAAAAACACATGTACTAGCAACAAAGTAAAAATTGTGAAACATCATACCAAAGAGACTTATTAATGAATTTGAAAATAAGTTTAAACAAGTAACCTGGAGTGAGATTTTGTCCTCAAATTATCTAAAGGCTGCCTCTAAATGCTTAATGACCACAATAATAAGGTTAAAGGTGAATTTAGTAAAACATCAAACATTCTTGAAAGAAACAGAACTTGCCCTGGTTAAATGAACAACTGTCTAATCGAATCTAATAACACAGCAGGACCACACTTTGAAATCGCACTTAAATCAGGGTTAGCCCATGATAAGAAGACCAGCATCCAGCATCTACATAATACATTTGTAAATGAATTGAGAAAGGCAAAAACAAATTTCTTTATTGATCTTATAAATGATGCTAAAAGGAATAGCAAGCAAACTTGGGAAAACACTGACAGAGTTATAAAGAAAGATAACAACAAAGGAGGTAAAGAGTTTGAATTACAAGTTCAGGGAATTTTAATTAACCAAATTTCTTCTGTGTTAAATATTTTACAGATTCAGTTAAAGATCTGGCTCGACATTTTGGCTTAAGAAGGTCACTGTACCACCAAATTAAAAGCTCTCTGTTTTTAATATTTCTGAAGTGTCAGAGTCTTCTATAGCCAAAATCCTGAGCCAGTTTAAAAAGCTCCAAGGCCAAGGTTTTTATTATGTGTTTATTATGTTATTATTTGTGATTATGAATTTGTAAAGAAGCATAAAAGTAACCTGTGTACCCCTATCACTCATCTTTTCCCAATGCCTGGAAATGAATAGTAATAACTCCTATTTTTGAGACTGGTGATCCAACCAACATAATTAATTACAGTTCTATCAGTATTCTCTAAGTTATTTCTAAAGTAACTAAAAGAGTAATTGTGACCAGTTAATGGCCCATCTAAACAATGAACATTTCCCGCTGCATCCAATGGAGTTGGGATTCAGGACACATCATTCCACAGAGACAGCAAATTGTTATTTTAACAAATTAAATCCAGTCTTGACAGCGGAGGTGTTGTTGGTGTGAAAATTCTTAATAAAAACAAGCTACAACCACCGTATCATTATTCAAAAGAATAATTTATTGACCTCTGACAGTTTTCTTTGTTTTGTAGATATCTATGTGATGTATAAATTAATTCATGATCTTGTGCCACTACCACTAAAACAATGTGAGTCATTCCTCAGGAAGGAGAACAGCACATCAGCAAGAGGTGACTGGCCAAATAAATTTAGGAAAACTGCTTTTGGAGAATCAGCATTTCCAGTCAGAGCAGCAAATACGTGGAACTCAATTCCCTCCATAATCAGAGAATGCATAAACTTCAGTATTTATAAAACACTTAAAACAAGGCTCAAGACAAGTGAATTGTGATCATTGATTTAACCTGACTGTTTTCCAACATGGAGAGTGTGCAATGTATTTTTTGTATTATTTTTTTATATGTGATGTACTGTTTGCCAATTTGGTTTTGTTTGTATTGTACTGAATTGTTTTTTTATATTTTCATGCCGAGGGACACATGTAAATTAGCTATATAGCTAACTCTGGCCCAACAGCAACCATGTTGGAACTCAAAGGTCTTTCTTGTTGTTCAGAACAGCTCCACTCAAGGGTGGAGGGAAAAGTCTGCCATCATAGAGAGCAAGGAGGTGATAATCGTAATTCAAAACTGCATTGCTGTTACTTTTCCTTCCTGTCAATCAGTGAAATATTGTGAATACAATATCAGGAATGTGTGTGACATCACCTGCATTTTTATGTGCAAGTGTTAGAGCTGGTGGAGTATAAACTGCAAACTTAACAAGGATTTCCTCATCAAAACATTGCTTAACCGCACCTCTTGTGGTTAAAAGCTCCACAGGGTACATTTAAAGTAAAATTTTGCAACATTTTATGTGTATATCCAATCAGTGTTGATGGTAAATGTAGTCAATTAAAGCAATAAATTCCACATGCTATATTGCATGCAATACTGTCTGAGAAAGCTGTTTTCCTGCTTGTGGAGCCATGCCTGCAGTGCCCACATATACCAGAATGCACTGTACATGAGCTTCTGAGGCCAATATACACTGACTCAAATAAATATGGCTGAATATCCAAGTCAGCCAAAACGCTGTAAAATGTATCCTTGTCCATGACATATTGTACAGTCATATTTTGGGATGCCATTTTCGCTTTTAGAAACGTTGTTAGTTTGCAATACAAGCAAAGAGAACAAAGAAGTTTTGTGTTTGAGCAGCATCTAGAGCACACCCCCTGACTACGTAGAGGCGGCTGAAGTAGCTTGTTCCTTGCCCCCTATTACGACACTGTAGTGACACAGTGTGACACAGAGAACATCAGCAACAACTGCAGTCATTTTTTTCCCACACTATATCCCTAATTCGGATAGTCAGAGAAAAGGTTGAATTGTATTTATAGTTAAGTAGATAATATCTTTTAATAACTTTTTGGAATCCTATACAAAAATATTTGTTTATATTGTTATATTATTACAAATATCAGCTGACGTACTATCAGATTTTTTTGTATCAACCCAGTTGTTTTAGGTAGATGCAGGAGCCTCCTTGAACACAAAACACGGTCCATTCACAACTGCATTAACATGAGATGCAATTTGTACAGCCGCCCATTATTAGTGGGTTGCAACATCCAATTCACCAGTAAATACGCCACGTAAATTTGATTTCAAAGAAAATTCTGTGTATCTCAGTTTTCTCACTTGTTGGTGTGTTGAGTTTCTTTTATCCTAAAATGTTTGTGTTTTCTTACTCTCAGGAAGACGTGTTGCTCCTCACAGGCTGGGACTTTGCCGTTTGACACTGTCATGTTCTTGGAGTACTGAAAGGTGCGACTATGCAGAAAAAGGACGCGTTTAGTTGCCTCCTTTTGCTTTAGACGGTCCAATATGAGGTCTACACGAAAATCTGGAAAAGACACAGATGGAGGAGCTAATGCCGTGGTCTTACAGCTTCATTCATAAGTAAGTGTGTGTGTGTGTGTTAGGCTGCATTCACACCAAATCCAGCAGTGTGGCGAAAATGCTAGTCATCCCGTTCATTTGAATGGGGGTAGTGTGGATTGCATGCGGCCATTTTGGCCGCTGTGGTGCCACACCGGACTGCAGCTGGAAAGTTGACCTGGAGTCAAATTTTGGAAAACCGCAACCTGACATCACTGCATGGCCAATCACGTAGGTGGGCGATTAGACCAGAAGACGAAAGACTGGACGAGGAATGTTGTTTACCATGTAGCATTGTAGATGGAGGAGATCAAAGATGATGGAGGAGAGACTCATCGCTGCTGTGAGTAATTTGCCAGAGCTGTACAACCTTGTATGAGTGCTTCTTTTTCTTTGTTTCTTTCATTGTTTCATGGCGGTTGGCAAACTATTTTCATGCGTATTACCGCCACCTTCTGGACTGGGAGGATTAACAGTTTACAACATGACGTCACGCAAATGGTCCACATAGTCACACGCCCTCACATCTGCACTGAACCGCGGATTATCTGCCGGATTTGGTGTAAATGCAGCCTTAGTGTGTGTAATTCTAAAGTAAAGTAAAGTTATGATAGTTATAATGAAGACAGAAGTTGGCAAGTAGCAGGTGTGTGTTTGACTCACTGAGAGAGGCTGGAGCTCCCTGGCCGCTTGCCTTCAGACAGTACTTCACCTTAAAACTAGAAAACACACATAGTTTAGTTACAACACTTATCTGTGAAAGGAGAGAGAAGTCAGCTTTATATGATATGACAGATTTCATGCATAGTTCAATGCATAGTATACATTTTGTACAAAATAGTAATTGTTTAAAGGGAAGGTTTACCATACTCAAGTCTGTCTTAAAACAAAAGCCAGGTATCCATATGGACATTGAAACAAGTTTTGCTTTTTGTATGGACTTTGGATCACCAAAGTAATTAAATTTCACATAGATATCTGATCCACATTTCGTGTCAATCGATCCCATAGTTGAGATATTTCACTCAAAACCACAGAGTCAACCTTGTAGTGGCACTAGAGGAAATGTTAGGTTTCATCCTCTGGGGACCATGAATGTCTGTAGGTTCATGACAATCCATCCAATAGTCATTGAGATATTTCAGCCTGGACTTAATTGGTGGACTGAAATACAGACTGACATTGCCTTCGTTAGAGCCATACAGGAAGCAAGGCTTAAAAACATTTTACCAGGTGGCAGTATATGGTCATGGTCACCATGGGCTTTGGACAAGGATTCAATTATATAATTACAGCAATCCTACTGCTTCAGTCCTGACTGGCAGTCTAGTCTTCCTCAGTTTCACCATGGAAGAGACTTAAGACATGTTCGCCTTTTAAGCCCATTCCTGTTTGCTATTACTCTAGAACATTTGAATTAAAATGTCTGTCCAATCTTCAGATCATGAACCAATAACTATGTGTAAGTGCACACATCATGTTTCTCTTTTTGCAGATGATATCTTCATCTTTTTGTAAAATGCCTAATGCTTCAGTACACTCCTCCCATTCATTCCTATCAACACAAACAAACAGTGATGTACAAGCACCGGATTCACTGTGGAAGCCAATATCATGATAAGTGAATTAACTGACTAGCACCAAATGGAATTTTACTTTTCTTTAATGGTAAACCAAAAGACTGATGTTGAGAATTATGGGATGCAGTTATGGATAGAATAGACCAAATGTAGGCGCCTGATGTGAAATATTTGAGAACTCACCAGGATACAGGTGTGCTGGTACCGGGAAGTGTGCAGGTCTTTTCCTCTGGGTTGATGATCTGAGGTGTCATGTCTAGCGTGGCATTCACACTGATCACTGGACGGGCTCTGACACACACACATACATACACACAGGTCAGTGGGAGGATGCTATGAGTGCTTGTAAGTTTGTGTGTGTCAGTCAGATGAATCCAGTATTATTTATGTGTGAGCACAAGATGAGTCACTATAAATCAGTCTTCACCATGCAGCCTGTTCACAACACAATCAAACCTGTTCACAATCCAATTCAGCTCAACAAGTTTATGTTTTTAACCCCTCTCATTTTTTAGCACTGACAGTGCAGTGAGAGGGCGAGGACAGCCTTTCTTTATAGCATCAATGTGTTGAAGTCTTTCATTAGGCTCTGGAAAGTGATTTATTTTGACTCATAAAAAGGGATACTTAGTTTGACTGGACTTTATACACACACACACTCACACATATATATACACATATATACATATATATATATTAGGGGTGTGAACCTTTTACTCACAAAACGGTCCGATTCGATCTCGATTCACAGCCTATGATACGATTCAGGGACGATTAATAAAAAATACTAAACGATTCAGTACGATTTGGTTCGATCGGGTCCGGTTCGATTCGATACAAATTGACAACTTATCTCCCAAGCTTTGTTACTGAGAAGAAAGAGAAAAACAAATGTTTATTATCCAACAGAGAAAATATAACTTCAGGCAACATAACCTTTACAATTTGCTCACCTGGAGGAGTAGTAAATACAAATATCAGAATTGGTGCTTAAGGTAAAACAGCTTCATTTAATATTTTAACGATTTTAATCTGCGTGTACGTTTGTTTTTAGAGAAGAGGAGACCCCTGTGGATAGTTCAGGTCCCAGGAGAAACCGGACGAACGTCTGAATGTAAAGTTATAAGAGAAATAAACCGAACAAGTGTTAGCAGCAGCTCAGCTAAAAGCCTGTATATGACATCCGGCTGTCACAAAACTTTGTAGGAGAAACACTGATTTTTTAGGTAAAAACGTTTTAATTAGTATTTTTATGATATTAAACTGCATGTACGTTTGTTTTTGGAGAGCAGGAGACCACTGCGGATAATTCGGCTCCCGGGAGAAACCGGACGAACGTCTGCATTCAAAGTAATAAGAGAAGTGTTAGCAGCAGCTCAGCTAACAGCCCGTATCTGATGTCCGTGGGTCGCCGTACATCATCGGAGAAACGCTGATCTTTTAGATGAAACAGCTTCATTCAGTGTTTTTATCTGTAATCACCGGGTCCGTTTGTTCTGAAGAGGAGGAGACCTCTGCGGATAATTCGGCTCCCGGTAAAACATCCTGAACCATAAACACCGGAGTAATCACATCCCGATGAAGCTGCTTGTTTAACAACCAAGACAACAACTCCCATCATCCCTTGCTACTTCACACAGTCGTCACACTCCGTCTGTGGTTATTGTTCACTGGAGTCTCGTGAGAGTTCACACACCGCAAGGCCGCGAAAATCGGGTAGTGACATGTCTATGGACTTGAATGTGAACCAGTAGAGCCAGAAACCGATTTGCGGCCATAAATCCGGGCCATCGAACCGTTCATAGTGCATTTGAACCATTTGGGGCTCCATGGACCGGTGCACTCGGACCGCATAGGTCACAGACCGATAACCGATCCAAAACGGATTATCTCTACACCCCTAATATATATATACATATATATATATATATATGTATATATATATATAGACCTCCATCATATATATACATATATATATGTAGACCTCCATCAAACATTTAGGATATAATTAATTGCAGTGGTAAAGCTGCATTAGGAAATGCAAGGGAACACAACTCTGTATTCAAAGGGTTAAATTTGTACTAATAGCATCCATAAAGTCAGTAGGAGAAAACTGAATGAAAACAGCAGCTCTTTGATATCAGAGGTGGCCTTCCTCATTAAAGTCCTTAGCTTCTATGAGCAGCATCAGAGACACACACACAGCCACAGCAGGGGAGGCAGCATGTGCGCACGCACACACACACATACAGACACACTGTATGATTTAGAATTTCATTACCTGTATAAAACTGCTTTGTCTGCTCCAAACACTCCCACTATTAAATCTGTAAGACAGAGACACAGATCAGCTGTTTTCACAGTAGCAGTACAGACATCTTTTTGATCCCTGCTGTGCTTTTGCATATGTATATGTGTGTGTGTGTGTACCTGGATATCCATTCTGGTCTATGTCAGTATTTCCAGTCATAGAGTATCCAAAGCTAGCAGGCATGTAGCTGGACGCCCACTTCCCCTGCAGGACCTGAATCAACATACAACATCCTAACAATAAATTTGAGTTATGTTTTGGGTCTTATTGGATATAACAATAACTTATTCTCTAATGTTATTGGGAAGATGTGGGGAAATCCTTATGTGCAGCATTATGAATGACATTCACAGAGTTTAACTCTGTTACTGAAATACAGTTACATGAACGTGAAGACAAAACATGAACACAGCCATGTTAACATGCAATGTAATCATTTAGCCAGAGTACAACTGTGCCTTAATACTGCCTCAAAGAGCTGCTACCATATAGGTTTTTAGACTTGTGTAAAGATGCATAATGATGACAGCCTTGCAAGTGGTGCAGGTCTTTTATAATTCTTGCCCAAATATTACAAATATGTAGGTTTAAATATATGATTTTTCAATCTGTCTGTGTACATTTTACAGGAAAATAAATAGATTAAACCCTGAATCATCCCTAATTTTGAAAACTAAGATTTTATGATTTGGCCATATCACCCAGGCCTAGTTACCAACAATGTATGTGATACCACACATGAAAATGTTACAGAGTTACAGAGTGAGATACATTTAGCACCTGAACTGAGAACTGAACTGAACTGAACTGAGATGTCAGAATACAAACGAAGACTCTGTTTACATCTGGCATTAAAATGCCTCTTGGGTGACACGCATTGAGAACTGATCACTCAGACCACATTCAGAGGTGGTTTGGACTGCATTTAGCAACATTCTTCTAGCAGTATGTATACAGTGTGTCCCGGGCCACTTGAAAGACCGCCTACTCAAATGATGTCCTCCGGCAGACTAGGCAAGGGAATTGCATTGCTGCCTCCCGGTCCATGAACCCTCCGTCCAAAGCTGTGTTCAATTTCTCTAATAACCGGATAAACAAATGCATGTAAATTAAATTTAAAAAAAATCCACTTCTTGGTTTCTCCCATTCCCCCTAACCCATTTTCAGCAGTTTCCTCTGTCCTGTCAAGTTGATAACTACAGTTTTTGGTTTTTCTGCACTGCTCTATATAATGGAGCTCAGGATTTATCAGGAGGATGTCTGCTTTACTCCACACAATTTCAATGTGTGAACCTGAACTATTTGTGTGTAACAGCTAACCTTTCGGATGTGAAGAACACAGAACATTAAATACGACAGGCACAGGACAGGCATTAGATTTTCATGAGGGGGCACACATATTTGTTTATTCCGTTAGTGGTCACTTGAGACACATATGGAGACACATACTGACTCCAGGTGTAAACAGGGCCAAAATGATTTGGAGATATAAGATTTTGTTTGATGTGATGTAATGAACGCCTTGCTATATTTACCTGGGAGGGTGACGGGTCAGGCCCTTGAGGACGACCGTTATGAATATAGACCAAGCCGTTGTGATCGGGTCCTCCATAAGGAGCAGAGATGGCCACATCTGAAGGAGTGACAAAGAGAAACAGCAATAAAAAACAACATGTGAGGCAGGGCAGGAATTTTCAAGGCCAGGGCCTGGACCTGGTCAGGATGCAGCTCCTTGCTCAGCAGGAAGCTCTGTGTGTGCATGTGCATGGATAAATGTAGTTGTGGTGTTTTCTCATACCATTGTAGCCGTCCATGTCCAGGTCTCCCAGCACCGCAATGGCAGAACCGTATCTGGCATAGACCTCTGATCCTGTGAGCATCTGGTGGTCATGGAATGAAAATCCACCTCGACCAAGGAACACAGACACCTGGAGACACACACACAGTAGCCACTCTGAAAGAGCTGTTTTGTTCTGTTTGGTTATTTTCAGAGGTTTCAGAATTTGGCCATATTCAGACCAAATCAGGTGATGTGGCGAAAACAGCAGTCTTCTCGTTCGTTTGAATGGAGGAAGTGAAATGCAACGCTTGATGTATCCGCGGCTGAAGACTGCAGTGGCCAATCACAGCCGAAGATCAGACAAATTGTGCCATGGATGAAAACCAAACAGAGGAGTTAACCTCACACATTCTAAAAATACAGTGAAAAACAGTTTCTCTCTGGGGACAGAGAGGACAACGCTCAGAAACACTTGGGTTTAAAAAACAAATAAAAGCATTTACAGGCAGGACACCATGTAAAACCCTCCACTGTAAGTCTCCAACCTTTTTAGTTAACAGGGCTTTATAAAGTGCTCTCCATTGAGGCCTCACCTTGGCACTCAGACCCAGATGAGACCTCAATGGTGTGTCTACACGCCCCCTCAACTTGGCTTTGTTTACCATCTTTACCAACAGCTGGTACATCATTTTCCCAGTTAAACCATTCGATTTTACGCCTCCGGGTAAATCACAATTTCAAAAAGCACCAGAACAGTCTTTAAAATCAGGAGTCAATGTGATGGCTGGAAAAGGATCAGAGTCGGTGGGTGATACAGAGCCCTGGCAGTATGAGACCAGGAGGTTCAGTTCAGTCTGTGAGAGCTGGTCTCTCCACACTCTGAGCTGGTTGGTTAGGAGTGTGGAGTCAGGTGTAAATATTCCTAATTTTTGTTCCGAACCATAAAAACTTGTCTGCAGTAGAACATGACATGTTTTAAATATTTATTTATGGGCAAGACGAGTTGCCCATGCCTGGACAACTCTTTCGCCAGCACTTCATTTCTCATGAAAGGTGGAACATTTGAAATGATGACTTTTTTTTCGGGGTTCATCAACGAAAACACCAGAGTGAAGGTGTCATGTATAACCACACCGCTCTCAACCACATGGTTTACTTTGTCCACACTGTCCAGAAACACAACCACAAAGTTGTTCATACGCAGATTTAACGCTGCCATACCCAACCTCCCCGACAGCCAGACTACACTCCTCCACACTGCATCTAAACTGCCGGAGCAAACTTAATGGCGTGCCAGCGAGCCTCCACCTGCTGTCATGCTGACCAGCTGACTCACAACACAACACATTCAAAAGTGAGAGAGAGAGAGAGAGAGAGAGAGAGAGAGAGAGAGAGAGAGAGAGTGGAAAAGCAAGCTAGAGAGTGAATGAAGAGAAGAAGCGCTGGTAGCAAGAAAGCCAGTGATCAGTTCATAAAATGTTATTTTCTGATTGTTTTACAGTGGTTACATTCTAGAGCACAAATAAACACACCCACACACCCCACACCTCTGCTCAACCATGCGGCTGAATGCCGCACAGCCTTAGACAGTGAAGGATAAACTGATGGGCAGTTATTTGGTTTGGGCTCTCATTCAAGTTGATGCTTTTGGTAACACTTACCAGTAACAGATACAAGCACTTTTTTCAGAGAAGTTCTTACTCTCTTGTTGTAATTTTACATACATGATGAAATGTCTCTTGAACAAAACATATCTTGAACAAAACTATATGGTGTGTAGGAGGTTGTATGGTCTTAAGATTGTTAGTTTAGAGGGAGCTGAATATCACACATCTGACCATGAAAGCTTTGGACTGTATCTTTGTCTCTGCTTCCTGTGGATAGAATGCATGTGTGTGATGGTGTGAGTTTATAGGCCACTCTTGAGTAAATGAGTGTATCCTGCATTATCACTATAAGTTTATACATGCATTTAAAAGGCTCAAATATTTCCAAGTTACATTAGGGCTCCTTTAGGATAAGAGATCTGGAATATAAAATCTGCCTAAATATGCCAAATTATATAGAATTAGTGCTTGTTAGCTTGTCATGAATGAGTGGTAGCATGTGAAGTGTAACCATTTTCCCCCACACCAAACTTACTATTATATAGAGAATCAGAGTGTTACATTGTGGCTATGATGTCATGTTGTTGTGAGTGAAAACTCTGTTGAACTTCCAGCTTATCTGAGTGCCCTTTTGTGTATGTCACCGTTGAGTAAGAGACGAACCATCTGGTTTTAATACCATTTATGGATGGTATTTTTCAGCACAAGCCATTGACTGTATTTACGTTCAGTAATCACCTCTCTTCTTCATGTGTTATTGTCAAAGTTAGTCAAATTGCATTCTTATGCATGAGGGTTTACTGTTCACTGTCCTACATATAAAACAAAGGTCCCAAGCTGGACATGAACCACGGTTCATGGTCTTACCATTTACTGATGGCAGATCAGAGCTGTAATAAGAGTACTCCGCTAAATCTCCCATAACATTGTTGAACTCATAATGGACAGCTTTATCAATAAGGATCAATGTAGAAGAACCAGAGATATATTTTTTATTCCACACACTCCTATTTTTCAAAACCTGGCACCTACACTACCCACAATGAAACTCGACCACAGCCAGAGATTCAGGTGTGTTATGCTAGTAGTGGCTAATGTAGACTAGACCATTCATATTTGTTCATACCCAAACATTGCCAATTCTACTGACAGCACACTAGCACCCTCTAGAGAAAGAAAAGGCTTTACACTACTTTTTATACATACAGGAGTACTCCCCAACAGCTGGAAACAGTGTTCTAGTAAAACACTTGCACTGTGCCAGCATGGCTTGGTTGCAATTGTTCATGCCTCAGCTTGAGCAGGTATTGCCACCACAATTGAAAAACAGCTATTAGTGTGATGGTGTATCTCTCTCTGCATCTTTGACTACAGCCACAGATGCTCTTCTTTTGGAATATGTTGCTTTTACTTATGTATGTGCACCAGAGACTTTAATAACTTCATGCAGCCAAGGTATGTGTGTGTGTGTGTGTTTCCTACCTGTCCCACCTCCTTCAGTTTGCCATCTGATCCTCTGTCCATGAAGAGAGGAGCTCCAACCAACAGATCAACCAAACTGGCAGATAGATAGAGGAAATATGAATAAAGGAATAACACTGTATGTGTTGTGATCAAATTAAAGATAGATTATTTATCTCTTGGTATGCTCATAACTGATCTCTGTGATGGTGAAAGCATTCTGTTAGTTTGACAAAAAATAATCGTGGTCTTTCTTAAATGGACTTTAAGTTAAGACATTTTGTCAAACTACTGTTTGACAGGTCAACAATGAATTTACACACCATGACATTTATCACTAATCTGGGTTTGTATATCCTTCAGGCCTAACACACAAGTAGAATTATTTCCTACCTAGCTAAACTCTTGCAAAGTATTCTTTGAATAGTTTGAAACCTGCATTATTTACTTAAGCTTGTTCAGATGCATCAGTCATGGTGTCAATGCATGTCCTTGAATGTGCAATGGTAGAACTTGAGAGACAAGCAGTCTTTTAGTATTCAGCACAGTGTTACGTTGTCTCGTGCTGTTTCATATTTGTTTTGGTGCTCTGCTCTGATTGGCTCAGTAACTCATCTATAGTGACAAAATGTGACTTTAAATCTTGTTTCACTGGGAGGACACCAAAACTCAAGGGGGTAGAAGAGTATGTAAGGTGTTACCTGGGATGATATAAAACTCCTAATGTCCTAAATCGAGTAGCCAAGAGCTCTTGAAATAAAAAAGACAGGACTCACTTCATCAATTCATTAGACTAGATTCTTATCTAAAAATGGACTGTTCAGATGGTAACTGCTGAGTCAGACAGGGACAAAGTACAGGAACAGACAAACAGCCTTACCCATCCTTATTAACATCAGTAGCAGCCACTGAGTGTCCAAAGTAAGCAGCCATCTATGAGACACAGAAGAAAGAAACAGAAAATACAATAGTTAAAACAATGAGCTTCAAAGGGCCAGATCAGTGTTGTGTCAAACATTAAGTTTATCAAATTAAAATCACACATTAAAAAATCTTGTGCTGTAAATCCAGTGGAAAGATCTATTTTTCTTTCTATGAAGAACTTAATTGACCATCCTCCAAAACGTTCATGATATCATGTATTCAGTGACTCAAAATATTATACTGAGCTAATGTCTTGCTTGTCATGTCATGTGTCTCATATCCAATAAAAATCCAGATGTGATATTACACCTCTGATTACACTTAGCCACATGTGTGCCTCTGCATGGACCAGATCATAAATCTGATAGCACATCTTTATTTATTATTCTTCCGTACGTTTTTTGGCCGCTTTCAACTGCTCTATACTTTGCTTGAACATGCTTGAACATGCTTGACATATTAAAACATTGAATCAATAGTGCCACCATGTGGTCAGTTATTAAATGTTTTGCGTTTTGGCTAATAACTATTAGCCATTTGGCCATTAGCCATTTTGACTAATAACTATTAGCCAAAACGCAAAACATTTAATAACTGACCACATGGTGGCGCTATTGATGATCGGTAAGTCCTATCAAAAAGCTCTTTGGTCAGGATGTTCCTTTGATGATGCTGATTAGAATGATATAGGCCGAGCCCATTTGCATCTATATAAATTTTCCCCATTTTGTTTTTTTCATAAACATATGTTTTGCCTATGTCGGAACATATTTCATCCAATCTTCATCAAACTTGGTACATACGATATTTAGATGACCCTGAACAAGACTTATTCATTTGTTTTCAGATATCATGTACCGTTTGTCTGTTATTGGCTTTTGGAGACGTGGCCTAATGCATTTAATGGCCAATAACTCCTCAATTATTAATCGGATCGCAACCAAATTTGGGGATGTTGTACACAACGTGACCTTACAGAAGTGTGTAAAATTTCACAAAATTCTGCCAAAACGGGGTGCTAAAGTCACCTTATAACATGATATTTCTGCAATTCTGTTGTCTTTAATGGAATGAAACTTAATGGACAGGCTTTCCATGAGAATCTGCACGACATACTGATTCGTGGCAGCAATAGAGCCACCTTGTGGTCATGAATAAAACAGCACCATACTACTTATTATCTACCAAATCTCTATATTCTTATCTTGTAAGTTATTCTTTGGTAGACACCATTGTAGCAGATAAACACAGCATCTTGTGCGTGTTTACTCTTTGGTAGAGGAGGTATGACGCCACTGACATGTGACCAAATGGAAAAGTCTGTTACTTTGATTAAATTACAGATTTCTCTGGGTTTGAAAATTAATGGAAACATTTGGGATAATGTAAGTACACAATTCAACAAACTCTTTAACTATGGTGTAGTTGTTTTTAGAAATTTTAATTTGGAATTATTATGTATTATACCTTTAAAGCTAACACATCCAAAACACACAGTGTAATGCAACACATGGGATGATTTATGTGTTGAAACCAATTGAGCCTTAGACCTTTTCAAGATCTGGCTGGTTTGAACAAGTGGATTTCAGTGCTTTTTGGATGCATTAGCTTTTTTGATATCCAATAGCTAGTAGATCCATGCATGCATTGACGTTGAATGTACATTGTCAGCAGATTTGGATCATGTCATTTTGATTTGACTAAGTATAAGATGATCATCTTCCAGCAAACTACACAAGGCTGATGTCTTTAATCATCTCAAGAGATACAATTTTGTGACTGACTCTGACTTTTAACCTCCTTGTGTTGGTCTTTAATGAGAAGCAATAAAGCTTTTTTATTACATTTCTCAGTTCTTCAAAGCAACTAATAGGTTGTTTTGAAAGTATTTAAAACTTTCTTTTGAAAGTATGTCAGCAAGGGGAAGCATGCCATCTACATGCTTCCCTTTGGTGACATCATTCACAATTTGGTATGAACTTTCATTGCTACACTGATGATACACAGCTATATGTACCAAATGACTTTTCACAGTTCCTAAATTTACAGGCATGTCTTTCAGATTAAAAAAATGGATGGATACAAACGTTCTGCTGTTAAATGCTGATAAAACAGAGCTATTAGTTATTAGATCAGCCAAACATGAACATCAGCACGAGTACTTGAGTGTCAATATTGATGACTGCATAATCTCTGAAAACTCAACCATCAAAAACCTTGGAGTGATTTTTGATTCCCATCTCACATTCCGGTCCCAAGGCTGTTACCAAGATAGCATTCTTCCATCTCAATAATATTGCCAAAATCAGATCTATGCTATCACTGTGTGAGGCTGAAACATTAATCCATGCATTTATATCCTCCATACTTGATTATTGTTATGTACTGTTTTCTGGTCTTCTTACTTGTTCCACTAGAAGCCTAGAATTTTGACAAAATCCAGAAAATTTGACAATTTTCACTGGTTACCGGTGCAAGCTAGAGCTCATTTTAAGGTTCTTCTTTTAACTTATAAGGCCCTGTGTGGTCTTGCACCACCTTACCTAGCAAAACTAATTACACCATATACACCAGCACGCCCCCTTCGTTCTCTCAATGCTGGCCTCCTGGTCACTCCTTCATTTAACAAAAAATCAGTTGGCTTCAGAGCTTTTTCCTACCGCACCCATCTCTGGAATGGCCTTCCATTACATGTCAAAGAAGCGAAAATCTTTAAATCAAGACTGAAAACCCACCTTTATTCATTACATTAAAGCCTCCCCTAAAACTTAGCACCTTTCAACATCTATTTAACATTGATGTTTTTTAATGTGGTCTTTAATGTGGCTGATTCACTTTCATTTTTATTGTACATTGACTATTGTATGTTGTCCTTTTAAATTTTAAAAGTACATTCACTATAACTTGTTGGGCCTATCACCTTTTAACATCTATGGTTGTTCCACTTTAATTTTTATTATTGTAAAATGATTGATGATTGTTCTGTGAAGCGTGTTGGGACCATGTTGCATGGTGATTCTACACTTTAAATAAATAAAATTGAAATTGAATTGAAATTATAACAGAATGACAGGAGTCAGTAATTTCCAAGACATAAATGAAATGTGAGAGAGCGCGAGCAGAAAAGAGCTTTTGAAAAAGGCTTGACACAGAGGTTCAAAGAGAAAGAGAAAGGAGAAACAGGAAATTGATAAAAGAGAAGCTGTTGGGTTTAGAGGGCAAGTTATGGAAGACAGACAGGAAAGTGAAGAGGAACTCTGTCATTAACTCTGGTGATGATAACCTCTATTCCTCCCCTCCTTGTTTCAATAGCCATCTTCCTTCTTCTCACAACGCCTGCCCACCTCCATCTCACTCACTCTTCTTCTCATCCTTCTGTAATTCTCCTCCATGTCAGTATTTGGGAAAGGTAGTTTGAAAACAGCTAGCAATTTGCAATGTCAAGAGAATTCTATATTTTGACTTCAGTTTACATGCTCTTATACACGTTGAGAGGTTTGAATTGCTAGTATTCTGACACCTTTTGAAAACAATCACAATAAAAAAAGAATAAGATTAAGACTGCTTTAATGACTGAAAAGCTGACATGTCAAAGATCATTTGAAATGTGTGCTATAGGGAGCACAGATGCTTACATATATTGTGGGGTTTTTTTGAAAATAAAAGAAGAGCAGCCCAATAGAACTAATCATTACGAAACATGTTCCAGTTTCTGCTTGTATAAGAATAATTGATTGAATAATTGATTATTGAGAATAATCAAATTAAAGTGAAATTTACAGACCACCACCACTTGTTATATGTCTTTTGTACGTGAAAGTTAGACTGTGTGTTCTGAGTAAAGGGGCTGGTATACTCTCTCAGACATGCTTGTTGGATAGACAAATAGTTTAGGAAACCCCTTTCCCCCATACTTTTCCCACATTGGATTTTTCATTTTTCTATTTCTGCCACTTTTTGAGTGTCACAACTGACTGCTACACCAAGAATACCTTCTAGGAGAGACTGTCTGAAAATATGCATGTATGCATATCATATCCCCTTTCCTTCTGTATGCCTTTGAGTGTCGCTGTTTGTAACATCAAGCATAAACTGACCCTAAGCGGCTCGCTATATTATGTCTCCAGCAGTGGAGAAAATGGTCTGTTATGCAGCACTCTGGACAGAGTTATTTTCTTCATCCGATCAGAGTTGGTTTCAGTTTGGCGTGTGCTGCAGTGTGTGTTAGTTGGGTTGTTGCTCCATTCATTTAATAATAGCAGTTTTATTTCACAAAATACTTCAATGGAAAGCTAATTTTCAAAATTCAATATGCAGACACTTGTCTTAGCTGGATAAGATTACTCTAATGTGTGTGCACTTTACACTACTGCACTGTGTCCTTGTGTCTCTTTTTCACTTTTTTTCATTTCATTCATCAACATAACGTATAATCATTTATTTTTCTGGATCTCTATCTGTGACTGTCTGGAATCTGTGATTCAAAGATAAGAATCACAATTATAATGTGAAACAGTTTTCCTCACCACTAGTTATTATTTTTCTTTTGTTTTTCAAACGCATATGTGGGCTGTGTTTTTTTCCACACAGCGCTGACATCAGTAAGTATACAACCTCATGCAGATATGGTTAACTGCCTATTGTCTTCCAGCTCACCTGGGTTCCTGTGAAGTTGACCATAGACTCCATGTTGAGGCCATTGAAGATGTTCACCTAAAACATCAAATACAACAGCTGAACTCTACACAAACCACTTCAAGGATTCAGCATTAGCAGTTGCATTACAGTTTTAAAACTGTCAGACTCAGTACTCTTAGAGTCACTGTTACAAGAGTAAAGTGTTTTCTGCACTGGTCAAACAGTCACCATCTACAATCACTATTTGACCAGCTACATAGATGTCTAGGATGAGACAGGATATCACAATGATATGGGTACATGTGTGTGAGTACACTATGTGGTGTATACAGAGTACACTTAACACTTACATAGCCCAGTGCCTTCTCTCCCCTGGGTACTCCAGTCACGTAATCTATGAAGGTGAGAAAACACAGACTTAATTCTGACTAGTTTAGTTAGCATCTAATGTATCTCTATCTGAATTTACATGAAGCATTTTATTAAATTACCATGAAATTATCACTGAAACAGACTACTCAGAATAATGTACAGAGCAATGCAGTGAGTGTACTGTTATGCAGTGTAATGCAAGGCAATGTAGTGTAGTGCAGTGCAGTCTAGTGCAGTGTAGTGTAATGCACTGGACTATAATGCAGTGTAGTTTAGTGCAGTACATTGCAGTGCAGTGTAGTTTAGTGCAGAGCAGTGTAGATGGATAGTTTATTTGCCCTCAAGGAGGTCTTTGGATTAGACCAGCATCTGTGGCCGGCTGCACTGTGCATTATGCTCCCTTATACCAGGGTCTGGGTGAATACTTTTTTCCACTTGGCTGGCAGGTGGTGTTAAAACCGTTTATAATACATGTAGTTCAGCTCAATTAATTTAATTAATTCATCCACTACCCAACCTGTAATCATAGCAACAATACAGAGCACAGCTGTCAAAAGCTTACTCGTTACGAAGTTTTGAAGAATGGGATACAGCAGAGGAAAAAGAAATGGAGGAAAGAAACCAAGCAAAAAATGGTACAAGGAACCGACACCCGAAGATCTTAAAATGAAAGATAAGATTTTTTTTTAAAAAAGGCGACAAAATGGCAGTTAATATATTGAGACTTTCTCTACTAAAAATAAAAGAACACTGATTTGATTATGCTTAATGATACTTTTGATTTTGTTGGGCCTAAACTTTGTGGTCAGACAAAGGCAGGCCTAGTTGTAAACTCTGAAGCCTAACCACAAGGACACCTTTGTCCTTTAATCTCTGAAACAAATGCCAAAAGGCTGCTCACACAGACTACAACTCCCAGCCTGTCCTGCAGTTTGCACCTTGATGTGAGATCTGGGAGAGCCCCAAACTCTCGTTTCTCATTAGCAGAGACGCCAACACCACAGGGAGTTACCTGAGCTGTAAGTACCAGCTGCACAGATGCACCCATTACTTTTCCATTGTTCCTGCAGTTTAGCAGGAAGCTTAGCTTTCCCGGTGAGAAAGTTTTTTTAAGGACATAACCAATCTCTTGTGCAAGTGTATCTCCCCCTGCCAAGTGTGAGGATCCTCCCTTCTCCCTGTGTTCAACCAAGCACAATTATCAGATCTGAAGAAGAGACCTCTGTTGCAACCCAGTGCTCTCCTGTTTTGCCTGTAGAAGTAGGAAAAAGGCTTACTTGGGACTGCTGTGTATTGTGCCACTGCGAGGAAGAAAGCAGGTTGGCTTGTCGGTCAGCAGTTCAGACAACATGTGTTACAGACTACTACTACTGTACATACATGCGCTTTTTTTGTGACAAAGCAATTACTGCTCTCCCTCCATGATTTATCCAGCATTTTTTCTATTTTCTCTCTCCTGTTACTAACCAGTTTACATGCACATAAACATCCCTTTGTACATCTGGTGGGTAGACCAAAGGTGGGGCTTAGCCCATCCACACACACATATCGAACAGAGCAGACGACATTGAACCAGCTGAAGTAAAAAATGTTACTCAAGTTGAGGACAACTACATTCATTACATTATATTACACCACTGCCAATTTTGTCCATATGATCCTAAATCCATCAAGGTTAACCTCAGTGCCCAGGACAGACTCATCAAACCAAGACTCAGTCAAAGCAAAGCTAGATGTCTCCCTGAACAATGCCTCCATGAGACATTTAGGATGTAGCAAGTCCAGTTTATTTTTCAATGACTGGACATTTAAAGAATGATTAAGGGTAGTGGAGCTTGCAGTGCAGTGTAGTATAGTACAGTACAGTGCATTTTGGTGCAGTGCAGTGCAGTTTAGTTGAGTACAGTTCAGTGCTCTGCAGTGTAGTGTGAGGTAGTGTAGTGCAGTGCAGTGTAGTGCATTTTAGTGCAATGTATTGTAGCGTAGTGTTGTGCACTGCAATGTAATGCAGTACGGGGCAGTGCAGTACAGTGCATTGTAGTGCAGTGTAGTGCAGTGCAGTTCAGTGTAGTGTAATACAGTGCAGTGTAGTTTAGTGCACTGTAGTGCAGTGCATTTCAGCGTGGTGTTGTATAGTGCAGTGTAGTGCAGTGCAGTGCAGTGTTTTGTCGTGTATTTCAGTGTCATGAAGTACAGTGTAGTGTACTGTAATGCAGGAGTGGTAAAAGCATCATCACTAACAACAGCCATCTCCATTCTTACCTTCCTTTCCATCATCATTGAAGTCTCCAATTGTCACAGAGTATCCTGGTCAACACAGAGAGATGTGGATTCACTCAGTAAAACTACATACAACATGTTCTTCAAATAACTCTTATATTATTTGAATGTTCTTGGTGGGTACAGTCTTAAATAGAACTCACTATGTATTGTTATTTTTTGAAAGAACAATAACAACTGTAATTTAAATGTTATATACATACATACACGTAGATCATGTGTTTAAAATGATGAAACAGCCTGTCTGTCCTTATATATTCCCAATATTTTGTTTGGTATAAAAGATAAACCTTCACCTCAACCTGCATGAAAGTACCAAACTATTGCTGTATTTATATTATTAATATAAAGATAAGATATTTACATTTTAAATATCCACTGGATCCAAATATGAACTTTAAGAAACATGTTAAAAAAATAGTTGAAACCATAAAGTACAACTTAGCAAATTTTAGACATATTAGAAATGGTCTCTCTTCAGATGCAGCAAAGATATTTATGCATGCTATGATTCTTTCAAATATGTCTTATTGCACCACACGTTGATGGGAGCAGGCTGCAGAAACAGCCATAAGACCTCTTGAGTCCTTATACAAACAAACTCTAAAAACTCTGGACAAAAAGCCAATGCATTTCCATCACTGTAGGGTACTGGAAAAATATCATTTACTGAGCTTTGAGACATTTAGATTATTCTCAGATTTGTGCCTGGTTTATAAAAAATTTCAATGGTTCACTCCTTCACTATGTGACTTTGTGTGTTCTCGCTCAGTGAGTTATAATAGATCACAGAATATACTTTATACAAGATTATATTATACCATTCTGTTGCACTGCATGTGGGCAAGTAGCTTTCTCTATGAAAGCCACAACTCAGTGGAATGCCCTATCTGATGATATGAAGAGCTGCAGTTCCATCAGGACATTCAAAACCAAATTTAAAAATCTGCTAAAAACAACTCAGCTCTGTAACCACTCACTCTGAATTTCATCTCATGGTCTTCTGATGAATGCAAATAATCTTGCATTTATTTAACAAGCTTACACTGTTAATTTATAGTTGACATTGTGAGTGTATGTGATGTGCTATTGTGTGTACCTTTGTATTTTGTATCATGTGATTATACTGTGTGTTTTGTACTGGTATGTTATAATTGTGACCTGTCTGAAGGACTGCAGATGAAAATTAGCTATAAATTATAAATATAAAATGCATTACATCACATGGTAACATTTACGTTAAACACTGTACATGGTCCCAACAACAGAACAACAAATTTAGTTAAATATTCAAAAATCACACAGTAAAAATGGAACCTAATCTTTGTTCAACTGAGACAAATATTTTAATTAAGGTTGACGGATTTGATGACAGTATCTATTTGCAGTTTTTTTAACCATTATTACGATTTTTATTATTAGTGACACGGGGTATCGCACGAGTCACTACGCTCCATAGCTATGCAATAGCAATGGAGCGTAGTGACTCGCCCGAGTCACTATTGTTATTCGTCATGTTTCTTCCACTTCTTATTATTCCTCTTCCGTACAAGATTTCGGCGCGTAACTTTGAGAAAACCCATGCGAATTATACATCAAAACATTCGGCTCGTTCGGGAATGGTGTGCTATGACTTTTGGTGAAGAAATTGAAATTTTGACTTACGTCGCGAAAAACTGCGAAAAATTTCCCATAGGAAATGAATGGGGAGGGGTCAAAAAATGTCCACATTTTAGGGGCAATTTCAAGCTTCAACTACTTCGCCATACTTTGAGCTACAGACTTCATTCAAACTTTAAAATGTTCACAAAGTTGTCAGCTATTAAACTTGTATTCAACTTTTTGAGTATATTTTATACTTTTTGATCTGTGACTTTTTAAGTTTCATGTGCAATTTTAGATAAATTGAGTCTAACATTAGTGTGTATTGCTGGAATGTTCAGTGCTAGAGTGTGTGATGTCATCGCTTAGAGTGGAAGAAGCTATTTATATTTTTCTGATAAATCGTCCTTTCAGTCACATGTTTTGGTCTACATAAATAATTTTTTCCACAGTAGTAGGCACACTTGTGCTCTGTCATTTAAATCACCAACCGTAGCTCAGACACAAACAGAATTTGAACTGTCAGCCCTTTTGTGAAGGGTTTACCGGCCAACTGTCCCATAGACTCCCATATTAATTAAGGAGGAGATTTCAGGAGAAGAGCTGAACTGACACCCTTTTTTCTCTCGCTCTCCTGTCAACATTTTTGAGTCTAGGGACTCACCAATATTGTGCAGAAAGATCTTGTGGTGGTCCTGGTCTGCTCAAATTTCTGATAGGACTTACGGTTCCTTCACAAAAATGCCTTTTTTGACAGGCTCACGGAGCTAACATTTTTAGCTACTTTGACAAATTTACACACCAACACACACACACGCGCGTACGAGGACGCACACATGCACGGGTTGCCATGGGGAGCAGAGTAAATCTCTGTGTATGTGTGTGGGGCTGCATGTGGGCGTGCCTGCGGGCGTGCATGTGAGTGTCCCGGTGTGTGCGAAGCTATGTGCTAGCTAATCTGCCTGAATCAGAGGGTGCTGCCAACCACAGAGTCAACTGTCATCTGATTGAGGTAAGTGAATATTTTTCTCTTCAACTTTGTTATCTTAGTAGCATTAGCCTACATTATTCTTGAATCTAGACATTATTCTCATATTTTTGGGAATAAATTATTAATATGTACAAAAAATATACAGTCGGTGCTGAGCAAGAACACTATACATATAGCTAAACTGTGATTCAGTGTGCTGTCAACGTCCATTAAAGTGCTGAGTTTGCTTCTGTCACGTTCAGAGTGATGTGAAAAGTGTTTGAGGACATCATTTATATGAATTGTATCGAGATAGACCGTCTCTGTTTAAAAGTAAGGTCCGTTTTGTTTACGTTAACTGAAAATAGCCGCGCTATATAGCAGCGCCAGACTCCTTTTAAAAAAACACACATTTAAGATGGTAAGGTAACGGGAGGTGCTGCTGTAGCGCAGCTAGCTGCTTAGTCTGTGTGTGTGACTGGGTGAGTTGCAGCGGTTGAAGAAGTTATCAGATCCCTTCGTGAAGCAAAGTACCTCACATTAATGCCAAAAAGAGACTGTGTGGTAGATCTGTGCTCTGCTAAGTAAATTTAGTCTTTCTGTCAAAGGAGTCTGGTGTATTTGAACGGCAGTGAGGCTCACTGGCCAAACAGGTAGATGATATCACAGATTAAAACTGACCTTTGTGCTGTAAATACTGTTAGTGTAGTAACGTAATGCTGTTGGTTGAAGAAGTATTCAGATTATTTTATTACAAGTAAAAGTCCGCAATGAGAAATCCTTTTCGGTGAGATAAAAAAACACCTTCTTTTACTGTTCATATAAACACCCGACTTAAAATTACACACCCGGAGAACTACGTATATATTGCTTCATATCTATATTATACTATCTATTGGACTATATACATACAGTCAAGCCTGAAATGATTCATACCCTTTGCAGGAAATTTTGTCTTAAAGTTACTTTTATTCAAGCATATTATTTTGACTGGAAAATAAAAGCTGAGAAATATTTATTTCCACACGATGCCTCTTTTACATCCTCTTATTATCTTCTGATAGACGCTGGTTGAATAATATATACATATATATATATATATATATATATATATATATATATATATATATAGTAAGGAGCATTTACAAATGTAATGTAAGGATGAGTTTAATTTGAGTTAATTCATGCTACCATAATGTTGTCTGTCTTACTGATTTCTTTGTTTTTGTGTATTTTCAGAGAACATACAAGACGATCACCTTGCAGCCAAATTTCCCTCCATTTGTCTGTCCCATAAGAGACATCTCACTTCTGCTGCTCCTCCTAAAGTTTCTGTCATTTTGTCCATGTAAAAGGTTTTTATGGGGCAGTTTCTCTTATCTCTTATCTCTCTTGAGGGTGAAAGGGCAGATTGTCATATAAATAAACACATGAAAAACAACTGTTGGTCTAAGGTGTGTTCTGTTTCAATATTTGAAATGTATTAAGAAATGTATTCATAATGTACAGATGTGCTCCTGGTGATGTAGAAAACCCATAAATTATATTTATTATGTACATGTTGTGACTCCACATCATGACTTAAAAGTCAATGTAATATATAGTATTATTAGAATTATATATATGTTTATATATATTTTCATGTTTCAAACACACTAAGTGTAATTATTGATCAGCACTAATAATTAACGGCCATACCATTGAAATCATAACAGAGCATCAATGACACAAATACCATCAGCTCCTCCCTGATAAGTGCACAGACTAAGGACTGGGGATTTTGTCACCCTTAACTTCTATTGAAAGCACATTAGGAATACATCTAACGAGGAGGAATGATTACTTTAAGACAGGCTATCATGTGTTCTCATTAACACAGCTGTGAGCGGAAATCAAAAAGTTGAAAGAAAAAGAAAGAAAAAGGTGTGTGATTGTGTGGTTACCTAGGTAACTGTCATCATACTGAGCGCTGGCTGACTTGGTGGCCAGGGTGTTTCCATAGGGCGTGATGTACCCTTGGTTGAATCTGGTAAAAATCTCAGAGACATCATCGGAAATCAGCTGGCCTGAAGAGAAAGGAAGAGGACATTAGAGAAGCAGAGCAGAACAAAAAAGAGAACAAGGAGAGAAGAACCCAAGGAGAAAACAGAGGTGAACAAAAGAAAACAAGGTGAGAAGTGACAAAAACAAGGACAGAAAGAAGAAAACCAAGAGAGGACATGATAGAACAAAAGAGAACAAGGAGAAGAAAAATAAAGAGAACAAGGAGAAATATAAGGATAGAAAAAAAGGAGAATAAGAGAGGAGAGCAGAAGTGGAGGGAGGAGGAAGAGCAGAACAGTTAAGAACAGAAGAAAGTAAAAAGCAGATAAAGAACATATGATTTTATGTGAGTATGTTTACCAGTCGATACACTTTGGTTTAGAAAAAACACACATATGTTGTAATTAGATGACTCACACACACACAGACACAGTGGTAACAACTGAATAATCAGAAACAGAGCTGTGTGTGAGAGTATGTGAGTTGCGAGGTTTGTTGCAAGTGTTGACTCAACAGGAAACAATAATTAGGCTAACACACCCCAGGAAGAACTTCACCATGACGGTAGAGAGATGGAGGGAGGAAATGAGTGAGACTGACTCAGTGTTCAAGCTATACAGCCGTATTCTGTGTCACACCCTTTAATGTCAGACAACTAGACAAACATGGATTACAACACACACCCTGTCTGAAGCCTAACCAGCCTGGATATTACCTGCTTACTAAAACCTTAAGGTGATGATGATGCATGTTTAGCCCAGTGTGTCCAGTGTCACAACAGCAGAAACATGATTTTAGATTCTTTTTCTGTATGTGCCTCCCTAATCCCCACAGGAGGCTGAACCCACAATAACACAACACACCCTGCTCATGCTGATTAAGCAGCATTTAAAACGACCAACACACACCAGCCCTGCCAAACAACACTGCCCTATCAGTGATCTGTTGTGTACGTTTTATATTAGGGTCTTTATCTTTTTATACTATAGCAGGGCTTCCAACTGGAGATTCAACTTTGAGCTCTCTCTCTTAATCCGTTGTCCGTCTCTCTCTCTCTCTCTCTACACACACACACACACACACACACACACACATATATACATATACATACATATATACATACATACATATATACATATATATACATATATATATATATATATATATATATATATATATATATATATATATATATATATATATATACACACACACCCATATGTAGTCATTTTGCAAGATTTTGAGTATAAATTATACAGACTTTTTTCTTATTTTTTTAGTTTTAATATACCAAACTTGATTAAAAAAAACAACATTACAATTACCATCTCAATCAATTCCTTAGGCCAAAATTATATAGAAAAATTGGGTCATTTGTCTATGTATGATGTCTTGTTCAAAAGTTATGTTGATTTTCAATTTTCGCCAGAAATCCAAGATGGCCGCCAAACAGACCCATGAGGCAATTTTTCGTGTTGGGAACATGGAAATTTGTTTACGACACACCTTGAGGATTACAAATAACTAAGTTAGAAAAATATATCAGTCAAGTGCATGTGGACCAAATGGGAAATGTCCTAAATAGTCTAGTAGGAAGGGGGCTTCCTATTAGACTATTTAGGGCATTTCCCATTTTTTGGTTTAGGGCAGGGATCTTTTTGTCAGGCGAGCAGTTCATACTGTGTGGCTCAGACGCACTAACAAGCTTGACAAATTCATTTTCTGCAGCATCGTCTAAAAGCCGCTTATACACTATGCATTCTTATGTAGTTATAATTACAGGCAATAGACTGTTAAAAAACACACAGTAGTGATCGGAGACAGGGATATGAGACATGGAAACATTATCAATGGTCAAACCTTTTGATACTACTAAATCAAGTGTGTTGAGTAGATTCAGGAATTCCATAGCCTTTGAGTCAGCAGTGTTGTTAATGTGAATGTTAAAATCTCCATTTAAAATTATTTCGTATTTGGTGATGATAAAAGCAGTCAGCTCAGAGAATTCTGGGACAAATAGTACTATGTGTCTTGGCGGCCTGTAGAATGTAACAATAAGTACAGCTGGTTCAGTCCTAAGGACAGGGTACAGCTGAGCTTTTTTGAGTAAATAGTGGCAATTCCACCCTCTCTTTTTTCCTGTAGAGGTAGCAAAACAACCTACCAGCACCTTTAAAGCTCACTAATTTTATCTCATCTGTTTAATTTGTACAAAAAACAAAGTTTTGGCCATCATTTCCATAAGTTATGGAAACACTGAACTCAGTGAGTTAATTCCTGATAAATGGCACTGAACATGGCATTATTGCTAAAACACTAACTGTCAGCACAAGAAATGCAAGCAGTGAGATGATCAGACAGGTTGTAAAAAAACCAACAGTTAATCCAGACTATTTGGTGGCCTACAGGTTAAGATACATGCCACATGACCAGAGCATAAATCCCACCTTGTTTATATTCATGTTGACTAGCTAATGATAGTAATAGTTATACTTCTTTGCGTGTTAATACCACCAATTGTCAGTGGAATCAGCGGCAGGGATATATATCATGTCTCAAACATCTTTATGCAAGTGCAATCAATACAAACAGAGGGCATACCCATGAAGACATTGCTCATAGTACTACAAGTGGTGACAAACTGCACAGGGTAGCTTGAATGTTATGTGTATAATGTTATTATAATTGATAGAAACAATGGCTAAAACTATGCAAAAAATTAAAGTTGTAATGCCACAGGGTCTCCTTTCTCCTTTTACCGAGACAAAGTGAGTATAGAGAGATAGAATGTGAATGGAACTGGCTGGCTTCCTTCTTACATCCTTTTAACTTTTAGATACCAAACTTGTTTTAAGACTGCAACAACACACACACAAACACACGTGCACACACACACAGTGTAAGACTCACCCTGCCAGTAGAAGCTGCCAGGTCCACCCACCACCACTCTGTTGTTTTTCTGCAACACATAAAGAAACAGGGAAAAAGGGAGAATTTTATTTTATTTACTTCTTATTTGGCCCCTTGAGTCAGTACAGAACTAATTCTTCTACCCAGAGGTGTTAGAGACTCACGGCTGATACCATCACCTCCAGAACCACACACAACATGCACTGCTGGTCCGGGATCACAAATCAATTAAAGCTGCGAGCAGCGTTGGACAGGCTTTCGCTCCACGCATACACCGGGATGCGACGCCATCCGAGGGCGTCCGTCACACTCGCATGGATGTCTGGGGACCTGGTCTAAGGGGTGTGACTCGGCAGCCATGTTAAGTGCAGTGCAGATAGGAGCATGTACAGTAAAGTATTGTGGCCCTTTAGTGTAATCAATATGTAGAAAACTTGTGATGAGTTGTAAAAGATGATGTGTAAAAGAAATGAGCGTCCTAATTTTCCTCAAGTCCATGTTAGGAAAAGTAAAGACTTTTAAACCACATCACTGGATAAAAGTTAGATTGAAATGTGTACTATGAAGTGTGCAGAGACAAGAAGAAATTGCAGGTAGACACAGAGAAAGAGTCGTATATTTCAATGGTCAGTGAGTTAGAAAACTTTGACTTTGGTCAAATTCGACTTAAAATATCATAATTTTGTAGGAATTTTCGCCACGAGTCCACTGGTACAGGCTTGAAAGTTGTGTGACTTATGGGGAGCTGGCATGCTCAGGGAAAGCCTCTCCCTTTGAAACACATTATAAGTGGAAATGTCATTCATCGACTTTGAGGTCAGATATTAAGAAAACCCTTTTTAACAACTTTGGTTCAGCACAGTCTCGTGAGTGGTATATCAAAATTTGAAGCCAATGACATGAATGCCCTAGGTGGATTTTTTGTTTGTAGCTGGAAATTATCGGAAATTATCAAAAATTATCAAAAAATCTGACATTTGTGTGCATTTTGTGGATTTCTTGTTGGATTTAGGTTTGGGGTGTCAGTGTATGATTTGTAGGTCTTGAGGAGATGAACAACTTAGTGTTGGTTCCATCTCTCTACGACATTCCTACGGGCCATAGCGGCCGAAATAGCACCTAGGTGGTGCTAGCGAGTACTTTTGGGGTGGGGGGGGGGGGTAATTTTTATATATTATCAAATTTTTTCGCTGGACCTGACGTACTTTCCAAATTTGGTGAGTTTTTGAGCATGTTTAGGGGGTCAAATTAAGCGCTGAAGTGGTGTAATAATAAAGAAAGAAACCAAACGTGCGGGAAACCTATTGCTCTATCGCCCTTATTTTTCCGCGACTTCAACCCTGAAATTGATCCCCTAAACGTGCTCAAAAACTCACCATTTTTGGCATGCACATCCAGTTCTGCGAAAAATCTGATAATCTGTAAAAAGTTACCCCCCCCCCCCCCCCCCCCCCCCCATGCCCAGAAAGTACTCCACAGTGCCACCTAGGTGTCTATTTCGACACTGACACCCCAGACCTAAATCCAACAGGAAATCCGCAGTTCATGAAAATTCATGAAAATGCATGAAAATGGCCATTTTGGGGTCCGCGCCAGAGCTATCTCCTTCTAGGGCATTCATGTTATTGGCTTCAGAAGACTGTGCTGAACAAAAGTTATTAAAAACTTTGTAATAACTCGTATGGATTAGATTTTATGGCCCTATAAAGTCACTGAGTGAAATTCAACTTACAATGCATTTCAATAGGAGAGGCATTCCCTTAGCATGCCCCCTCTCTCTCAATTAAGAGCTGCCGTCTAAACTATAAGTCACACGACTTTCAAACCTGTACCAGTGGACTACAAAACACAAATTCCTACAAAACACATATATTTTTCGGCCAAAAGTCAAGTTCTCTATGTACTTCTTTACACAGGAGAAGAACTCTTCTCTCATGCTCCTCCAGCAGGCAGAAGTGGGAGGAGTCAACAGCTAACTGCAGCTCAAAGGGACACATGCAATGAGGCTGCCTGATTAGTAGTACAGTGCTGTAGATAAATAAACATAACTACATTTTGAAGCTTTGTACTGCAGTTTTTCCTTTATTATATCCCCAGCATCTAGCTCTTTGATTACTCTCCAGTGAAATATATGACTATTCCTCTGTCTCCACCTGCACTTACTTCTTGTCTCTACACAAACAATTTTGGCTTCACTCACCCTATCCAATCAAATATATGACTACTTCTCTGTCTAGTGGCAGGTTCTCATTGTCTCTGCACACCTGAAAAATGATGATGATTGATGAAAATTATAAAATTGATTTTTTTTACATGCAAACTTATCAGAAGCTTTCAGTATTTTATACACATTTTAATCACACTTTTATCAGGTCATGTGGGTCAAAAGTCTTTACTTTCCTACAAATGCACTTGATAAAAATTAGGAAATTAATTAAAAATTAATTTCTTTTAAACACAAACTCATCACAACTGTAATTTTAATATTAATTGAAATTACAGTAAAGGGTCCAAAATTTGTATACTTTCCCTTACAGTGGTGTGAGCCACATACACGTCTTCCTCACACTGCTGAGATTTCATATTTCACTGTGACAGGGGAAGTTGCTGTGATTTTAATGTACGTGCTCCTATCTGCACCGTACTTCACCTGTTTTTTAAGTCACCACCGTCAGCCCAAGTCCAGAGACATCTACGGAAGTGTGATGGATGCCCTCGGACGCCACCAAGTCCCAGCGTGTGCGTGGGGCGAAGGCCCATCCAACGCTGTTTGCAGCTTTAATTAGGGCCTGAGCCCAAAGGGTGAAGACCCTATTGCAGGGGTCTCCAACACGTCACTCACGAGCTACCGGTAGCTCACGGCCTGTCTTCGAGTAGCTCGTCAAAGGGTTAATGAATCTGCATAAATTTGAAATCTTTGACAAGTCAAATTTGATTAGTCACACGACAAACTAACTTCGGTGTATATCCAGTCAAATTCATAGATGTCCCACCCCCTTCTTACACTAAGATAAATCATTATTTGCCTGTTACTTGTCAATCAAAACAGTTGCGCTGCTGTCAAGCTTGATGAGTCAGCCAGAGTGATGTGAGGTGGAGAGTAACCATGACCACAGCAGCAGGTACCCACAAAACTAAGAGCCTGAAGACCTACTACTTTCATGAAAAGTGGGAAACTGAGTTTTGTTTTACAGATGTAAATGACAAGTGTGTATGCCTGATTTGCGGCGCCAGCGTGTCAGTCGGTAAAAGATGCAACATGGAGCGTCATTACACCAAGGTCCACAACAACTTTTCACTGGACTTTCCTGAGGGTAGCAGTCTACAAAAGGAGAAGATAAAGGAGCTGAAAGCAATGCTTCAAAGACAACAGTCACTGTTCACCAGACCCAGGAAGAAGGCCAATGCAGCAACAGAGGCCTTGTTTAAAGTGGCGCACTTCTCAACAAAGCACAAAAAGCCCTTCACCAATGGCGGGATTGTAAAGGAGGCTATGGCCACGGTGGCTGAAACCTTATTCAGGGACCATAAAAGTAAGAGAAATTTTGTCTGCTATTGCAGATGTACAACTTGGTGCAAATACTGTGGCAAGAAGAGTGTCTGCGCTGTCTGTGGATGCAGTAAACCAGCTGGAATCAGACATGAACAAGACCAAATGGTTTTCAATTCAGTGTGATGAGTCAGTTGACTCCAGTGATACAGCTCAGCTAGCTGTGTTCATTCGCATGGTGTTTGATGACTTTTCAACTAAAGAAGAGTTTTTGACCTTACTTCCACTGAAAACCACAACCAGAGGAGTGGATATTTATAATGCAGTGAAAGACTACTTTGTACAAAAAAACGTCCCTGTTGAAAAACTTGTGTCTGTGACAACTGACGGAGCACCTGCAATGACGGGTCGTCACTCAGGATTTATTGCGCACTGCAAAGCGGATCCGGACTTCCCTACATTTCTGAAATATCACTGTATCATACATCAACAGGCATGCGCAAAAGTTATGGGATTTGACCATGTCATGGTGCCTGTTGTTAAGATCATCAACTCCATTCAAGCAAAGGCAAAGCTACACCGGAGCTTCAAGCTGTTCCTGGAGGAATGCTCTGCAGAGTACGGGGATCTCCTGCTCCACACTGAAGTCAGATGGCTCAGTCGCGGTAAGATAGTGCAGCGCTTTCTGTCTTTTGCTGGGTGAAATCAAGGCTTTTATGGAAACGAGGGAGGAAGACACCACCCTATTAACTGATGCAGAGTGGCTACTCGATCTTGCTTTTCTGACAGATGTAACGGAGAAAATTAACCACCTGAACTTACAGTTACAAGGCAAAGGTAAAAACATATCTGACATGATCAGTGCTGTTAAGGCGTTTAGTGCAAAACTGTCATTGTACATTCTGCAAGTTAAAAACAAATGTTTCCAAGTACTGTGATCTCTTGGCAAGGCTTGGACAGGACTTTGCAGACAGATTCAGTGACTTTGAGAAACTTGAGCCCTGTGTGACGTTTATGGCCAACCCCTTCATGAATGTGGACATCAGTGAGATTTCAGGACAGATGGCTGAACTTTTTTGTGTTGATCCTGTAGAAATGGAAATTGAGGTTATAAACCTTCAAAATAATGTGCAACTTAAGTCTCAGCAGCATTATGAGTATTTCCGGAGCTTGGTAGAACCAGCTAACTACAAGAATCTTCACCAAGCAGCTCTGAAAATGTGTGCTTTGTTTGGGTCTACATACCTATGTGAGTCAGCATTTTCTGACATGAATGTCATGAAATCAAAGTTCAGAACAAGACTGACAGATGAACATTTAAATGACTACATAAGAGTGAACCTAAGTGGCTACACTCCACCATACCCCTCCGTTGCTGACTCCATGCAGTGTCATCTCACTAAAAAAGACTGAATAAATACACACACACATACACACATATCTGCACATGAGAGACTGTGAGTACTATTGTGAAGTGATACAATGACATGTGGATAGATGACTAGTGAATAAGTAACAATATCTGTGTATTTGTAATTGCATTATTTTGTTTTGACAGCATTCAACTTTTCAGTTAATAATGTGAGATACACCTAAAAGAAATACAGAAATACTAAATGCAGATGGAGGTGAACTAAATGTTTTTTGTGATGGTTTAATACAAAATGTGAGTTGTGGACACCAGCATTCAGTTAATGTCCAGGCAAATAAGCTTATTTCAGTTTGTTTGGGTTGAAATAAGTTATGAGAATAAATGTATCAAAAATGAGTAGCTCTCGACCATTTTCATTTTGTTAATGTAGCTCTCAGAGGAAAAAAGGTTGGAGACCCCTGCCCTATTGTAACTGGTATGTTACTTTCTTCTTTCTTTCTTTCTTTCTTTATTATTATACCGCGACTTCTACCCTGAATTTGACCCCCTAAACATGCTCGAAAACTCACCAAATTTGGCACGTACGTCCCGTCCAGCGAAAATTTTGATAATATGTAAAAATTATCCTCCCCCCATGCCCGGAAACAGCTCTATAGCGCCACCTAGGTTTCATTTGGCCACTATGGCCTGTAGGAATGTCGTAGACAGACGCAACCAACACCAAATTGTTTGTCTCCTCAAGAGCTAAAAATCATACGCTGACACCCCAGACCTAAATCCAACAGGAAGTTCTCAGTTTGTTCATGAAAGTCCTTCAAAATTTCTGAATATGCCAATTTTGAGGTCGCAGCCACATCTATCTCCTCCGAAACCACTCATGGTTTTGGCTTCAGATTGTAATATATCGCTCACCAGACTGTCCTGAACCAAAGTTATTAAAAACTTTGTAATAACTGGTCTGTTTTCATAATATTGGCCTCCAAAGTTGGTGAGTTATTTTCAGATTATAATGGGTTTCAATGGGAGAGTCTTTCTCTCAGCAGGCACACGTGGCCTAATTAGAGACCTATTGTCTACACCATAAGTCAAAACGGTCCAAATGGCCAAAATTCAAGGCTGCTATGTACTTATTTAATCAGGAGTAGAACTATTCTCTTCTCTCCCCTCTGCTCTAGCCAGCTGGCTGCAGGAGGGGGTGGAGTCGACACCTGACACCAGCTCACACACACACACACACACACACGCAATGACAATGCCTGCTTAGTAATACAGTGCTGTAGATAAAGAAACATAACTACATTTTGAGGCTTTGTACTGCGGTTTTTCCTTTATTATATATGAAATACATGACTATTCCTCTGTGTCCACTTGCTATTACTCTTGTCTCTACATAACAAATTGTGCCTTCACTCACTCTCCATTCCAATACTTAAGTACTTCTCTGTGTCTGCCTGCGGTTTCTCATTTTTGCCTCTGCACACTTGATAGTACACATTTCAGTCAAACTTTTATCAGGTCACGTGGCTTACATGGCTTTCCTTTTTTTTTTTTTTTTTTTTTAAATGCACGTGATGAAAAGTAGAAAATTGATTTTGTAAAGAAGATTTATATTCTGTACACATCGTATATGTTTCTCTATTGTTTAATATGCAGACTCTTTCTTTGTTGCAGTTATCAACTATAAGTCCCGCCTACCTCTGTAGCAGACCGGAGTTTCTTGATCGTTGTCATATTAACAAGCAGGAGAGCAAGTGAGACGATATTACAGCGGTGTTACTCTAAGCCTTTTATTCAGCTGGTTGTGACAGTAAGTAAGTTTCCTTTCCTCTTGTAAGTTATGTTGTTTATGGTTAATTATTGTAGTTAATCAGCGGAGCAGGAGCTAACTCATATGACGATGCTAACTAAAGTAGCATGCTGTGTGCAGCTATACGATGTACTCTTATGAGCCGCAGTTTAAGTCTGTTAGCTGCTGCCTCGTCCAGCTCAGTGCATTTATAAGAGAAGCTGAATATTTTTCTTAGAAGTTATAATGTTGTTTCTCATCTCATTTGACAGCCATGTAAGACATGTGAGAAATGTGAATGACAGTGACGATGCACTGTATTGTAGTTATGAGTGATGTTTGGATATGTTATAGTCTTTATAAGTGGAGATTATATACATAACTACATGATTATTCAATAATATTGACAGGAGCAAAAAAGTCATGTTGTAAGTCGTGTCCATTCAAATACATGACTATTTCTCTGTCTGCCTACAGTTTCTCATTGTCTCTACACACTTGATTGTACACATTAAAATCTAACTTTTATCAGGTCATGTGGCTTACAAGTCTTTACTTTTTTAAAAATGCACCTGATGAAAAGTAGAAAATTGATTTATTTTGCACACAAACTTATCAGAAGCTTTCCGTGTATTTCAACGGAAATGACAGTACAGAGGCATAACACATGCATAATGTTGATGACACTGCCTTGATCCACACACACATCTCCTTTTGCAGAAATTTGTCATGCTCACACCGTTGACATTTGATGTTTCGCCATGACGGGGAGGTTGCTCTGACTTTACTGTACACGCTCCTATGTGCACCGAACTCTGCATGGCTGCTGAGTCACACACCTCGGACCAGGTCCACAGATGGAGAGACGCCCTCGGACGGCGCCGGGTCCCGGCGTGCGCGAGGGGCTCAGGCCCGTCCAACGCTGCTTGCAGCTTTAATTCTTCTCTATTATTGTTCCGAATCCAACACATTTTTGAGGACCTAAACGTGCTTGAAAACTCATGAAATTTTGCACAGTTGTCAGGACTGGTGAAAAGTTTGATATTTTATGGGTCTCACAATAAGGCGAGGCAAAATGGCTTGACAGCACCCCCTAGAAAATTAAGAAAATTGAGCCCCTCAACCCAGATTGTCGTAGAACAATGAAATTTGGTATGCTTATGTAACATGACGAGACGCACCAAAAAGTCTCTTGGACACATACCCTAAGTCCAAAAGGAAGTCAGCCATTTTATATCAAAGTTGCGATTTTTACAGTGATTTTTCCATTTCCAGCCCACATCTTCTCCTAGAGATTTTACCTCAGGAACTTGATATTCAGTCAGTATCAGCTACAGACATAGGAGATGAAAAGTTATTAAAACAGTTGTCATACAACATTCAAAGGGGGCGTGGCTGGGCAGCAAATTTTGATCCTTCGCCATGAAAATTGAAACAGCCATAACTCCATAACTCCATTACAGCCATAACTTTGTGATTGATAAGAGTCCCGCCCTGAACACATCCATGAGTCAATACTGTGTCATAGCGCCACCTACTGGCAACAGGACGTAGCATGTTTTACACTTTGACGCCTTGTGGGTAGCAAGGTGATTGGATCCACCTCATATTCACTCAGAATAGTCTCAAGACTTTGGAGGCTATATATCTTTAAGATGGTGACTATTCATCAAAAGGTGTTACCATGGCGACATGGCGAATTTCGATGTCTTGCCATGAAATTTCAAACCCTCATAACTTGACTCTAGGTGGCCTGATCTTTTCCAAATTTCATTTGCTTGTTAAGAGTCCTGGCCTGAAGACACATACAGGCTCATATTTAGTGGCAGTTATAGCGCGACCTAATGGCGACAGGAAGTATCATGCGTAGTACTTAGTACCGTAGTACTGTTTAATTACATCTAGGAAATTTGGTTGATGCACCTGAAATTGACTCAGCTAAGAAACAAGGTGATGCTTGGTGATGCTACATTTAGAAGCTCATGAAGTAAGTCTACAGGAAGTCCGCCATCTTGGAAAAACTGGTAAATTTTCACGTTTTTTTGGCCATTTTGCATACCTTGGGTACATCTCAAGTCTCTTATTTCATGTCTCCTCACTCCTCGCTCCTCACCTGAAGTTGCTCCTGATGCACCATTTTGGCGTCCCAAGTCTCTTATTCTGCTCCGAGGAGCGAGGAGCGAGGAGCAAGGAAACATGAGAGCAGACTTCACGGAAGTCTTTTACCGGCCGACACGCCCCCTTATTGGATATCAGTTATTGTGATTGGAAGCTTCAGCTGATCAAACTGATCTGATACATCACTGCAGTTTCATACCGAAGTGAAGACAGATAACAGATTAAATTTAAGTGTATCACTCCTAAGTTTCATGTTTTATTTGTTTTCTGATTCATCACATAGTTAAAAATCTGTTAATTGTCAGTCTGATCAACAAAAGAACCATAAACAGATTTTTCTTTTCATGATGTTATTTCCTCCATTTAACTGTTTCTAGCTGACAGACTCTTCCTGACTTTGGATTTGATCTATAATAACAGTTAAACACATCTAAATTTTACATAATTTATCATTATTTCCATTCGGTCACGTGTGAGGTCGAAAATTCCTGACTGTCAGGTTTGATATGAGTTACATCATTTCAACTTTCGCTGAAACATTTAGCCAAATACATAATTTCCAGTGTAGTAGTATAAACGCATTCTGCGAGTGGAAATGGTTCCTGTGCCTCTGAGCAGGACACAGTATAAATGCAGAATGTGGGTTCTTAACTATGCGTTTATTAAACAGGTAACAGACTGCAGAGAGGAAACAGCTGCTCTAGCAGCGATAACTGTGCACCTCTATTAGTATTAACACAGTCCACATGTGTGCAGATACAAACGCCATCAAAAGTTTCTACAGCTGTTAAAACCGACTAACAGCTGATCACAGCTGGATCAGCTGTCAGTCATCAGTCGACGTCATCAGAAATGGACATCGCTTCACGTGACGCTTCAGAGGAAAGCATGTCTAAGGTCTCTTAAAACAAATGTCCGTGTTTCCTCTCTCCTCGCTTGGCATCCACAGTGGGCAGGACTAAGACGCAAGGAAAAGACACAAGTGAGGGAAACATGGACGCAATTTAAGAAACTTGGGATGCACCCCTTGTATTTTAACGAACTCCACCTACAGAATTTATTGTGAGGACTTCAAAATCAGTGTATTTCATCTAGACTAGTGTATGATCAAAAGTTATCAAAAGATTTAGTTTACATTGAAGCGTTTGGCCATGGCGTGGCATTGATTTCTGATGTTTCAGCATTACAGAGGAAATTGCTATAACTTTAGTGTACATGGTCAGATCTGTCTGAGATTTCACAGGTTTGATAACAGTCCAAGCCTGAACACGTCTACATGCCAATATTCAGTCAGTGATGCAAACAGGCTCCATAGCGCCCCCCTATGACATTTCAACTCAGCAGATAAATTAGTGAACAAAGGAAGTGATGTTTATCTCTTTCTCGCACTGTCTGAAAACAGCCCAGGTATGGAGACATCTACATGCTCGTGACAGAAGCCCTTCAACTGCACTGCGCCCTGACATGTGCTGGGGTGCGAGGGCCCAATCATCACTGCTTACAGCTTTAATGTTACATTTATGTTTGTGTACAGGTTAAACAAAGTAGATAAAACATTTCTGAGCTTCAAATGTGTCTGTGTGTCTATATGACCTTTACCACTGCAGTAGCTTGTGAGATGCTGATGTAATCTAATCCAAATGCAAGTCAAGCAATGATCCCAGACCTTACCCCTGTACTGTCATTTAAATTAATACAATGAAAGCTTCTGTATAAAAGAAATTAATTTCCTAATTTTCATCAAGTGCATTTTTAGAAAAGTGAAGAGTTGTAACCCACATGACCTGATAAAAGTTTGATTGAGATGTGTGCAGGTGTGCAGAGACAATGAGAAACTGCAGCCAGACACAGAGGAATAGTCATATATTTCAATGGAGAGTGATCAAAGTGCTAGGTGCTGGTGATATAATAAAGGGAAAACTGCAATACAGACTACACATAGTCCGTGCTCCCCATTAGATTACATTGTAAGTTGAAATGTGGCATAGCAACTTTATGGGTTCATAAAATCTAAACCATACGAGTTATTACAAAGTTTAATAACTTTTGTTCAGCACAGTCTCATGAGTCATGTGTGAAAGTGTGAAGTCAATAGCATGAACGCCCTAGGAGGAGATAGATTTTGTTTGGAGTCCAAAATGGGCTGATTTTTATGGATTTTCATGAGAGTATTGCAGATTTCCCTGTTGGATTTAGGTCTGGTGTTAGTGTATGATTTGTAGGTCTGGAGGAGACAAACAATTTCCATCTCTCTACGACATTCCTACTGGCCACAGTGGCCAGATTAGATACCTAGGTGGCGCTATCGAGTATTTTCAGGGCACTGGGGGGGGGGGGGGTAATTTTTACATTTTATCAAGTTTTTCGCCAGACCTGATGTGCGTGCCAAATTTAAGAGTTTTTGAGCATGTTTCAGCGTTGAAATCGCAGTATAATAAGAAAGAAAGAAATACAGAAGAAACAAACGGCTGGCAAACAATAGGGTCTTCGCACTGTTCCAATGCTAAAGGCCGTAATAATAGCAGATGTGAACAATGGGTTTCTGTGGGTTAGTATTAGTTACCTTACCTTAAGGAAATCCACACTGAAACCAGCCTGGCAGAAACCCTGCCCTTCTGGCGAGTTGGCACCTGGATGGAGAAGTAAAGCAGTGACATTATGTAGACATGCCATGAGATAAATAAAAATCAAACTGTAAAAGGTATAACATCTCATTTTATATTAATTTATATTTATAAGCATTACATTATTCACCATAAAATTGAAATGTTTATAAGTCAAAAGTGAACACCACTACAATTTGTCCTTGGAAAAACCAATTTTAGAAAACAACACAAAGCCTGTGTGCTGCCAAATTAGGATCCTGCTTTGGCTAGTTAATAGGTAGAAATGTCAGGGTGTTCTGTGATTGCTGGTAACTATCATCTTCCAATCACATTTCACCATGCAGTGGAAGGGTTCCTTTATTGATAAAACAGTGACAAGTGCTGCCAGATGTAAGTCCTGAAAAAGCTGATAAGAACAGTGGTTGGAAAGAAGGAATATTGTTGCTGGTGAAGAAAGCTACTGGTGAAGAAAGGAAGGGAGTAGTTTTTATTTAACAAGCAGCTGTTCATATTTTATTGGTTATTGGTCACTTCAATTATTCCTTCTGTCCACACTGGCTGTGAAAAGATCCCTTCCTACAATGATTCCAATGCAAGTAATGAGGAACAAAATACACAGTACTGAGCAAAAATACATCCCAAAGTTCAGCAAGTGCTTATGTTTTTCACTTAGTCTTTTTAATATAAAATTCCCTCTTTGTGTTGCTGTCCCTACACAGCAGCTCAGCCAGGAAACACTGTCCAGGGAGACACAAAGAGGCAAGAGTTTGGAAGACACCAATTTGATTTTTAGAACTGCTGTAGGAAAGGATCTCTTCATAGCAGTATGGAGAAAAGGAACAATTACAGCAACCAGTAACTTACAAGCAATCCAATCTACATATGGACTTGTGAGAATTGTTTTTGGACAGACTTGAAAAAATACAAACCTATCCTTGGCAGGCTACTTCATATATCAGGTCACTTAAAAAGTAACTTAAAACATCCTGAAAATTGTGTTTTTGTTGACCTCCATTACTTTAACTTGTCACCTTACTGCACTGATCTACCAGTTTACTACAGCGTGACATCACTGTTGTATGGTCACAGGTGCCATTTGAATCAAGTCCATAGAAGCCTTAATGAGAGATCCAACAGAGCACACTTCTGACCACACCCAAATACACTAATCAGTGATGGTCAGTGTGGTCAGAGTCAAACACTGTTTTTCAGGCTGATGTTAAGTTCCTTAAACACACAATATGTTAAACCTAGAAAAGACAGACAGAGAGGACACAGAGAAGAAAAGAACAGACTTGATCTGCAGGGTGAGTACTCCACCACTTGGCCTTCTTTCTTCAGGTAACATGTTCCCACTGGCTCTCGCTCAGAGACACCAAAGGTGGACCACTGGTACAGAGGAGCACAGGCCTGGAAAACACACACACACACACACACACACACACACACACACACTCAATAAACACCAGAGACCAGAGAAACAATCCTTTTGTCATAGAAGAATTACATGATGTAATTTTGGTAATCATTTTCTTTATGATTAATCATGACTAGTTAAACTACTGTCTGACAGCAAAGAATATAAGTCATAATTGTTGACTAGTCAATGAAATATTTATGTTGACTGACCATTCCCCTCTTTGGATGTAAATTTAATCAGAAAGATTTCCTGGGGCATCTGTTCACCTGATCAGGTGTTTTCAGCAGCCAGACTGGTTAGCGTGACCAAACAGTGCTCAAGTCACTACCATCGTGTAGCCACAATATAGTTATTATCTTAATTAAAACCAAAAAAAAAAGGGTTTTACTTTGTTTTAAGTGACAGGCGTGCCACCATGTTCAAACCCATTTAACTCCAAGTTAAATATAATATTTTGAACTTGTCTGGCCATTTGTTGAACAGCAAAAAAACAAAGAAGCACAATTTGAAGTGAATTCCGTATTTTGTTATTAAAATTTTAATAATGTTAAATTAATTTAGTGCTCAAATATCTAATTTGCTTGGAATTTGCTGTGATAATGGACCACACCAGTAGCGCACAAGCGTCTGAGGGTATCCATGAAACTCGTTTGTACATGTCTCCAGACATGGGCTGATGGGTGTGACTCCACAGCCATGTCAAGTGCAGTGCAGAGAGGAGCATGTACAGTAAAGTTATGACAACTTCACCTGTCACAGCAGTGTAAATTAAGTAATTTTTGTGTCCCTGTACTGTAAGATGTGCAAGACGCACCTTGAGGACAACATTTTGCCACTTTCTTTTTTTTAAAAACTTTTATAAAAACTTGCATTTCTTCAAAATAAAGTACAAATAAAAAGTTTGGCTGTAGTAAAATGCATGTCTCTGTGTAATTTCTCCAACATCGGAACACAACCACTATGCACGACTGTGCAGCTCCTCATAATATTCATCTCTGTAATTCATCACATAGACATGTACATCATCCAGTTGTGTTCAATGTGATGTAAGTTTGCACCATTTATATCTAAACCGACTTTACAAAGTGTGTCACAACAAAGGATAAAATAGAAAGAATAGAAACAGCTAAATAAACAAGGTGAATTTTGTGTCAATTCACAGAATGCGTATATGTATTATAAGAAGCAGTTGATCTATGCTACCTTAATAACAGCACGTGTAAATAACATGTAACAGATGATACGGTCCATGGAGAAGCTGTTATGCTTGGCTCCACAGATAGAAAGTCTGTCATCTTACAGAATGTATCACTCTTCTTGAAAGTACCATGTCTTCTTTTCTTTTGGGTTATAACAGCACTTGGCAACCAGCATATTAGGTGCATTATAGCCACCCAACACTTCATACTGTGGACCAAAATCCAAAATCCATTAAATCCTTCACATTAATCCTGTCTATAATAAATTTAAAAAGATGTAGCTCCATCCACTTGGCATATTAATTAAAGTTATAATGCTGAACCCAAAAAGTGTAGTCTTCCTGAGTCCATCAAATATTGTCTTTCTTTATAATAAGTGCAATAAATGATTGCAGGGTATAATAGTGTCCTCAGCCAAGTGAGAAAAATATGTCCTATATCACCATAAGTAATCTACAAAACAGAGTGAAAACAAATCATGTTAAACAAACGTGTTGTCAATAGTGAAGAAAAATAATTGTGATGATGATGATTTACAGTTACTTGATGATTGACATATCTTGTCTCAACATGATACAGAAAAAATAATCCACGCATTTGTTACTTCTAGGCTGGATTATTGCCACTCTTTATTATCAGGCTGCCCTAACAGGTCTATAAAGACTCTGCAGCTGGTCCAGAATGCAGCTGCTCATGTTCTGACTAAAACTAGAAAAAGAGATCATATTTCGCCCATCTTAGCTTCACTGCATTGGCTTCCTGTAAAATCCAGAATAGAATTTAAAATCCTTCCTCTTACTTACAAAGCCCTTAATGGTCAGGCACCATCCTATCCGAAAGAACTCATAGTACCATATTATCCCACTAGAGTGCTGCGCTCCCAGAATGCAGGTTTACTGGTGGTTCCTACAGTCTTTAAAAGTAGAATGGGAGGCAGAGACTTCAGCTATCAGGCTCCTCTCTTGTGGAACCATCTCCCAGATTCGGTCCGAGGGGCAGACACCCTCTCTATGTTTAAGAGTAGGCTTAAAACTTTCGTCTTTGATAAAGCTTATAGTTAGGTCTGACCAGGCTCGCCTTGGCCCTTAGTTATGCTGCTATAGGCCTAGACTGCTGGGGGACTTCCACTGATGCACTGAGCTTCTCTCTCCTCCATCTCTATGTATTTTATTACTATTAATGCATGTTACTAACTTTACTTCTTCCACGGAGTTCTTTGTGCTTTCTGATCCACAGGAAGCTCCATAAACCATAGACCATGCTGGTGTGTTGGCGTCCTTCCTCTGCCTGTCGCCAGCTGTTCCTGCTGTTGCTGCTTTTTGCTACTTATTGATTCTCTTTCATTGTGTACAACTCCCCACCCCTCACCCCTCTCTCTTTCTCTCTCTTTTTCTCTCTCTCTCAACACAACCGGTCAAGGCAGATGGCCGCCCAACCAGAGCCGGGGTCTGCCTTAGGTTTCTTCCCGTTAAAGGAGAGTTTTTCCTTCCCACTGTCGCCAAGTGCTGGCTCATGGGGGGAACTGTTGGGTTTCTCTTTCTGTAAATTAAAGAGCATGGTCTAGATCTGCTCCATGTAAAAGTGCCCTGAGATGACTTTGTGTTGTGATTTGGCACTATATAAATAAATAAAATTGAATTGAAAATTGAAAATTGAATTACTTCAACACTTTTCAATGTGATCCTATTTCTATGTGTGCTCCCAAATTTATCATTTATGTTCACATGTTGTCCAGCAGAAAAAGTTAATCATTGAACACTGCTATCAGTCAGTGTCAGATGTACAGAGACAATGACATGTCATTTATGTGAGTGGAGCAAAATGTAAATGAGTATCAAGAGTTTGACCTACAAATCTTGAATTAACATGTGTTTTCTGTCTTGACCGGGTTTGGACATATTAGAGTGTTTTCTTGGTCCTCCTGTGATTTTACAATGAATGTCTACTGCAAAATGTGTTACAGCACTGTGGTTATAATGTACTGCTTGTATATTGAGCTTTCTGCAGTATCCTTTAAAACTGAGCTGCAGTGAACTACCACACCCACCTACCCACCTGTCAGCTGGAGAGCAGAATTGAAGACAAATTTTCTTGTGGAAACAAGGGAATACATACAACCACCTTGACCAAATGTGACATAAAATATCTGTGTTTGGTAGGATTTTTTGTTGCAAGTCCATTGATAGAGGTTTAAAAGTGGTGTGACTTAAAGTTAAATGGCAGACTGTAATTGAGAGAGAGCGTGCATGCTCAGAGAATGCCTCTCCCATTGAAATGGAAATGTCGCGACTTTATGGACTCATAAGATCTAAATGGTAGTAGTTGTTACAAAGTTTTTAACAACTTTTGTTCAGCAGGAGAAGATAGATTTTGTTTGAACCCCAAAATGGGCAAAAAAATCTGATTTTTATGAATGTTTTGCGGATTTCCTGTTGGATTTAGGTCTGGGGTGTGAACATATGATTTGTAGGTCTGGAGGAGACAAACAATTGAGTTTTGGTTCCATCTCTCTAAATAGACACCTAAGTGGCGCTATAGAGTACTTTGTAGACATATGAGTTTTACTTTGGTGAGTCAAGCATGTTTAGGGGGTCAAATTCAGGTTTGAAGTGGCGTAATAATAAAGAAGAAAGAAGAAACGAGCATGACAGGAACAATAGTGCCTTTGCACTGTTCCAATGCTCAGGCCCTAAAACTGCTGTGATTTTGGAAAAAAATGCACTCTAGGTTCATTTCATTTATTACTGATTAAATGAATATTGTGTCTGATAATCAGTTTAAAAGGGTATTCCTTGAAATTTTCATCCATAATGTATGTGTGTGTGTGTGTGTGTGTGTGTGTGTGTGTGTGTGTGTGTGTTGTAGCATTTCTTACCAGAATGTGTTCTCCATGAGATCGTACCGAGGCACCAAACCACTGCTTGGATTTAAACTCCATCTGAGCCCCGTCTTCATTCTTCCTGTCATCTACAAGGAGGGAAAGCTTTTGTCAAAGCATGCAAAACCTTTCAGATATATATAGTTAACTATATATATAGAACTATAAACATAGTTCTAGTCTCTATTCATATCTTCTCATCTCAGGAAGGCTTTCCTTTGTTGCCTGCTGTCCTTTTTTAAATTTTAATTTAACAATATTACAACACATGGTCTAATTTAATTGCGTACTTTTTTTAAAATTTAAATATGCAAAGAGGGGTGATTAGTTTTTGTCAGCCTGAGACATTTTTCCAGGACATTCACCTATATGTAAGCTACAATCCTATGTAGTTAATTTGAATGGGTGTGGCAATATGGCTCAACAGTGCCCCCTTGAAAATTTCAAAATTGAAGCCCTGCTTTCCAGATTAACATAAAAATATGAAATTCACAAGGCATATGTATCAGACGCACATAAAAGCCTCTTGGAGCCATATCGTCGAATTTTCACATTTTTTTTGGGCCATTTCGCATACCTTGTATTTTAATGAACTCCTCCTGCAGAATTCATCGTAATGACTTCAAAATCAGTGTGTGACTAGTTCATGATCAAAAGTTATTTAAAGATTTAGTCATCACTGAAGCGTGTGGCCGTGGTGTTGAGTTTTGATGTTTTGCCATGAAATAGGACATTGCTGTAACTTTGGTGTACATGGTCAGATCTGTCTGAGACTTCACAGGTTTGGCAACAGTCCAAGCCTGAACACGTCAACATGACAATGTCCAGTCAGTGATGCAAACTGGCTCCATATCGCCCCCTACGACATTTCAAGGAAGCAGCCCCAGCAGCAGGACAAAAGAAGTGATGTTTATCTCCCTCTTGCACTGTCTGAAAACAGCCAGAGTCTAAAGACTTCTACATGCCTGTGACAAAAGCTCTTCGACTGCACCGTGCCCCGACAGGCACGGGGGTGCAAGTCCTGATCATCGCCGCTTGCAGCTTTAATTTTGATCTTGCACTTTGTCAGGGCAATTTTGCAATTCCACTCTGACAAAGAGGAACAAGACAAAAATCTCTTACAGTATTGTCACACTTTATTAATGCTCAGAGCATGGTGCACAGCACAGCATTAAAATACTGTGGCAATCTTGCTACCCTCTGACAGAGCATAGTCTAGGCCTGCTCCATGTAGAAGTGCCCTGAGATGACTTTGTGTTGTGATTTGGCGCTGTATAAATACAATTTTGAATTGACACACCATTTTAGCCTTGGCCTTTCTAAACAGTTAACAGTTCTCTGATTTTCTGCTAACACTCCCGAAGACCAAGATGTTTTGGTCATACACATTCCATGAACCCTCCTAGTGCATTGATAGTACCTTGGTATGTAATCAGGCTTCTCTTAGTCAAAGATGACATGGTAAGATTCAGAATGATCAAACAGTGGAAATTAAACATGATTACATGTGCCGTGACTCTATGCAAATGTGCAATAAAAATATTGTTTACACATATAATCTAATGTAATGTTACAACTTGAATAAGAGTAATATAGGTGCAAACTGTGAAATATAAGGTGTTTTATCTTTGACATCATGGAAAACAATTTAATCAGAAATGAATTAAAATTAATTTTAGGGCATGAATAACTTAATATAACTTAAACTTAAATTAAGGAATTAATTACTAACTAAATTAAGGTTAAAGAGACAGACAAACACACTGTTTTACAGAGGAAAAGGGAAACACAAACCCTGTAAACAATGATGAAGTCAAAAATGCAGTAATGCACCATGTATACAATGTACTGTACCAGTAAAAAGTTTGGACACACTTTCTCATTCATGTGAAACTTTTGACTGGTACTGTATACTGTCCTATGTGTACATGTATGCATGTATTTATTTATACTAATAAAGTGGTGTTAATGTGAGAAGCTGGCCCTGCTCTCAATCTGGAGTTCAAAAGCACAAAACAGCTGAGTCATTGCTGAAATAAAAAGACTCCCACACAAATCTGACACAAATGTCAATAAAAAGCAGATTAATATCTAGCTAAGTAGTGGATAATATTCACTGAATATTATCTGAGGAAATGTAGAGGGTGCTGTTTTCGAGTCTTTTGATTCTCATAGCTATTTTTGCTTGATATAATGGTAACAGCAGTATTTTGGTGCCCATCATCAGACATTAAGCATAAAGTATAAATGGGTAGTTTCACAATTTTGGCAATAAATCGGACATTTTTTCCCTAATCTCGAATTATGGTGGCGAACCAGCCAGCCATGACGCCAAGTGTTTTGTACCAGCTAGTTACCATCTTAATAGCACTGTAACGGTGACAATACACTCTGTCTCTTTGTTGTTTGTCAATGGACTAATTTCCTTGGTTCCTTAACCAAGGAAATTAGTTTATATCCAAAACAACACAATGAGAAGCTAAACTGACAGTCTACAGTCATGCATCTCAGTAAACAAAACAAATGGTTATATGAAAATTGAGGAATGTTTGGGGGATAATCATGCTCTCAGTTTTGGAAATACAGTTCCCATTATACTTTGTAAACGGGAAGTATCTGTAGTAACATTGCTATGGTTTTGGTGAGTTAGCTGAGGCAGAAAACATTCATCAGGACAGAGAAGTTTTAGTCACAGAGGACTGATCAAAATATAGTGGGTCTGATTCATATTTATTTATTTCTCTTCCGCTCACATCACACAGCCAGAATAAAACAGAATCACACAGAGTCAAACAAAACACACACACACACACAAGAATTCCAGTTAATTCTGATCTCCTGGTGCAGTAAAGCTTTGGCCAGCAAATCAACAACAAAGACTTCTATTGTGGGAGGAAAACACACACACGCACAGGGAAACATAACTAGGCCACTCACTAAAAGCATTACAGCCAGAGGGTACAACATCAGTGTGTAGTCTTTGGTTTCAGTTCCTACAGAGAGTCTTGTTGAAAGGCATTTCAGCAGGGCAGACGCTTGCTGATCCAGCCAGTCATAATGTCAGGCTGCAAATCAAATGGTGGTGAAAAGTAAACATCCTGTACAAACGGTCTACTTAAGATTTTGAGGCTGTGCAACACAAATTCACCTTTTATGGACATAACAGGCCTGGACAGTAAACAGCATAAAGGAGAGTATTCACATGTTGTTTGTCACAAAAAATATATAGAACTGCAGTCCAGTTACACATACATCAAAAAGTGACCATCAGAGCAAGCAATGGAAAGACCTGATGCACTAAATAGAGCTCAAAGTATACACATGAATCTGAACCGATCAACAAAACAAAAATCAAACTGAACGCTACTCAGCTAACAGCTGCAGCCAGGCCAATGAGAACCCCGCCAGGTCAAAAAATATTTTTTTAATGCCAAAAATATTCAGAAGTCAGTAATCATTGTATTTGGGAGCCTCTGAGCAGTGCTGTTCAGTCTTTCTGTCATTGCATGGGAAACTCTTGGAGAGATGCGAGTGCCACTGCTATATCAAGAATTCTAGAACAAGCGCAGCAAGGAGCAGCAGCATAGTCAGATAGCTCTTCACTTTTACTTTTTTTTGTTGTTGGTGTTGTATTTTTTGTTTTTAATTTTTTTTGTCCACTGAGGACGGATACTGCTGTGGGGAGAAGAGTTATTTACTCTAGAGAGGAACTTCTGTCTTTTAAAGTGAGCAGATCTGAAGGATACCATCCAATTCCAGCTGAGATAAAGAGGCGTTTTCATGGTTGCTGTGCTGGTGCAAAGGTGACGGCCAGGAAATTAGATATAAGCCCTTTCTGCTATCGGTCATCATGGGAAATGTCAACTCCCTGCCCAACAAAAGTGATGAGATTTTGGTGAAGACTCCAAAAGGATACCATGAGTGAAGCCTCATGTGTTTTACTGAAACCTGGTTGAATCAAAACATCTCTGATTTCTGTGTGGAACTACCTGGCTTCACTCTCATATGGATGGACAGAGACACTAAAGCTAGTGGAATGAAGAAAGGAGGACAACTGGCTTTATTTGTGAATCAGAGATGGTATAATCCTTTACTTATTACTGTCAAGGAGAAGATGTGCTGTCCAGATATTGAATTATTGGCAGTTGGTATGAGACCATACTATGTACCAAGAGAATTCAGTCGTATCATAACAATACTTGTGAACATTCCTTGGGGCGGCTGTGGCTCAGGAGGTAGAGCGGGTTGTCCTCTAATCGGAAGATTGGCTTCCAGGTCCGCACGTCGATGTGTCCCTGGGCAAGACACTTAACCCCAAATTGCTTCTGATGGCTGTGCATCAGTGTGTGAATGAGTATGAATGATTAGTCTCCTCTGATGGTCAGGTTGGGACCTTGCATGGTAGCCCCTGTACCCATTCAGCGTATGAATGTGATTTTTAGTGTAAAAGTGCTTTGAGTAGTCTGAAGACTAGAAAAGTGCTATACAAGTACAGTCCATTTACCATTACTCCCAAGGCAACTGCTGAAGTTCTCCATTAAACTGTTGCCAGGTGGAATATGTAATATTTGGCCACCCACATCACCTCATAATTATCAATCACTGAATACAGCGTAAAGCTTACAGTTTTACAGTGCATCTGTGCTTTAGTGTCATCAACATATCAAAATGCCATGGAAACATTAGAGCCAGTGGTAATTTACTAAAGAGCTGCACAGCAAATTTCCAAATAGGTATTATTTCAATAAACTTACCACATGTTGGGAATCTTAAAAAAAAAAAGTATTAAAACTTAATAAAGTAACATTAACATTGGCGACCGGAAGACAAAAGATGATAAGACGAAAGACCAGAAGAGGAACGCTGTTTATTGTAGCATTGTAGCATTTCAGTATTCTGCTTTGGACCGAAGATGATTGATTGATTGATTGATATTACAAAGATGATGGTGGAGAGACTCATCACTGCTGTGAGTAATTTCCCAGAGCTGTATAACCTTATACGAGTGTTTCTTCTTTTTCTTCGTCTCTTTCGTTGTTTGATGGTGGTTGGCAAACTACTTTCATGCCTATTACCGCCACCTTCTGGACTGGGATGATTAACAGTTTACAACGTGACGTCACGCAAATGGCCCACGTAGTCACACCCACGAATTCGCACTGACCTGCAGTGATTTGCCTCACCGAGACATGACAGGCAAGGGCTAGCTGGTTATTATGCTAATTTCAATAGATATCTCTGCAGCACAAACACATAAGTCTTTAATATAAGATCAAAACTGTTATTTCTTCACATTCTGTTGATAATATGTTAAATTTTGAATGTTTTAAAAATAAATGCTGAAAACCTGTGAAAAGACTGTAAACTATGTAGTACTGAATTGTGGAGCTAGAGCGTTTTTTCACCATCTCTGTGTTCAAGATTTTATGGGCAAGCCTGAAATGGTGGCTTGATGACATGGAGGGGTTACTAACATGACCCCCCCTAGCAGCGGCTGACACCAGCCACTGCTCATTGCGTCGGCTTCAGCACAAGCTGTTTGATGTCCCAGCCAGAGGGAGATCATTTGCTGGGCAGCACTTCACCCAAAAGTGACTTAAAATTGGCTTAAGAATGACAGCCACCATCTGCTTTTCAGCAGAGAAATGAGTAACATTAAGTGCACCAAACTCGATTGAAGCTATTTAACATGGCGGTAATTGGTGATGGATTACCTGTTAAGTCATTTAAGTTACATTTTTACTGAAACTAGCCCACATTTACTTACAAAATATGTGCCAAATTAAACAGTGGGTCCTAATGTTACTTTTTTCAAAAATCATCTATGTTGCTTGTCTTACACCTACAAACAAGGCCTATTTTGAACTGAATTTTTATACAGGAGTTTGGTATGAGAGTTGTTAACTCGGAGGCTGTTCAATTCTACAACAGACACACCCCCAGCATTTCAGAGCAGAGAATACTGCTTATTTTTTCATAATTTTGAAATCTAATTTTATATAATAGGGGATTTTCACTCAAATTTGGCTAGGTAGTTAATTACATATGTTTTCTGTGATTTGACAAACTCTGCTTTACACACACTTTAAACTAAAGTTCTGGCCAATTCTTATATATTGCATATTTATGCTTTAAAAGGACAAAAAGGGCATAAAGCATCATTATTGTTGCTATAGTTACCTGCAGAGATGTGAAATGGAAGGAGCCATTTCAGGTGTCCCTGGTTCTGGAAGTACAAATACTATAAATTTTTCCCATAGACAATTTTGGTGACTCAGTTTGAGCTCTCCAATGGCTTGGATCAACATGAAACTTTCCTAGTTAAATCATTAGTGCAAAAGATGAACAACTGAGTTAAAAATTTCTGGTTCTTTAGTAAAAAGTCAACAACAGATTGTGTATATGAAAATTTCAGGGTAGAAGTTAACTACAACTCTGAGTGTGCGTTTCAGCAAGAAGCAGCCAATCACTGGGCTTAAAATTCGGTCACTTGTGCTGTTAACAGTGGGCAGAAGCCCAAAGATTACTGATTTTACAATCTACACTGACAATCAGTTTACTTTTTCTTTCTGGGTCACTTTTGAGTGAATTCAGCAACTATGGCTATTGTTTAAAACTTAGCAATGAAGCATTTTGAATTCATTACACTCCAATTCATACACGCGGCTGTTCACGTGTATTCTCCACAGCAACAATTGAAATGTTACATTATCTGGGAGAGTCCAGAGTGTCTATATTCAGTAATATTGAGGAGAATCAGCTGTCCCTCTCAACACTGATTTAGAATAGTGATTAAACTGTTCACTGAAAGTATATTTTAAGTATCTTCATTCATAATTTTAATGGACAATTCCAGTCAATTATATTCCGTGCCAACAGTAAAATGTTCAGATGCTGAAATCCAGAATCAAGTCTGATCTATCACACCTGTCCTGATGTCTTTGCACTGGCTACCAACATAGAACTCCTCCTTCCTGACCTACAAGACCTTAAACAGATTGGCTCCCTTTTTACAGTCTTATTACTCTTAATACTCTATCATGCCCTTTATATTCTCTTAATGCTGATTTAACTGTTCCTTGATTAAATTAAAAAATCTTTTGCCACTTAATCGCCACAAGAATTTAAAATAAAGTTCTGTGAGTGTGAAGTTACTCTATATTTTTATTTTTATTTTTTTTAAAGATTTTTTGGGCATTTTGCCTTTGATAGTGGCAGAGGAGATGCCCCTGAAGTTTTATTTTTAGGGCCTTCCTTTGAGATGGCCCAACACATCTAACCTAAATTTTCCATGACCATGTGATTTGTTGAAGGTGTTCGTGTATATTCTGTTGCTGCTCTGAAATTGTCATAGAATTGCAAATGTGTGTGAGTTTACACATGATAATGTCTATTACATTTATACACAATTAAGTTAATATCAAACATAACAGAATGTCACCAACCGCTAGTGCATGGTGCTTGATTTTTTCACCCCACCATCAGTTCACGGACAAGTCCACATGCCTCCTGCTTCACCACACATTCCTGGATGTGCTCTGACATGAGAAAACAGCAGCAAGCTGAGCTAAATAATACACTGTTACTGCAAACTGCAAAAGCAAAGTTTGCACACTCTTCTAAAAGAAATAAAATCAAGTAGCGTTCAGTGATCTAAAGTTAGAGTTAAATCAGTGTTCTTGTTACTTTTTGGTCACTTCTGCAAGCAATTTTTCAGTCTTTACAAGTTTATGCAAAGCACTTTTTAAAATAATTAAAACTGAAAATCAAGTGATTACAACATAGATGATGTGCATAGCACACTTCCTGTGTACCTGCCACAGTTTATGAGACTGTAACTCCAGGTGTCTAGTTGCTCTCACTATCTCTATCTCACTATCTATGAATTAATGGTTTCATCTAAGAGAGGAATAAACTGAAAAGAGACTGCACACTAGCCTGTGCTCTTGGTTTGTGTTTGTTGGCAAGGCATTATCTCTTGCTGTGAGAGGTGGAGCACTAGGAGGTGACACAGCAGAATGCAGATTGTTTTTTGGCATTTATGCATCTATTAGATAGTGAGCAGTGAAGAGGCAGACAGAAAACAAGGGTAGACAGAGATGAGTATGACATACAACAAAGGTCCCTGACTGGAATCAAACTAGGAACATTGCAGTTATGTAGCAAGCACAGTAACCATTAGGCAATCGGGGCATTCCCAGTATGCAGATTCTACTTTGTTCAGTCTGTTCCCACCTGGTGGGGAGCTAACCCTGCACCAGTGTGCAGTTGGTATGAGACCATACTATGTACCAAGAGAATTCAGTCATATCATATCAATACTTGTATACATTCCTCCCAAGGCAACTGCTGAAGTTCCATATGAAGTTCTCTGTGAAACTGTTGCCAGGATACAGACTAAACATCCTGAAGCACTTGTATTGATGTCTGGAGATTTCAATCATGTGAGACTGTCTTCCCATCTGACTGGATTTACACAGTTTGTTAATTGTCCTACCAGAGAAAGTAAAACACTTGATCTGCTATATGCCAATGTCAAAGACGCTTACAGAGCTACTGCCTTACCACCATTGGGCTGGTCAGATCACAACCTGTTTTTTCTGCAGACCTACTACAAGCCCTGTGTGATGAGTCAGCCTACAACTACCCTCACAGTCAGGAAATGGACACTGATGGTCAAATTAGCTGTTTTACTGAGTATATCAACTTCTGTACAGATACAGTCATACCAACAAAGACTGTACAATGTTTCCCCAATAACAAACCTTGGATCACAAGTGACATAAAAGCAATCCTCAACCAGAAAAAGGAAGCTTTTAGAACAGTGACAAAGAACAGCTGAAACAGGTGCAACATACGTTGAAGAGGAGATTGAAGATGTTAAAGGTGGAATATAAAAAGAAAATTGAATGAAATTGACAACACAGCAACATCTGGGAGTTATGGAGAGGAATCAACACCATCTCTGGCTACAATAAAAAGAAAAGACAGCCAATAGTGGGTGATGTGAATAGAGCCAATGAACTTAACCAGTTCTTCAACAGATTTGATACTGTGGTCACAACCACTTCCACTGCTGCTCATTCTCCTCTTCATGGATGCATCTCCACCATGGCTCCTTCTTCTCCTCCACATGAGTGTTTCTCTAACACAGCTCCTTCTCATCCTTCTCCTCCTCCCCCTCCTCCACCTACACATGTGTCCATCTCCACTGCTGCAGCTACTCCTGTTGTCACACCTGTGCCTCCACCCTTGTCTGTCACTGAAATGGGAGTGAAGTTGGAGCATGGGAGACTTTGCTCTGGGAAGGCAACTGGCCCAGATGGTGTGTGCCCAAGGCTGCTTAAAGACTGTGCTGCCCAACTGTGTCAACCTCTACAGAAGATCTTCAACCTGAGTCTGCAGTTGGGGCGGGTACTGGCTATATGGAAAACATCTTCATTGTACCGGTACCAAAAATAAAATTTCCCGCTGGACTCAACAATACTTCACATATCATGAAAACCCTGGACCGTCTGCTTCTACGTTTACTGAGGCTAGAGGTCAATGACAAAATTGGTCCCCTGCAGTTTTGCTAATATAGAGAACACATTGGAGTTGATGATGCTGTCCTCTATATGCTTCACCATGCTCTCTCTTATCTGGAGGAATCAGGCACTTGTGTAAAAATCATGTTCGATCATGTTTGATTTATCTCTTTTGCTGCAGTGTGCTGGGGAGGCAGCTTTACAGACAAAAACACCAAGCGATTAGACAAGCTGGTCAAAAAAGCGGGCTCAGTGCTGGCAGGAGACTCGACCCTCTAAGACTGGTGGTAGAGAGAGGCACTGGAGACTGGACCCTCTAAGATTGGTGGTGGAGAGAGGCACATTGAACAAACTATATATGCTATAATGAATAATAGTAGACACCCTCTCCACAGCCTCCTGGAACGACAGAGGCCCTCTCAAGGGCTTCAGGGCCCTGAGGGGGCAACCATTACATCCTGTTGCTTCCTTCCATCTGTACTGGCTAGGTATGGTAGGTAAATAGGCTAGGTGTAAAAGACTAACTTTACATTAGGATTGTAGACTTCCAGCACTATACCATGGGATCTAATTACTTGCATTTCAGTGATTAATAACACCTGCATAAGAGATATTCTCAATTTATTTCATTTTTTACTAAAACTTAGGCATCAATCACAGTTGGTGATAATGACACTTCGCCCCAAAAACCAACAATAAATTATTTGGAAAATAAAAATAAAACTTAATTAAAAACTTAATAAAAATGCTCATTTGGGACCTCCGGGAACATGGTGGAGACTGCAGACGCATAGTTGGTGAGCTCCCCCCAAGTCGGTTAGAAAAATTCAAAGTTAACATAACTCGACGGACAAAAGCAAGCTATGCCAAGAAGTTCACAGCGAAGAGGCCACAGTGAAAGTAAAACGAGTAACACCGAAAAAAAACATGAGATGGACCTTCCCAAACACAATGCTAACGCTGCAGCTAACGACCACCATGAGGAAAGTGCAGCGGAGGAAAACGATGGTAATGGCCAGGCAAAGGCACTCCGAGTGGGACTCGCCACAATTATAAACGATATAAGAGAGATGACACAGGAGTTATGACAAGAGTTAACTACACTTAAAGTCAAACTGAAACAAGGACTGAGGGACGAAATCAGTAACCTTCAGCAGGAAATTGACCGCAGACTGAAAGATACCGACAGCGAAATGCAAATTCAAAAGGCTGATATAACGGAGGCCCAGACATGCGACATGCTGGAAGAGTGGAAGGAGGGTGCACACGACATGCTGGTAGAGATGCGGGAGCAGACGAGTCGGCTGAGAGAGAAAGTGATAGACCTCGAAGGAGGATCGAGGAGAAACAATATCAGAGTTTTTGGAATCCTGGAGGAGACGGAGGGAAGCTCCAAATACCTAGAGCAATACCTAGAGCCAAATACCTAGAGCAATTTCTAAGGACCAAGCTCCAGCTACCCGTGGGAATACTCTTCAGATTCAAAGAGACACAAGGCCCTCACCCACAAACCCGAATCGAGTGACCCCCCCAGGTCAATCGTAGCCAACTTTCTCCAATTTGAGATGAAAGAAATGATTTTAAAGAAAGCTTGGCAGAAGAAGATACAGGTCTAAGGAAAGCAAGTCTACTTTGACCATGATTGCCCTGCTGAAATTGTCCAGAAACGAAAAACGAGAGGAATCCGTTTCCAAACGCCGCTCACAAGAATACGGATTCATTGGAACAACGGAGTTAAGACATATGGAAGCGCCAGAGGGGTCCGCACGAGACATGGTTCAATTCAATTCAATTTTATTTATATAGCGCCAAATCACAACATAAAGTCATCTCAGGGCACTTTTACATGAAGCAGGTCTAGACCACGCTCTTTAATTTACAGAAAGAGAAACCCAACAGTTCCCCCCATGAGCAAGCACTTGGCGACAGCGGAAAGGAAAAACTCCCCTTTAACGAGAAGAAACCTAAGGCAGACCCCGGCTCTGGGTGGGCGGCCATCTGCCTTGACTGGTTGGGTTGAGAGAGAGAAAGAGAGAAAGAGAAAGAGAAAGAGAGAGAGAGAGAGAGAGAGAGAGAGAGAGAGAGACAGAGACAGAGAGACAGAGAGGCCATAAGACTTTTCTGACCAAGTTATGACATGTGAGGTGGGGGGATCTAGATGCTAATTTGCGATGCCTTTGATTTGATATTATTTAATGGAATTTATGTAGCCAGAATTTTCTTGTGGTGTTGAATATTTAGGTTGAGACTTAAAAGAAGAATTTCAGGACGAAGAGGATACACTGATCTGAGATAATACAGAGGAGTTGATCCAAAGTGGATATATGCGGCCAGGCCTCTCTATTTACTTTTGCTTTGATTATTAGAACCGACTGGGAGAGCCAGGATATTTGAGTTGGACTAGTTTGGACGTTATCGAGCACCCTGATACCGGTCTAGCTCTGGGTCTAGCAAGGGGCCCTTGCCCAGAGATGGGGACTACCCCTTCACTCACCAACGGGGTTCGGGGGAGGAAGGAAAGACCCCCCCAAGTTTTTGAACGCTGCACATAGTAGATGAAGCACAACAGAAAAAGCGAAGTACTATATTAGTGAGTATCAATGCGGAGAAAGCGTTTGATTGTGTAAATTGGAGATTTTTATACCAAGAGTTGGAACAATTCGGATTTAACAGTAAGTCAGTACAATGCATTACGACACTATACCAGCAGTCCACCGCCAGAATTAAAATAAAGTCTAACTGACAAAATTAATCTGCAGAGATCTACTAGACAGGGTTGCTGCCTATCACCTCCTTTGTTCACTCTCTTTGTCGGACCCTTAGCACAAGTGGTTCATCAGAATGGGGATCTGGAAGGGGTTAAGGTAAATGGAACAGAACATAAAATTGTACTTTTTGCAGATGATGCCATTGCCTTCCTAGAACAACCAAACAAATCACTCCCTGTACTGATGAAACTTTTAGATATGTACCAGCACCTCGTAGGATATAAAATAAATATTTAAAAAACCCAAATATTATCATTTAATTACTCTCTATCAAAAGAAATCCAGGATTTATATCACCTTAATTGGAATTTAAATAAAATGAAATATCTGGGGGTGCTCTTCAAAATGACATTATAAGATGGGCCACGCTACTGCTAGATTTTAGCTCAAGGATTGAAATAACTGAAATCAATGAACTGCCTAGGCTGCTTTATCTATTTCACTGTCTGCCAGCAGAGGTTCCACAAACTCAATTTGAGACTTGGAATAGACTAATCTCAAGGTTTATCTGGGCAGGTAAAAAACCTAGAATTAGGTATGAAACTCTCCAACTGCCAAAGGACAAAGGGGGAAAGGGACTGCCAAGATTGAAAGAATATTATTTCGCAGCCCAGTTGAGATATCTGCTTTGCTGTTGCAAACCAGGTTACACGGCAAAATGGAAGGATATAGAGAGAGAATTTGAAGGTTACTCAATTCAGAACGCAATCAGGGATAAACAAACATTCAATAAAATCAAACATAAAATTAACCCAATTACATTGTTCACTCTGGAATTGTGGCATAAAATTATTAAAAAGTATGACATAAAAAATGAAATAAATTTATTAAAATGGGTTGCACCTGACAGTGAATTTATCCCTGCACGTTATGACAAGGGATTTCAACAATGGGAAAAGAAAGGAGTTACAGCATGGTGCACTTAAGAGAAAGATGGGCAGCTGGAGAGTTTCCAGAATATGAGAGATAAACATGATCTAGATGCACATGAACTTTATAGATACTTGCAACTGTGGGATTATTACAGGAAAGGAATCAGGGGGATCCCTCCATGGAAGTGAACGGTGTGATACAAACAGTAATTAATATATATAAAGACAATAATTTTAGAATAATATCAACACTGTATGACAACCTAACAATAAACAAGAATACAACTAACTATATAGAAGAAAAGTGGGAGTCAGAACTCAACATTAAAATCTTGGATAATGATTGGTTAAATATGTGGAAAATACATTAAAAAATCCACCAGTTCGCGGACCTGGAGGGAGTTCTCCTGGAAGAATCTGATTAGGATCTTTATAACACCCTAAGTCAGAAGTAAATATTTGAATGTGGATCAACCATGCTGGAGAGGATGTGGATCACTAAACACAGATCATGCACATGTATTCTGGAAATGTGATAAGATACAAGTGTTTTGGAAGACAGTACATAAGACTTTGTGAGAAGTGTTGAGGTATGAGATTCCTATGTGTGCTGAGGTACTTAACCTGTGTAATTTTAAAGAGGAATATGTACACGGGGGAGACAGGCATTTGCTTAATATACTACTAACAGCCGGGAAAAAATCCATCACAAGGAGGTGGGGCAGAGTGGACCCCCGACACAAGAGCAATGGACAGAAATAATAGGGCAAATATATGTGATGGAAAAGTTAACACATCGACTAAGACTACAAGAACCACAAATGGAGAGTAAATTGGTTGAAATGGACAATTTTTAAGAACTCGAGCAGCGACAAAGTCTACTGAAAAGACACTGTTGCTTCAAGTCCTGTTTGTACTGTATTGTTATGTGTGTGTAGGTATGATGTATATACAAAATGTGAAAACTCAATAAAAACTTGAGTGAAAAAAAACGCTCATCTGATTTTATCCAACTGTGAAGTTCTGAAAAAAAGTAGGGATAATAATCATGAAACTGTGACTTTTCCTCAGTCTACAATCATACCATTAAAATCTATGATCATTGCATCCCTAATCACAACTAGTTTGGAGCCAATCATAGTCCAGTATCCAACTTACACAAGTGTGATGTGGAAACTGAGGCTCCAGTGCACATAGTAAAAGAGATTCTGGATTTTTCAATGACAAGAAGTAAATTTTAGGGCTGTAGTAAACCAAAGAAGATCTTGGTCAACTGAAATTGTACATAATCTTGATCTGATCGCTGGGATGCTTCACTTTTCCAGCACTTGGGGAAACAACAGACATGGCTTTTTAGCATTTATTAACTGACACACTGTAATCTGTACTGTACATTTACTGCCAGATTTGCAACTTAGTGCTAATTGTTTCCTCTGCTCTGCTCGCATTCATTCAGTATGCTCACATTCAGAGCCTCTGTGCAGTAACGGCACTGCACAGAGGCTCCCAAACGCTATTGATTTCTCAATTAATGGATATTTGGTGGTATTTTTGGCATGTAGTCATGTATCTGTTGTTGATTGTTAGTGTCCCCATCCCTCTCTCTCTCTCTCTCTCTCTCCTCATCTCTCTCTCTCTCCTCTCTCTCTCTCTCTCTCTCTCTCTCTCTCTCTCTCTCTCTCTCTCTCTCTCTCTCTCTCTCTCTCTCTCTCTCTCTCTCTCTCTCTCTCTCTCTCTCTCTCTCTCTCTCTCTCTCTCTCTCTCTCTCTCTCTCTCTCTCTCTCTCTCGTCTCTCAATCCAACCAGTCAAGGCAGACCAACCCAGATCCGGGTGTTGCCTTAGGTTTCTTCCCATTAAAGGGGAGTTTTTCCTTACCGCTGTCGCCAAGTGCTTGCTCATGGGGGGAATTGTTGGGTCTCTATCTTTCTCTCTGTATATTAAATAGCGTGGTCTAGACCTGCTCCATGTAAAAGTGCCCTGAGATCACTTTGTGTTGTGATTTGGCGCTATATAAATAAAATTGAATTGAAAATTAAAAATATTTTTTTGGTCTGGCAGGGTTTCTCATTATTATCATTATAGGAGAAACACTGATTCAGTATACATTCAGTAAACATTGAATACAGACCTAGCGGTCCCTATTAGGTGATTTTCATGTCACAATTTTTCTGTCTCTGTCATAGAGCAATGAAGTTCCCCTTAGTAATCCCACCAACACAGCCCTGGTTTGGGTCATTTGTTTTTCCAATTGAGAAAAAGCAGTGAGCACCACACCAAACCTCATTGAACTGTTGAATAAATCAAAGATGTGGGCAGAATTACAGATGTCTCAAAGCAGGCTATTCTGAAACCAACTAATCCTAATATAACCTATATATAGCTCCTCTCTGTGTGGCCACAGTGAAAAACCTGATAAAGTTTCCTGAAACCCTATCAGAAAAAGACTGAACCATGACTGATCAATTCGGCTGAGATAGTCAAGGTACACAGTAAGATTAAATGTAAGCATTGTGTTAACATACATTGTTTACACAAAACTGGTTGGTTAGGATTATGATGATTTCTTTACATTACAAAAAAGCAACAGAAAGGGGGAAAGGAGGTTGGTTGCTGTCAAGGGTTAATGAATTTATTGAAGACAACAGGGCCTCAGGGTATCTAAGTTAACTGTAAATAGCTTAACTTGGTTAAGACAGCTGTGTAGCCAAAGCATGTCATTGTAGCTGCCTTAAAATGTGAAAGATAAGAGTTTTTGTTACCCGAGTTATCAAACTGCAGCTGCTGGCAGGCTGAGGATACCTTCCAAGGGCAGCTGTACACAGCTCCTCTCTCCACAACACTGCTGGAGTATGAGGTGTTGGCCCGAGGAGCTCCAATCAGAATGTCTGACCTGAGGAGAGGAGAGAGGAGAGGAGAGGAGAGGAGAGGAGAGGAGAGGAGAGGAGAGGAGAGGAGCTGTAAAACAAGCTTTTTCTAAGAAAAAGTTAGTGCTGAAACAATTTCAAAAGTAGTATTCATTGATTACTAATCATTTAAGCATGAGACACAATTGATTGATTGATTGATTGATTGATACTTTTGATTGTTACTTTATTTATCCCCGAGGGGAAATTCAGTATACAGAGGTGTGGCAAATTAAACTCTAAAAGAAAAAAAATCAGTAAGCGGTATGAGCAAATGGTTTGATGAGTATGAAAATGATGTGACTCACATGATATAGCTGCCCCAATGAGAGATTCAGGAATTAAGTTTGTTAGACAGCACTCACCTTTACATTACTTAGACACTTTATTCTGGTGTTTTTTTTTTAAGTTAACCCCTTTGTACTAATAGTGTGTGTTGCTCTGTGACATGAAACTCAATTTGCAGTGCCATACAAAAGTTTCCACCAGTGTCCAGCAAAGAGCTGGCAAGAATTACAGGAAGTCTTTGTTCATATCACCTGGGTTTACTTGCAGAGTGAAACAGAGTAATCTTCTTAGCTTGGCTATAAAGCAAAAGTGCTGTTCAGAGGATTATAAATCATGAGAAAAAAATGTTAACGGTTTACACTTCACAGGACTTTTGGCTCTGTTAGACTGGGCACTGTTTATAGTAGGGCTGTAGTCTGCTGGTTGGCTACTCGATTAGTTGGTCAATATGCTCTCATCCGACTAAATCCTCATTGGTCGAACAGTCTTCGTGTTACTTTCATAAGGAGAAAAGTGCTACAACAACAGCTTTCCGGGATTAATCCATTATTTCCTGCGACGGGACGGACAGACTAACAAATTACCTGTGGTGTATTCAAAACACCCCGTTGTTTTCACAACTTTGAACTCACCCAAACTAACGGAGACTTCTGGGTCTAACTGTACTCAAAGTTACTGAGCGTTTACTAAACGTACTAAACTTTTACTGAATCAGCATTTCTCCTACAACTATATCAACAAGAATCCCCGCCAGGCCAAGGAAAAAATATTAATGCCAGAATTAACAACAAATATCCACTCATTCAGAAATATTAAGTGTTTTGGGAGTCTGTACAGCACTGTCAAGGGCGTGAGTGTAACCTCTGTGTCGTTGCCTGGGAAACAAGCATAACTCTGGTGGACACCAGTAGAGCAGAGGAAGGTTAGCAGTAAGTTGTCAGTCTGGTAGTAAATGTACAGCACAGATCACAGTGTAACACTTAATAAATGCTAAAAAGTCACGTCTGTTGTTTCCCCAAGTGCTGGAAAAGTGAAGGGAGTGAGCTCCAAAGTTAGCAAAGACTGATTAGCCTAACCTGAAGACACAAAACAGAGAAATACACAAGAGAGAAATGTGTGGCTGCTGAGTTCACTGTGCACCCTGTCCCGAACCACCCCCCCTCCCGCCCATGACTAATCGATTAGTCGATTAGTACAGTTTTAGTCTACCAAGATTTTCTTTGAGTGACTACAGCCCTAGTTTATAGGACAGTGGTTCATTTAAACTTTCAGTTTTATTGATCTATTATGGCTGCTTTTTAGATTGTTAGGAAACAGAGTCAGTGGAACGAGATTAAAACAACAGTAAAATAACAACTCTAGTACTCCATCAATGCATACATTACGGTTAGTGTTGTTTTCTAGTTGACAATCGACCAATGAACTTTAAAATACATCTTACCTGGAGCCACAAAGTATGTTGTTTGATAAGGTGAAAGCAGAAATTGACATTTATTAAAACATGGACAGCGCAAATAGATTGACTTGGTTAACCCCATTCAAAACATATAAGTTAGCCAGTTAGTAAGCTTGGGAGAGGAAGAAAAAAAAAAGCACATTAACAAAATAAAAAGGTTTGTTTCCTCTGCTATTCAGGCCACGGTTTGTTTGAAATTATTGCACACAAACATATTATGTAATTATATAGACATATTACAATATTATGACTTTTTTTTCTTTTGGCTTTTTTAAGTAAGGTACAAACTTGCTGTTGAGCACCAAGGACCCAAACTCCTTCAGTCAGTTTGTATAGTGGGTATAAATTAGGGACAAAATAAGCTTAAAATGTATAATAAACTTGTTTTCCTATTAAGAGCCAATTTGTTGCCTAATTTACCTTTCCAAACAGATACTGAATGAATAAGCAGGAAACAGGAACAGGAAATCTATGAACATATCGTATGAATGTTATAATGATACAGTCAGCCATAGAGTGTTAATAATAGTACAAATGGACAGGCTTCTCTCATAACTGTTTATGTCTTACTTTGTGAATACACAACTTTAACATAACCTCGGGAGCCATCATATCACTTTGTATGACTTCGTTTACAGGTTTAGGAGATAGGTTGCTCAATCGGGTTCATCTTAAATGTACACACCGTGGAGCTCTGGAAACATTTAGGGTCTGTCTGTGGTCCGTTTAGGATCCAATTCTGCTGTTGTCAGACTTAGTTACTTCCTTATCATGAGTTAAGACTGTTTTTACACAGTAACCGGGCATTATGTATTGAGAATAATTGAATTAAAGATTTTGCTTTGCCCGACGTGTTTAAACGCTGTAGCCTAATGTACAAGTACATTCTTATCAGCAGCATCATCTAACATCACTCTGCTGGAAATCTTACTTTTGGTTGCTTGAGGGCTTGAAGAAGTCCACCGAGAAGCCGAAGTAGCTTCCCTCCGGTCCGGTATACACGGAGGGTTTGTCCACATCGAGGTTGAAGGTGCCGCAGCGGTGGAAGTGCAAACAAGCCAGGACAAGCAGCGCGAGAGCAGTCCGTCTTCCTGCCATAGCTACCACAGGGAGACCTCCGCGGGTTAACTGATGAAAACACGGATCAAGATGATGCCAAACGCTTAACTAGCGTCCTGTGCTCCGTGTCCACCGACAGAGTAACTTTAAACAGGTTTAAATTCTCAGTCTTCCTAACAGGAGCTCTCCTCCATAGTCGTAATAAGTCGTCATTAACTGAACCACATTTCCGACTTTTAACTGTTACCGAAGCTTAACGATCGTTAGAAACAGAGCGCAGTTGCAACAGAGACTGAATTTAGTTCGGGTCTTACCGGCGTTTCGTTTGCCCGTTTTAGCCGATAAATCAGGAAATACACGAGAACAAGCAGGGAGAGGCCGTGACTGCTTGTATGTGTGCGTGTGTGATTGTGTGGAAATGTGTCATCGCGGGCGAGGCTTGTCCCAGCTAGCTGAATACAAGTCAGCATCAACTACACAGTTTACGCGACGTCCAGTTAATCCCTTTCAAAACAAAAGCATCACTGCCTGGTAGGGTGGAGGTGAGGTGAACACAACTGTTCTTTATTTAATCACAAGCTTTACTGTATTGTTTTCAAGGACAAACGGGCCAGAACATGTAGCTAAATTTATGAGACAGGTTCACATTTTTTCAAGTCAGTTGAAGCCTCATATAAGCTTCAGATCGATTTTAAATGCATTTTTTGCACTAAATGACTGTGTAGACACACTGGATTTTGACCTCCATGACTTACATTGAAAGTACACTTGAAGGGGATTTTTTAATAGCCAGTAAAAACAGGAGGAATGATTACAGCAAGAAAAACCTCCCAGGGCAGGTATGAAGGTGACAGTAGATTCCGGAAGAACACTGTGACAAGGGCAGGTGAGAGAAAGAGCAAATGAACACAGGAAGAGTGAAGGAACACACAACGGAAACACAGAGCAAACCAAAACTCAAAAAACACAGCACTGCTCAATAACAAACCAGCATAAATCAAATTGTCTTTGAATAAATAAACCTCGGTACATAGCACTGTAAGCTAACCAATAATCTAATACAGTCTTCCAGTCTTGAATGAGCAAACCCAAATGACCAAAAAGACTGGACAACATTAATGTTATAAGAATACATACAGATGGAGAGGAGGAGAGAGGAGCTCAGTACATCAGTGGAAGTCCCCCAACAGTCTAGGCCTAGAGCAGCATAACTAAAGGCTGGTCCAAGGCAAGCTTGGTCAGACCTAACTATAAGCTTTATCAAAAAGGAAAGTTTTAAGCCTACTCTTAAACATAGCCTGCCCCTCGAACTGAATCTGGGAGATGGATCCACAAGAGAGGAGCCTAATAGCTGAAGGCTCTGCCTCCCATTCTACTTTTAAAGACTGTACAAATCACCAGTAAGCCTGCATTCTGGGAGCGCAGTGCTCTAGTGGGATAATACTGTACTATGAGCTCTTTAAGATAGTACCGTACTACTGGGCTACTTTTAGTCCAATGGAAAAATACATTCATAAGGAACTAGTGGGGTAAATAACCATGTTTAGGCCCCTTCCTCATTTACTACTGTATAGTACTTACTGTATATAACGACATTTCATGCTTTCATTCTGAAGAAAAAGTCACATTCCTGTGTTTTCCAGTCTGTCTAAATGTAACTTGACACAACCGAGCCTTGATGCACAACAGGAAGTCCATTCCACTGCATCAGACAGAGAGAACACAGACTGCTGGGGGGGGGTGTATTTGCCATGTGTCTTTCCTTTACTGGATTAATACTGTCATTGGTTCATTCTGGGTCATCAACTTGTGACGATCAGCTGTTTTCTATATTTTCACAGTGTGTGTGAGTGTGTAAAAGAGTGATGATATATCATCACTACTACTGCTAATAATAACATTGAAATAGTGATAATAACTATATGACAGTTGTAGTAACAGTTTTAGCATTAGTAGTGTAGCTTGTTGAATAAATATAAGATTATGAGAACCAAGAAATAAATAAATGGGAAATTGAATTAATAACAGGACAAAGCAAGACTGTACACATGTTTGCAAAACTCTTTGCCATCGCTGATTGTTTTGCTTTGTACCTTAAGAATAGGTTCACACTTTTTCATATTTCATGAAAATATTTCATGTTCATATGTATATTGAAAGAGTCATTGGTCACTGTAATTGTTCCTCCTGTTCATACCATGAGGACATCTCTTCTGTTTTTAAGATTTTTTCAAGCTTTTTGCTATTATTTGACAGACACTGTAGAGACAAAAAGCTAGGGAGAGAGAGAAGGGTATGAAATGCAACACGAGTCCCTGGCTGGGAGTTGAGCCATAGACATTGTGGTTATATAGTATGCACTCTAACAAAGGCAACAGGTGACCCATGAAGACATCTCTTATTAATTGCAATTAAAATGTAAGTGACAGAGGACAAAATCTGCAGTTCTTGTGTGAATTTCAAAGTCCAGCCAAAGCTAATATTAGACTCCAGCAGACTGACTTAGTCAAATCAAATGGATATCTTCCAAAGACACTGTACAACAATATTCCAACTGAGCTTGATAGGAAAACACTGCCTTGAGACACCAAAAGACTTTTGTACTAAATAACTAACTTTAGAAGAAACTCACATGTTTTTAGTCAGAAAAAAAACTATTTTGTGAAACTAAACTAATTTCTGTATTAAGTTGAAACTGACAGAAGCATATGGTATATATTATTCTTTATTTCACATTGATTTACAATTTAACAAATTATTTAATACAGTATTACAGAAGAAAGTTACCTCTTGGATATTTATTTAGCTGACTGAGTAAAACTTCAAATATTACACCGGTTAGAGAGTATAGAGGAGACCTAAGCAACCTACAAGGAGTGTGAATAACTCAGGTTGAGGCAGTTAACATCCTTTACTTATGGTAGAATGGGCAGTGCTACCAGTGGTCTACAATCAACAGAAATTACAGACATAACACAAAATACAGGAATTAGTACAATAATGTCATTACCACAATCTACATATGGATAATATCAAATAACACTGAATTAAACATTCTTATATGGTTTGAACATTATAAACTCAGAGTGACTTAATTCAATCCAGCTACAACTGAAACAGCAGCCTGAAGTAGCTAGTAAGACTTTAAATGACATTTCCACAATTTGACATAATAACAAATTAGTAATCCTCAATTACTGATTACAATTGAAATAAGCAGAAAATGCATAGTTTGTATATATAACTCACCAACCAGGTAGACATTCATGCACAGCAACACATTGTTGAACATCCACCAAAGAAAAGAAGGAAAAGAAACAAAACTAACAACATGTGCCTCTCAGCAAGTAGGTAGGGTCTACCACAACTACTTGTAGGGCATCTTTCACAGCCTTTCCCTCTCTTTCCCACGCTCCTCCAAAGTGTGGTGAGTTAAGTGGGATGAAATGGAAAGCAATCTGCTTCTCTTCCAGCTGCCTTTAGAGAGTGTCATCCATTGCTTCAAATACCTTACACAACTTCCCCCGCTGTCAGAAATAAGCACAAGTGTCATGCAATGAAATATCTGAGAGACATGAGAAATGCATCAGTATCTATGCCTTCCAGCAAATTCAGATGAACGTGTCGCCACAGCGGTCACATGAGATTATAATCACACAAATTCAGTTAGTAGTTGTAAAAAGAGTACACTTTGTTATACATATATTTTAAAATGACACATTCACACCAAAAGAAAAAAAAGAAACTAAATCAGGGACTGAGGCCTACAGGTGGAACAGGTGTTTGTGAGGGATCTAAACAAACCAAAAAAGAATAACTAAATTAAACACCCAGACACACATGACAGTCATACACACACACTTTGTGAAAATCGCCCACGATCCCGGAAAACCATGGCACACAAAAAGGGGTCATCACAGAGTTACCATTAAGTAATATGAAAATGCAACAGAAAAAGAAACTACTCACAATAAATGTACTTTGAGAAGTGGAGACCTCTAAAGTAGATAATACAAAAAAAATCCCCTAGCCCCAAACCAATAAAATTAAATCGAAACCACAAAAATACAAAACAAAACAAAGAAACCAGAGGGCTGACCCAAATTAACCAAGATAAACCAAAACAAAAGTATAACTCAAACTAAACAAAAGACTGACTCAAACCAAACAAAAGAATGACTCAAAAAAAAAAAATAACTCAAACTAAACAAACATAATTCAAACCAAACAAAAGAGTAACTCCAAACATTCAGGCTGACAAAGAGTCATAACTCTATTGATCCATGTATTCCAATGGCTCTCAGTAGTAACAACTTCATGCTTTTTTTAATGATAAAATTCTGACAATTAGAGATAAAATTCAACAGTCTCCACTCTTAACTGGCACAGATTCATCAAGAACCATAGAAGCAGCCACAAAACCCGATTTAAGTTTGGACTGTTTCTCTCAGGTTGACCTTCTTGAATTAAATTCTATGATTTCTACATCAAAACCTTTGAACTGTCTCTTAGATCCCATCCCACCTAAACTACTTAAGGATGTCCTACCCTTAATTAGCACCTCCCTACTAAATATAATCAATATGTCTTTGGTAACTGGCTATGTATCGCAGTCCTTTAAAGTAGCTGTAATTAAACCCCTCCTTAAGAAGCCTATTTTACTCCTGACACTTACTGAAATCATGACGGAGACAGAGTCGTTTTCTCTCCATGACAAACGTATTCTCCCCGAAACGTATGACAATGGAAGATTTAAGTAAATTTCACCGCTTCATAAATGTGCACGCGGAATTTGAAACAGCTGTACTTGCATGACAAATAAAGAAAATGTTCTAATAATCATCTGCTTATAATGATATTTAACCCGGACAGACGTGATCATTATAAGCTGCTTCCACTGTATTTATATCCGTCTCCAGTTTACAGTTAATGTTAAACTTTCACTGATGATTGTAAATGGACATCAGAGAGGATGATAATGTTGGAAAGTTCTCTTTAATTGCTTACACTATAATTTTAAACATACATCTGATATTATCTTGCCTAGTGATAATATAACCAGTCATGATCTGAATGCTCGTTTATTAGCAAATAAAGATAAAACCATGTACAGGAACAAGTGCTGCTCTTCACTTTCAACCTACATCAAGTTATCAAGTCGGATGCAGGGATTGAACCCTCATTCATCTGGTTACAAACTCACTTCTCTAACCTTTAGGCTATCGCTACTCGTCTATAAGTTAACAAGTAATCTATCATCAGTTTTGTGCCAAGTCATCTCCTTCATCTTGTTAATTGCAGTCATTTTGCACCTTTTCGGTGAAAACTCCTTTATATTCTCCATATAATTTCATCAGCAGGTTTGTTTTGCTGCTGAGATGAACACCGCTCTAGTTTTCGCTCCTTTTTGCAACATTGTATCAGCTTTTCTACAATCGACTGTTCATGGCTGCTGATGTCCTCCATGCACGCGCGCACTTCAAGCTTATTTCAGTCTGGCTAGACTTAGCGTTGACTAGAAGCAGCTAAACTCCGTTAGTGGAACGGTTTGAGCCTCAAGTGAAAGTTGAAGTTAATTCAAGCCAGGCTATATCACGTAAGCGCAGCTTTCTTTAGCTACTTTCATGGAATACCCCTCTGGACTCATGTATCTTGTGCTAAGGTTAGTTTACTCTGTGTATGACGCTATTGACATGCGACCAAATGAAATGGTCCTTTACTTTATTAAATTACAGATTTCTCTGGGTTTGAAAATTGTTGGTAACAATAGGGATGATGTAAGTACAACTCAACAACATATATAACATAGGTATAGTTGTTTTTAGACATTTTAATGTGGAATAATTACATATTATACCTTTAATTCTCTTACAAAACAAATTTCAAGGACTGCCTTTTTTCACCTATGTAATATCACTAAAATCAGACATATCCTTTCTCAACAAGATGCAGAAAAAATAATCCATGCATTTGTTACTTCTAGGCTGGATTATTGTAAGTCATTATTATCAAGCTGCCCTAACAAGTCTGTAAAGACTCTGCAGCAAGTCCAGAATTCAGCTGCTCGTGTGCTAACTAAAACTAAGAAAAGAGATCACCTTTCCCCCATCTTAGTTTCACTGCATTGGCTCTCAGTAAAATCCAGAATAGAATTTAAAATCCTTCTTCTTACTTACAAAGCTCTTAACGGTCAGGCACCATCCTATCCAAAAGAACTCATAGTACAATATTATCCCACTAGAGCACTGCACTCCCAGAATGCAGGTTTACTGGTGGTTCCTACAGTATTTAAAAGTAGAACGGGAGGCAGAGTCTTCAGCTATCAGGCTCCTCTCTTGTGCAAACCATCTCCCAGTTTCGGTCCGAGGGGCTGACACCCTCTCTATGTTTAAGAGTAGGCTTAAAACTTTCCTTTTCGATAAAGCATATAGTTAGGTCTGATCTGACTCGCCTTGGATCAACCCTTAGTTATGCTGCTATAGGCCTAGACTGCCTGTTTGTGCTTTCTGATCCACAAGAAGCTCCATAAACCATAGACCATGGGTCGGCAACAGGCGGCTGGCCCGCGGGCAATTAATTCTGGCCCAAGAAAATATTCTACTAATAGATTTTTTTTCGTCCACCCCGATTACAAATAGGCTTATGCGTGCACTAAGAACCAGATGTGGATACTATAGAAAGAGTACCAAAGCATTGTTAACTTCATCCTCTTTATTTATTAACAAGACTTAAATGAATAAAAGTGCATTTCAACAAACTATTTTTAAGCCTGCAAACACAGTGTAACAGAAACTTTCATTTTGTAGCAACAGATGATTTGATCAGGTCAGGCAGTCGAACATGCAGAGACAGGGGGTAGTATGTATCCTCTTGTAATAGCACGCATAAGGAAAGATAATAAGGAGGGGGGGGGGGGGGGGGGGGGGGGGGTGATGTAGCTAGCGGGTTTGACAGGTGCCTTTAGCTCGCAAGGCTCATACATGACGTACTGGTAAATAATGCACTTGATGGGCACAGTAATTTCCAATCAAAATGCAGCAGTGAGTGGCAGTTTTTTTATCGGCAGGAGTTGATGAGAGTGGGTGAAGTTGTTGTCCCGTAATGACACAGACACAACTGTTTTACAGCAGCTTTTACTCATATAAGAGATTTTGTCAGAGTACAAAAGTTACCCGGGACATGGCCCCCCTGGCCCACCCGGTTCCGCGGTCCATATATCACTGGATAGACTAGCCTACTCACTCAATGAGAAAATTGGCATCTTCCACTCATGGCGATTTTTTTTTTGTCTGGTGTGACAAACGTGACTGATATATATATATACATATATAATATATATATATATATATATATATATATGTGTGTGTGTGTGTGTGTGTGTGTGTGTGTGTGTATATATATATATATATATATATATATATATATATATATATATATATATATATATATATATATATATATATATATATATGGCCTGCCCCTCATGGCCTGGAAACATTCTGGCCCGTGGCCAAAATTACTTGCTGACCCCTGCCATAGACCATGCTGGTGTGTTGGCGTCCTTCTTCTGCCCTCCATCGGCTGTTCCTGCTGCTGCTTGTTGATTATTGTTGTTGTTGCTGTTCTCCTTCACTGTGTACACACACACACCCCCCCCCCCCCCCTCTTTCTCTCTCTCTCTCAACCCAACCGGTCAAGGCAGATGGCCACCCACCCAGAGCCTGGGTCTGCCTTAGGTTTCTTTCCGTTAAAGGGGAGTTTTTCCTTCCCACTGTCGCCAAGTGCTTGCTCATGGGGGGAACTGTTGGGTTTCTCTTTCTGTAAATTACAGAGCATGGTCTAGACCTGCTCCATGTAAAAGTGCCCTGAGATGACTTTGTGCTGTGATTTGGCGCTATATAAATAAAATTGAATTGAATTGAAAAATTGCATATCAGCATCCTTATATTTCAAGGCTAGATCTACCCTTGTAAGGCCATCAACTGATTCCACTGCACCAGTTCCATCAGAGTCTGCCCTCTGGTAACATCATCCACTGGATTGCTTGCAGTGTTGACACATCTCCAGTCAGCTGAACCAGTAAGTTTCTGCAATCCAGGTACCGACGAAGACTTTGTAATTGCAGTGCTCAGAATTTAACCAGCACAGGACAGTTGTGGAGTCAGACTATGGGGTGACAGATTGAATGGGCGGTGTCAACTCAGTCAAGAGGACTTTGGTCAATTGAGCACCAATGAGGGCTGCACTCAGTTTAAGATGGGGCATGGATAGTTGTTTCATAGGTGCCACACAAGATCCTGCCATGATAAAGGTTGTATGGACATTCTCTTGTTCGTCAATAGTCTGCAAGTATGCAACTGCCCCATAAGCTCTCTCCGACGTGTCACAGGATACATCAAAGTCCCTAGTCAGTGTAGCAGAGTCAACCCATGGTGGGTTGTAGCACTGACGAATCTCCACGTTGTTCAGGTCATGTAGCTCGACTTCCCATGCTTACCATCTTTCTGTTATAAAAATTAGGATTATACTATGCTTAGATGTCTTAGAATCATACTGAATGTGTGCCCCCTTTCGTTTGACGTCATGATGAAGGTTTCTGTTTTGTTCTGCAACTTGCATAGATAGTAACTGCAGGTAAGATTAATGGTGGGAGGCCAGCATTACATATGTAAGAGGGAGTCAGAAAGGAGTAAAGAATCAAGAGATAGGTCAGAGAGGTGTCATCTTGATTTAAGGATCTTAAGCTCGCCATTAGTTAGAAGACTGAGAAAATGTGTGACGATACCTGTGGAGTGTGTCTGTAAACATCAGAAGAAAGTTGAAATGCCCAAAAACTAGCCTTTTTCTCTGTAACCCCACCTGTGCCCAGTGTGGGTTCGTGATCTAGCTTCACTGGGCAGGTGGTCTGTGACAGCAAATGTCATTGATTGCCCACTGTCTAATCTCAAAGTTGCCTGCAGAAAGCAGTTCCCTCATTTTGTTCACCAGGTTCCAGGATTCAGTCACTGTCCCAAAACTCTGTAGGCAATTGTCCATATAGAATTCCTGTTCAGTGGACTCCAATATGTCTTCATTGCCTACCTTGTTGTCTTGCACATATTGTTGTAGTGTGTAGGTGGCTTAGCCGGGACTGCAAGTTATGTCAAAGGGCAGCACCTGCCACTTATACACTGTTGGTTCTTCAGTCCTCACCAAATCCCTCCAAATGAAGTCAAGCAGTGGCCCGTCAGTGGGAAGAATCCTCACCTGGTGGAACATGGTTTTTGATATCCCCACTGACTCAGGTGGTACTTAGGCCACATATCCATTTTGTTCCAATTTCCACATCTCTGTGCATTAGACTTCTGCCAGCCTTGAGTCCTTGAGGAGTCTCCTTATACATTTTCAGAGGTTGGGCAGAACTGCATCCTTAGGAGGCCGCAGATCCTGGTGATTAGATTGGCAAAGAATGGGGGGGTAGCAAAACTTACTCACTTTTACTTTAGTAGTTGCTGATGCTATGAGCTCCAGGGCTTGCTGATCTTGTTTAGATCTTGTCACTAGCTTCTCATTGAGGTAAGGCAATACATCTATCTGCCAAAACTTCTCAATGTGGTGGCAGAGCTTAGCTTCTTCTCCTTGGTGAAGAGACACTGCTGTTAGTGCCCTGGGCTCTCCATGAGGTTTGTGGGACCCTGCAATGCCCAACAAAGTCTCGTCCGGACTGTAATAGGGCCCTCTTGTGGACCACTACTCATAGGCTGTAAGGGCATCAGTAGATGGACCATGTCAGATCCAATGAGGATTTGAGGCTGGGCTTTTTATGCACTGGCAGAAGAGGTAGGTCACAGAAGTCTCTGTACCTCCTTTGAAGTGACTCAACAAGAAACAAGTGCTCCGATAGCCCTGAGTGATCGGTGGTGAGAGCATGGCATAGTATCTTTCCAGTATCTATCCAGTATTTTTGTAAGGGTTTGGAGATGAGAGAGATCTCCAAAGACACACTAGCTCCTTGGATCTGAAGGATGTCTTGGCAGACAGGTCACAAAGGCAGAGTTTCTGGAATGGACTTCAGTTTTAAGCTCTGTACAGCTGCCTGCAAGATAATACTGTGCTCTAAACCATCATCCAAGATGGCATTTGTCTCCATAGATTGTCTCTCATTGTGGAGAATGATCTTTACAATTTTCAGTATCACCTTACTTGGATGACTAGGATGATTTATATACAGCTTCTCAGGCAGAATTTGGACCATAAGAACGCTCTGATTGCAATGCTGTGCAACATTGTGTAGGACAGTCAAATGCTGGTGTTGCGAGGCTTCCCCAGGGTACAAGAATCTGGTACATGAGCAAGTGCACACTGCTCGCAGCATTTGTGTTCCTGTTCCATTTCACCTTCTGGTCAGTGGAGAAGGCTTTGAATTGAGTGCAAGTGCTGAGGAACTGATCCTTCATGTCACAATATGGGCAATAAGGTCTGACCTTATTCTTATTGTCCTTAGGATGCTGATGAGATGGAACTTGTTGTGGTCTTCTCTATAGTGGGTGTTTGTATATAGATCAGCTTTACTGGCTATACGTTTGGCCTGTGACTTCATATGTAACTGTGGCAAGATCAGGTAGGGTATCAGTCTTATCCATGCTGATTTGTAGAATACCATGTGTTAAGCAGTATTCCACAAAACTGTCTGTATGATGAAGCAATCAGCAGGTCAAGGTAAGATACAGGAGGAGAGCCAGCTGGTGAATACATCACAGCAGATACTGTATGGTAGGGCGGAGCAGGCTGGTGACTGCTATGTAAGGGACCTGTTAGCTGGATATCCTGCGGTGCTACATTAGGAAAGAATGGTGGCAGCCTACCTATGGCATCAGGACCACAAACTACTACTATGAGATCACTCTCACTTATCCTACTGAATGAGGAAGAGGCGCTGTGTGCATGTTTTGAAGATGGATGCTATTAACAACATCAAAATCTTTGGAGATGGTCTTATAACCTTTACATTGACAGCACTTGGCTATTTCATTTTTTTCTAATGTCTTCAGACCACTCTTTAGTTTTCCCTCTGTTTTCCATGTTCACTGTGATGAACACAGTGGCACAAATCAGCAGAGTTAGTAATTTTCTGAGTGATTAAAAACACCTGTGATAGTTCAAAAACACAATAGTCTTCTTAAAGTATCACTACAAATCAATTATTTCTTACAACTTCTAAAGGTTACTGATAATTTTGTCCAGGCTATTTTACAATATCATTGTAAAATAAGCATGAATTTAGTTATTTTCAAAAAAAATTTTGTTTTGTTCTACTGCCAACTAAACATAAACCTGGATCGATATTAAAATATCTTTTAATTTCAACACTGTTCAGGGCGAATGGTGCATTAAGACTGCAAGGTGACCAATAATTTTGATGTGTGTATTGTTTCAAAACATGCTCAAAAAATATGAAGCTATTGTTTTAAAGGTTCTATATTGAATTGAATTGAATTTACTTTTTTGTTCCCAAACTGGGAAATTCTCTCATCATAGCAGCAAGACACACCCCACACCATGAAACACCATACAGCTACATCAAAAAATAAAATAACAATAAAAAATTATATGCAACACAACACAATACAAAAACTATAAATAGGTAATAACTATACAAACCATAAAATACAATTTCACATACAACAGAATGAAAGCAAATCCAACCGAATGCAGGCACAACTGCCCAAAGAATGAGACAGTGCAACAAGCTCAGAATGGTAAACAAATCAACCAGGTAAACAGTTTTTAGATAGTAGTCTTTCAGAGAGATTGGAGTTATTGTATAATGTGATGGCATGTGGCAGGAATGATTTCCTGTATCTGTCCCTTTGACAGCAGAGCGGTAACAGTCTGTTGGAGAAGTAACTCTGCTGTCTGTCCAGTGTGTCACCACACACTGGACAGGGTGATCAGGATTATCCATGATGGACAGTTTGTTCAGTGTCCTCCTTTCCACCACAGCATCCATAGTGTCCAGTTTGTAGCCAACAATGGAGACAGCCTTCCTGATTAGTTAATTCAGTCTGTTGGTATCACTGGCTCCAATGCTTCTCCCCCAACACTCTCTTACTGCACACATTGAAGGATCTCAGCTTCTTCAGTAAGTAGAGTCTGCTCATCCCCTTCTTGTATACAGCTTCAGTGTTGGATTTCCAGCCCAGTCTGTTGTTGATCTTGAAGCCCAGGTACTTGTAATCCTCCACCTCCTTCACATCCTCTTCCAGAATGCACAGTGGCTGCAAAGTCATCCTCTTTTTCCTGCAGTTGATCACCATCTCTCTGGTCTTGTTGACATTGAACCTCAGGTGATTGCGTCCAGCCCACTCCACAAATCTACCCACCACTTCTCTGTTCTCCCCCTCCCTTCTCCCACATATACACCCTACAACAGCTGAGTTGTCAGAAAAATTCTGCAGGTGGCATGACTCAGAGTTGTACTGAAAGTCAGTAGTATATAAAATGAAAAGGAAAGGGGACAGCACAGTCCCCTGTGGAGCTCCTGTACCACTAAACACCATATCAGACAGAACACTGCTCAGATGGACAAACTGTGGCCTGCCTGTCAGGTAGTCTCTAATCCAGGAGACAATAGAAGTGTCAACACCCATCACCTGCAGCTTCTCACTCAGCAGCAGTGGCTGGATAGTGTTGAAAGCACTGAAGAAATCAAAGAAAGTGATTCTCACCGTGCTGCCTCCACCATACAGGTGCTGATGAGCTTACTGCAGTAGGTAGATGACGGCGTTATCAACCCTTACATGAGGCTTGTAAGCAACCATGAGTTGTGTTTAAAAGACAAGTTAAATAAATGAGCAATGGGAGGAATTTGAATGTCTTCGTGCAATTTTGTGCAAAAACAAACATGTTTTTGCACATGTTGGGTAAGTCCCAAGTCAAGACGCATAACTTCAAATTCAAGTCTTAAAGTCTCAAAAAGGACCAACGAATAGGATTTAGATGCATATAGTGGTGAGGTTGCAGATTGCAACCCCTCACCCACAGCCTTCCCTTCCAAGCATGTTCAAGAACCTACAGTGGCCACAAAACTCTCTAGAGCCAATGTTTAGTTTGTCCATTCTGGGCTACTGTAGAAACATGGTGTCACAACACAGCAGGCTCTGTGGAAGTAGATATAAAGTGCTCCTTTTAAGGTAACAAAACCATGATGATTCTTATTTTCATGGGATTATTCACTAATGGAAACATACTTATGAATACTGTATTCCATTTCTGCCAAGTCTTTTCTGCTAGATGCCACAAAATTCTACACATTGCAGCTTTAAGCCACACGGAAGTTCAAGTCAGGACAAGCAAGTCCTAAGCCATGTCCAAAGTCAAGAAAAGTAAGAACAAAGTCGAGTCAAGTTCAAGTCCTAAGTGAAGACAGGCAAGTCTAAGGTTGTTTTTTTATGACTCCCCCTCTAAAGCATGTAGGGGAAAAAAAAGTTTGACAATACATAACAATACATAACATAGAAAGTCATGGCTTAGAACTATCTAAAAGTATTCAGCAATGTATCACATAGAGATACAACCCAGTGGATAAATCCATAGTCATTAGTCATTGTCACAGTCCACAGTCATCTCTATGTATAGCAACAGCTCAGATGCAGATCCAGTGAGTGAGCTAAGAGTTTTTCGTCTTATTTGGCCATGAGCTGCTCTGAATCACTGCTACAATGAAGTGTTCACTCAAGAATGTGTGGCAGAATTCCCATGGGATTCACAGGAGGGAGGAGGTTACGTGATTACATGCGTGTATGTGTAGAAGAGAAAGAAGGGTGGTGTAATACAAGTGTTAGGCACAGATACAGTATGAAGATGCTGAAAGGTATTAAGATAAACATGTGAACCTGTTTTACATGCCATGATTAAAATATGTGTGTGTGTTTGTGTGTGTGTGTGTGTGTGTGTGTGTGTGTGTGTGTTACAGGGAATGTAGAGCAGGACAGAGAGCTTATGTATTTGTGTAAGAGAGAGAGATGGTATAATAGACATTGTGAAAGCATTACGTACCATGTACAGCACAGATGCATGTATGGCTGGTTTCCATGTTGTGTAATGCTTATTGCTCACTGTCTATGGGTTTGTGTGTGTGTGTGTGTGTGTGTGTGTGTGTGTGTGTGTGTGTGTGTGTGTGTGTGTGTGTGTGTGTGTGTGTGTGTGTGTAAAGTTTTATGGGACCCTAAGCTGAAACTGAAGGGGCTATTTGGTGGACATTTTAACCCTTTCATGCATGAATTATGATAAACTCAGTCAGGATTTTTTTCCTAAGTATTTTTACTCCTTTTAAGGAATGAAAAAAAATATTTGAACTTCATTTTTTTTTAAATATGCATTTTTCAAGGAGTTTTTCACATGTCCACTCAGGTGGACAGCATGCATTTGAGGTTTCAACTGAAGTACTATGTATTTAACAAACAAATTAATAAAATTATATATTATTTGAAAACTATAAAATGATATATATTTTCAAAGTTGTTAAAATAATGTTTTAACATATTTTAACACATTCTAATAGTGCAATGCAAAACACTGAATCTTGTTCCTGACTCCACAGCCTCTCCCCTTTGTCTTACTGCATTTATTAGCACATGAGCTCCACATGACTTGAAATGCAAAAGATTCTTCTTTCCTAAACCAGACATTCTTTAGACGTGCCCCCTCAGTTTTTTTAGCCCCCCCCCCCCAGCAACCTCAACAACCTAGGCAACCTCGGCATCCTCAGCTCCCTCAATATCCTTATGGAGTAAATAGGTTCCTTTGGGACCCATGTGGGGCCACTGCAGGAATAAAATGCCCCATTGTGGGCCCTGTTACAGATGTGAAATTCGGGGTACGTATGGCCCCCAAACTGTGGCGCGGAGGTGGTGCCCCAGTGGGACAGCCCATACCCAGCCCAAAGTGTGGGCTGTCCCACTGGGACTTATTGTGGGCCCACAGTGTGCCCATAGTACGCCCCTAAGTGAGGCACCACCTGGGCCCCACAGTTTGGGACCTCCACATTTCACATCGGTAATGGGGCCCACAGTGGGCTCATTTTATACCCACAGTGGCCCCACATGGGTCCCAAAGCAGCATGCATGCAGGGTAGCCCTCTCAAAACTGCAAGTTACAGTACAATAACATAAATCAATTGATTTAGAGCTAAAAAAAAAAAAAAAAAAAGTTACTACAGATCAAGTATTTTCAAGAACAACAAAGTTGCAGTAACAGTATAATTGTAGTTGAAATGATGTCAGTGATGCATGATGTCCAACACAGTGGACAGATGATTAATTGTTATTTTCTCCCAACGTAAAATCAATACTTGGAAATTTTAACAATTGTATTACTCCTTAGTTGTTACTTGATGTTATAACATTTTTTTTACCTGCAAGGGTCAACTACCATAGAAGGATTGGCAAGATATTCCTAAGTGACTGAGTGTTTCCAGCCAGCTGGTGGCCGTCTTGGTTTTAAGAAATTTTTATTGCACTTACAAAGGTTGGCCAATGGATAGCAATGTATGGGATGACACACTAAAGTCCATTAGGGTGGTTGATGTGTAACTATACCAAAAAAAAAAAACCCATGCCTATATAAGAAAACAGCTTTTGAATAGCTGTCCACTGTAGTGACCACTATACATGAAAGGGTTAACATCAAAAGCATTACTTATTACTACATAAAAGTAATCAGCTAACTCATCTGTCTGAGTGAAATCTGGACTTTCTCTGTCTGACTGAAACATGGTAGAAACAAACAACTCCTGTGAGTGTGTGTTCACGGTGCCCAGATACCAATGTTTCAGAACAGACAGACCTGATGGAAGAGGAAGAGGAGTGCTTTTTTATGTGAGAGACAACATCAAATGTCTTTTAATGCCATAGGTGTCTATAGGCCCCTTTCTGCAGATGACACTATGATGAACTCACAGAAGTCTTGAAAGAGTGCAATATCAACAAAGAATTGTTACTTATGGGTGATTTTAATGTGAACTGGGAGTATAACTCTAAAAAGGAAAAAACTAAAAATGATCATAGAGAAATTTTGTGGAACAACCAGTAAAAGGCCAAACTAGGATTCCAAAATGCTTCAGTACACAAATTGATCTGATATTTACTAACAAACCAGAAGGAATAAAAGTTATAATTTAATTACTGGCTTAGCAGATCATAAACTAACCCTATGTGCGAGTAAACTAACTAAAAGTAGATTTAAGATCAGCAGCAACTAAGACAACAATCCTTCAATGCATACCCAGAGCTAAGCAAGAAGAATTTATCAATGAAATTAACAGTTTGAAGGATACAGATATGTCTAAAAGAAAGCAACATCTTTACGTGTTCTGAACATAGATCATCTAGATGCAGTGTAATTAGTTTGTCCATGAAATGTGAAAATTAAAACTTTGTCATAGAGCTTCATCAAATACATTGTTGGAAAGGTCTCGACTTGGGAAATAACATATGTAAGTATGAAAATCCTACATGACTCCTGCTTTGAAAAACTGACCTTTGAACCTTGACCTCAGCATATTTTGAAGGCTTATAATTCATCAACAAAAGAGGGTACAGACATGGGACCAACTGTTATAGAGAGTTCTGGGCCTCAGCTATCATGTGAATATAGTCAACAATTGGTGACACTGTCATAAAAAGGGGTAAAATATGGTTAAAATTAATTTACACTCATAAAGCAATTAGATATTTAAAATCTGATTACACAAATGTGTTTATCGTCCCCTTAAACTCCCTAACTCCTGTCATGCTTCTTGATACAAATAAGCACCACAGTTGTAGTTCTTCTGGTTGTAGAGTAGGGCAGTAAGATAGGGTCGTGAAAAGATCTATCTGTTGAATATATCAAACATTTAATACACCTAATAATCACACTGCATCTAAATGATCTATGTTAACAAAAAGTTAAGATGTTGGTTTGTTTAAGATATTTTAGTGAGTGTTTCATAAACAGCGTTTTTGGGATGGCAGTTCTTCTGTTTTGTAAAGTAGGGTCATAAAATAGGTTCATAAAACAGCATAACTACTGAATATATCAAATATTTACAACAACCAAACTAATTACACTGCATCTAAATGATCTATGTTCAGAACAAGTAAAGATGTTGCTTTATTTTATGTGTGTGTGTGTGTGTGTGTGTGTGTGTGTGTGTGTGTGTGTGTGTTTGCGCGCGCCATCATTTTTTGAATTACGCGGGGCTCTTTTGGCGGACTGAAAACCCGCCAACTCGTCTTGTTTGCAACCCCGGGTTTTCAAGAATTAAGATGTCGTTTCAATGTAGACACACGTGGGGTCGCTAGTCTGTCTCTTAATACATCCTTGGAGCGGAGGCCAGACTGACATTGGCATCCCTTGGTGAAAAAAAAATGAAGGATTAACCAATCAGATGAGGTTACCCTCATGCCACTGCCAAACTGTGATTAGTCAGGACTATGCCAAGGGAAGCCAGCCAACCCACGGCCTCTCACCAATCAAATCATAGCATGCTTTGAATGTCATGGTAACCCAGGTAACCATTTGATATTATCGTTAGCAAAATTAGCAAGTGGAGTTTTTAGTAAAAACAATTTTACTAAACAACCACTACAGCAGCAACTCAAAATTAAATCTGACGGAAGACCAACACCCAAACTAGAACTGCGTGTGGAGAGGAGACAAGGCGGGATTCTGACATTCAATGAGGAAAATTGTGTTCTCGAGTGGCTAGCTGGTAGCGCTAAACTTCAGCGCCTATTTTGCTGGACATGTCTGTACAACAACAAGCTGTTTCACAAGCCACCAACAGAGCTGAGACAGCTTCTTATTAAGGATGACCTACGAGACACTCTGCGAGGTCTACCAGCTGCTCCAGTTTATGCTCACAATATATGCCACCAGCACGTCAGCAGAGCGCTCCTTCTCCTGTCTGAAAAGGATCAAAACCTATCTGAGGAACACGTGTGGACAGGACAGACTTGTCAACCTAGCCAAAATATCCATTAACTCTGTTGTTATGGAGGATCTAAAGGCTAGTCGCAAATTCTGCGACATGGTTATTGACCACTTCGCCACCATGAAAGACAGGAGAATGGCCTTCCTCTACAAATAGTGAGTGAAATGCACACCCCCTTCTCCCTCTATGGCCTTACTGTTGACTGAACTGCCCATGTAGCTACGTGTTCATTTTTTTTATGTCGTCATATTGCTTCATGTGCCATGCTTGCCTGGGTTTAGCTGAGTGTGTTAACTTTGTCAGTCCGTGGAAATAGACTGAAGTTTTATTGTTGTTGTTTACGTATTGAAAATCAGTACTACGGACAGCAGTCATAGGGCCAGGTAACCTGAATAGATAATTATTGTTTTGATTGTTTATAGCCTCTGCAGGTTTGTTACTCGGTTGTTAAGTGTTTTAAGTCATGTTGTATAATGAACATTTGTATTTGTGTATTTCAAGCACATACAACAGGGTTTGTAAGTCATGGGTTTGATGTATGGGTATATGTAGACGACTGATACTTTATGATGTAGCGTAAAAAATTAAACGTTAAACGTCTCCTGATTTAATTTGTGAATGAATGCTTCTTTTATTCATTATCGTACCTGTACTGTGCCTTAAGCAGTCGGTTATGCATTTGGGTGGAGGGTTGCATCAATCAATGAGAAAATGCATAAATTGATAAGACTGTGTGTTTGAGAGAGAAAGAGAGGGAGAGCGTGTCGGTAAACGCAAGTGTCGACAAACTAACAATTGTGTGTGAGAGACGCGGACGCATGTCGGTGATACACTTTTGTGTATAATCTAATAGTTCATTTGGTAACATTGGGCGTTAAAGTGGCAACGTAGTCTTTCCTGTCTCACTTGGTTTCCTCAAAAAAAATTCCCCACGCCACGCCACTGGTCTTTTCCCCTGAAGCAAGGAGCTTAACCTTTACGGGATAAAACACACAAGGTTTATGGTGGATCACTTTGCTGTTTTGAATAAACAAAGCTCTTAGTATGGCTCTAACTATATTTGTTACTTTGTAGCTGTTGCTAGTTTACCAGGCAAAGCGAGTCTGTGAATGGCAGAGTCAGGATGTGGAGGTGCTGGTGTCAACCAATGACGTCAGCACACCGGAGGAAACAGAACAACTCATTGCCGAAGCCTGTGGGCTGGGTCCTCCACCTTGCCATGGTAACTATTAAATTTGGTAAAGACATTCATGTTCCCTTCAGGATAAATTGTAATAACCTTGCTGTAATAACTCTGACTTTGCAATCATCAGGTCAACTACTTTTATTTATTTAATTTTTAAAAATGTATTTTTAATTGAGTGCAATATAAATAATTAACATGGAAACACATATGACACTGGACAGTATAAGGGGCAGAAGCAGCAGAACCAGAGAATAACCTGAAACTACAAGAAGACCAAAATAATAAAATTAAAAACTGAAATATTGGCTTATTAGTCGTGTGTGTGTGTGTGTGTGTGTGTGTGTGTGTGTGTGTGTGTGTGTGTGTGTGTGTCCAAATGCACGTTTTTTCTAACCTCTTGAAAACCTTTTCTGGGATAAACACTGACAAGTAGTCAGGACCAGTAGTCCTCCTTATGAGGCAAAATGTCATTCCTGAGATCCTGGTTAGGATTAGGGCATGAATTAAGGTTAGCTTAAGGTTAGGGTTAGACAGGTTCAGGTTAGTGTTTGGGTTAGGCTGTCCAGAACAGCCCCCACCCCTACAGGAGAGGTCTGTTAAATTGGTTCTTAGGAACTTTTTAACGTTTTATTTGAAGGGGGTTAGGTGGTGATTAGGCTCTTGGACACCAAGCTATCCCAAATCAGTGAATCAGTCCAGTCCCCTGATCCTCCTCAGTCACCACCGTCTGAGCAAGGAGGAAGTCTCCAATCGTCTCCTCTCCTCTTCTTCCTGAGCTCCCTCATTCAGGTCTATGTTCCCTCCCACTCACTATGCTCTGCCAATGAAAGGCACTTGGTACTAATACCACAACAAGGCCCTGAGTTGCTAGCTAGACTCTTCTGTAGTTCTTCTCTTCTCTTCTGTAGTTCCCCTGTGGTAGAAGGACTTACCAAACTCTGTTCGACCTGCAGTGTCTCTCTCAATCCCCCTCAAGACCCAGCTCTTTTGTGAACACCTCAGCACTTGATGGACTTAAAAAAATCTACTTCTATGCACTCTGTGCATTTCCTCTGTGTACTGCCTGTTGGCACCTACATCTTATCGGACTCAAACTTACCTTTATGGCACTTACTCATTTTCTTCTGTCCTGACTAGATCCTTGCTTGTGTTGTATCAACTCCCAGATGTAAGTTTGGACAAAAGCGTCTGCTAAATGAAATCAGCCATATACTTATAACATCCAACATTTTCCGATATTTGGGAGAAATACTTATTATACGTATATACGTATTATACGTATATGTGAACACTATGCAGAATTTTTACTCCCACCAGAAAATTCCTTTAACATAAAAGCCTCAACCTTAATATCAAATAAGGGGAGAAATAATAAATTAATTTTAAATAATTACTTATAAGATGAATAAACATGAAAACAAATTGATTGAGAGTGCACTGGCCACCACCATGTGATAGAACATGGTCATCATTTCCACACACACATCAGAGGACCTCAGTGTCCGCAGGCAGAACAAGCGTCTCTGCCCCTTCCTGTAGAGAGCGTCAGTGTTAGGGGAACAGTCCAGCTTGTCACCCACAAGGACCCCTAGATATTTGTAGGAGTGCACCACTTCAGTGTCCACCTCACAGATTATCACTGGTTCCAGAGGGGGCTTAGACGTGCATAAATCCATGATCATTTCCTTTGTTTTTGAGGTGTTCAATTGAAGGTGGTTTTGTTGACTCCAGTCACCAAAGGCTGTGGCTGTGGAGTATGCTGGGCCATACTTAAGGTCATTTAGTTTAGAGGTAATTAGTTAAATACTGTTTTGAAGTCCAATAGAATCAAAAACCGGGTTGTATCTAGAATTTTGTTAATATTGTGTTTCCACTGCAATAAAAAAGTTACTTTCTTTGTCCTGGTGGCTTAGCTTACTATGACACATACCCTCAGTGGTGGAAAGTAACTAAGTAAGTTCAATTTCAAGGTACTTCTACTTTACTTGCATATTTCCATTTGATGCTGCTTCATGCTTTAAGGGAAATATGGTACTTTCTACTGACTACATTTATTTGACAGCTTTATATAATAATACATTTAATTTGATTTGTACAGCACTCTTCATTCATAGTGAAACTCAAAGTGCTACAGTATATCACTGGCCACTTTATTAGGTACATCTTACTAGAACTGGGCCTTCAGAACTGCCTTCATTCTTTGTGGCATTGATTCAACAAGGTGCTGGAAACATTCCTCATAGATTTATGTCCATATTGACATGATAGTATCACGCAGTTGCTGCAGATTCGTCAGCTGCACATCCACAATGTGAATCTCCCGTTCTACTACATCACAAGAGTGCTTTATCAGATTTAGGTCTAGTGACTTTGGAGGACATTTGTGTACAGTGAACTCATTTTCAGGTTCAAGAAACCAGTTTGAGATTATTTGTGACATGGCGCGTTATCCTGCTGGAAGTAGACATTAGAAGATGGGTACATTGTGGTCACAAAGGTATGGACATGGTCAGCAACAACACGCAGGTAGACTATGGCTTTTAAATGATGCTAAATTGCCCAAAGAGTGTGAAGAGAATATCTCGCAGACCATTACACTTCCACCACCAGCCTGAACTGCTGATACAAAGCAGGATGGATCCATGTAGGGCTGGGCGATATGACCAAAATTTCATATCCTGATAGCACATTGTAATTCAATGAATAAATAGTTGGTCTGTAAATCACTGTTTTTCTAGCCCTAACCCCCTAAACCCTAATCCCATACTCGCACAATGACCTTTCTGGTGTTATTGGTCCAAAGCTGCTTCTCCATTTACAGGCACAGTGATTCCACATTCATCTAATGTAAATCTAAATCATCTCCATGGCTTGTTTTTTTTCAGGTGTTGAAAGGTGGCATGTTGGAAAACATGACTCCTCAGCTCTTCCTTGATGTTAGCAAACCTAAATATGAAGGCACCATAAATCTGGACAAGTAAGACACACACTCAATCATCCTTCTGTTTAGATTAGGGAACTTTAATTAAGGGCTGCTATTTGCTTCTCTCTGGATCTTGATGCATTCACTTTATCATATTACGTCTCCAGAGTGACAAGAAAATTGTGTCCAGACCTCAGCTACTTTGTGACCTTCTCCTCAGTCAGCTGTGGCCGTGGCAATGCCGGTCAAAGTAACTATGGTTTGCCAACTCAGCCATGGAGCGTGAGAAGCGCCACTACAATGGCCTACCTGGACTGGCAGTCCAGCTGGGTGCCATTGGCGATGTGGGCGTGTAGCTAGCGACCATGGATTACAATGACAGTAATTGGAGGCACCCTACCACAGCGCATTGCTTCATGCCTGGAGGTGCTCAACCTCTTCCTATGCCAACAGTGACCGGTGATGTCCAGCTTTGCGCTGGCAGAGAGGACAGTGGTGAAGAGTGAGCCAGGAAGCCAGAGAGACTTGGTGGATGCTGTAGCTCACATTCTGGGTAAAATGCAAAACCACATCATCTGTCATCTATTGTGAATTCTGGTAATGGACTGGCCCCTGCATCTTTAAGGAAAAGCCAAGCTGCTGTAGATAGATGACCTAAGTGACAGAAGTCTCAAAAGTCTGCAAGTTGATTTTCACAATATACAGAGATGAGTGGAAAGTAATGCCTGAAAAATATATTTTGGAGTCTAAAATAGAAAATGTAAAGCATACAAGGAGTTGTATGTTGCTGTTGCTGTTGCTGTTGTTTTATGTTTCATGGAAAATTGATGGCAAGTTGCGCAGCATTATTTTGTTGCCATTGATCAATTGCAAGTGCAGCAAGTATAATCAGCAAACGGCAACGGTCTACTTATAAAGTGTATATGTATAAAACCTGGCGACACATTCTTGACGTGAATTTGGTTAGGCCATTCTCACAGAATTTTCACTGTTACCTTAACCCTCAGGCATGGGGGATGTGAACAGCTTAAAATGAATGCTGATGCCTCATTGGCCAACCTTGGCCTGGACTCCTTGATGGGTGTGGAGGTTCGCCAGACTTTGGAGCATGACTATGACATTGTCATGGCCATGAGGGAAATCCGGCAGCTAACCATCAACAAGCTGTGTGACCTGGCTAATAGCAATCCAGGGGGATCAAATGGTATTATTAGTAGCTATTAACATACATGTTAAAATTTAATAGCCAGGAGAGGCCACTGTTCTTGGTTCATCCCATTGAGGGCTCCATCGCCGCCTTTAAGATGCTTGCCTCCAAGCTTAGTGTGCCTTGCTACAGCCTGCAGTGCACTAAAGGTATCATACACTGGATATGATGTAAAAGGCCACCCACAGCAGCGATGTAGAAGCGTGATTGTGCAACTACCAGCTATTGCGTGGCAGTGACACACAGATCTGAATGATAAGGATTCATTAACTTTGCCATAGTTGCACTGGATGGATGAGAGGATGATGTTGGGACTGACACAGTCTGATAATTAGCAATGAGCTTGGTGAATAAACTTGCGACTTGCTCGAAAAATATGCGCACATGACAACTCAGATGAGTTTTTGGGATATATAGATGATATATGCAAAATTTAAATTGGGCCGGGGCTGTCTGTTGCTGAGTTTTAGCATTTTTCCAATGAGATGAACCAAAAGCAGCATTTTTTAAAAGTCTAATCATGCCATTTAAGCTCTTGCGGGCCAGATAAAAAAAAACATGGCTGTGCGCCTTGGGTGTTTTAGATGGTTTTATAGGAAGAAAATTATGAATAGTGTTAATTTAATTTTTTTTTTAAAGAGAACAGAGAAAATAATTTCACATTCCCATACCAGGATATTTTAATCAGTTAAATTCGCACACGTTCAAAATGACAAACATGAATGAACTGTAGCCTAACGAACGAGTGATTAATTAATTAGTTGCCTCGTTGGCCAAAATTTCGTAGCACAGTACACAGTGCGGTTTTGGGTCCTCAGCATTTCAAATCCAGAAAAACCTGAATTTTAAGTAGTTGCTGTGGTACTTCCTTTTAACTTTGGCTGTCACCTTTCCATGTTTAGCCTGACTGTCTTTGGGTAGGCCTAACGGTTGCGAGGTTTGTGAGTGTAACTCAGTGCTATCATCATTTCTTTTCACCTTGCTGTTGATGCCGGTGTCTTCTGCCTTTCTTTCAACTGACCCCATCTTTAGCCATCTATCCATCCTCTTGGTGATTGTGTTTTATTTAGTCCACTGCCAATATATCAGTTTTAATAAGATAGCTTAATATGATTTTTTTTTGTTCTTGTTTTCACTTCCTTAGCTGCAACTCAATTACGGTTCAATTACGACAGCAGTATGGTCGTTACCTAGCGACCATGACACTAAAGGCGGGATTTTAAACTGCAATTTCAGATAGACTAAAACATTGTATATAGGATATATAAAAGGCTATAGCCTATGAATTACAAACCTGCATTGTTTATTCAGAGAACAACTCATCCTTAGTCTGCTAATAATGTTAATTTGGACTCATATGTTGCCTAACATATTTTTAGAAATCCCCACGTGGACCACTAGAGGTCACTCGCTGACCACCAGTGGTCGGGACAACACTTTTAGAATCACTGCTCTATAACAAATGTAGATGATATCAAATTGTATTTTCATATCTGTTGAACAATATCCAACCAAGCTCATACTAGTTTATCCCCTCTCCCCCAGCTGCTCCTCTGGACAGCATCCAGTCCCTGGCAGCCTACTATGTGGCTTGTATCAGACATGTTCAGGCAGATGGGTCGTATCGAATTGCGGGCTATTCCTTTTGTGCTTGTGTGGCGTTTGAAATGTGTTCTCAGCCAACCTGTGGAGTACCTGTTTCTGTTTGATGGATCACACTCCTATGCGGCAGCATACACACAGGTTAGAGAAAATAGCTAATGCACTCACACATGCACACTAAATTCCACTAACATACATTATAAACCACATTAGTGAATCTACAATAGTGTCATTAACAATAGAATTAATGAATCCACTACTGATGAAGCAGAACCAGGGACATCATATTTTTTATCCCATGTATCTTTCCTCTTCTTAACTAATCTAGATGGCATTACCCTGGCCTCCAGCACTACCGTAAGGAATCTGGGAGTTATCTTCGATCAGGATATGTCCTTTAATTCCCACATAAAACAAATTTCAAGGACTGCCTTTTTTCACTTATGTAATATCTCTAAAATCAGACATATCCTTTCACAACAAGATGCAGAAAAAATAATCCACGCATTTGTTACTTCTAGACTGGATTATTGTAACTCAATATTATCAGGCTGCCCTAATAGGTCTATAAAGACTCTGCAGCTGGTCCAGAATGCAGCGGCTCGTGTTCTGACTAAAACTAAGAAAAGAGATCACATTTCCCCCATCTTAGCTTCGCTGCATTGGCTTCCAGTAAAATCCAGAATGGAATTCAAAATCCTTCTTCTTATGTACAAAGCTCTTAACGGTCAGGTACCATCTTATCTGAAAGAACTCTTGGTACCGTATAATCCCACTAGAGTGCTGCGCTCCCAGAATGCAGGTTTACTGGTGGTTCCTACAGTATTTAAAAGTAGAACGGGAGGCAGAGCCTTCAGCTATCAGGCTCCTCTCTTGTGGAACCATCTCCCAGATTCGGTCCGAGGGGCAGGCACCCTCTCTATGTTTAAGAGTAGGCTTAAAACTTTCCTTTTTGATAAAGCTTATAGTTAGGTCTGATCTGACTCGCCTTGGATCAGCCCTTAGTTATGCTGCTATAGGCCTAGACTGCCGGGGGACTTCCATTGATGCACTGAGCTCCTCTCTCCTCTCCTCCATCTCTATGTATTTTATTACTGTTAATGCATGTTACTAACTTTACTTCTTCCCCGGAGTTCTTTGTGCTTTCTGATCCACAGGAAGCTCCATAAACCATAGACCATGCTGATGTGCTGACGTCCTTCTTCTGCCCTCCGCCAGCTGTTCCTGCTATTGCTGCTGCCTGTTGCTGCTTGCTGACTATTGTTGTTGTTGTTGCTGTTTTCTTTCATTGTGTACAACCCCCCCCCTCTCTCAACCCAACCAGTCAAGGCAGATGGCCACCCACCCAGAGCCAGGGTCTGCCTTAGGTTTCTTCCCGTTAAAGGGGAGTTTTTCCTTCCCGCCGTCGCCAAGTGCTTGCTCATGGGAGGAACTGTTGGGTTTCTCTTTCTGTAAATTAAACAAATTTAATTTAAAGATGAATATCAAGGTTAAAAGCAAATGTAGGTTGGATATCGAATTAACTGAGTATTTGGTTTCCAGAGCTACAGGGCCAAGCTGACACCAGGCAAAGAGTCTGATACTGAAACTGAAGCCCAGTACATATTTAAATGCTAAAGTTTGGTCTGACTGATGTGTCTTTCGTCAGGTATGTGATGTCAAAGTGTCAGTCCACATCACTGAGGGCGACCACCACACCTTATTGGAAGGAGAGGTGGCGGGGGGGTCCATCAGCAGCATCATCCACAGCTCACTGGCTGAGCCAAGGGTCACTGCAAGGGAAGGCTAGACATTCCTAATCCAACTACAACTTCCACCTTCATATTAATTTCACATTCCCAAAATAGGTCTTTTCCTCAAATTAGTTCTGAATATGCACTTAGCTTTGTGTTAAGAGAATGAGAATCATACAGTAAGTCTTTGAACACTGCATTCATTGCTTTTTTGCCCTAATATCCCAAATGCTTATTCCTTCTTATTGCACCCTTTCAAATCTCATTGGTCAATAAAAGTAAATGATAACATTCCCCAAACTATCAGAGATCTTAGTTGGTATTTTCCTATTAGGTAAATTAAATGTGCTGTTAGCTGGTATGGTACAATTGTTCTCTGTTATGTCTTTGTCATGTTTATGCTACTAAGCCCTGTCTGACTGATGAAGCCCATTTCATTGCACACAAATGTATGTTTAAATGTGTGAAGGAGGTCTCATGTCTTTTATATTTAATTCTTTTACATGTCCTTTAAACCCCAGAGTGAAGCTCTGCTAGTGTTATGCCAGCGACTGCTTTTATTGTTGTTCTTGTCAACTGAAACCAAAATTCATAATATTAATATTAATTAATATTAATAATTAATACTAATAATTAATAATAATGTTAATATTATTATTAATGTGATGCAGAAATACAGCTGCAAACAGAGTATGTCATAAAAATGTGTTTTCAGAATGTAATTTGATTAAGAGTACTTGATTTATTTCTGGTTGTGGTATTATTGACTGCCAATGCCATTTACTGAATGAGCACACTGATATACACAAAGCAACTTGGTGAATGTGCAAATCAAATGTATGTCTGTAATGTACTGCAGCTTCAATACAACAAAGATACACATCATGTCATCTGGCTTTGCATTTAAATACATAGATTTTTATGTATCAACATTTAGGAAATGGGTTATCTCTCATCCGCTCATCAGAATTGTACACCTCTGAGTTTATCAGTTCCTCTTATTGATACCCAGGCATGTGATGTTGATGGAACAAAAAAAGCAGAACTCAACTGTGAGGGCAGTGCAGCCTGTGGACTGTCTACAGTGCACATGCTAGTTATCTTTGGCTATCTTGTAATTCATCTTTTTAAAAAAAGCAATGGTTGCAAGCATTGCTTGATTTAATGAGGAAATAATTACCTTTTGTGAGATGAACATTAAGTATACTGTGAACTTTATACGCTGTCACTCAGATACTAACGCTAGCAGAGCAAAGCGGTAATCAACAGTAACAAATGAGATCAGCTACAACACACGCTGCAGCATTAAACAACTTAAACCAACTCTGAGGTGAGAAAAAGAAAAGAGAATAGAAAATAACTCAGTGCTCAGTCTGTGTTCAGCATCTTGGACAACAATGGTTTTCCTCTCAGCTAATGGTGCAGACATGGTGTGGACATGACATAACTCAGTGGAGCACTCTTCCTCATTTTGTTATTCTCATGCAGACAGGAGACTGTATGATGCTTTCAAATTAATTAACTAAATTAAGTTAACTTCTGGTTGCGGACCATTTATTTTATCTATCAGTTATGATGTCAGCATGATAAACAGTGAAGATAATAAAACGGTTGCGTTGACACTGAACCCTGTGTAGACCTTCTTTTTCTCCACACAGAAATCAGGAATTTAGCTGATCAGGAGTAAAAATCAATGTATTTATCAGACTGATGAGCAGATAGATAATGTTATTGGCAACAATAAAATTTTATCAATTCCCATCCAAAATGACAAACGGTTATTACACTTTCACAATTATTATTAGTCCTGCAGTACATTAAATAAGATATATTGAAATGAAAATGTTGCATATGCTGGATTTTTTTTTTTTTTTTACATTCCTTCTCCTGTCTCATAAAAAACTGTTGGTAGAGTCAATCCAGGCCAACTTTTCCCAGCTGACAAACTTGCTGATGGAAGTATTATTGAGATACAGTATTGAGATCTTCTCTGTGACTAATGACTTTTGTGTGAACACACTTGTCAGGGTACTTTGAGGGCATTTGTTAGGGTAGTTTGATATACACATAGTGTTGTCTTGATTAGCTCTGATATGTAAATGTCTCATTAAAAGTTGCTCCCTGTGGCTTTGAAACGAATTATCAATAAATAATGGCTATTTAATTTTATTTCAATTAGTTAGTTTATTTTAATGTAATAGTTGTTATTTTGGAGAGTTAGGTGATTAAAATAAAACGGGTTTTAATATTTTGTCGATCAAAATATATGTCACCTGCCAGGCCGTTGCCTGGCAACAGGCAAACACATTTTTTGAGCAGGCTACCCCTGGGGGTCTGGGGCGAAAACCTGAAGTTTTGAGTTGTCTTTCTTTAAAAGGGCCAGTGTGTAATATTTAGAAACATCTAAAAGAACAGACATGGTAAAAATTGAATAGATTTTTAGAAGTACATTTTAATTAGTGTCTAATCAGCTGAAAATAATAATTGTGATACCATTAGATTTATATCTACATGGGAGCGAGCCGCCATGTTTCTACAGTAGTGCAGAATGGACAAACCTAACACAAACGCGTTTTAGATTCAGCGGGCTACTACCGTAAATGTACCGCTGAAATAAATAATATAAAACAAAATTAAAATGAAAAAAAAAACAAAGCACTTTTTTCCCCGGAGATAACAAATGAACAAATACAGAAAAAAGATAGAAAGAGAGAAAGCAAGCCAGGAAGAAATCCATTGCGCCCTGCCCTGGTACTCTGCGCACGAGAACGTGGGATAGGTCACCGTGTCCTGACAACCCAAGCCCATGTCAAGTTCTGATCATGATAGGCAGATATTTACATTTTACCTGCATCTCATAATAATGGAAAGGTCCAGGTGCGCAAGAGAGGAAACAAAGAAAAGAGGAGGAGGAAAAAGTATGTTGTCTTATGTTATCTTTAAAATGCCATTTTGTGTGTAACATCGTTAGACGTTTCATTTGTAGCAGCTAGATAGCTAAGAAGCAACAAAGCTAATGCTACGATAGCAGTTGGATTCCGATAAAGTTACAGTTTGAAGGATATGAGACTGAATGGCAGCCAATAGCTAGCTATCTAGATAACTGCTGCTTCTTGTGCTGCAATTTCACTGGCAAATATCAGTGATAATGGTTAACACTAACTTATCTACAAAAACAGATTTCTGCACTCACTGGTTTGTACTAGAGATGTGAACACCACTTAACATCGTAGCACATTGTTGTAAACTAGAATGATATTGAAATAATCAATAAATTATGTAAACACTAGATTACTGGGTTGCATATTGGTAGCAATTAGGCTAAAGAAAAAACAATGCTGTGTGGCAGAAACACTTTTACTGTTGATGAGTTCTGTGACATTTTATGATTTACACCAAGCCCAACAGCATATGTGTCACTATTTAGTTGTTACTCAGAGTTATGTTGTAACTTATGTGGTGCAAGCTTTTATTTAATCAGAAATGCCTAAATCACAACTTGGTTATAGTTCATTTTGAACTTAGTTATAACTAAGTTTGAACTTCCACACAGCTGGTGCATCAGGCTGCAGTAGTTCTTCTCTGCAGTAGGTCAAGCAACTTCTTTTCTTTTCAAATTTTGCGTCTGAGGCCCATAATTTTAATAATTAACAAATAATTAACAAATTCTGTTGAGCATAGCACCTTTTCAACACATGTTGTTGAAGCACAAATATTTGCTGTCATTAGGACTGACTGACTGTTAATAATTGTGTGAAAGCTGCAATATAACCTTTTCATGGAAAAAATAGCCTCCCAATCAGCGATACATGAAACTCAGTGGGATTACAAGCCCTTTTGGTTGGGCATAAGTAGTGGTGTGAAAATGTCCTTTGCAAAGAGGAAATATTTTGATTTACATGTAAGAGGATCCAGTGTCATTTCTAGAGAAGAAATCTGAACGACAGAAATGAAAAACAGAGCACAAAGTTGTCTTGTTTGAAGATTTTTTTTCTTACTGGTATTTAAGATAATTTACAATTCCTACTTATTTATCTCAAAAGTTATGTTGTGCAGCTTTAATAGCACTTTTATTTACATATTTGTTAATAATAGTGTAAATTGCAGTAAAACTGTAACACTTGTAAGCCGGCAATCTCAGGTTCAGTGTTTTTGATGTTACCAAATGGACAGGTAGTTGGTAATATTTGATAATGTATTCATTCTTTGATAGGATCCTTTGTTTGATAAGCAATTTTAATATATACCAAATCCCAATCTCGCCTAGGGCACCAAAATGGCTAGGGCCAGCCCTGGTCATACTTATTTAGAAAATCACAGGAGTGTAAATTGTTGTCGTCATAGAAACAAAAACACAAAGAAGCTAAACGAAATTGGGACAAGCAGCAGCATAAAGAGGATAAATCCGGATGGAAATCCCTAAGAGAAATGTTTGCAGACTGACACTGAAGTTTCCTGTTTTCTGCTGGACAGGTAAGAGTGTAATGTACACACGTGGACAAAATTGTTGGTACCCCTCGGTTAATGAAAGAAAAACCCACAATGGTTACAGAAATAACTTGAATCTGACAAAAAAAATAATAAATAAAAATTCTATGAAAATTAACAAATGTAAATCCAACATTGATTTTGAAACGTGTTTCAACAGAATTATTTAAAAAAATAAACTCATGAAACAGGCCTGGACAAAAATGATGGTACCCTTTACTTAATATTTTGTTGCACAACCTTTTGAGGCAATCACCACAATCAAACGATTCCTGTAACTGTCAATGAGACTTCTGCACCTCTCAGCAGGTATTTTGGCCCACTCCTCATGAGCAAACTGCTCCAGTTGTCTCAGGTTTGAAGGGTGCCTTTTCCAGACGGCATGTTTCAGCTCCTTCCAAAGATGCTCAATAGGATTTAGGTCAGGGCTCATGAAAGACCACTTCAGAATAGTCCAATGTTTTTTTCTTAGCCATTCTTGGGTGTTTTTAGCTGTGTGTTTTGGGTCATTATCCTGTTGTAAGACCCATGACCTGCGACTGAGACCAAGATTTCTGACACTGGGCAGCACATTTCTCTCTAGAATCCCTAGATAGTCTTGAGATTTCATTGTACCCTGCAGGTTCAAGACACCCTGTGCCAGATGAAGCAAAGCAGCCCCAGAACATAACAGAGCCTCCTCCATGTTTCACAGTAGGGACAGTGTTCTTTTCTTGATATGCTTCATTTTTCCACCTGTAAACATAGAGCTGATGTGCCTTGGCAAAAAGTTCTATTTTTGTCTCATCTGTCCATAGGACATTCTCCCAGAAGCTTTGTGGCTTGTCAACATGTAGTTTGGCAAATTCTAGTCTGGCTTTTTTATGATTTGCTTTCAACAATGGTGTCCTCCTTGGTCGTCTTCCATTAAGTCCACTTTTGTTACCATTCGTATTATCCGTCTCTTTGATTTGTCATCAATTTTCCTCCTGCGGCCACGTCCAGGGAGGTTGGCTACAGTCCCATGGATCTTAAATTTCTGAATAATATGTGCAACTCTAGTCACAGGAACATCAAGATGCTTGGAGATGGTCTTATAGCCTCTACCTTTAACATGCTTGTCTATAATTTTCTTTCTAATCTCCTGAGACAACTCTTTCCTTCGCTTCCTCTGGTCTATGTTGAGTGTGGCACACACCATGTCACCAAACAGCACAGTGACTACCTGTAGCCCTATCTATAGGGCCACTGACTGATTACAAGATTGTAGATACCTGTGATGTTAATTAGTGGACACATCTTGATTTAACATGTCCCTTTGTACACATTATTTTCAATCTTTTCTAGGGGTACCATCATTTTTGTCCAGGCCTGTTTCATGAGTTTATTTTTTAAAATAATTCTGTTGAACCACGGTTCAAAATAAATGTCGGATTTTCATTTGTTAATTTTCATAGAATTTTTATTTATTATTACTTTTGTCAGATTCAAGTTATTTCTGTGATCATTGTGGGTTTTTCTTTCATTAACCGAGGGGTACCAACAATTTTGTCCACGTGTGTATATTTATTTCACTCGGGTGGCAATATTTCATAACCTAGATGATGTAGAGTGTTTATTAGCAGTAGATACGTTTCTGTGGAAAGAAACGCCGCTAATGTTAGGCTGCATTCACACCAAATCCGGCGGTGTGGCGAATCGCTGCAGGTCAGTGCGGATTTGTGGGCGTGTGGCTCCCGGTCCAGAAGGTGGCGGTAATGCGCATGAAAGTAGTTTGCCAACCACCATCGAAAAACGAAAAAGACAAAGAAAAAGAAGAAGCTCTCATATAAAGTTGTGAAATTACTCACAGCGGCGTCATCTTCGTAATAAAGTAATATAAATCAACCATCTTCAGTCCAAAGTGGAACGCTGAAATGCTACAATGCTACATGCTAAATAAACAACGTCTTTCGGGTCTTCCGTCTTCCGGTCTAATCACCGACCTACGTGATTGGCCACCGCAGCGTGACGTTGGGTTGCGGTTTTCCAAAAGTTGACTCCAGCTCAACTTTTCCGGCCACAGTCCGGTGCGACACCGCAGCGGCGAAAATGGCTGCAGGCGAGCCGCACTACCCCCATTCAAAATGAATGGGACGACTAGCGTTTTCGCCGCACCGCCGGATTTGGTGTGAATGCAGCCTTACGTAGCTTAAATGCCATATTAGCACACTGTAGCCTCAGTTTGAGCCTCTCTCGGAGCAACCCTGTCTCCTCAAAATTACGTTCCCACACAACTAAACTGCATTCTCAATTAACGTTTCTACGAAAACGTATTTTGTCCGCGATTACGTTTGTTTGTAACGTATCACAGATACGTTTCTAATCAACATAGCTTTCCTTCAATGCTATTAGCCATTTTAATTCGAACAACCTTTCTCTACTTTAACATACATATATATTGGTGACAGGCTTACACATTTTTCTAAACAAACCTGGATTTGTCCCTTTTCAACGTGACGGTACTCATTTTAATTAATGGATTAATTTATAATTGCTGTGTATCTTTTATCTCCACTGACATCTGATGATTTGCGCATTATGACATAATGCGCAAATATATATATATGTGTGTGTGTGTATGTATATATATATATATATTTATTTATATATATATATATATATATATATTTATATGTATATGTATGTATATATGTATAAATGTATATGTATATATATATGTGTATATATATATGTATATATATATATATATGTGATATGAAATTTTGGTCATATCGCCCAGCCCTAGTTGTCACAATACAACAGTACTATGAATTTGGATTTCACTTTCTTGGTAAAATGACACAATCTGAACCACTCCACCGCTAGCCTCTGTATAAAGGCCATCTGTATGTGATTTGTCAAACACAGTGTAAACAGACATACCATCAGAGGGCAGCATGTGTCCATGGAATTCTCCCAAAACACAAGAAGTGTTTGTCTTCCCTCACTGGCTGTCGACGCCTCTCTTTTCTTTTTTTCTCTTTTTTTTCTGTTTATCCCTACTCCTCACAAGGACCTTTTTTTTTTTTCCTCTGAATGATAATTACTATAGTCACAGATGTGTAGTCAAGTGTATTAGAAAACTGATGGCAATCAGAAGAACATGGATTCAGTTAATAAAAGTAAGTAAAAAGTAGGACAAGACAAGGCAAGAGCAAACTTCGTCTTTTCTACGTAAAGTTTTAATATCAAATGGTTCATGTATACCAATCAGTAATAATAACATGACATTTAATCACAAAGATTAATGTTATGTTTCAAGATTATGTTTATTTTTCCTCAAAGGCTGTCAACAACATAGTGTCTGTATCTATTGCCACCCCTTTTTCCTTTTTAGGTTAATTGGAAGAAGTGTTTCTGTGCTGAAGTCCAATAGTTAATCAATCTGCCTCCCAATAGAAAAATGTGGGTTCCAATTCCAGGTTGGGCATGGTGTACTATAGGGGTCAAACATTATTTTTTCCACAGTAAGGCATGTAAGGCCAAGAGGCTAGGTAGCATAGCAATGTGACCTGTCATCACATATTGTCCAACAGGAAGTCAGCTATTTTGAATTTACTTTGCAATATTAGGGAAGACAAACACTTGTGTTTTGGAAGAATTCCATGGACACATGCTGCCCTCTAGTGGTATGTCTATTTACACTGTGTTTAAGACACATAATATACAGATGGCCTTATACAAAGGCCAGCCGAGTGTTAGCTGCAACATGGCTGGAGGGAGGCACAGCCAGCTAACGTTAGCCCCGGCTCTCCTGGTTTGTTATTTAGGTTAAAGTGGGGAGAAGCAGTGGGTGTGATGGGCAGCTGAGTGAAGTGGAGCCTGCGGAGGAAGCACCAGGACCATCAGGGTGAAACAGTCTGTGGAGGGAAGCACAGTCAGGCGGCAGAGGAGAAAGCAACAAATCAGCCTCTTTGGGACCTTTATAAACATGGACCATGTCAGGATCAATAGTCTTTATGGGGACCAAAGCCCAGTCCTAATGAGGTAAAATGTCCTTTTTGAGGTCCTGGTTAAAGTTAGTTGTAATGTGTGACTTGATGCAAGTTTGGGGTTAGGCATGAATTGGTTATGGTTAAGGTTTAGATTTAGGTTAGGCTAGGGCTGGACGATATGACCAAAATTTCATATCACGATATAAGTCAGTTCATATCATGATAACGATATATATCACGAATTTACAGAAAATGTGCTATATAGCACATTTTCTGTAAATTCAATGAATAAATATTTTATATAAGATGACCACATCGGAAAGGCCTATTTCTTATGGCATTTTGAATTATATCAGGCATGGAATGAAGCCATTTTTAGGGCAAGGCCATTTTGGCAAATTTATTGGGGCATCAAGGCCAAAACCAATGGTGCAATAACAATAAGTGATAATTACATTGTATGAGGACAAAACAGTACAATCAATAATTAGTCAGTGTATTGAAAAACAGTTCTGAGTTTATTAAAACTGAACACTGAATGTTTGAATTTTCCACAAAATGCTGTCTGAAAAAAATGTGAACTGTGAAATGTGAATGTGAATCATATTAATTGTTATGGTTATATTTAATGATTAAGTCTATAAATGGGTAATGGTGATCAATATTAATCGAAACATGTGTGCAACTATTAGCATTTGAGTCTGAGATCACAGGAGTCACAAAATGACTTAAAACACTGTTTACATGTTAAACATTATAGTTCACTTTTTTTTTCAGATAGCATCTTGTGGAAAATTCAAACATTCAGTGTTCAGTTTTAATAAACTCAGAACTGTTTTTCAATACACTGACTAATTGTTGATTGTACTCATGCGCAGAGAGGACGCTGGCGTTGGCTGTTCGCTGCTTCTCTGTGTTGCTCCGTTTGCTTCGTTTCTGCTGCTTCGCTTTGCTTCATTTTGGAATCTAACCCATTGTTTTGGATCTAACCCTTCTGGATAACTCTGTGCTGGTTTACGTAGGTCCTGCTGCTCTTGAGCCTTGTGGTGGCTCTATAAACTGTGACTACCACCTGTTGAGTCTACCTGGTCAGCACTCACCTGCTGCCTGGACTGTTACCGGACAGCATAGCTCCGGTGCTGCTGGATGACAAAGCTTCTGTCACTACCACTATTTCTTGCTACGAAGAGGTACCCTGGTGTTCCTGTTATTTTTCGGATCCTTCTATCTCTTTTTGCTCTCTGCCACCGTGACAACTGCCTGCTGTCGACTGCTATCTACGTCAGTCTCCATTAGCGGTGACGGGCTTCATCTGCTAATGGTTAGCATCGGGTGGCTAACAGCCAGCGGAGAGAGCCTCATCCTTCCCCCCGATGACATGTCCATCAGATATACCACCTTGGAACTCTGTCAACTAATTCCACAAATCAGTCCTGGTATCTCCCTTATTTCCACTCTCAAGGAGCATGGAGTCCTGCGTCGTCCCCGATACATCCACAGAGGCAGCGGACGTAAGTCTGTTTACAATCATGCTAACTCTGTTCCCACTCTGTGGACCAATCGGTGCACGGCTACTGTACCATGACGTCATCACAACAACTCTCATGTGTGCACTGCCAATCTGCAGTCCCTGGTCTGTGTGGACAGTGTTGCTCCTCCCTCCACCTGCTCCTCTGCACCCCACTCTGCATCATTTATGTTGTTAAATACCCGCTCCCTTAACAACAAAACCCTTCTCATCCATGACATTATCACAGACAGGAGCATTGATTTTGCCTGTTTGACTGAGACTTGGCATAACCAGCAGGACTTCATGACCCTAAACCAAGCCACACCCCCTGGTTATCTGTACATCCAGAAATCTCGCTCCACTGGCCGTGGAGGCGGGCTGGCAGTCATCCATCGTGCAGACATCCCGGTAAAGAAACTTGCAGTACCCAACACCACCTCGTTTGAGTGTATGATTTTTACACTGCTTGGGTTAGCTCCACTACAGGTTGTCCTCATCTACCGCCCTCCAAAACCCTCCACTACCTTCATGTCGGAGCTCTCCGAACTACTGACCTCCATCTGCTCCAAGTCTCCATCTACGCTCCTGCTTGGTGATTTTAACATCCACGTGGACTCTAGCTGCTGCAAGTTCGCCGCTGAATTCCTGTCACTATTGCCTTGACTGCCTCAACATCACACAACACGTCTGTGGTCCCATCCACACCGGCAGTCATACTCTGGACCTTGTTTGCTCCACTGGCTCACCACCCTCTCATCTGCAGTGTGTTGATCTTGCTGTCTCTGACCATCATGCCATTTTCTTCACCATTCCTGTCTCCCCAGCCAGACTCCGGCCTAAACGAACAATTACGTTCAGGAACACCAAGTCCATCTGCACACCTGCCCTATCCAACCTGATAGCGGCCCACCTGTCCCCAGACCGTTCTGACATCACAGTGGATGGTCTGGTGGCTCGCTACAATTCTGTCCTCTCCATCAGCCTGGACACTGTCGCCCCCCTCAAAACCAAATCTGTTTCATTCACTCGCCCCGCCCCCTGGTACACCTGTGAACTCCGGGCCATGAAGGCCCGGGGTCGTCAACTTGAGAGGCTCTACAAACGGACCGGCCTCACAGTCCACCAGCTGGCCTTCAAAGATCATGTTGCTGCCTACAAGGTAGCACTCTCCCGGACAAAGACACACTATTTCTCCACCCTGATCAGCTCCCACGAAAACTGCCTCTGTCACCCCCGTCCTCAAAAAGCCTGGTCTCGACCCCAATGACCTCAGCAATTTCCGGCCGATCTCAAACCTCCCCTTCCTCAGTAAGCTCCTGGAAATAGTGGTTGCCGACCAACTCCACCAACACATGTCTAATAATTTGCTCTTTGAGATCCTACAATCTGCATATAAGAAACATCACAGCACCGACACCGCCCTCATCAAGATCACAAATGATCTCCTCATTGCTGCTGACTCCGGCCACATCAGTCTGCTCATCCTCCTCGACCTCTCAGCTGCTTTTGCCACCATCTCCCACGCCATTCTCCTCAACCGTCTTTCCGACCTGGCCATTTCCGGTACTGTACTCTCCTGGTTCCACTCATACCTCACAAACAGAACACACTTTGTCTCCTTAAACAGCTCTCATTCTCCATCCGCCCCAGTCAACCAGGGTGTGCCGCAAGGCTCTGTCCTCGGCCCGATCCTCTTCACTACCTACATGCTCCCCCTTGGTCGGATCATTCGCCATCACGGACTCAATTTTCATTGTTATGCCGACGACACTCAGCTATATCTTAGCACCACACCATCCACAAAACTCCCCCCACAGTCTCTAATGAACTGCCTACTGGAAATAAAATCCTGGATGACATCAAACCTACTCAAACTCAATAGCAAAAAATCGGAGCTCCTGGTCGTGGCACCAAAAGCACTGTTACAGAAAACAGGGGACATTCTCCTGAAGGTTGACGGCTGCTCAATCTCCCCGTCCCCTGAAGTCCGCAACCTCGGGGTCATCCTGGACTCTACACTCTCTTTTCTGTCACACATCAAATCTGTCACTAAAACTGCCTTCTTCCACCTCTGTAACATCTCCCGACTCCGGCCATCACTCTCCCACACTGTTGCAGAGACTCTCATCCATAGCTTCATTTCAAACCGCCTGGGCTACTGCAATGGTGTCCTGTTCGGGGTTCCTAGCAAAACCCTGGACAGGCTCCAATATGTACAGAACTCTGCTGCCAGGGTCCTCACCCACACTAAACCCTGGCAGCACATCACCCCAACTCTCATTCACCTACACTGGCTGCCTGTAAAACACCGGATCTCCTACAAACTCCTACTCCTCACCTACAAATCCCTCCACTCCCTGGCACCTCAATACCTCTCCGACCTGCTCCACCAACCCACACCTTCCCGGACCCTGCGTTCAACTGATTCTGGCCTGCTGTCTGTCCCCCGCACTTTTTGGCGCACTTTTGGAGACAGAGCTTTCAGCGTGGCAGCCCCCACCCTCTGGAACTCTCTCCCTGCAGCAATACGCAACGCTCCCACCCTGGACTCCTTCAAATCCACCCTAAAAATGTACCTGTTTACTCAGGCTTTTGGTCCACAGCTACCAAAGTGAACTCTTTTTCTTCTGTTGTTTGGTTGTTGTTTTTTTTTGTCCCTGTAAAGCGTCCTTGGGTGTTATGAAAGGCGCTATACAAATCCAATTTATTATTAATTTATTATTATTACTGTTTTGTCCTCATACAATGTAATTATCACTTATTGTTATTGCACCATTGATTTGGGCCTTGATGCCCAAATAAATTTGTATTTATCAAAGGCCAAAGTAGCCTTGCCCTAAAAATGACTTCATTCCAGGCCTGATATAATTCAAAATGCAAAAAGATGTGGTCATCTTATATAGAATATTTATTCATTGAATTTACAGAAAATGTGCTATATCGTGATATATATCGTTATCATGATATGAACTGACTTATATCGTGATATGAAATTTCGCATATCGCCCAGCCCTACTTGGAGTCTAGATAACTGATTGGATTCATCTGGCTTCATTGATAAATATATTTGGGTATCATCTTCCTGTCATTCCCACCAGAAGACCATACAGTCTCCGCTAGGATCTCTTCATGTCTTGCTTATATATCAGCATGGATGAAAGAACGCCACCTCCAGCTTAATTTCTCTAAAACCGAGCTCCTTGTCATCCCAGCCTGTCCTTCTATAAATCAAAACATCAGCATCCAGCTCGAGTGTCATGAGTGATGACCTACTGACCTTCAAGGTTCACGTGACCTCAGTTGCTTGATCATGTCGATTTGCTCTGTACAACATCAGGAAGATCAGACCCTACCTGTCGGAGCACGCTGGACAGCTGCTGGTCCAGGCTCTTGTAATATCATGCATCGACTACTGGCAGGCCTCCCTGCATGTACACTTAAACCTCTGCAGATGATCCAGAACACGGTGGCACGTCTGGTCTGGTCTGGTCCACTGGCTCCCAGTTGCTGCCCACATCAAATTCAAAACCCTGACACTTGCTTACAAAACAGCAACTAAAACAGCTCCTGCCTACCTGAACTCCCTCATTCAGCTATACACTCCCTAGTACCACCACCACAAAAGGGCTCTAAGTCACTTGCTAGACTATTCTCCTCTGTAGTTCCCCGCTGGTGGAACGAGTTACCAACCTCTGTTCGGTCTGCAGAGTCCCTCTCAGTCTTTAAGAAATGACTAAAGACCCAGCTCTTTCGTGAACACCTATGCACTTAATGGACTGTAGGAGCTATCTATGCACTTAATGGACTGTAGGAGAAAAAAAATCTTCTATGCACTCTTATCATTGACTTGTTGTACTGCCTGTTGGCATCTACGTCCTATTGGGCCCAAACTTTATGGCACTTACTCATGTTTCCTGACTAGATCCCTGCTTGTGATGTATCAGACTCATGTACGTCGCTTGGGAGAAAAGTGTCTGCTAAATGAAAAATGTAAATGTAAAATAATTAATAAATAAATAAGTCATGCACACAATTTAGTAATGTTGTGCTCTTGATGTAATCATTTGTGTGCATGAATTATTTATTCATGCTGTAAATTTAATATAGTTTTTATTATGAGACACTCACTTTCAGGCTCTGTCTCTTGCTCTCATGTGGCCCACACAATGTCACACCAAGTCAGAGAAAGCCACAAAGCCACTCCTTAATGGAAAATATAAAGTAGCTGTATGGGTGTATTACTAGGCTGCCTACATACACAGGACAGACAGTCTGCATGGCAAATTGACCTGTGTCAGACAGAGACACAGACCACACATTTGATTAATCAATTAATGCTGTGTTAGAATTCCCTCCCTCATACTTCATATATAAAGGAACACTCAATAGTAAACAGTGAATTAAGATTTTGGATACTCACTAATCTTTATCATTTTGCATCATCAATGACAGATGTCAACTGGTGCAATGGTAATGTTGCATCTGAAAAATGTGCATTGAAATGTGGGATTGTTAGTATAGAATTCATGCTTGAATACTTTCTGCTATCCACAATCATGGACTACAATAAAGGTATCAGATGTGTCACATCATGCAGGGGTATGCAACTGCTATAAAAGTGCTTGGTTTATTTGGCAGTTTTTATACATACACAAAAATAAAGTTTGGAAAAAAAAAACCTGTAGCCATCTCTTCTCAGTTACAATATGAGCGTCTCCAAATTAAGAATGGGTCTGTGCACATTTTAAAGCATGTGGCACAGCAGCCTTAACAACATTATTTTTTTTTATCATTAATCATTAATAATCCTGTCATGGTGACAGGATCTATCAGAATTTAAAAATAAATTATGTTTTGTACACCCCTCTAACCGGAGGCTGCAGATTTATCAACCTGTCCTGCTGCCTTCAGATGCTGTAGGGATTTAATGAACCAAAAAAAACAGCTTTTTATACAGTATAAAGTGTCTGTGGAAAACACAACCTAAGAATCACCCACATTAATGGTTGCAGGCTGATGTACTGACTTTCCTTCTTTAACGTTTTCTGTGCTGTTTAATTGAAATTACTTATTTATATTTCAAGCATTAATCTGTAATTGCAGCACATTTGCAGCAAGAATTTAGTTTGTTCTTATTGATAAAATCACCAAAGCAGCAGCAGATTGATGTTTCACTAGAAACAATGTAGTTCTGATATCACTTTTTTTAGCACATCTAGGACCAAATTTAAACCAAATTATAGCTTTGCGCTGCTTCATTTGAATGAACCTCCCAACTGTGCACTGTGTGCTCTGCACTGGTCACCACTACACCACACAGATGGGCAAAGCAAGTTTCAAGGTCAGGAAAGTGTTGGAGCGCTGCTTGCACTGGTCATTACACCTCCACGAAAATAGGGCCCATAGACTTTTACAGATAAACTGTAACACTGAAATTCTACTTTTATTCAGTCAAAATGTTTGGAGTCAAGCGCTTGTCCTTTGGATGAGCCCTGATCTCTGTTTTAACTGGAGTGACAAAATGCTTTTTTCTCCTGTCAAATGTATTAATACAGGGAGTTTTCAGTATTGCTGTTTAAATGCAGTACCCCACATGTTTTCAGTACAATAATGCACATAGATGCATTTCCATATACTGGACACACTCTTTTATCATTAAAATAAATAATAAACAAATATTATTTGATTAAAAATAAATATTACAAGATTTCAATGTATCACATGTATGACACCTCCTGAGCTCCGAAGTTTGAATTTTTTACATACAGAGTTTCTGAGGTCATTTGACTGTCAAGGTTTCCTGCTTTTATCCAAATCATCTTAGTCCTAGGTTTTTCTCATCACTGCATCTATGTTCATCTTCATTTTTCTTTAATTGAAAACTTGGTTGAAAACCAACTTGAACTTTCAGTCACCCTCCATAGGCTTGACCCAACCAATACACATACAGTACATATTTAAATGCTAAAGTCTGGTCTGACTGATATGTCTTTCTTCAGGTATGTGATGGCAAGGTGTCAGCCCATTATTGAGGGTGACCACCACACCTTCTCGGAAGGAGAGAGGGTGGAGTCCATCAGCAGCATCATCATTAGTTCTGGATATGTAGATTTAGCTTTGGGAATGAGAATCATACAGTAAGTCTTTGAACATTGCATTGCATTCGGTGTCATTTTGCCCTAAAATCCCAAATCCTTTTCAAATCTCATTGGTCAACTGAAGAAAATGAACACTTTCCCCAAACTATCAGAGCTCTTAGAAGGTATTTTCCTATTAATAAAATGTTCTGTTAATGGGTATGTTCTCTGTTATGCCTTTTCCATGTTTATGCTACTAAGCCCCGTCTGGCTGCTAAAGGCCATTTCATTGCACACAAATGTGTGTTTAAATGTGTGAAGGAGGTCTCATGTCTTTTATATTTAATATTTAAACCCCAGAGTGAAGCTCTGCTAGCTGTTATGCCAGCAACTGCTTGTATTGTTCTTGTCAACTGAAACCAAAACTCACTCAAATTAAGGAAAGTTTCTGAAAACTTAATATTATTGTTATTAATGTGGCACAGAAATACAGCTGACAACACAGTATATCATAAAAAATGTGTTTTCAGAATGTAATATGATTAAGAGCACTTTTACTGAATGAGCACACTGAATGATATACACAAAGCAACTTGGTGAATGTACAAATGTATGTCTGTAATGTACTGTAGCTTCAATACAACAAAGATACACATCATGTCCTGGGTTTTATGTGTTAACATTTAGGAAATGGGTTATCTCTCATCCACTATGGTGACAAAAAGGGATGGGAATCAAGAACCAGTTTCAAATAGGTCAATCCATCTGAATCCTATGCCTCTGAGTGTATCAATTCCTCCTTATCAGTTATCTTCATATATTCATAAGCATGTAAGGTCATTGAACAGTGGAGATAATAAAACAGCTGTGCTGACAGTGAACCCTGTGTAGGCCTCCTTTTTTCCACACAGAAAGTCGATCAGGAATCATAATAAGCAGAATAGATAATGGCATTTGGCATCAATAACATTTTATCAATTCCCATCCCTAGTGACAAACGGCTATTACATTTTCACAATTACAGTACCTAAAATGAGATTTGTTGAAATGAAGATGATGCATTTGCCAGATATGTTTTGCCTCCTCCTGAAAAAACTATTCATGGAATAGGATCACACTAATTGGCAAACAAGGAAATTTAGATAAAGATGGAAGGGTCAATCTATGCCAACTTTTCCCAGCTGACAAACTTGCTGATGCAAACTGTTGAGTTTATAGGTTGGTCTGTTCTGTGACTAATGACATTTATGTGAACACATTTGTCAGGGTACTTTGAGGGCATTTGTATAATATGCCATATGCATAATGTTGTACTGATTAGCTCTGATATGTAAATGTATCACTAAAAGTTGCATTGTTTCCTAAATCAACTAACTGAGTTGATCAGTAGACCCCTCACAAGTAGGGGATTCCCTTGGTATTGGGATCTTTGGTGAAAGGCTGTATTCTCCCAGAGCTGTCTGACTCACATTGCCTCATCAGTTATGGTTATTAATTGCAGTCAAAAGGAGGAAGTGACAGTTATGTTCCTCTCTTATACTGTATTATTTCTGGTATACATTGTTACAACTAATAAAGGCCTCTCACAAATTATTTTTTGAGTATTTTGTGTTTAAGACAGCTTAATTAGATAGAGCAGAATATATATGTGGAATGCACAATGGCGTTCACCCAAATCACAAAATATATGTTACATGTTAGGGCCACTACTTGGGGGGAGGGGCGTTCTGAGATTTCAAGAATGTTAAGAATTCAGTCATGTTTTGAGAAGAGAAGAGAAAAATCTCAATCAGCAATGAACAGGCCCTCACACCTTGCGTACATCGGCAGTGGCAGCCATGGTATTGATATATACCATTCAGAGCTGATGAGACAGCTCTGAATAGTCAGGATTACTAGACACTGTGTGAATGGGTAAAATATTATTTCCTGTGTGCAGTACCTGGCACTGGAGATGACTTTAGAAGTTGTGTATACATTTGATGAACTATGTGTCATTTAGGCCTCACTTCCTGTTGCATGTAGGCAATACTACATAAGTGAAACATGTTTGGGGCATTAAACAGGAGGTTGTTGTAACCTCACTATATATTGTCTAATCTGCCCCAAATTTCTTATGTTCGATTAAAAGTCCAGGCCTGAATACATCTGTATATCAATATTTAGTCATAGTGCAACCTACTAACAATAGGAAATCAGTGCTATGTGACAAACATCATCTGATTTACATTAAGCTACACATGATATACAGCAAGATGATATAAAATTAGTGGGTGTTGTCTAGTGCCACATAGTGAACACAACAAGTGATACGTATCTCCAATGTGCAATGTCCAATATTCATGAAAATGTATATCCATATGAGTTGCCCTCTGGTAAATATAGGGCTGCATTAGTATTTCACTTATGTCGTATGTAGCATTGTAGCATTGGCTACATGCAATGAGAAGTGAGGTCTAAATAACACATAGTTCATCAATTGTATTCACAATTTCTATTAAGTAATCTCAAGCACAACTTAATGCACACAATAAATAGAATTTTACCCGTTCACACCATGTCCAATAATCCTGACAGTTCAGAGTTGTGTCAACAGACCTCTGATGAGAAACCACTAACTTCTTCATCATGACTTTGGAAGCACTTTTTCTGATAGAATGCTGCTAAAACATTTTTTTCTAAGGAGGAATAAGTGGGCAATGGGCATAAGCAAGAGAGAGGAAGGTACTTGTGTATGATGAAACTGCTCATAGTGTTTGGATTATGTGTGTTTGATTCTGGTTTAGATCTCAGGAGAAATTTTTGAAATACCTACAGTAAATAGAAAAGCTGGCCATTTCATTACTTTTTTATGTAATAAATATACAACTGTCAATTAGATTAGGGTTAGGGTTAGGTTATAATATCACTCATAGTGATTAATTTGACACAGACAGATGTTATCACTGTACTAACTAACTGACGAGCCAGTCAGCCAAAGTCTTATAATCAGTTAATGGCAGTGAAAAGGTAACAGTATTGATAATAACCCAATTTTATATCTCTCAATTCCTCAACCTGAATTTTATGCGGTTTAAGGCATTTTTACTTTTAGAAGTCCACACATCAGTCTGTGTATAAATTGCATACTTTAGGGCCTGCAACTTCTCTAAGAGAGAGCATTCCTTGATTTCAATATTTTTACTTGATCTGTGCCTGTTGTAACTCATTTTAGATCCATGCCTAATAACAAACTATGAAGAGACAGATGTATTTTGTTGATTTTACCTCAATTGCTACTCTTAGAAATTCAGGACAAATAGACATTTTGGGGCCATTTATATAGTAAAAATCCCCTGGCTCAGACCTGATGAAAAACCACAAATTTCTGTGCCATGACAGTTGAAAGGCTTTTTATGATAAGATACAGCAAAACATTGTTTTATGAGGAACAATAAATGGCACACGACCAAAAATGAGACAACAAGCTATTCTTTGTATGATGGTACTGCTCATAGAATTGGTGATTTTGGATGATTCTAGCTGAAATCATCGCACAAGGACGATGCCGCATCTAACCTATGCGACAATGCAATATAATACATCATATATTTAAAAATAGGGTTTGTCTTTGGCCACTGATAACACTGAGGCAAAATTACAGCAGATAAAGTTTATATGTTACTAATCGCGGTGACGGAAGAAGTGGTGCATGCCGGGTAATGTGGTTTGTTCTGGAGGTGGACTTTTGTAATACATCCATGGCTAACTTTGATAAACATAGGAAATGCATCATAATTGAAAATGGTGACCATGATGTTCTTGTATCATGCGCGTGTGTGTCGAAAGAAATCTTAAATGTCAGTGGGACTTCCCAGTGACGTCATGCGTAGTAGGATTCCCCCCCCCCCCCCCCCCCCCCCCACAACACACCCTTTTTATTGTCTTTTTTACTTTCAAATGAAAACAAGAGGATTTTTCTTTTCTTTGTTTATTTTGGGAACAAGGCCCTCGGAGTTGTGCTTAAATAATAATTCGCAATTCACTTTACATGCTGTGAACTGGGAATCTCGGACAGGAAACACATCACGGAACTTCGTCTTCTTCGTCGCTCTCTTGACAGACAGTGGATGGCTCAACGAACCAGACAGACTAGCGACCTCACGTGTTTCTAAAGTTACCGCTTTTATGCGCATCAGTCTTGTAAAGCGTTTTTTTTTCTCGCATTCAGATATTAAATGGAGTGAGTTTAGCGTCAACTCAGAATAAAATCGACAGCTCTTAGTTTGTAAGAGCAGCTCATGAAATCATTATGACATTGTGCTAATGTTTATTAGCAAATAATATGTAACCTCAATTTAAATTTGAAATATCAGGAAGAAGCTTGAGACACGTGGGATCAATGAATAATATATCTATATATAATATATAAAATATAAATAATAATATCTCCATCACTCATGATGTGATTGGTCGCACTGATCATTCCTATAATATTGTAGATTATATGTTGAATATTTCTGAGTGAGCAGGATTGTGGTGCAGTTGCAGAATGTTGTTTGAAAGTGAGATTTTTAAATAGTGAGCATAATCTTAACGTGTTTTAACAGCATTTCAGTGTGACTATATACTACATTTGTTGAAGCAGCAGAAATAAAGTCACTGAATGCTGTTGAGCCGAAATACAAATAGATGTCTAAAAATTTAAAACAGTATTTTAATCTTGACGGCTTTTCAAGTACAAATCACCGAACACATTATTACTGAATCAGATTGAGAGCTTACGGTCACATCTCTGTGTTTTTGATCTATGCGTTTTAAATCTATAACTATATTTTTCATCTTCAGTTGCTGCTTCCTGTGTTTTGTCCGTCAGATTAAAGCTGAACAAATATATTTAAAATGTAATGTAGCTGCATTCTGATACACAGTAAAAATCGACTTTATCATATCATCATAGTCTGCCAAATGATGGATTAATGGACAACACTTAGTAAAACATTATTGTGTTATAGTCACTTTTCCCGCTGGGGCCCATCTGTATGTCCTCAGTATTTTGAGCAGCTTTTTGTGTGTGCCTCTTAAGTATTTCGAAACATCAGTAGGCATAGATTATTCTTTATAATCAGTTTATGTCAGTGAAAAGGTCACATTGTGTTGATCATAACAAAATTTTACATCCCTCAATAACTCAGCCTGTAGATGGATATATGAAATTGCAGAAGATTTTGCCAGTTCAGACAAATACAAATTCAAACTGGTTGACCACTCATTCTTGTAAATCTGAGCTTAATAAAATAACCTGTTACTAAAAACATGGAGGAGACTGACAGGGCTGAAGGAGCAGGTCTGATGGAGGTCAGCGATCAAGAAGAAAGCTACAAAAAGTTGAGAACCCCTGTTTTGAGGTACATTACATCCACACAGGTTGGAGTTTTGTATAACATATCTTAAAACGTCTTAATGATCTTTAAGGCAGATTTATGATTAAAAATACTTGCTGATCATATCACTATTATACCTGCAAAATTTTAAAGTCTTTAAAAAAATAAATAAATAAAATGGGTGAATAGACACAAGAACTCCTAAAAATTTGTTACCTAAATTAAAGCATTTAGTCAGTCTGTAATGGCATACAGGCTGTCCATAACATAGTTGACAAACTAACTAGCAAAAATATGTTTTCCCTTAAACTATCAAAAAAGTTGTTAGTGCTTAACAAATGAATATTTTAATTTAAATTGTTTTAAAACTGGTTGTTTTATTGAGTAAACAATACATCTGTATGTTTTTGTTTATGTGAAATATGTAATCCTAATTAGATATTCACTCATTCGTGTAATATAACTAGTGGTGTAATCGTCATTTTAGGGATCAAACAGATTTTGCAGCTCCAGGTGGGTTTTATATGGTGGGAAATTGGCTCAAATGGCTCTTTGTACACTGATCTAGCAGAATCTAGAAAATGATGCAAGACAGGATTGAGCTGAAAGCTTGTTGAAAGCATTTTCCCACACCAATCTGATCATCCACATCCACAGACATCAACACTGCATAAAATACAAAATTATAAACACTATATCCTGGAAAACATGTAAGATCAGATCATTTATTTTTGTTTACTTAGTTAATTTAAAGTTAATCTATTAAAAACAACAACAACAAAACAAATTATGAACCAAACCATGGATTTGGAGAATTATGCCCCTAATAAATAGCAGTATTTATGAATCCTAACCATAGCCGTTAGAGTGCCGTTTTCTCACGACATGGTTTGCCCTTTCTTAGTGTTAAAACATGGTGACTTGACTTGTGACTTAATTGACTTGTCTTGCTTGATGTTTAGCAGTGACTTGACTTTACTTACTTGAGTCTAAAACACAGTGACTTAGGACTTGCTTCAGCCTTTAAAGTTAAGACTTGAGACTAGCTTGTGACTTGCGCAACTGTGACATGTGTAACTGTTATTTGTGAACATGAGGTGTGAGACTCAAATTTCTGAAGCCATCCAGAATAAAGTCTGGAGCTGCTTCATAGACAATGAATGTGAAACTAATTTTATAGTAATTTTTAAAATACTCAAGTAAGCTTTATTCTATAGTAACCTTTCATATCTGAAAAGAAAATGTTCCTGTATACTAGGGTTGGGTGATGTCTACAGAACTGGCATATTGTTTGATTGATTGATTGATTGATTGATTGATTGATTGATTGATTGATTGATTGATTGATTGATTGATTGATTGATACTTTATGAATCCCTGAAGGGAAATTCCAATTGTCCAAGCACATCCAATTATCACGAATGAAACAAAAACTAGTCAGTTCAAAGAGTTGAAGAGTCTAATTGCTGTGGGGACAAAGGACCTCCTAAATCTCTCTGTTCTGCAGCACAAAGAGAGGAGCCGACTGCAATGCTATATTTTTTTATGACAATGTCCACGGTGAAAAATCATGATGGACAATGATATTAATCACTGCATTTTGCTGTCATTTAAGGTTTTCTCCTCTCCTTTGTTTCACCGCAGGCGGGACTGAGCGATCCTTTCATGAGTGTATGTTCTCTGAGTGGAGCAGAGGATAGACAGTGAACTATAGTCCATCAACCCGGTCTGAGGGGTGTGACTTGGCAGCCGTGTAAAGTGCAGTGTAGATTAGAAGCATGTACAGTAAAGTTATAGCAACTTCCCTGTCATAGCGAACATCAAATGTCAACGGTGTGAGAATGACAGTTTTTTGCAGAATGAGATGTGTGTGTGCCTCACAGCAGTGTTATCAAAATCAAGTAAATCAAGTATTGTGCCCCTTTACTGTAATCTGAATCAATATGTCGAAAACTTGTGATGAGTTAAAGTATAAAAGATGATGTGTAAAAGAAATGAGTGTCCTAATTTTCCTCAAGTCCATGTTAGGTAAAGTAAAGACTTTTAACCCACATCACCAGATAAAAGTTAGATTGAAATGTGTACTATGAAGTGTGCAGAGACAAGAAGAAATTGCAGGTGGACACAGAGAAATAGTTGTATATTTCAATGGTCAGTGAGTCAACCGCTAGGAGTGGTTTCTGTCAAAAGCATATATATGTCTCCAGAGCTAGTGTGAAAGATCTGAGTTCACCCCTCCCTGTCTGCCTCCTTTTCCTTGGCTGACAGGTCTGTGCGTGACAACCACTTCTTTTTTTTCCTGTTTTGATCAGAACTCGCTTGGAAAAAAGCTATTCTGACTCGTATATAAGAGATTCTGATATAAAAAGAAGACAAATATATATATATATAATATATAAAAAGACAAATATTTTATTTTTGAGTCCAACTTGCTCAGAAAAGTCAATTCAGACAGTTTATTAAGAGGAACAGATGTAAATAAGCATGACACAAGCTTTAAAATACACACACTTCTTTTCTTTTCCTGTTTTGATCACAACTCGCTTGGGAAAAGCTATTCTGACTGTTAAATAAGAGTTTCTGAAGACAAAAAGATGAAAAAGTTATGAAAAAAATACACAAACTTCAAGATTTTATGTGATCCTTACGGACATCCAAATATCGTATTAAAAGTTAAATACATAATGGATCAAGGTAAATTCAGAGGTTGAAATTTTGAGGCCTATATGTCACAACATCACACAAAGAAGTGTGTATTATTAGACCCCAATGACAGGCTCTTGTCAGATTTTCACACAGGCACTGTACCTGCATCATGTGCCACTGCTGAGGGCTGGGGAAGGGGGAGGGATTACAGTGAAAATATTATACTAATATTGTAATATATTATAATGTAAATCATATTTTGTCATCATAGATACTACACATATGTCTCAGGGGTAATTCATACCCATTTTAGATGCAAATACACCTATAGGAAAATTTGTCCAAAAAAAATTAGGTTTATATGGGGCAGAACACTGACATTCACATTTTGGCATCGGAAATAAAATTTGCCATTGAAATCAAACCTTGCAATTGAAAAAAGTGTATTGTCTTTGAAAAAAGCTCCACTGAAAAATAAAACACTTTAAAAAATTTAACATTACGTGACGGAGGAAGTGGTGCATGCCGGGTAATGTGGTTTGTTTTGGGGGTGGACTTTTGTAATACATCCATGGCTAACTTTGATAAACATATGAAATGCATCACGATCTCTCTTTCTATCGTTTTTCTCGAAATCAAATGAGAAGTAATTAAAAATGGTGACCATGATGTTTTTGTATCATGCGCATGTGTGTCGAAAGAAATCTTAAATGTCAGTGGGAATTCCCAGTGACGTCATGCGTAGTAAGGTCCCACAAAATGGCCCCCCCCCCCCCCCCCCCCCACAACACCCCCTTTTTATTGTCTTTTTTACTTTCAAATAAAAACAAGAGGATTTTTCTTTTCTTTGTTTATTTCGGGAACAAAGCCCTCCGAGAATTCACTTTGCATGCTGTTAACTGGGAATGTTTACATCTTGGACAGGAAATACATCACGTTACTTCGTCTTCTTCGTCGCTCTTTTGACAGACAGTGGATGGCTCAACGAACCAGACAGACTAGCGACCCCACGTGTGTCTACATTGAAATGACATCTTCATTCTTGAAAACCCGAGGTTGCAAGCAAGACGAGTTGGCGGGTTTTCAGTCCGCCAAAAGAGTCAAAAAATGTCGGCGCGCGCGCAAACACACACGCACGCACGCACACACACACATATTACATACACGTATTAAATGTTTGATATATTCAACAGAAGACGAAGTAACGTGATGTGTTTCCTGTCCGAGATGTAAACATTCCCAGTTAACAGCATGCAAAGTGCATTGCGAATGATTATTTAAGCACAACTCTGAGGAGCTCCCCCCCCCCCCGAAATAAACAAAGGAAAGAAAAATCCTCTTGTTTTCATTCTAAAGTAAAAAGACAATAAAAAGGGGGTGTTATGGGGGGGCGGAGGGGGGTTCATTTTGTGGGACCTTACTACGCATGACGTCACTGGGAATTCCCATTGACACATTTAGGATGTTGTGTTCACCATTTTTAATTACTTCTCATTTGATTTCGAGAAAAACGATAGAAAGAGAGATCGTGATGCATTTCATATGTTTATCAAAGTTAGCCATGGATGTATTATAAAAGTCCACCTCCTAAACAAACCACATTACCCGGCATGCACCACTTCTTCCGTCACCGCGATTAGTAACATACAAATAATAGCATATAAACTCATTATAAGCTGCAATTTTGCCTCAACAAACCCTATTTCTAAATATATGATTATTATTACATTGTCACATAGATTAGATGCAGCCTCGTCCCTGTGCGCTTGTAATATATTTTTAGTATTGCGCTTATTTAGCTGTTTCCTGTGACCACGGAAATGTATTTTGAAAAGACAGTGTATGTATGTAAAAATGGGAGCAAACAGCACAGAAGCGGTAATACAAAGCACGGGGAGAGAAACAAGTGATAAATATAAACAGGGAGAATGCGCTATGACATTAGTTTAGCAACTTTCGAGAATGGCCACAAGCTATTACGTTGGTCTATGAACTTAAAGAGGAAAGAATAAACGGCACAATTTCGACTGGGTCACTACTCCGTTGATATATGTTGAACAGCCCTGCGCGCGCAGAACTGACCCGAAAGAGGTACCTAGAGCGTCATATATATATATGACATATATGATATATATGTGTGTGTGTGTGTGTGTGTGTGTGTGTATGTATGTATGTATATATATATATATATATATATATATATATATATATATATATATATATATATATATATATGACGTCGAGGTGTGATACTTCATCCTGCTCTATAAAGGACAGATTAATAAACGTTCAGTGAAAAAACAAACAAACAAAAAAACAGTGTGTACATGTTAATAATCAACAGACCTTCGTGTTGTTGCTTCTCAGAGTTTTAATTAATTTAAGTTTTGAGAAGGATCTCTCGGCGCTTGCGACAGGTAGAGTGAGAAACAGTTTAATAGCTGTGGCTACATCAGGCACACTTGGCAATATGGAGTGGAGCTTTATGAATAGAGTGTGTGCCAAATCTTGAATTGAGCCATGCCCAATTTCTTTTATGGTGGACATGAATGCACTACTGAAAGCACTTGGTCTGGAAAATCTGCAGACAAGTCATCTTTGTATTTGTCTGCTAAAGCACTTGCTGATCTATACAGTTCATCGTCGGACTTAAAGTGTTGCTGTGGGCGTAAAAAACCCAACCTCCGTGCCACCTCTTGCATGCCCTGAAAGCTGTGTGTTACCTGCGCAATGGCAGTGTCTAGAGCTCCGTAAAATTCTGACACTTTGAAGTGCTACTCTGCATTTAATAGCCTTTTTATCCTCGCATAACTCATCAAAATGTCTTTTGGTGCGCCTTGCGCGCTTTTGTGGAAATGAAGGCGGAATACCCCATGACTGAGCAAGATTTGGGGCAGTTAGGGTTCACAGTTTGAAGGACAAATTCAAAATGTTCCATTTCCATGCTATGTTTGAGCAACCCTGTCTCCTCAAAATTACGTTCCCCCACAACTAATTTGCATTCTCAATTACGTTTCTCAGAAAACGTATTTTGTCCGCGATTACGTTTGTTTGTAACGTATCACAAATACGTTTCTAATCAACATATTTTTGCTTTCCTACAATGCTATTAGCTATTTTAATTCGAACAACCTTTCTCTACTTTAACATACATATATTGGGGACAGGCCTACGCATTTTCTAAACAAACCTGGATTTGTACTTTTTCAACGTGACGGTACTCATTTTAATTAATGGATTGATTTATAATTTCTGTGTATCTTGTATCTCCACTGACATCTGATGATTTGCGCATTATGGCCGCTTTTTAAGTAACCGCCTGCCATTGCTGTCAGGAGTAAAATCAGAGAAAGACATGACGAACTCAAATTATCTGGCCATTGTTGTCTAACCTCATAAGAAGGGACTGAAAAGAGAGAGAGATCCTAAACGTGTCAAAGGGAATTCCCAGTGACGTCATGCGTAGTAATGTCCCACAAAATGAACCCCCCGACCCCGCCCCCCATGCCCGCCCCCTACAACGCCCATGGATGCCACATTTTTTCCGCGTTACTTCGTCTTCTTTGTGGCTCTTTTGACAGACAGTGGATGGCTCAATGAACCAGGCAGACTAGCGACCCCACGTGTGTCTACATTGAAATGACATCTTCATTCTTGAAAACCCGAGGTTGCAAGCAAGACGAGTTGGCGGGTTTTCAGTCCGCCAAAAGAGCCCCGCGTAATTCAAAAAATATTGGCGCGCGCGCAAACACACACACACGCACGCGCGCGCGCACACACACACACACACACACGTCTAAAAGCAACATCTTTACTTTTTCTGAACATAGGTCATCTAGATGCAGTGTTATTAGTCTAGTTGTTGTAAATATTTGATATATTCAGTAATTATGTTGTTTTATGAACCTATTTCACGACCCTACTTTACAAAACAGAAGAACTGCCATCCCAAAAACGCTGTTTATGAAACACTTACTAAAATATCTTAAACAAACCAACATCTTAACTTTTTGTTAATATAGATCAATTAGATGCAGTGTGATTATTAGTTCGGGTGTATTAAATGTTTGATATATTCAACAGATAGATCTTTTCACGACCCTATCTTACTACCCCACTCTACAACCAGAAGAACTACTACTGTGGTGCTTATTTGTATCAAGAAGCATGGCGAGGCTCATGGGAATTGTAGTTTTAAAAACATATTAGCGTTTTTTTATATAATTGGAAGTTGTAAATACTAAATTGAGGGTACACTGGGGAGTTTAAGGGGACGATAAACACATTTGTGTAATCAGATTTTAAATATCTAATTGCTTTATGAGTGAAAATTAAATTTAACCATATTTTACCCATAACTGACAGTGTCCCCAGTTGTTGACTATATTCACATGATAGCTGAGGCCCAGAGCTCTTTATAACAGTTGGTCCCATGTCTGTACCCCCTTTTGTTGATGAATTATAAGCCTTCAAATGTGCACTGAGGTCAAGGTTCAAATGTCAGTTTTTCAAAGCAGGAGTCATGTAGGATCTTCATACTTACATATGTTACTTTCCAAGCCGAGACCTTTACAAAAATGTATTTGGTGTAGCTCTATGACAAAGTTTTAATTTTCACATTTCATGGACACAAGCCGTCCCAGGCCTAGTTTCAGAGAGCACTTTGAAGGACAGGGTTATCAAACTGGAATTCACAATTAATCATATATGCACATGCCAGATTTAATTTTTGGTTTCTTCACCTCCATTAATTTTATACACTTCATTTATTTGTCCATAGCACAGACCATAGACGATTTCCTTTGTACAGTCACTACAAGTTTTATATTTTTTATTTGAATAGCACATTTCAGCAATAAGGCATCATATCCTATCTCAAAACTATTAGCCTACTATTCCATACTGTAAATAGATCATAGTTTTCAGTTTAATTTTAATATTGCTTTGTTTCATTATTATTATAATAAGATTAATATTAGAATAATAATGGGGAGGGCCAAGGTGTATTCTTTGTATATGCGCATTGGCTAAAAAAAAAAAAAGGATTCTGATTGAATGGTCTGTGTCATGCTGATGTAAAATCCTGAAACCAAGAATCATGAAGGACAAAACATCTTCAAGGTTGTGTGAATAGTAACCTAGCCTGTGTATGAATGAGAACAGGTAAGTCTCTTCAGCCCTCACCCAAAACCCAACCCAACCACTTCAGGCCTTCCTCCAACATTGTCAACATTATTGTAATCTCTGAGGGTGACCCACTTTTTACACTCAAAAAATAAAAAAAAACAATCAAACAAATAAAAATATTTCATTTATACCTTGGTCCTTCAAAGTGCTCTCTGAAACTAGGCCTGGGACGGCTTTGTCCATGAAATGTGAAAATTAAACTTTGTCATAGAGCTACACCAAATACATTTTTGTAAAGGTCTCGGCTTGGAAAGTAACATATGTAAGTATGAAGATCCTACATGACTCCTGCTTTGAAAAACTGACATTTGAACCTTGACCTCAGTGCACATTTGAAGGCTTATAATTCATCAACAAAAGGGGGTACAGACATGGGACCAACTGTTATAGAGAGCTCTGGGCCTCAGCTATCATGTGAATATAGTCAACAACTGGGGACGCTGTCAGATATGGGTAAAATATGGTTAAATTTAATTTTCACTCATAAAGCAATTAGATATTTAAAATCTGATTACACAAATGTGTTTATCGTCCCCTTAAACTCCCTAGTGTACCCTCAATTTAGTATTTACAACTTCCAATTATATAAAAAAACGCTAATATGTTTTTAAAACTACAATTCCCATGAGCCTCGCAATGCTTCTTGATACAAATAAGCACCACAGTAGTAGTTCTTCTGGTTGTAGAGTGGGGTAGTAAGATAGGGTCGTGAAAAGATCTATCTGTTGAATATATCAAACATTTAATACCCCTGAACTAATAATCACACTGCATCTAATTGATCTATATTAACAAAAAGTTAAGATGTTGGTTTGTTTAAGATATTTTAGTAAGTGTTTCATAAACAGCGTTTTTGGGATGGCAGTTCTTCTGTTTTGTAAAGTAGGGTCGTGAAATAGGTTCATAAAACAACATAACTACTGAATATATCAAATATTTACAACAACTAGACTAATAACACTGCATCTAGATGATCTATGTTCAGAAAAAGTAAAGATGTTGCTTTATTTTAGACATATGTGTGTGTGTGTGTGTGTGTGTGTGTGTGTGTGTGTGTGTGTGTGTGTGTGTGTGTGCGTGCGTGTGTGTTTGCGCGCGCGCCAACATTTTTTGAATTACGCGGGGCTCTTTTGGCGGACTGAAAACCCGCCAACTCGTCTTGCTTGCAACCTCGGGTTTTCAAGAATGAAGATGTCATTTCAATGTAGACACACGTGGGGTCGCTAGTCTGCCTGGTTCATTGAGCCATCCACTGTCTGTCAAAAGAGCGACGAAGAAGACGAAGTAACGTGGAAAAAAGGTGGCGTTGTAGGGGGCGGGCATGAGGGGCGGGGTCGGGGGGTTCATTTTGTGGGACATTACTACGCATGACGTCACCGGGAATTCCCTTTGACACATTTAGGATTTCTTTCTTTTTTCTACTTTAACATACATATATTGGGGACAGGCCTACGCATTTTCTAAACAAACCTGGATTTGTACTTTTTCAACGTGACGGTACTCATTTTAATTAATGGATTGATTTATAATTGCTGTGTATCTTGTATCTCCACTGACATCTGATGATTTGCGCATTATGGCCGCTTTTTAAGTAACCGCCTGCCATTGCTGTCAGGAGTAAAATCAAAGAAAGACATGACGAACTCAAATTATCTGGCCATTGTTGTCTAACCTCATAAGAAGGGACTGAAAAGAGAGAGAGATCCTAAACGTGTCAAAGGGAATTCCCAGTGACGTCATGCGTAGTAATGTCCCACAAAATGAACCCCCCGACCCCGCCCCCCATGCCCGCCCCCTACAACGCCCATGGATGCCACATTTTTTCCGCGTTACTTCGTCTTCTTTGTGGCTCTTTTGACAGACAGTGGATGGCTCAATGAACCAGGCAGACTAGCGACCCCACGTGTGTCTACATTGAAATGACATCTTCATTCTTGAAAACCCGAGGTTGCAAGCAAGACGAGTTGGCGGGTTTTCAGTCCGCCAAAAGAGCCCCGCGTAACAATGTAGACACACGTGGGGTCGCTAGTCTGCCTGGTTCATTGAGCCATCCACTGTCTGTCAAAAGAGCGACGAAGAAGACGAAGTAACGTGGAAAAAAGGTGGCGTTGTAGAGGGCGGGCATGAGGGGCGGGGTCGGGGGGTTCATTTTGTGGGACATTACTACGCATGACGTCACCGGGAATTCCCTTTGACACATTTAGGATTTCTTTCTTTTTTCAGTCCCTTCTTATGAGGTTAGACAACAATGGCCAGATAATTTGAGTTCGTCATGTCTTTCTCTGATTTTACTCCTGACAGCAATGGCAGGCGGTTACTTAAAAAGCGGCCATAATGCGCAAATCATCAGATGTCAGTGGAGATACAAGATACACAGCAATTATAAATCAATCCATTAATTAAAATGAGTACCGTCACGTTGAAAAAGTACAAATCCAGGTTTGTTTAGAAAATGCGTAGGCCTGTCCCCAATACATGTATGTTAAAGTAGAGAAAGGTTGTTCGAATTAAAATAGCTAATATCATTGTAGGAAAGCAAAAATATGTTGATTAGAAACGTATTTGTGATACGTTACAAACAAACGTAATCGCGGACAAAATACGTTTTCTGAGAAACGTAATTGAGAATGCAAATTAGTTGTGGGGGAACGTAATTTTGAGGAGACAGGGTTGGTTTGAGTCCCTCGGCCTTAGCTCGCTCACCGGACTTTTTAGGCAGGAGAATTTCTGGATGCCCAGCGCGTCATTCCGTGTATTCCCTTCGTTCGTTTAATAATTGTTTTCACCTCATTTATTTCCTCATGTGTTCCTCATGTCATCATTTATTGATGAAGCAGGAAAGTCGATCTGTGTCTGATCAGCTGTTGTCCGTCTGTTTAAGTACCTACGTGTCATAACTTAGTCAAATAATTAAACAATTTAATCCATCCTGCACTCAACCTGTCCTGGTGCTGAAGTTGCGGGGCGCACGGGGCTCTCCCCCTGATTGAATGGTGGTGACGCTGCGGGCCTGCGCTCTCCCTGTCCTGGCGCTGAAGCTAAACTTTTAACATTCCGTTAACATTTTTATTATAGCTTGTGTTTTTATTTATGAAATAGCCTATCCTGTATTTAGACACTTGTTTGGCAGTAACTTAGCAATATTTTCTCTGTGTGTGGGCTGTAGTCGTTTTTGTGCCTAAAGACTACGATACCAAGTGGCTAGCTTACACACAGCTGGTGCAACCCAGTGCAGAAATTAATATTTATAGCCTAACCCCGTAGGTTAGGCTATATAAAAGCCTAATAACATTATATTATTCCGAAAAAAAGGGAAAAAAACCTAGCATAACATATAGGCAAAGTAACATCACACAATGAGGCTTTTTTAAAAACTGTTCATCTTGCCAAAATGGTTGATAACTGTATAGTAGCTGAATACTGTCAACTATGCAGATCCCACCTGCTGACATACTGCATCCTTGTTCACGTCTGACAGATTTAGAGTTCCTAATAAAACGTTATTTTTGTTAGTTTGGAAGAAAATTCCTCCGATTTCTCTTTGTTGTGCCTCTTTTGGGCACCGCTCAGATATTTTCGTTTCATTTTGTCTCTGACAGCGACAGCGGTGCTGATGCTAATGTATTAATTGGACCAAAAGTCCCTAAGTATGAAACAGTGAAATTTTAATTTAATTTAAAATATTTACTTTATGTGTATGTTCAAAATACAGAAAAGATAATGACCGGACCTAGGGGGGAAAAAACAAAGTTTTACAGGCGACTCTCCCCACCCCCCATTCATATAAGGGTATAGTATAATCCGTAAAGTATACGCTGCGGGGGTATACTTTACGGCCCAGATGCACAAGGTGCATAAGGAAGAAAATAGAGAAAACAGGAGAAAGAAAGAACGCCAATCTACAGGTATGTCCTCTTTTGTTAACATTAAAAAGCCGTTTTGTGTGTAACCTTAGACGTTTCATTTGTAGCAGCTAATGATGCTAGCTATTATAGCTGTTGAAATGTTGATATGAATCTAACTGGTTGCCAGTGGCAGCTATTTGGATAACTTATCCTTCCTACAACGTAAGGCACTGTGCTGAAATTTCACTGACCAATATCTATAAATAACGCTATAAATAATGCGTTCTGCACTGGGTTGCACCAGCTGTGTGTAAGCTAGCCACTTGGTATCGTAGTTTGCTTATAACAGGCTAATATCTACTCTCTTGAAGCTAACCTGCTCGCTGGCAGGTTAGCTTCAACAAACCCTGAGTTTCTCTCTGTCTCCTCCCTCTTAACTCAGCCCATATCAAAGCATTCAGTAGCGGAGGTTTACTATCTAAATCCTGGTTGGATATTAATGTAGTTACTCAGAACTTTCTAAAGTGATCGCTTTTATGCGCATCAGTCTTGTAAAGCGTTTTTTTTTCTCTCGCATTCAGATATTAAACAGCGTGAGTTTAGCGTCAACTCAGAATAAAATCGACAGCTCTTAGTTTGTAAGAGCAGCTCATGCACTGAAATCATTATGACATTGTGCTAATGTTTATTAGCAAATAATATGTAACCTCAATTTAAATTTGAAATATCAGGAAGAAGCTTGAGACACGTGGGATCAATGAATAATAAATCAATATATAATTTATAAAATATAAATAATAATATCTCTATCACTCATGATGTGATTGGTCGCACTGATCATTCCTATAATATTGTAGATTATATGTTGAATATTTCTGAGTGAGCAGGATTGTGGTGCAGCTGCAGAATGTTGTTTGAGAGTCAGATTTTTTAAATAGTGAGCATAATCTTAACGTGTTTTAACAGCATTTCAGTGTGACTATATACTACATTTGTTGAAGCAGCAGAAATAAAGTCACTGAATGCTGTTGAGCCGAAATACAAAAAGATGTCTAAAAATTTTAAATGGTAGTTTAATCTTGACGGCTTTTCAAGTACAAATCACCGAACACATGCGTTTTAAATCTATAACTATATTTTTCAACTTCAGTTGCTGCTTCCTGTGTTTTATCCGTCAGATTTTTTATTCATCACGCATCACATATGCCTTCAGTAGTGGGAGGGTCTGGGTATTCTGTATACTTTTGTAGTAATAATTGAATCTCCTCACTATTGGCCTACTGGCCTCTTGGTATTTCTCAGTGCTGTCTGGGGCCCATCTGTATGTCCTCAGTATTTTGAGCAGCTTTTTGTGTGTGCCTCTTAAGTATTTCGAAACATCAGTAGGCATAGATTATTCTTTATAATCAGTTTATGTCAGTGAAAAGGTCACATTGTGTTGATCATAACAAAATTTTACATCCCTCAATAACTCAGCCTGTAGATGGATATATGAAATTGCAGAAGATTTTGCCAGTGGAGACAAATACAAATTCAAACTGGTTGACCACTCATTCTTGTAAATCTGAGTTTAATAAAATAACCTGCTACTAAAAACAGGAAAAGAGAGGGAGAGGAGGAAGATGGAGGAGACTGACAGGGCTGAAGGAGCAGGTCGGATGGAGGTCAGTGATCAAGAAGAAAGCTACAAAAAGTTGAGAACCCCTGTTTTGAGGTACATTACATCCACACAGGTTGGAGTTTTGTATAACATATCTTAAAATGTCTTAATGATCTGTAAGGCAGATTTATGATTAAAAATACTCCTGACCTTAATGACAGTGCTGATCATATCACTATTATATCTGCAAAATTTTAAATTCTTTAAAAAAATAAATAAATAAAATGGGAGAATAGACACAAGAACTCCTAAAATTTTGTTACCTAAATTAAAGCATTTAGTCAGTCTGTAATGGCATACAGGCTGTCCATAACATAGTTGACACACTAACTAGCAAAAATATGTTTTCCCTTAAAATATCAAAAAAGTTGTTAGTGCTTAACAAATGAATATTTTAATGTAAACTGTTTTAAAACTGATTGTTTTATTGAGTAAACAATGCATCTGTATGTTTTTGTTTTTGTGAAATATGTAATCCTAATTAGATATTCACTCATTCGTGTAATGTAACTAGTGGTGTAATCGTCATTTTAGGGATCAAACAGATTTTGCGGCTCCAGGTGGGTTTTATATGGTGAGGAATGGGCTCAAATGGCTCTTTGTACGCTGAAGGTTGCTGTCCCCTGCTCTAGCAGAATCTAGAAAATGATGCAAGACAGGATTGAGCTGAAAGCTTGTTGAAAGCATTTTCCCACACCAATCTGATCATCCACATCCACAGACATCAACACTGCATAAAATACAAAATTATAAACACTATATCCTGGAAAACATGTAAGATCAGATCATTTATTTTTTTTACTTAGTTAATTTAAAGTTAATCTATTAAAAACAACAACAACAACAAAACAAATTATGAACCAAACCATGGATTTTGAGAATTATACCCCTAATAAATAGCAGTATTTATGAATCCTAACCATAGCCGTTAGAGTGCCGTTTTCTCACGACATGGTTTGCCCTTTCTTAGTGTTAAAACATGGTGACTTGACTTGTGACTTAATTGACTTGTCTTGCTTGATGTTTAGCAGTGACTTGACTTTACTTACTTGAGTCTAAAACACAGTGACTTAGGACTTGCTTCAGCCTTTAAAGTTAAGACTTGAGACTAGCTTGTGACTTGCGCAACTGTGACATGTGTAACTGTTATTTGTGAACATGAGGTGTGAGACTCAAATTTCTGAAGCCATCCAGAATAAAGTCTGGAGCTGCTTCATAGACAATGAATGTGAAACTAATTTTATAGTAATTTTTAAAATACTCAAGTAAGCTTTATTCTATAGTAACCTTTCATATCTGAAAAGAAAATGTTCCTGTATACTAGGGTTGGGTGATGTCTACAGAACTGGCATATTGTTTGATTGATTGATTGATTGATTGATTGATTGATTGATTGATTGATACTTTATGAATCCCTGAAGGGAAATTCCAATTGTCCAAGCACATCCAATTATCACGAATGAAACAAAAACTAGTCAGTTCAAAGAGTTGAAGAGTCTAATTGCTGTGGGGACAGAGGACCTCCTAAATCTCTCTGTTCTGCAGCACAAAGAGAGGAGCCGACTGCAATGCTATATTTTTTTATGACAATGTCCACGGTGAAAAATCATGATGGACAATGATATTAATCACTGCATTTTGCTGTCATTTAAGGTTTTCTCCTCTCCTTTGTTTCACCGCAGGCGGGACTGAGCGATCCTTTCATGAGTGTATGTTCTCTGAGTGGAGCAGAGGATAGACAGTGAACTATAGTCCATCAACCCGGTCTGAGGGGTGTGACTTGGCAGCCGTGTAAAGTGCAGTGTAGATTAGAAGCATGTACAGTAAAGTTATAGCAACTTCCCTGTCATAGCGAACATCAAATGTCAACGGTGTGAGAATGACAGTTTTTTGCAGAATGAGATGTGTGTGTGCCTCACAGCAGTGTTATCAAAATCAAGTAAATCAAGTATTGTGCCCCTTTACTGTAATCTGAATCAATATGTCGAAAACTTGTGATGAGTTAAAGTATAAAAGATGATGTGTAAAAGAAATGAGTGTCCTAATTTTCCTCAAGTCCATGTTAGGTAAAGTAAAGACTTTTAACCCACATCACCAGATAAAAGTTAGATTGAAATGTGTACTATGAAGTGTGCAGAGACAAGAAGAAATTGCAGGTGGACACAGAGAAATAGTTGTATATTTCAATGGTCAGTGAGTCAACCGCTAGGAGTGGTTTCTGTCAAAAGCATATATATGTCTCCAGAGCTAGTGTGAAAGATCTGAGTTCACCCCTCCCTGTCTGCCTCCTTTTCCTTGGCTGACAGGTCTGTGCGTGACAACCACTTCTTTTTTTTCCTGTTTTGATCAGAACTCGCTTGGAAAAAAGCTATTCTGACTCGTATATAAGAGATTCTGATATAAAAAGAAGACAAATATATATATATATAATATATAAAAAGACAAATATTTTATTTTTGAGTCCAACTTGCTCAGAAAAGTCAATTCAGACAGTTTATTAAGACGAACAGATGTAATAAACAAGACACAAGCTTTAAGAAACACACTCTTCTTTTTTTGCCTGTTTTGATCACAACTTGCTTGGAAAAATTCTATTCTGACAGTTATATAAGAGATTCTGATGAATAAAGAAGAAAAAATTATAAAAAGACATATACTTTATTTTTAAGTCTAACTCGCTCAGAAAAGTCGTTTTTGACAGTCTATTAAGAGGAACAGATGTAAATAAGCATGACACAAGCTTTAAAATACACACACTTCTTTTCTTTTCCTGTTTTGATCACAACTCGCTTGGGAAAAGCTATTCTGACTGTTAAATAAGAGTTTCTGAAGACAAAAAGATGAAAAAGTTATGAAAAAAATACACACACTTCAAGATTTTATGTGATCCTTACGGACATCCAAATATCGTATTAAAAGTTAAATACATAATGGATCAAGGTAAATTCAGAGGTTGAAATTTTGAGGCCTATATGTCACAACATCACACAAAGAAGTGTGTATTATTAGACCCCAATGACAGGCTCTTGTCAGATTTTCACACAGGCACTGTACCTGCATCATGTGCCACTGCTGAGGGCTGGGGAAGGGGGAGGGATTACAGTGAAAATATTATACTAATATTGTAATATATTATAATGTAAATCATATTTTGTCATCATAGATACTACACATATGTCTCAGGGGTAATTCATACCCATTTTAGATGCAAATACACCTATAGGAAAATTTGTCCAAAAAAAATTAGGTTTATATGGGGCAGAACACTGACATTCACATTTTGGCATCGGAAATAAAATTTGCCATTGAAATCAAACCTTGCAATTGAAAAAAGTGTATTGTCTTTGAAAAAAGCTCCACTGAAAAATAAAACACTTTAAAAAATTTAACATTTTAAAAAATTATATTCTGTCAATCTTATTATCTTATTTTATTTTGGTATTTTTGCATTAAGATTTGTTTTTCAATGCCAATCATTTTTCTGTCTTTTTTCATCAGTCAATATAAGTTTCTTTTAGTATCACCGGTTTTCAGTTTCAACTTTTTTGAATGTGAAACTAATTTCATAGTAATTTTTAAAATACCCAAGTAAGCGTTACATCTTGTTTTTCATATCTGAAAAACAAGATGTACCTGTACATAACTGGTATATGACAATGTCCACAGTGAAACATTATATTGGACAATGATATTGAATTGCATATTACTGCATTTTACTGTCATTTTGTTGAGTTTCTCTCCTCTCTTCTGTTTCACCACAGGCGGGGCTGAGCGATCCTTGGAGGAGAGACTTCAGTGAAGCATGTGAAGTACTTGATTGATGACAACTACAGTCATTGCATTACTGCAATAAAATCTCTGTGAGTAAACGGCCAATAAGAGTAATTTAATCCATGCAAAAGATGGATAGACAATATTGGGGGCTTTTAAAACAATATGGTAGAGATTCAATGGCAACTACCTCACTGAGAGAACGCCACTCTGACAGATTCAGAACAGGAGCTGGAGTAAAATCCAGGACCCGGCACCCAAACACACACACTTGTCTCACTGAGCCTAACTAACTCGCAGAAAGAAGGCAGTTCTAACTGTCTCAGAAAAGGAACTTGTGTAAAAAGCAAGAGTTGTGACCCAAACACATACGCTTGTCTCTTTGAGCCTTACTGATTCACAGAGAGGACACTCTTCTGACAGTTTCAATTTAGGGGCCAGCGTAAAAAGCATGAGCAGGCGACCAAACACATACGCTTGTCTCTCAGAGCCTAACTAATGTTAGAAAAAGACATATACTTTATGTCTGACTTAAACTCGCTCAGAACACTTCTTTCTGACAGGTTTAGAGGATGAACAGGTGTAAATGAACAAGAAAAAAGATTTTAATTCAACACGTTCTCATCCCTAATGCGTCAAATACTGCCGCTTGGTCAGTGGCCCCACACTTCAAAATATGATGCTCTAGGTACCCCTTTCGCATCAGTTCTGCACGCGCAGGGCTGTTCAACAAAATTCAACAGAGTGGTGACCCAGTCGAAATTATGCCGTTTATTCTTTCCCCTTGAAGTTCATAGACCAACGTAATAGCTTGTGGCCACTCTCAAAAGGTGCTAAACTAAGGTCATAGCGCATTCTCCCTGTTTATATTTATCACTTGTTTCTCTTTCTTTCTACCGCTTCTGTGCTTTTTGCTCCCATTTTACATGCATACACTGTCTTTTCAAAATACATTTCCGTGGTCACAGGAAACACCTAAATAAGAGCAATACTAAAAATATGTTACAAGCGCACAAGGACGAGGCCGCATCTAACCTATGCGACAATGCAATATAATACATCATATATTTAAAAATAGGGTTTGTCTTTGGCCCCGACAACACTGAGGCAAAATTATAGCAGATAATGAGTTTATATGTTACTAATCGCGGTGACGGAGGAAGTGGTGCATGCCGGGTAATGTGGTTTGTTTTGGAGGTGGACTTTTGTAATACATCCATGGCTAACTTTGATAAACATATGAAATGCATCACGATCTCTCTTTCTATCGTTTTTCTCGAAATCAAATGAGAAGTAATTAAAAATGGTGACCATGATGTTTTTGTATCATGCGCATGTGTGTCGAAAGAAATCTTAAATGTCAGTGGGAATTCCCAGTGACGTCATGCGTAGTAAGGTCCCACAAAATGGACCCCCCCCCCCCCCACAACACCCCCTTTTTATTGTCTTTTTTACTTTCAAATAAAAACAAGAGGATTTTTCTTTTCTTTGTTTATTTCGGGAACAAAGCCCTCCGAGAATTCACTTTGCATGCTGTTAACTGGGAATGTTTACATCTTGGACAGGAAATACATCACGTTACTTCGTCTTCTTCGTCGCTCTTTTGACAGACAGTGGATGGCTCAACGAACCAGACAGACTAGCGACCCCACGTGTGTCTACATTGAAATGACATCTTCATTCTTGAAAACCCGAGGTTGCAAGCAAGACGAGTTGGCGGGTTTTCAGTCCGCCAAAAGAGTCAAAAAATGTCGGCGCGCGCGCAAACACACACGCACGCACGCACACACACACATATTACATACACGTATTAAATGTTTGATATATTCAACAGAAGACGAAGTAACGTGATGTGTTTCCTGTCCGAGATGTAAACATTCCCAGTTAACAGCATGCAAAGTGCATTGCGAATGATTATTTAAGCACAACTCTGAGGAGCCCCCCCCCCCCGAAATAAACAAAGGAAAGAAAAATCCTCTTGTTTTCATTCTAAAGTAAAAAGACAATAAAAAGGGGGTGTTATGGGGGGGCGGAGGGGGGTTCATTTTGTGGGACCTTACTACGCATGACGTCACTGGGAATTCCCATTGACACATTTAGGATGTTGTGTTCACCATTTTTAATTACTTCTCATTTGATTTCGAGAAAAACGATAGAAAGAGAGATCGTGATGCATTTCATATGTTTATCAAAGTTAGCCATGGATGTATTATAAAAGTCCACCTCCTAAACAAACCACATTACCCGGCATGCACCACTTCTTCCGTCACCGCGATTAGTAACATACAAATAATAGCATATAAACTCATTATAAGCTGCAATTTTGCCTCAACAAACCCTATTTCTAAATATATGATTATTATTACATTGTCACATAGATTAGATGCAGCCTCGTCCCTGTGCGCTTGTAATATATTTTTAGTATTGCGCTTATTTAGCTGTTTCCTGTGACCACGGAAATGTATTTTGAAAAGACAGTGTATGTATGTAAAAATGGGAGCAAACAGCACAGAAGCGGTAATACAAAGCACGGGGAGAGAAACAAGTGATAAATATAAACAGGGAGAATGCGCTATGACATTAGTTTAGCAACTTTCGAGAATGGCCACAAGCTATTACGTTGGTCTATGAACTTAAAGAGGAAAGAATAAACGGCACAATTTCGACTGGGTCACTACTCCGTTGATATATGTTGAACAGCCCTGCGCGCGCAGAACTGACCCGAAAGAGGTACCTAGAGCGTCATATATATATATGACATATATGATATATATGTGTGTGTGTGTGTGTGTGTGTGTGTGTATGTATGTATGTATATATATATATATATATATATATATATATATATATATATTATATATATATATATGACGTCGAGGTGTGATACTTCATCCTGCTCTATAAAGGACAGATTAATAAACGTTCAGTGAAAAAACAAACAAACAAAAAAACAGTGTGTACATGTTAATAATCAACAGACCTTCGTGTTGTTGCTTCTCAGAGTTTTAATTAATTTAAGTTTTGAGAAGGATCTCTCGGCGCTTGCGACAGGTAGAGTGAGAAACAGTTTAATAGCTGTGGCTACATCAGGCACACTTGGCAATATGGAGTGGAGCTTTATGAATAGAGTGTGTGCCAAATCTTGAATTGAGCCATGCCCAATTTCTTTTATGGTGGACATGAATGCACTACTGAAAGCACTTGGTCTGGAAAATCTGCAGACAAGTCATCTTTGTATTTGTCTGCTAAAGCACTTGCTGATCTATACAGTTCATCGTCGGACTTAAAGTGTTGCTGTGGGCGTAAAAAACCCAACCTCCGTGCCACCTCTTGCATGCCCTGAAAGCTGTGTGTTACCTGCGCAATGGCAGTGTCTAGAGCTCCGTAAAATTCTGACACTTTGAAGTGCTACTCTGCATTTAATAGCCTTTTTATCCTCGCATAACTCATCAAAATGTCTTTTGGTGCGCCTTGCGCGCTTTTGTGGAAATGAAGGCGGAATACCCCATGACTGAGCAAGATTTGGGGCAGTTAGGGTTCACAGTTTGAAGGACAAATTCAAAATGTTCCATTTCCATGCTATGTTTGAGCAACCCTGTCTCCTCAAAATTACGTTCCCCCACAACTAATTTGCATTCTCAATTACGTTTCTCAGAAAACGTATTTTGTCCGCGATTACGTTTGTTTGTAACGTATCACAAATACGTTTCTAATCAACATATTTTTGCTTTCCTACAATGCTATTAGCTATTTTAATTCGAACAACCTTTCTCTACTTTAACATACATATATTGGGGACAGGCCTACGCATTTTCTAAACAAACCTGGATTTGTACTTTTTCAACGTGACGGTACTCATTTTAATTAATGGATTGATTTATAATTTCTGTGTATCTTGTATCTCCACTGACATCTGATGATTTGCGCATTATGGCCGCTTTTTAAGTAACCGCCTGCCATTGCTGTCAGGAGTAAAATCAGAGAAAGACATGACGAACTCAAATTATCTGGCCATTGTTGTCTAACCTCATAAGAAGGGACTGAAAAGAGAGAGAGATCCTAAACGTGTCAAAGGGAATTCCCAGTGACGTCATGCGTAGTAATGTCCCACAAAATGAACCCCCCGACCCCGCCCCCCATGCCCGCCCCCTACAACGCCCATGGATGCCACATTTTTTCCGCGTTACTTCGTCTTCTTTGTGGCTCTTTTGACAGACAGTGGATGGCTCAATGAACCAGGCAGACTAGCGACCCCACGTGTGTCTACATTGAAATGACATCTTCATTCTTGAAAACCCGAGGTTGCAAGCAAGACGAGTTGGCGGGTTTTCAGTCCGCCAAAAGAGCCCCGCGTAATTCAAAAAATATTGGCGCGCGCGCAAACACACACACACGCACGCGCGCGCGCACACACACACACACACACACGTCTAAAAGCAACATCTTTACTTTTTCTGAACATAGGTCATCTAGATGCAGTGTTATTAGTCTAGTTGTTGTAAATATTTGATATATTCAGTAATTATGTTGTTTTATGAACCTATTTCACGACCCTACTTTACAAAACAGAAGAACTGCCATCCCAAAAACGCTGTTTATGAAACACTTACTAAAATATCTTAAACAAACCAACATCTTAACTTTTTGTTAATATAGATCAATTAGATGCAGTGTGATTATTAGTTCGGGTGTATTAAATGTTTGATATATTCAACAGATAGATCTTTTCACGACCCTATCTTACTACCCCACTCTACAACCAGAAGAACTACTACTGTGGTGCTTATTTGTATCAAGAAGCATGGCGAGGCTCATGGGAATTGTAGTTTTAAAAACATATTAGCGTTTTTTTATATAATTGGAAGTTGTAAATACTAAATTGAGGGTACACTGGGGAGTTTAAGGGGACGATAAACACATTTGTGTAATCAGATTTTAAATATCTAATTGCTTTATGAGTGAAAATTAAATTTAACCATATTTTACCCATAACTGACAGTGTCCCCAGTTGTTGACTATATTCACATGATAGCTGAGGCCCAGAGCTCTTTATAACAGTTGGTCCCATGTCTGTACCCCCTTTTGTTGATGAATTATAAGCCTTCAAATGTGCACTGAGGTCAAGGTTCAAATGTCAGTTTTTCAAAGCAGGAGTCATGTAGGATCTTCATACTTACATATGTTACTTTCCAAGCCGAGACCTTTACAAAAATGTATTTGGTGTAGCTCTATGACAAAGTTTTAATTTTCACATTTCATGGACACAAGCCGTCCCAGGCCTAGTTTCAGAGAGCACTTTGAAGGACAGGGTTATCAAACTGGAATTCACAATTAATCATATATGCACATGCCAGATTTAATTTTTGGTTTCTTCACCTCCATTAATTTTATACACTTCATTTATTTGTCCATAGCACAGACCATAGACGATTTCCTTTGTACAGTCACTACAAGTTTTATATTTTTTATTTGAATAGCACATTTCAGCAATAAGGCATCATATCCTATCTCAAAACTATTAGCCTACTATTCCATACTGTAAATAGATCATAGTTTTCAGTTTAATTTTAATATTGCTTTGTTTCATTATTATTATAATAAGATTAATATTAGAATAATAATGGGGAGGGCCAAGGTGTATTCTTTGTATATGCGCATTGGCTAAAAAAAAAAAAAGGATTCTGATTGAATGGTCTGTGTCATGCTGATGTAAAATCCTGAAACCAAGAATCATGAAGGACAAAACATCTTCAAGGTTGTGTGAATAGTAACCTAGCCTGTGTATGAATGAGAACAGGTAAGTCTCTTCAGCCCTCACCCAAAACCCAACCCAACCACTTCAGGCCTTCCTCCAACATTGTCAACATTATTGTAATCTCTGAGGGTGACCCACTTTTTACACTCAAAAAATAAAAAAAAACAATCAAACAAATAAAAATATTTCATTTATACCTTGGTCCTTCAAAGTGCTCTCTGAAACTAGGCCTGGGACGGCTTTGTCCATGAAATGTGAAAATTAAACTTTGTCATAGAGCTACACCAAATACATTTTTGTAAAGGTCTCGGCTTGGAAAGTAACATATGTAAGTATGAAGATCCTACATGACTCCTGCTTTGAAAAACTGACATTTGAACCTTGACCTCAGTGCACATTTGAAGGCTTATAATTCATCAACAAAAGGGGGTACAGACATGGGACCAACTGTTATAGAGAGCTCTGGGCCTCAGCTATCATGTGAATATAGTCAACAACTGGGGACGCTGTCAGATATGGGTAAAATATGGTTAAATTTAATTTTCACTCATAAAGCAATTAGATATTTAAAATCTGATTACACAAATGTGTTTATCGTCCCCTTAAACTCCCTAGTGTACCCTCAATTTAGTATTTACAACTTCCAATTATATAAAAAAACGCTAATATGTTTTTAAAACTACAATTCCCATGAGCCTCGCAATGCTTCTTGATACAAATAAGCACCACAGTAGTAGTTCTTCTGGTTGTAGAGTGGGGTAGTAAGATAGGGTCGTGAAAAGATCTATCTGTTGAATATATCAAACATTTAATACCCCTGAACTAATAATCACACTGCATCTAATTGATCTATATTAACAAAAAGTTAAGATGTTGGTTTGTTTAAGATATTTTAGTAAGTGTTTCATAAACAGCGTTTTTGGGATGGCAGTTCTTCTGTTTTGTAAAGTAGGGTCGTGAAATAGGTTCATAAAACAACATAACTACTGAATATATCAAATATTTACAACAACTAGACTAATAACACTGCATCTAGATGATCTATGTTCAGAAAAAGTAAAGATGTTGCTTTATTTTAGACATATGTGTGTGTGTGTGTGTGTGTGTGTGTGTGTGTGTGTGTGTGTGTGTGTGTGTGTGTGTGCGTGCGTGTGTGTTTGCGCGCGCGCCAACATTTTTTGAATTACGCGGGGCTCTTTTGGCGGACTGAAAACCCGCCAACTCGTCTTGCTTGCAACCTCGGGTTTTCAAGAATGAAGATGTCATTTCAATGTAGACACACGTGGGGTCGCTAGTCTGCCTGGTTCATTGAGCCATCCACTGTCTGTCAAAAGAGCGACGAAGAAGACGAAGTAACGTGGAAAAAAGGTGGCGTTGTAGGGGGCGGGCATGAGGGGCGGGGTCGGGGGGTTCATTTTGTGGGACATTACTACGCATGACGTCACCGGGAATTCCCTTTGACACATTTAGGATTTCTTTCTTTTTTCTACTTTAACATACATATATTGGGGACAGGCCTACGCATTTTCTAAACAAACCTGGATTTGTACTTTTTCAACGTGACGGTACTCATTTTAATTAATGGATTGATTTATAATTGCTGTGTATCTTGTATCTCCACTGACATCTGATGATTTGCGCATTATGGCCGCTTTTTAAGTAACCGCCTGCCATTGCTGTCAGGAGTAAAATCAAAGAAAGACATGACGAACTCAAATTATCTGGCCATTGTTGTCTAACCTCATAAGAAGGGACTGAAAAGAGAGAGAGATCCTAAACGTGTCAAAGGGAATTCCCAGTGACGTCATGCGTAGTAATGTCCCACAAAATGAACCCCCCGACCCCGCCCCCCATGCCCGCCCCCTACAACGCCCATGGATGCCACATTTTTTCCGCGTTACTTCGTCTTCTTTGTGGCTCTTTTGACAGACAGTGGATGGCTCAATGAACCAGGCAGACTAGCGACCCCACGTGTGTCTACATTGAAATGACATCTTCATTCTTGAAAACCCGAGGTTGCAAGCAAGACGAGTTGGCGGGTTTTCAGTCCGCCAAAAGAGCCCCGCGTAACAATGTAGACACACGTGGGGTCGCTAGTCTGCCTGGTTCATTGAGCCATCCACTGTCTGTCAAAAGAGCGACGAAGAAGACGAAGTAACGTGGAAAAAAGGTGGCGTTGTAGAGGGCGGGCATGAGGGGCGGGGTCGGGGGGTTCATTTTGTGGGACATTACTACGCATGACGTCACCGGGAATTCCCTTTGACACATTTAGGATTTCTTTCTTTTTTCAGTCCCTTCTTATGAGGTTAGACAACAATGGCCAGATAATTTGAGTTCGTCATGTCTTTCTCTGATTTTACTCCTGACAGCAATGGCAGGCGGTTACTTAAAAAGCGGCCATAATGCGCAAATCATCAGATGTCAGTGGAGATACAAGATACACAGCAATTATAAATCAATCCATTAATTAAAATGAGTACCGTCACGTTGAAAAAGTACAAATCCAGGTTTGTTTAGAAAATGCGTAGGCCTGTCCCCAATACATGTATGTTAAAGTAGAGAAAGGTTGTTCGAATTAAAATAGCTAATATCATTGTAGGAAAGCAAAAATATGTTGATTAGAAACGTATTTGTGATACGTTACAAACAAACGTAATCGCGGACAAAATACGTTTTCTGAGAAACGTAATTGAGAATGCAAATTAGTTGTGGGGGAACGTAATTTTGAGGAGACAGGGTTGGTTTGAGTCCCTCGGCCTTAGCTCGCTCACCGGACTTTTTAGGCAGGAGAATTTCTGGATGCCCAGCGCGTCATTCCGTGTATTCCCTTCGTTCGTTTAATAATTGTTTTCACCTCATTTATTTCCTCATGTGTTCCTCATGTCATCATTTATTGATGAAGCAGGAAAGTCGATCTGTGTCTGATCAGCTGTTGTCCGTCTGTTTAAGTACCTACGTGTCATAACTTAGTCAAATAATTAAACAATTTAATCCATCCTGCACTCAACCTGTCCTGGTGCTGAAGTTGCGGGGCGCACGGGGCTCTCCCCCTGATTGAATGGTGGTGACGCTGCGGGCCTGCGCTCTCCCTGTCCTGGCGCTGAAGCTAAACTTTTAACATTCCGTTAACATTTTTATTATAGCTTGTGTTTTTATTTATGAAATAGCCTATCCTGTATTTAGACACTTGTTTGGCAGTAACTTAGCAATATTTTCTCTGTGTGTGGGCTGTAGTCGTTTTTGTGCCTAAAGACTACGATACCAAGTGGCTAGCTTACACACAGCTGGTGCAACCCAGTGCAGAAATTAATATTTATAGCCTAACCCCGTAGGTTAGGCTATATAAAAGCCTAATAACATTATATTATTCCGAAAAAAAGGGAAAAAAACCTAGCATAACATATAGGCAAAGTAACATCACACAATGAGGCTTTTTTAAAAACTGTTCATCTTGCCAAAATGGTTGATAACTGTATAGTAGCTGAATACTGTCAACTATGCAGATCCCACCTGCTGACATACTGCATCCTTGTTCACGTCTGACAGATTTAGAGTTCCTAATAAAACGTTATTTTTGTTAGTTTGGAAGAAAATTCCTCCGATTTCTCTTTGTTGTGCCTCTTTTGGGCACCGCTCAGATATTTTCGTTTCATTTTGTCTCTGACAGCGACAGCGGTGCTGATGCTAATGTATTAATTGGACCAAAAGTCCCTAAGTATGAAACAGTGAAATTTTAATTTAATTTAAAATATTTACTTTATGTGTATGTTCAAAATACAGAAAAGATAATGACCGGACCTAGGGGGGAAAAAACAAAGTTTTACAGGCGACTCTCCCCACCCCCCATTCATATAAGGGTATAGTATAATCCGTAAAGTATACGCTGCGGGGGTATACTTTACGGCCCAGATGCACAAGGTGCATAAGGAAGAAAATAGAGAAAACAGGAGAAAGAAAGAACGCCAATCTACAGGTATGTCCTCTTTTGTTAACATTAAAAAGCCGTTTTGTGTGTAACCTTAGACGTTTCATTTGTAGCAGCTAATGATGCTAGCTATTATAGCTGTTGAAATGTTGATATGAATCTAACTGGTTGCCAGTGGCAGCTATTTGGATAACTTATCCTTCCTACAACGTAAGGCACTGTGCTGAAATTTCACTGACCAATATCTATAAATAACGCTATAAATAATGCGTTCTGCACTGGGTTGCACCAGCTGTGTGTAAGCTAGCCACTTGGTATCGTAGTTTGCTTATAACAGGCTAATATCTACTCTCTTGAAGCTAACCTGCTCGCTGGCAGGTTAGCTTCAACAAACCCTGAGTTTCTCTCTGTCTCCTCCCTCTTAACTCAGCCCATATCAAAGCATTCAGTAGCGGAGGTTTACTATCTAAATCCTGGTTGGATATTAATGTAGTTACTCAGAACTTTCTAAAGTGATCGCTTTTATGCGCATCAGTCTTGTAAAGCGTTTTTTTTTCTCTCGCATTCAGATATTAAACAGCGTGAGTTTAGCGTCAACTCAGAATAAAATCGACAGCTCTTAGTTTGTAAGAGCAGCTCATGCACTGAAATCATTATGACATTGTGCTAATGTTTATTAGCAAATAATATGTAACCTCAATTTAAATTTGAAATATCAGGAAGAAGCTTGAGACACGTGGGATCAATGAATAATAAATCAATATATAATTTATAAAATATAAATAATAATATCTCTATCACTCATGATGTGATTGGTCGCACTGATCATTCCTATAATATTGTAGATTATATGTTGAATATTTCTGAGTGAGCAGGATTGTGGTGCAGCTGCAGAATGTTGTTTGAGAGTCAGATTTTTTAAATAGTGAGCATAATCTTAACGTGTTTTAACAGCATTTCAGTGTGACTATATACTACATTTGTTGAAGCAGCAGAAATAAAGTCACTGAATGCTGTTGAGCCGAAATACAAAAAGATGTCTAAAAATTTTAAATGGTAGTTTAATCTTGACGGCTTTTCAAGTACAAATCACCGAACACATGCGTTTTAAATCTATAACTATATTTTTCAACTTCAGTTGCTGCTTCCTGTGTTTTATCCGTCAGATTTTTTATTCATCACGCATCACATATGCCTTCAGTAGTGGGAGGGTCTGGGTATTCTGTATACTTTTGTAGTAATAATTGAATCTCCTCACTATTGGCCTACTGGCCTCTTGGTATTTCTCAGTGCTGTCTGGGGCCCATCTGTATGTCCTCAGTATTTTGAGCAGCTTTTTGTGTGTGCCTCTTAAGTATTTCGAAACATCAGTAGGCATAGATTATTCTTTATAATCAGTTTATGTCAGTGAAAAGGTCACATTGTGTTGATCATAACAAAATTTTACATCCCTCAATAACTCAGCCTGTAGATGGATATATGAAATTGCAGAAGATTTTGCCAGTGGAGACAAATACAAATTCAAACTGGTTGACCACTCATTCTTGTAAATCTGAGTTTAATAAAATAACCTGTTACTAAAAACAGGAAAAGAGAGGGAGAGGAGGAAGATGGAGGAGACTGACAGGGCTGAAGGAGCAGGTCGGATGGAGGTCAGTGATCAAGAAGAAAGCTACAAAAAGTTGAGAACCCCTGTTTTGAGGTACATTACATCCACACAGGTTGGAGTTTTGTATAACATATCTTAAAATGTCTTAATGATCTGTAAGGCAGATTTATGATTAAAAATACTCCTGACCTTAATGACAGTGCTGATCATATCACTATTATATCTGCAAAATTTTAAATTCTTTAAAAAAATAAATAAATAAAATGGGAGAATAGACACAAGAACTCCTAAAATTTTGTTACCTAAATTAAAGCATTTAGTCAGTCTGTAATGGCATACAGGCTGTCCATAACATAGTTGACACACTAACTAGCAAAAATATGTTTTCCCTTAAAATATCAAAAAAGTTGTTAGTGCTTAACAAATGAATATTTTAATGTAAACTGTTTTAAAACTGATTGTTTTATTGAGTAAACAATGCATCTGTATGTTTTTGTTTTTGTGAAATATGTAATCCTAATTAGATATTCACTCATTCGTGTAATGTAACTAGTGGTGTAATCGTCATTTTAGGGATCAAACAGATTTTGCGGCTCCAGGTGGGTTTTATATGGTGAGGAATGGGCTCAAATGGCTCTTTGTACGCTGAAGGTTGCTGTCCCCTGCTCTAGCAGAATCTAGAAAATGATGCAAGACAGGATTGAGCTGAAAGCTTGTTGAAAGCATTTTCCCACACCAATCTGATCATCCACATCCACAGACATCAACACTGCATAAAATACAAAATTATAAACACTATATCCTGGAAAACATGTAAGATCAGATCATTTATTTTTGTTTACTTAGTTAATTTAAAGTTAATCTATTAAAAACAACAACAACAACAAAACAAAGTATGAACCAAACCATGGATTTTGAGAATTATACCCCTAATAAATAGCAGTATTTATGAATCCTAACCTTAGCAATTAGAGTGCCGTTTTCTCACGACATGGTTTGCCCTTTCTTAGTGTTAAAACATGGTGACTTGACTTGTGACTTAATTTACTTGTCTTGTTTGATGTTTAGCAGTGACTTGACTTTACTTACTTGAGTCTAAAACACAGTGACTTAGGACTTGCTTCAGCCTTTAAAGTTAAGACTTGAGACTAGCTTGTGACTTGCGCAACTGTGACATGTGTAACTGTTATTTGTGAACATGAACATGATTTCCTCCCATAGCCACAAACCAGAGGCATGAGACTCAAATTTCTGAAGCCATCCGGAATAAAGTCTGGAGCTGCTTCATAGACAATGAATGTGAAACTAATTTTATAGTAATTTTTTAAAATACTCAAGTAAGCTTTATTCTATAGGTAACCTTTCATATCTGAAAAGAAAATGTTCCTGTATACTAGGGTTGGGTGAACTGGCATATTGTTTGATTGATTGATTGATACTTTATGAATCCCCGAAGGGAAATTCCAATTGTCCAAGCTCATCCAATTATCACAAACGAAACAAAAAACAAAAACTAGTCAGTTCAAAGAGTTGAAGAGTCTAATTGCTGTGGGGACAAAGGACCTCCTAAATCTCTCTGTTCTGCAGCACAAAGAGAGGAGCCGACTGCAATGCTATTTTTTTATGACAATGTCCACAATGAAAAATCATGATGGACAATGATATTAATCAGTGCATTTTGCTGTCATTTAAGGTTCTCTCCTCTCCTTTGTTTCACCGCAGGCAGGACTGAGCGATCCTTTCATGAGTGTATGTTCTCTGAGTGGAGCAGAGGATAGACAGTGAACTATAGTCCATCAACCTGGTCTGAGGGGTGTGACTTGGCAGCCATGTAAAGTGCAGTATAGATTAGGTACAGTAAAGTTATAGCAACTTCCCTGTCATAGCGAACATCAAATGTCAACGTGTGAGAATGACAGTTTTTTGCAGAATGAGATGTGTGTGTGCCTCACAGCAGTGTTATCAAAATCAAGTAAATCAAGTATTGTGCCCCTTTACTGTAATCTGAATCAATATGTAGAAAACTAGTGATGATGTCTAAATTATTCAATTCAATTCAATTTTATTTATATAGCGCCAAATCACAACATAAAGTCATCTCAGGGCACTTTTAAATGGAGCAGGTCTAGACCACGCTCTTTAATTTACAGAAAGAGAAACCCAACAGTTCCCCCCATGAGCAAGTACTTGGCGACAGCGGAAAGGAAAAACTCCCCTTTAATGGGAAGAAACCTAAGGCAGACCCCGGCTCTGGGTGGGCGGCCATCTGCCTTTGGGTTGAGAGAGAGAGAGAGAAAGAGAGAGAGAGAGAGAGGGGCTGTGTGTGTGTACAGTGTACACAATGAAAGAGCAGCAACAACAACAACAATAATCAGCAAGCAGCAGCAATAGCAGGAACAGCTAGCCGAGGGCAGAAGAAGGAATGTTAGCACATCAGCATGGTTTATGGTTTATGGAGCTTCCTGTGGATCAGAAAGCACAAAGAACTCCGGAGAAGAAGTGCAAGTATTGTGGCCCTTAAGTGTAATCTGAATCAATATGTCGAAAACTTGTGATGAGTTAAAGTATAAAAGATGATGTGTAAAAGAAATGAGTGTCCTAATTTTCCTCAAGTCCATGTTAGGTAAAGTAAAGACTTTTAACCCGCATCACCAGATAAAAGTTAGATTGAAATGTGTACTATGAAGTGTGCAGAGACAAGAAGAAATTGCAGGTGGACACAGAGAAATAGTTGTATATTTCAATGGTCAGTGAGTCAACCGCTAGGAGTGGTTTCTGTCAAAAGCATATATATGTCTCCAGAGCTAGTGTGAAAGATCTGAGTTCACCCCTCCCTGTCTGCCTCCTTTTCCTTGGCTGACAGGTCTGTGCGTGACAACCACTTCTTTTTTTTCCTGTTTTGATCAGAACTCGCTTGGAAAAAAGCTATTCTGACTCGTATATAAGAGATTCTGATATAAAAAGAAGAAAAAGTTATAAAAAGACAAATACATTATTATTGAGTCTAACTTGCTCAGAAAAGTCGATTCAGACAGTTTATTAAGACGAACAGATGTAATAAACAAGACACAAGCTTTAAGAAACACACTCTTCTTTTTTTGCCTGTTTTGATCAGAACTCGCTTGGAAAAAATCTATTTTCACTGTTATATAAGAGATTCTGATGAATAAAGAAGAAAAAATTATAAAACGACATATACTTTAGAAAAGTCGTTTTTGACAGTCTATTAAAGAGGAACAGATTTAAATAAGCATGACACAAGCTTTAAAATACACACACTTCTTTTCTTTTCCTGTTTTGATCACAACTCGCTTGGAAAAAGCTATTCTGACTGTTAAATAAGAGTTTCTGATAACAAAAAGATGAAAAAGTTATGAAAAAAATACACACACTTCAAGATTTTATGTGATCCTTACGGACATCCAAATATCATATTAAAAGTTAAATACATAATGGATCAAGGTAAATTCAGAGGTTGAAATTTTGAGGCCTATATGTCACAACATCACACAAAGAAGTGTGTATTATGTGATTAAATGGTAAATGGACCATACTTGTATAGCGCTTTTCTAGTCTTCAGACTATTCAAAGCGCTTTCACACTATGAATCACATTCACCCATTCATACACTGAATGGGTACAGGGGCTACCATGCAAGGTCCCAACCTGCCCATCAGAGGAAACTAACCATTCATACACTGATGGCACAGCCATCAGGAGCAATTTGGGGTTAAGTGTCTTGCCCAAGGACACATCGACATGCAGACAGGAAGAGCCGGGAGTCGAACCGCCAATCTTCCGATTAGAGGACGACCTGCTCTACCTCCTGAGCCACAGCCGCCACAGTATATGGAAACAGTATATTTAGAAGCAGATTCTGAATATACTATTTTCATATATATATTGTGTCTATACATTGGTTTTCTAGGGTGTTCTTTCACATACAACCATCAGATATGACCTGTTCTGAATGTACATGTGCATTTTGGAGGCACCCTTATGCCAAAATGTCCTTTTTTGAATCCAGCATATTAGGTCATAAATCATTCATTATGATTTAATTTTCTGCACATCCAAATTTCTCTCTATATATAATGAAAACTGTTATGCATATCAGCACATATTGCAGTGTTTCCCCTAGGTTGACAGGGAGGTCGATTAGCACATTTCTCTGTTCTCTGTTTAGCATCGTCAGGCTAGGCATTGTTGCTCACACCCTTCATTTTCCAGCAGTTGGGGAAACTGACATGACTTTTCTTGGTCTTGACAAGCTGCAGCACTTCACTGTACATTTACTACCAGATTGTGACAGCTTACTGCTAACCTTTTCCTCTGCTCCACTCACATTCACCATCACTTTTCTGATGCTCGCTCTATTGCTTATCGCCATGAATGTATAAAGAGAACTGGATACAGCCTTTTTGCCTCCAAAATGCCACACACATTTTAAATAGCAATTTCAGCATTCGATTAGTGTTCTTTTACAATTTGATTTATATTTGACTCCTGAAATTATGTCCAACAGCTCAAATTCCAACGGCTGCACACAACACTGGTTGATGTTACTGTGGCTAGCTAGCAAACATTAGCTAACTGCTAATATAGAGTGGCCTAAGCAGTGAAAATGGAAACTAGTGATGATTATAAATGTATTTTATAGTACTGAGTGGTAGAAGTAAAGAAATGTCTGACATATTCTTTGTTTGAACTACTTATGGGAAGTAAGACCCCAATGACAGGCTCTTGTCAGATTTTCACACACGCACTGTACCTGCATCATGTGCCACTGCTGAGGGCTGGGGAAGGGGGGAAGGGGAGGGGTTACAGTGAAAATATTATACTAATATTGTAAATAATATAAATCATATTTTGTCATCATAGATACTACACATATGTTTCAGGGGTAATTTATACCCATTTTAGATGCAAATACACCTATAGGAGCACTTTGAGAGGAAAATTTGTCAAAAAAATTAGGTTTATATGGGGCAGAACACTGACATTCACATTTTGGCATCAGACAAAAAATTTGCCATTGAAATCAAACCTTGCAATTGAAAAAAGTGTATTGTCATTGAAAAAAGCTCCACTGAAAAATAAAACACTTTAAAAATTTTAACATTTTAAAAAATTACAATCTGTCAATCTTATTATCTTATTTTATTTTGGTAAGTAACTAAGTTTTTTTTAGTATCACCGGTTTTCAGTTTCAACTTTGTCTTTTTCAGTTTCAACTTTTTTGAATGTGAAACTATTTTCATAGTAATTTTTAGAATACCCAAGTAAGCTTTACATCTTGTTTTTCATATCCAAAAAACAAGATGTACCTGTACATAACTGGTATATGACAATGTCCACATTGAAACATTATACTGGACAAAGATATTGAATGGGATATATTACTGCATTTTACTGTCATTTTGTTGAGTTTCTCTCCTCTCTTCTGTTTCACCACAGGCGGGGCTGAGCGATCCTTGGAGGAGAGACTTGTCTCTCTGGGCCTACTTAACTGGCCAAGAGAATGCCGTTCGAACAGTTTCAGAACGGGAGCAGGTGTAAAATGCAGGTGCGGAAAACCAAACACACACGCTTTTCTCTCTGAGCCTAACTAATTCGCAAGAAGAATGCAGTTCTAACTGTTTCAGAAAAAGGAACCTGTGTAAGAAGCAAGAAATGTGACCCAAACACATACACTTGTCTCTCTGAGCCTAACTAACTTGCAGAAAGAACGCAGTTCTAACTGTTTCAGAACATGAGCCGGTGTGAAAAGCAAGAGTTGTGACCCAAACCTAGCATTGGTGCGTCTCCTAATATGCTTATGTCACTGACATAAGCATATTAGGAGACACATACCCTAAGTCAAACAGGACGTTAGACATTTTTTATCAAAGTTGTGATTTTTATGCTGATTTTGCCATTTCCAGCCTGCATACTTTAACAAAGTCCTCCTAGAGATTTGACCTCAGGAACTTCAAATTCAGTCAGTATCAACTACAGATGATGAAAAGTTATTGAAACGGTGAGCATGCGACATTCCAAGGAGGCGTGGCTGGGTGGCGAATTTCGATCCTTCGCCATGAAAATTGAAATGGCCATAACTCTGGCATATATGATCCCAAGAAACCCAAACCTTTTGTGCTTGATAAGAGTCCCGCCCTGAACGCATACATGTGACAATATTGGAGCTGAATCATAGTGCCACCTACTGGCAACAGGAAGTAACATGTTTTGCACTTTGACGGTGATTGGACCCACCTCAAATTTACTCAGCATAGCCTCAAGACCTTGGAGATTATATGTTGTGAAGCTGGTGTCTTTTCCATCGAAAGCTGTTGCCATGGCGATGCGGCAAATTTCGATGTCTCGCCATGAAATTTCAAACCCTCATAACTTGAGTCCAAGTGTTCTGATCTTTTCCAAATTTCAGTTGCTTGTTAAGAGTGCCAGTCTGAACACATGCTCCGGCTCATATTTAGCAAAAGTCATAGCGCCACCTACTGGCAACAAGAAGTAAGATGCGACACATCCTTCGCCATGACATACGATGCTGTTTTCCAGGGAGAGGGGATGGCTCTACAGCCACGAAACTTGACACACATGTCTAGAGTGATGTTAGCTAAAAATCCTATGTAGTTCATTTGAATGGGTGTGGCAAAATGGCTCAACAGCGACCCCTTGAAAATTTCAAAGTTGAAGCCCCGCCTACCAGATTAACGTAGAAAAATTAAATTCACAAGGCACATGTATAACGTCAAGATGCACAAAAAAGCCTCTTGGAGCCATATCAAGCTCCTACAGTCCAAGTCCTACAGGAAGTCTGCCATCGTAAAAAAACGGGTCAATTTTCGCCTTTTCTTGGCCATTTCGCATACCTTGTGTTTTAACAAACTCCTCCTACAGGATTCATCGTAAGGACTCCAAAATCAGTGTGTATCATCTAGACTAGTGTATGATCAAAAGTTATCAAAAGATTTAGTGTACATTGAAGTGCTTGGCCGTGGTGTGGCCTTTAGTTTTGATGTTTCGTCATTACAGAGGAAATTGCTATAACTTTAGTGTACATGGTGGGGTCTGCCTGAAACTTTACAGGTTTGATAACAGTCCAGGCCTGAGCACATCTACATTACAATATTCAATCAGTGATACAAACTGGCTCCATAGCGCCCCCATAACACAGTACAGGAAAGCAGCCCCAGCAGCAGGCAAATGAGTGGACAAAGGAAGTGATGTTTCTCTCCTTGCTCTGCCTGAAAGTAGCCCAACTGTGAAAACATCTACATGCCTGTGACAAAGGCTCTTCGACTGTGCCCGATGTTCACCGGGGTGCGAGGTCCCGATCATCGCTGCTTGCAGCTTTAATTCTATTTTGGTATTTTTTGCATTAAGATTAGTTTTTCAATGTCAATCATAAGATTTTTTCTTCATGTCTTTACAATGTAAGTTTTTTTTCAATGTCACCGGTTCTCAGTTTCAACTTTGTCTTTTTCAGTTTCAACTTTTTCTGTTTCAGTTTCAACTTATTGTCACCGTTTTGATGTCAGTACCCAGCATGCCTTACGATGCGACGTGTGTGTTTACATGTGAGGTATTTATTCCGTTTGGTTTCTCAAATGCCGCGATCTCCACAAAGCATTAGCTGAAGTCAGTAGCAGCGTGCTAGGTTCGACCTACTTGCTGGAGTAGTAAACTAGGCTTCATTACATAGGATTACATAGGATTCTACTGGTGTGAGTGACTGTTTTCCAGGTATTAGTTTTACCCCAGTTTGCATCACAAGCAAAAAGTCTTTTATTTTTAGAGTGAACTGCCTCACAATATGAATTCATTTTATTTATATCCTTTATTTTGTTGGTAAATGTTGTGTAATTGCAATATTAAACTTGACTATTGATTTGTCATGTTATGTTTCGTTTTGTTTATTTTTTCATTTATTTGGGAAGGTGGTCCTCAGAACTTTTTTAAAAATCAGATGTGAGCCTTAAGCTACTAAAGACCTTTGATTGTTTTATTGAATAATCAATACGTTTGTATGTTTTTGTTTATGTGAAATATGATATCCTAATTAGATATTAACTCATTCATGTAATGTAAAGTCATTTTAGGGATCAAACTAGGGAGGGATTTTGCGGCTCCAGGTGGGTTTTATATGGTGAGAAATGGGCTAAAATGGCTGAAGCTTGCTGACCCCTTGTCTAGCAGAAGCTAGAAAATGAAGCAAGACAGGATTGAGCTGAGAGCTTGTAAGCATTTTCCCACACCTGCACTGAGCTTGAGTTGAGCTTAATATTACCACACCAATCTGATCATCCACATCCACAGACATTAAATAAAATACAAAATTAGGAACACTAGATCCTGGAAAACATGTTAGATCAGATCATTTAATTTTGTTGACATAGTTAATTAATTCAAAGTTAATCTATTTAAAACAACAACAAAAAACACGGTATGAGCCAAACCATGGATTTGGAGAATTGTTATACCCCTAATAAATAGTGGTATTTATGAATCCTAACCATAGCCTATAGAGTGCCATTTTCTCATGACATGGCTTGAGACAACGAGTGTTAGAGTTTAAAGCGCTTCTTTCATGTTGACTTGGCTTGACATAATTGGCCTGTCTTGTTTGATGTTTATCAGTGAATTGACTTTGGTTACTTGAGTCTTAAACAGAGTGACTTAGGATTTGCTTCAGCTTTTAAGGTTAAGACTTGAGACTAGCTTGTGACTTGTACATGTGTACCTCTCACATCTGTTATTTGTGAACATGAACTACTTCCTCCCAAAGCCACAAACCAGAGGCATGAGACTCAAATTTCTGATGCCATCCAGAATGAAGTGGAGCTGCCTCATAGACAATGAATGTGAAACTAATTTCATAGTCATTTTTAAAATACGCAAGTAAGCTTTATTCTTGTCTTGCCTTTCATATCTGAAAAACAAGTTGTACCTGTACATAACTGGTATATGACAATGTCCACAGTGAAACATTATAATGGATAATGATATTGAATGGGATAAATTACTTTTTACAAAATTAAATAAATTGTATTTATTTAATTTTATTTTATTTATTTATAAATTACTTTTATAAATTACATTACATTTTGTTGAGTTTCTCTCCTCTCTTCTTTTTCACCACAGACGGGGCTGAGCGATCCTTGGAGGAGAGACTTCAGTGAAGCATGTGAAATACGTGAGTTGATAACAACTACAGTCATTGCATTACTGCAATTAAATCTCTGTGAGTAAAAGGCAAATAAGAATAATTTAATTCATGCAAAAGATGAGTAGACAATATCTGGGGCTTTTAAAACAATATGGAAGAGATTCATTTGTCTCCATAGCTGCGTTCTCACTGAGAGAACGCCACTCTGACAGTTTCAGAACAGGAGCTGGAGTAAAGTCCAAGACCGGGAACCCAAACACACACACTTGTCTCTCTGAGCCTAACTAACTTACAGAAAGAACGCAGTTCTAAATGTTTCAAAACATGAGCTGGTGTGAAAAGCAAGAGTTGTGACCCAAACACATGCGCTTGTCTCTCTGAGCCTCACTAATTCACAGAGAGGACGCTCTTTTGAAAGTTTCAATACTGGAGCTAGTGTAAAAAGCATGAGCAGGCGACAAAACACAGACCCTTTTTTCTCTGTACCTAAGTAACTGACCGAGACAATACCTTTCTGATACTTTCGGAACAGGAGCTGGTGTAAAATGCAGGTACGGACAACCAAAAACATACGCTTGTCTGTCTGAGCCTAACTAACTTGCAGAAAGAACGCAGTTCTAAGTGTTTCAGAACATGAGCCGGTGTGAAAAGCAAGAGTTATGACCCAAACACATACGCTTGTCTCTCTGAGCCTTGCTAAATAACTGGCCAAGAGAATGTCTTTCTGACAGTTTCAGAACAGGAGCTGGTGTAAAATGCAGGTGCGGACAACCAAAAACATACGCTTGTCTCTCTGAGCCTAACTAACTTGCATAAAGAACGCAATTCTAAGTGTTTCAGAACATGAGCCGGTGTGAAAAGCAAGAGTTATGACCCAAACACATACGCTTGTATCTCTGAGCCTTACTAATTCACAGAGAGGACGCTCTTTTGACAGTTTCCATACCGGAGCTGGTGTAAAAAGCAGGAGCAGGCGACATAGCACATACGCTTGTCTCTCTGAGCCTTGCTAACTAACTGGCCAAGAGAATGTCTTTCTGACAGTTTCAGAACAGGAGCTGGTGTAAAATGCAGGTGCGGACAACCAAAAACATACGCTTTTCTCTCTGAGCCTAATTAACTTGCGGAAAGAACGCAGTTCTAACTGTTTCAGAACACGACACGGTGTGAAAAGCAAGAGTTATGACCCAAACACATGCACTTGTCTCTCTGAGCCTTACTAATTCATAGAGAGGACGCTCTTTTGAAAGTTTCAATACTGGAGCCAGTGTAAACAGCATGAGCAGGCGACAAAACACAAACCGTTATCTCTCTGTGCCTTAGTAACTGACCAAGACAATGCCTTTCTGATACTTTCAGGACAGGAGCCGGTGTAAAATGCAGGTGCGGACAACCAAAAACATACGCTTGTCTCTCTGAGCCTCACTAATTCACAGAGAGGACGCTCTTTTGAAAATTTCAATACTGGAGCCAGTGTAAAAAGCAGGAGCAGGCGACCAAACACATACGCTTATGTCTCATTGCCTAAATAACTGGCCGAGAGAATGTCTTTATGATACTTTCAGGACAGGAGCCGGTGTAAAATGCAGGTGCGGACAACCAAAAACATACGCTTGTCTCTTTGAGCCTGACTAACTTGCAGAAAGGACGCAGTTCTAACTGTTTCAGAACATGAGCCGGCGTGAAAAGCAAGAGTTGTGACCCAAACCCATACGCTTGTCTCTCTGATCCTTACTAATTCACAGAGAGGACGCTCTTTTGACAGTTTCAATACCGGAGCCAGTGAAAAAGCAGGAGCAGGCGACACAGCACATACGCTTGTCTCTCTGAGCCTTGCTAACTAACTGGCCAAGAGAATGTCTTTCTGACAGTTTCAGAACAGGAGCCGGTTTAAAATGCAGGTGCGGACAACCAAAAACATACGCTTTTCTCTCTGAGCCTAATTAACTTGCAGAAAGAACGCAGTTCTAACTGTTTCAAAACACGAGCCGGTGTGAAAAGCAAGAGTTATGACCCAAACACATGCACATGTCTCTCTGAGCCTTACTAATTCACAGAGAGGACGCACTTTTGACAGTTTCAATACCGGAGCCAGTGTAAAAAGCATGAGTAGGCGACCAAACACATACGCTTATCTCTCTGTGCCTAAATAGCTGGACAAGAGAATTTCAGAACAGAAGCCAGTGTAAAATGCAGGTGCGGACAAACAAACATATACGCTTGTTTCTCTGAGCCTAAATAACTGGCCAAGGGAATTTCAGAACAGGAGCTGGTGTAAAGTGCAGGTGCGGACAAACAAACATATACGCTTGTCTCTCTGAGCCTAATTAACTTGCGGAAAGAATGCAGTTCTAACTGTTTCAGAACACGACACGGTGTGAAAAGCAAGAGTTATGACCCAAACACATGCACTTGTCTCTCTGAGCCTTACTAATTCATAGAGAGGACGCTCTTTTGAAAGTTTCAATACCGGAGCCAGTGTAAAAAGCATGAGCAGGCGACAAAACACATACGCTTATCTCTCTGTGCCTAAGTAACTGACCAAGACTATGCCTTTCTGATACTTTCAGGACAGGAGCAGGTGTAAAATGCAGGTGCGGACAAACAAACATATACGCTTGTCTCTCTGAGCCTAACTAACTTGCAGAAAGAACGCAGTTCTAACTGTTTCAGAACACGAGCCGGTGTGAAAAGCAAGAGTTGTGACCCAAAAACATGCGCTTGTCTCTCTGAGCCTTACTTATTCACAGAGAAGACGCTCTTTTGACAGTTTCAATACCGGAGCCAGTGTAAAAAGCAGGAGCAGGCGACATAGCACATACGCTTGTCTCTCTGAGCCTAAATAACTGGCCAAGGGAATTTCAGAACAGGAGCCGGTGTAAAATGCAGGTGCGGACAACCAAACACATATGCTTATCTCTCTGTGCCTAAATAACCGGCCAAGACAATTTCAGAACACGGGCGGGTGAAAGATGCAGGTGCGGACAACCAAACACACACGCTTGTCTCTCTGAGCCTAACTAACTTGTAGAAAGAACGCAGTTCTAACTATTTCGGAACTGAGCGGATGTAAAAAGCAAGGGTTGTGACCCAAACACATACGCCTATCACTCTGATCCTTACTAATTCACAGAGAAGACGCGTTCTAACAATTTCAGAACATGAGCTGGTGTAAAATGCAGGTGCAGACAACCAAACACACATGCTTGTCTCTCTGAGCCTAACTAATTTGCAGAAAGAACGCAGTTCTAACTGTTTCAGAACTGAGCGGGTTTAAAAAGCAAGGGTAGTGACCCAAACACATACGCCTGTCTCTCTGAGCCTCACTAATTCACAGAGAGGACGCTCTTTTGAAAGTTTCAATACTGGAGCCAGCGTAAAAAGCATGAGCAGGCGACCAAACACATACGCTTATGTCTCGTTGCCTAAATAACTGGCCAAGAGAATGCCTTTCTGATACTTTCAGGACAGGAGCCAGTGTAAAATGCAGGTGCGGACAACGAAAAACATACGCTTGTCTCTCTGAGCCTAACTAACTTGCAGAAAGAACGCAGTTTCAGAACATGAGCAGGTGTGAAAAGCAAGAGTTGTGACCCAAACACATGCGCTTGTCTCTCTGAGCCTCACTAGTTCATGGAGAGGACGCTCTTTTGAAAGTTTCAATACCGGAACCAGTGTAAAAAGCAGGAGCAGACGACATAGCACATACGCTTGTCTCTCTGAGCCTTACTAACTAACTGGCCAAGAGAATGTCTTTCTGACAGTTTCAGAACAGGAGCCGGTGTAAAATGCAGGTGCGGACAACCAAGCACATACGCTTATCTCTCTGTGCCTAAATAACCGGCCAAGACAATTTCAGAACAGGAGCGGGTGAAAGATGCAGGTGCGGACAACCAAACACACACGCTTGTCTCTCTGAGCCTAACTAACTTGCAGAAAGAATGCAGTTCTAAATGTTTCAGAACTGAGCGGGTGTAAAAAGCAAGGGTTGTGACCCAAACACATACGCTTGTTTCTCTGACCCTAACTGACTTGCAGAAAGAACGCAGTTCTAACTGTTTCAGAACATGAGCCGGTGTGAAAAGCAGGAGTTATGACCCAAACACATGCGCTTGTATCTCTGAGCCTTTCTAATTCACAGAGAGGATGCTCTTTTGACAGTTTCAATACCTGAGCCAGTATAAAAAGCAGGAGCAGGCGACACAGCACATACGCTTGTCTCTCTGAGCCTTGCTAACTAACTCGCCATGAGAATGTCTTTCTAACAGTTTCAGAACAGGAGCCGGTGTAAATTGCAGGTGCGGAAATCCAAAAACATACGCTTTTCTCTCTGAGCCTATTTAACTTGCAGAAAGAACGCAGTTCTAACTGTTTGAGAACAGGAGCCGGTGTGTAAAGCAAGAGTTATGACCCAAACACATGCACTTGTCTCTCTGAGCCTTACTAATTCACAGAGAAGACGCTCTTTTGAAAGTTTCAATACTGGAGCCAGTGTAAAAAGCATGAGCAGGCGACAAACCACAGACGCTTATCTCTCTGTGCCTAAATAACTGACCAAGAGAATTTCAGAACAGGAGCCGGTGTAAAATGTAAGTGCGGACAATCAAACATATACGCTTGTCTCTCTGAGCCTAACTAAATTGCAGAAAGAACGCAGTTTCAGAACATGAGCCAGTGTGAAAAGCAAGAGTTGTGACCCAAACACATGCGCTTGTATCTCTGATCCATACTAATTCACAGAAAAGACGCGTTCTAACACTTTCAGAACATGAGCTGGTGTAAAAATCATGAGCAGGCGACCAAACACATACGCTTATCTTTCTGTGCCTAAATAACTGGCCAAGAGAATGCCTTTCTGACACTTTCAGAACAGGAGCTGGTGTAAAATGCAGGTGCAGACAACCAAACACACATGCTTGTCTCTCTGAGCCTAACTAATTTGCAGAAAGAACGCAGTTCTAACTGTTTCAGAACTGAGCAGGTTTAAAAAGCAAGGGTAGTGACCCAAACACATACGCCTATCACTCTGATCCTTACTAATTCACAGAGAAGACGCGTTCTAACACTTTCAGAACATGAGCTGGTGTAAAATGCAGGTGCAGACAACCAAACACACATGCTTGTCTCTCTGAGCCTAACTAATTTGCAGAAAGAACGCAGTTCTAACTGTTTCAGAACTGAGCGGGTTTAAAAAGCAAGGGTAGTGACCCAAACACATACGCCTGTCTCTCTGAGCCTCACTAATTCACAGAGAGGACACTCTTTTGAAAGTTTCAATACTGGAGCCAGTGTAAAAAGCATGAGCAGGCGACCAAACACATACGCTTATGTCTCGTTGCCTAAATAACTTGCCAAGAGAATGCCTTTCTGATACTTTCAGGACAGGAGCCAGTGTAAAATGCAGGTGCGGACAACGAAAAACATACGCTTGTCTCTCTGAGCCTAACTAACTTGCAGAAAGAACGCAGTTTCAGAACATGAGCAGGTGTGAAAAGCAAGAGTTGTGACCCAAAAACATGCGCTTGTCTCTCTGAGCCTTACTAATTCACTGAGAAGACGCTCTTTTGACAGTTTCAATACCGGAGCCAGTGTAAAAAGCAGGAGCAGGCGACATAGCACATACGATTGTCTCTCTGAGCCTTACTAACTAACTGGCCAAGAGAATGTCTTTCTGACAGTTTCAGAACAGGAGGCGGTGTAAAATGCAGGTGCGGACAACCAAGCACATAAGCTTATCTCTCTGTGCCTAAATAACCGGCCAAGACAATTTCATAACAGGAGCGGGTGAAAGATGCAGGTGCGGACAACCAAACACACACGCTTGTCTCTCTGAGCCTAACTAACTTGCAGAAAGAATGCAGTTCTAAATGTTTCAGAACTGAGCGGGTGTAAAAAGCAAGGGTTGTGACCCAAACACATACGCTTGTTTCTCTGACCCTAACTGACTTGCAGAAAGAACGCAGTTCTAACTGTTTGAGAAAAGGAGCCGGTGTGTAAAGCAAGAGTTATGACCCAAACACAAGCACTTGTCTCTCTGAGCCTTACTAATTCACAGAGAGGACGCTCTTTTGAAAGTTTCAATACTGGAGCCAGTGTAAAAAGCATGAGCAGGCGACAAACCACAGACGCTTATCTCTCTGTGCCTAAATAACTGACCAAGAGAATTTCAGAACAGGAGCCGGTGTAAAATGTAAGCGCGGACAATCAAACATATACGCTTGTCTCTCTGAGCCTAACTAAATTGCAGAAAGAACGCAGTTTCAGAACATGAGCCGGTGTGAAAAGCAAGAGTTGTGACCCAAACACATGCGCTTGTATCTCTGATCCATACTAATTCACAGAAAAGACACGTTCTAACACTTTCAGAACATGAGCTGGTGTAAAGATCATGAGCAGGCGACCAAAAAAAATACGCTTGTCTCTCTTAGCCTAACTAACTTGCAGAAAGAACGCAATTCTAACTGTTTCAGAACATGAGACGTGTGAAAAGCAAGAGTTGTGACCCAAACACATGCGCTTGTCTCTATGAGCCTCACTAATTCACAGAGAGGACACTCTTTTGAAAGTATCAATACTGGAGCCAGTGTAAAAAGCAGGAGCAGGCGACCAAACACATAAGCTTATCTCTCTGTGCCTAAATAACCGGCCAAGAGAATTTCAGAACAGGAGCAGGTGAAAGATGCAGGTGCGGACAACCAAACACACACGCTTGTCTCTCTGAGTCTAACTAACCTGTAGAAAGAATGCAGTTCTAACTGTTTCAGAACTGAGCGGGTGTAAAAAGCAAGGGTTGTGACCCAAACACATACGCTTGTCTCTCTGATCCTTACTAATTCACAGAGAAGACGCGTTCTAACACTTTCAGAAAATGAGCTGGTGTAAAAATCATGAGCAGGCGACCAAAAAACATGCTTGTCTCTCTGAGTTTAACTAACTTGCAGAAATAACGCAGTTTTTACTGTTTCAGAACATGAGACGGTGTGAAAAGCAAGAGTTGTGACCCAAACACATGCGCTTGTCTCTCTGAGCCTCACTAGTTCACAGAGAGGACGCTCTTTTGAAAGTTTCAATGCCGGAGCCAGTGTAAAAAGCAGGAGCAGGCGACATAGCACATACGCTTGTCTCTCTGAGCCTTACTAACTAACTGGCCGAGAGAATGTCTTTCTGACAGTTTCAGAACAGGAGCCGGTGTAAAATGCAGGTGCGGACAACCAAGCACATACGCTTATCTCTCTGTGCCTAAATAACCGGCCAAGACAATTTCATAACAGGAGCGGGTGAAAGATGCAGGTGCGGACAACCAAACACACACGCTTGTCTCTCTGACCCTAACTAACTTGCAGAAAGAACGCAGTTCTAACTGTTTCAGAACATGAGCCGGTGTGAAAAGCAGGAGTTATGACCCAAACACATGCGCTTGTATGTCTGAGCCTTTCTAATTCACAGAGAGGATGCTCTTTTGACAGTTTCAATACCTGAGCCAGTATAAAAGGCAGGAGCAGGCGACACAGCACATACGCTTGTCTCTCTGAGCCTTGCTAACTAACTCGCCATGAGAATGTCTTTCTGACAGTTTCAGAACAGGAGCCGGTGTAAATTGCAGGTGCGGAAATCCAAAAACATACGCTTTTCTCTCTGAGCCTATTTAACTTGCAGAAAGAACGCAGTTCTAACTGTTTGAGAACAGGAGCCGGTGTGTAAAGCAAGAGTTATGACCCAAACACATGCACTTGTCTCTCTGAGCCTTACTAATTCACAGAGAAGACGCTCTTTTGAAAGTTTCAATACTGGAGCCAGTGTAAAAAGCATGAGCAGGCGACAAACCACAGACGCTTATCTCTCTGTGCCTAAATAACTGACCAAGAGAATTTCAGAACAGGAGCCGGTGTAAAATGTAAGTGCGGACAATCAAACATATACGCTTGTCTCTCTGAGCCTAACTAAATTGCAGAAAGAACGCAGTTTCAGAACATGAGCCAGTGTGAAAAGCAAGAGTTGTGACCCAAACACATGCGCTTGTATCTCTGATCCATACTAATTCACAGAAAAGACGCGTTCTAACACTTTCAGAACATGAGCTGGTGTAAAAATCATGAGCAGGCGACCAAACACATACGCTTATCTTTCTGTGCCTAAATAACTGGCCAAGAGAATGCCTTTCTGACACTTTCAGAACAGGAGCCGGTGTAAAATGTAAGTGCGGACAATCAAACATATACGCTTGTCTCTCTGAGCCTAACTAAATTGCAGAAAGAACGCAGTTTCAGAACATGAGCCAGTGTGAAAAGCAAGAGTTGTGACCCAAACACATGCGCTTGTATCTCTGATCCATACTAATTCACAGAAAAGACGCGTTCTAACACTTTCAGAACATGAGCTGGTGTAAAAATCATGAGCAGGCGACCAAACACATACGCTTATCTTTCTGTGCCTAAATAACTGGCCAAGAGAATGCCTTTCTGACACTTTCAGAACAGGAGCTGGTGTAAAATGCAGGTGCAGACAACCAAACACACATGCTTGTCTCTCTGAGCCTAACTAATTTGCAGAAAGAACGCAGTTCTAACTGTTTCAGAACTGAGCAGGTTTAAAAAGCAAGGGTAGTGACCCAAACACATACGCCTGTCTCTCTGAGCCTCACTAATTCACAGAGAGGACGCTCTTTTGAAAGTTTCAATACTGGAGCCAGTGTAAAAAGCATGAGCAGGCGACCAAACACATACGCTTATGTCTCGTTGCCTAAATAACTGGCCAAGAGAATGCCTTTCTGATACTTTCAGGACAGGAGCCAGTGTAAAATGCAGGTGCAGACAACGAAAAACATACGCTTGTCTCTCTGAGTCTAACTAACCTGTAGAAAGAATGCAGTTCTAACTGTTTCAGAAATGAGCGGGTGTAAAAAGCAAGGGTTGTGACCCAAACACATACGCTTGTCTCTCTGATCCTTACTAATTCACAGAGAAGACGCGTTCTAACACTTTCAGAAAATGAGCTGGTGTAAAAATCATGAGCAGGCGACCAAAAAACATGCTTGTCTCTCTGAGTTTAACTAACTTGCAGAAATAACGCAGTTTTTACTGTTTCAGAACATGAGACGGTGTGAAAAGCAAGAGTTGTGACCCAAACACATGCGCTTGTCTCTCTGAGCCTCACTAGTTCACGGAGAGGACGCTCTTTTGAAAGTTTCAATGCCGGAGCCAGTGTAAAAAGCAGGAGCAGGCGATAGCACATACGCTTGTCTCTCTGAGCCTTACTAACTAACTGGCCAAGAGAATGTCTTTCTGACAGTTTCAGAACAGGAGCCGGTGTAAAATGCAGGTGCGGACAACCAAGCACATACGCTTATCTCTCTGTGCCTAAATAACCGGCCAAGACATTTTCAGAACAGGAGCGGGTGAAAGATGCAGGTGCGGACAACCAAACACACATGCTTGTCTCTCTGACCCTAACTAACTTGCAGAAAGAACGCAGTTCTAACTGTTTCAGAACATGAGCCGGTGTGAAAATCAGGAGTTATGACCCAAACACATGCGCTTGTATGTCTGAGCCTTTCTAATTCACAGAGAGGATGCTCTTTTGACAGTTTCAATACCTGAGCCAGTATAAAAAGCAGGAGCAGGCGACACAGCACATACGCTTGTCTCTCTGAGCCTTGCTAACTAACTGGCCAAGAGAATGTCTTTCTAACAGTTTCAGAACAGGAGCCGGTGTAAATTGCAGGTGCAGAAATCCAAAAACATACGCATTTCTCTCTGAGCCTATTTAACTTGCAGAAAGAACGCAGTTCTAACTGTTTGAGAACAGGAGCCGGTGTGTAAAGCAAGAGTTATGACCCAAACACATGCACTTGTCTCTCTGAGCCTTACTAATTCACAGAGAAGACGCTCTTTTGAAAGTTTCAATACTGGAGCCAGTGTAAAAAGCATGAGCAGGCGACAAACCACAGACGCTTATCTCTCTGTGCCTAAATAACTGACCAAGAGAATTTCAGAACAGGAGCCGGTGTAAAATGTAAGTGCGGACAATCAAACATATACGCTTGTCTCTCTGAGCCTAACTAAATTGCAGAAAGAACGCAGTTTCAGAACATGAGCCGGTGTGAAAAGCAAGAGTTGTGACCCAAACACATGCGCTTGTATCTCTGATCCATACTAATTCACAGAAAAGACGCGTTCTAACACTTTCAGAACATGAGCTGGTGTAAAAATCATGAGCAGGCGACCAAACACATACGCTTATCTTTCTGTGCCTAAATAACTGGCCAAGAGAATGCCTTTCTGACACTTTCAGAACAGGAGCCGGTGTAAAATGCAGGTGCAGACAACCAAACACACATGCTTGTCTCTCTGAGCCTAACTAATTTGCAGAAAGAACGCAGTTCTAACTGTTTCAGAACTGAGCGGGTTTAAAAAGCAAGGGTAGTGACCCAAACACATACGCCTATCACTCTGATCCTTACTAAATCACAGAGAAGACGCGTTCTAACACTTTCAGAACATGAGCTGGTGTAAAATGCAGGTGCAGACAACCAAACACACATGCTTGTCTCTCTGAGCCTAACTAATTTGCAGAAAGAATGCAGTTCTAACTGTTTCAGAACTGAGCGGGTTTAAAAAGCAAGGGTAGTGACCCAAACACATACGCTTGTCTCTCTGATCCTTACTAATTCACAGAGAAGACGCGTTCTAACACTTTCAGAAAATGAGCTGGTGTAAAAATCATGAGCAGGCGACCAAAAAACATGCTTGTCTCTCTGAGTTTAACTAACTTGCAGAAATAACGCAGTTTTTACTGTTTCAGAACATGAGACGGTGTGAAAAGCAAGAGTTGTGACCCAAACACATGCGCTTGTCTCTCTGAGCCTCACTAGTTCACGGAGAGGACGCTCTTTTGAAAGTTTCAATGCCGGAGCCAGTGTAAAAAGCAGGAGCAGGCGACATAGCACATACGCTTGTCTCTCTGAGCCTTACTAACTAACTGGCCAAGAGAATGTCTTTCTGACAGTTTCAGAACAGGAGCCGGTGTAAAATGCAGGTGCGGACAACCAAGCACATACGCTTATCTCTCTGATCCTTACTAATTCACAGAGAAGACGCGTTCTAACACTTTCAGAAAATGAGCTGGTGTAAAAATCATGAGCAGGCGACCAAAAAACATGCTTGTCTCTCTGAGTTTAACTAACTTGCAGAAATAACGCAGTTTTTACTGTTTCAGAACATGAGACGGTGTGAAAAGCAAGAGTCGTGACCCAAACACATGCGCTTGTCTCTCTGAGCCTCACTACTTCACGGAGAGGACGCTCTTTTGAAAGTTTCAATGCCGGAGCCAGTGTAAAAAGCAGGAGCAGGCGACATAGCGCATACGCTTGTCTCTCTGAGCCTTACTAACTAACTGGCCAAGAGAATGTCTTTCTGACAGTTTCAGAACAGGAGCCGGCGTAAAATGCAGGTGCGGACAACCAAGCACATACGCTTATCTCTCTGTGCCTAAATAACCGGCCAAGACAATTTCAGAACAGGAGCGGGTGAAAGATGCAGGTGCGGACAACCAAACACACACGCTTGTCTCTCTGACCCTAACTAACGTGCAGAAAGAACGCAATCCTAACTGTTTCAGAACAGGAGCCGGTGTGAAAAGCAAGAGTTTTGTCCCAAACACAGGCACTTGTCTCTCTGAGCCTTACTAATTCACAGAGAGGACGCTCTTTTGACAGTTTCAGTACCGGAGCCAGTGTAAAAAGCATGAGCAGGCGACCAAAAAAAATACGCTTGTCCCTCTTTGCCTAACTAACTTACAGAAAGAACGCAATCCTAACTGTTTCAGAACAGGAGCCGGTGTGAAAAGCAAGAGTTATGACCCAAACACATGCACTTGTCTCTCCGAGCCTTACTAATTCACAGAGAGGACACTCTTTTGAAAGTATCAATACTGGAGCCAGGGTAAAAAGCATGAGCAGGCAACAAAACACTACGCTTATCTCTCTGTGCCTAAGTAACTGACCAAGAGAATGCCTTTCTGATACTTTCAGGACAGGAGCCAGTGTAAAATGCAGGCGCGGACAACCGAAAACATACGCTTGTCTCTCTGAGCCTAACTAACTTGCAGAAAGAACACAGTTCTAACTGTTTCAGAACATGAGCCGGTGTGAAAAGCAAGAGTTATGACCCAAACACATGCGCTTGTATCTCTGAGCCTTACAAATTCACAGAGAGGACGCTCTTTTGACAGTTTCAATACCGGAGCCAGTATAAAAAGCAGAAGCAGGCGACATAGCACATACGCTTGTCTCTCTGAGCCTTGCTAACTAACTGGCCAAGAGAATGTCTTTCTGACAGTTTCAGAACAGGAGCCGGTGTAAATTAAATTGCAGAAAGAACGCAGTTCTAACTGTTTCAGAACATGAGCGGGTTTAAAAAGCAAGGGTAGTGCCCCAAACACATACGCCTGTCTCTCTGATCCTTAGTAATTCACAGAGAAGACGCGTTCTAACACTTTCAGAATATGAGCTGGTGTAAAAATCATGAGCAGGCGACCAAAAAAATATGCTTGTCTCTCTAAACCAGACTAACTTGCAGAAAGAACGCAGTTCTAACTGTTTCAGAACATGGACCGGTGTGAAAAGCAAGAGTTTTGACCCAAACACAGGCACTTGTCTCTCTGAGCCTCACTAATTCAAAGAGAGGACGCTCTTTTGAAAGTTTCAATACTGGAGCCAGGGTAAAAAGCATGAGCAGGCAACAAAACACATACACTTATCTCTCTGTGCCTAAATAACTGGCCAAGAGAATGCCTTTCTGATACTTTCAGGACAGGAGCCAGTGTAAAATGCAGGCGCGGACAACCGAAAACATACGCTTGTCTCTCTGAGCCTAACTAACTTGCAGAAAGAACACAGTTCTAACTGTTTCAGAACATGAGCCGGTGTGAAAAGCAAGAGTTATGACCCAAACACATGCGCTTGTATCTCTGAGCCTTACAAATTCACAGAGAGGACGCTCTTTTGACAGTTTCAATACCGGAGCCAGTATAAAAAGCAGAAGCAGGCGACATAGCACATACGCTTGTCTCTCTGAGCCTTGCTAACTAACTGGCCAAGAGAATGTCTTTCTGACAGTTTCAGAACAGGAGCCGGTGTAAATTAAATTGCAGAAAGAACGCAGTTCTAACTGTTTCAGAACATGAGCGGGTTTAAAAAGCAAGGGTAGTGCCCCAAACACATACGCCTGTCTCTCTGATCCTTAGTAATTCACAGAGAAGACGCGTTCTAACACTTTCAGAATATGAGCTGGTGTAAAAATCATGAGCAGGCGACCAAAAAAATATGCTTGTCTCTCTAAACCAGACTAACTTGCAGAAAGAACGCAGTTCTAACTGTTTCAGAACATGGACCGGTGTGAAAAGCAAGAGTTTTGACCCAAACACAGGCACTTGTCTCTCTGAGCCTCACTAATTCAAAGAGAGGACGCTCTTTTGAAAGTTTCAATACTGGAGCCAGGGTAAAAAGCATGAGCAGGCAACAAAACACATACACTTATCTCTCTGTGCCTAAATAACTGGCCAAGAGAATGCCTTTCTGATACTTTCAGAACAGGAGCCGGTGTAAAATGCAGGTGCAGACAACCAAACACACACGCTTGTCTCTCTGAGCCTAACTACTTACTAATTCACAGAGAGGATGCTCTTTTGAAAGTTTCAATACTGGAGCCAGTGTAAAAAGTATGAGCAGGCAACCAAACACATACGGTTATCTCTCTGTGCCTAAATAACTGGCCAAGAGAATTACAGAACATGAGCCGGTGTAAAAGGCATGAGCAGGCGACCAAATACATACACTTGTCTCTCAGAGCCTACTTAATATTAGAAAAAGACTTTCGATTCTGTGCGTTTCAGACGCTTAACAGGTGAAAATAAGCAAAGACAAGCTTTTCATCACCCACACTTGTCTTTTTGCCTGTTTTAATCATAACTCGCTTGGAAATGGCTATTCTCAACGTTTTATGTGAGATTCTAATAGAAAAAGAAGAACAACTTATACAAACACATATATTGCATTTTTGACTCTAACTCGCCCTGAACAGTCGTTTCTGAGTGTTTCAGACGCTAAACAGGTATAAATAAGCAAAAACAAGCTTTTCATTACACACACTTGTCTTTTTGCCTATTTTGATCATAACTCGCTTGGAAATGGCTATTCTCAACGTTTTATGTGAGATTCTAATAGAAAATGAAGAAAAACTTATGAAAACACATATATTGCATTTTTGAGTCTAACTCGCACTAAACAGTCGTTTCTGAGTGTTTCAGACGCTAAACAGTTGGAAATAAGCAAAAACAAGCTTTTCATTACACACACTTGTCTTTTTGCCTGTTTTGATCATAACTCGCTTGGAAATGGCTATTCTCAACATTGTATGTGAGATTCAAATAGAAAATGAAGAAAAACTTATACAAACACATATGCTTCAGTATTGAGTCTAACTTGCCCTGAACAGTCGTTTCTGAGTGTTTCAGATGCTAAACAGGTGTAAATAAGCAAAGACAAGCTTTTCATTACCCACACTTGTCTTTTTGCCTGTTTTAATCATAACTCGTTTGGAAATGGCTATTCTCAACGTTTTATGTGAGATTCTAATAGAAAAAGAAGAAAAACTTATACAAACACATATATTGTATTTTTGATTCTAACTCGCACTAAACAGTCGTTTCTGAGTGTTTCAGACGCTAAACAGGTGTAAATAAGCTAAAAAAGCTTTTCATTACACACACTTGTCTTTTTGCCTGTTTTGATCATAACTCGCTTGGAAATGGCTATTCTCAACATTGCATGTGAGATTCGAATAGGAAATGAAGGAAAACTTATACAAACACATATGCTTCAGTATTGAGTCTAACTTGCCCTGAACAGTCGTTTCTGAGTGTTTCAGACGCTAAACAGGTGTAAATAAGCAAAGACAAGCTTTTCATTACCCACACTTGTCTTTTTGCCTGTTTTAATCATAACTCGCTTGGAAATGGCTATTCTCAACGTTTTTTTTTGAGATTCTAATAGAAAAAGAAGAAAAACTTCTAAAAACACATATATTGCATTTTTGAGTCTAACTCGCCCTGAACAGTCGTTTCTATGCGTTTCAGATGCTAAATAGGTGAAAATAAGCAAAAACAAGCTTTTCATTACACACACTTGTCTTTTTGCCTGTTTTGATCATAACTCGCTTGGAAATGGCTATTCTCAACGTTTTATGTGAGATTGTAATAGAAAAAGAAGAAAAACATATACAAACACATATATTGCATTTTTGAGTCTAACTCGCACTAAACAGTCGTTTCTGAGTGTTTCAGACGCTAAACAGGTGTAAATAAGCAAAAACAAGCTTTTCATTACACACACTTGTCTTCTTGCCTGTTTTGATCATAACTCGCTTGGAAATGGCTATTCTCAACGTTTTATGTGAGATTCTAATAGAAAATGAAGAAAAACTTATACAAACATATATATTGCAATTTTGAGTCTAACTCGCACTAAACAGTCGTTTCTGAGTGTTTCAGACGCTAAACAGGTGTAAATAAGCAAAAACAAGCTTTTCATTACCCACACTTGTCTTTTTGTCTGTTTTGATCATAACTCGCGAAGGCCCTCTTGTATTTGTAGTGATTATTATTATTATTATCATTATCATTATCATTATCATTATCATTATTATTATTATCATCATCATTATTATTATTATTATTATTCCGAAACAAACGCATTTTTGACAGCCGTTTTGACGACCTTTGGAAAACTCGTGAAATCTTGCACATTTGTCAGGACTGCTGAAAAATTTGATATTCAACCCAGATTGTCATAGAAGTAAGATGCGACACATCCTTCGCCATGACATACGATGCTGTTTTCCAGGGAGAGGGGATGGCTCTACAGCCACGAAACTTGACACACATGTCTAGAGTGATGTTAGCTAAAAATCCTTTGTAGTTCATTTGAATGGGTGTGGCAAAATGGCTCAACAGCGATCCCTTGAAAATTTCAAAGTTGAAGCCCCGCCTACCAGATTACCGTAGAAAAATGAAATTCACAAGGCACATGTATAACGTCAAGATGCACAAAAAAGCCTCTTGGAGCCATATCAAGCTCCTACAGTCCAAGTCCTACAGGAAGTCCGCCATCTCTAAAAAAAACTGGTCAATTTTCGCCTTTTCTTGGCCATTTCGCATACCTTGTGTTTTAACAAACTCCTCCTACAGGATTCATCGTAAGGACTCCAAAATCAGTGTGTGTCATCTAGACTAGTGTATGATCAAAAGTTATCAAAAGGTTTAGTGTACATTGAAGCGCTTGGCCGTGGTGTGGCCTTTAGTTTTGATGTTTCGTCATTACAGAGGAAATTGCTATAACTTTAGTGTACATGGTGAGATCTGCCTGAAACTTTACAGGTTTGATAACAGTCCAGGCCTGAGCACATCTACATTACAATATTCAATCAGTGATGCAAACTGGCTCCATAGCGCCCCCATAACACAGTACAGGAAAGCAGCCCCAGCAGCAGGCAAATGAGTGGACAAAAAGTAGCCCGACTGTGAAAACATCTACATGCCTGTGACAAAGGCTCTTCGACTGTGCCCGATGTTCACCGGGGTGCGAGGTCCCGATCATCGCTGCTTGCAGCTTTAATTCTATTTTGGTATTTTTTGCATTAAGATTAGTTTTTCAATGTCAATCATAAGATTTTTTTCTTCATGTCTTTACAGTGTAAGTTTTTTTTCAATGCCACCGGTTCTCAGTTTCAACTTTGTCTTTTTCAGTTTCAACTTTTTCTGTTTCAGTTTCAACTTACTTATTGTCACCGTTTTGATGTCAGTACCCAGCAGCCTTACGATGCGACGTGTGTGTTTACATGGAGGTATTTATTCCGTTTGGTTTCTCAAATGCCGCGATCTCCACAAAGCATTAGCTGAAGTCAGTAGTAGGTTCGACCTACTTGCTGGAGTAGTAAACTAGGCGTCATTACATAGGATTACATAGGATTCTACTGGCGTGAGTGACTGTTTTCCAGTTATTAGTTTTACCCCAGTTTGCATCACAAGCAAAAAGTCTTTTATTTTTAGAGTGAACTGCCTCACAAATGTTGTGTAATTGCAATATTACACTTGACTATTGATTTGTCATGTTATGTTTTGTTTTGTTTATTTTTTTCATTTATTTGGGAAGGTGGTCCTCAGAATATTTAAAAAAATCAGATGTGAGCCTTAAGCTACTAAAGACCTTTGATTGTTTTATTGAATAATCAATACATTTGTATGTTTTTGTTTATGTGAAATATGTAATCCTAATTAGATATTCACTCATTCATGTAATGTAAAGTCATTTTAGGGATCAAACTAGGGAGGGATTTTGCGGCTCCGGGTGGGTTTTATATGGTGAGAAATGGGCTAAAATGGCTGAAGCATGCTGACCCCTTGTCTAGCAGAAGCTAGAAAATGAAGCAAGACAGGATTGAGCTGAGAGCTTGTTGAAAGCATTTTCCCACACCTGCACTGAGCTTGAGTTGAGCTTAATATTACCACACCAATCTGATCATCCACATCCACAGACATTAAGTAAAATACAAAATTAGGAACACTAGATCCTGGAAAACATGTTAGATCAGATCATTTATTTTTGTTGACATAGTTAATTAATTCAAAGTTAATCTATTTAAAACAACAACAAAAAACAAGGTATGAGCCAAACCATGGATTTGGAGAATTGTTATACCCCTAATAAATAGTGGTATTTATAAATCCTAACCATAGCGCCATTTTCTCATAACATGGCTTGAGACAACGAGTGTTAGAGTTTAAAGCGCTTCTTTCATGGTGACTTGACTTGACTTAATTGGCTTGTCTTGTTTGATGTTTAGCAGTGAATTGACTTTGCTTACTTGAGTCTTAAAGACAGTGACTTAGGATTTGCTTCAGCTTTAAGGTTAAGACTTGAGACTAGCTTGTGACTTGCACATGTGTACCTCTCACATCTGTTATTTGTGAACATGAACTACTTCCTCCCAAATCCACAAACCAGAGGCATGAGACCCCAGAATGAAGTGGAGCTGCTTCATAGACAATGAATGTGAAACTAATTTCATAGTCATTTTTAAAATACCCAAGTAAGCTTTATTCTTGTCTTGCCTTTCATATCTGAAAAACAAGTTGTACCTGTACATAACTGATATATGACAATGTCCACAGTGAAACATTATAATGGACAATGATATTGAATGGGATAAATTACTGCATTTTACTGTCATTTTGTTGAGTTTCTCTCCTCTCTTCTTTTTCCCCACAGACGGGGCTGAGCGATCCTTGGAGGAGAGACTTCAGTGAAGCATGTGAAATACGTGAGTTGATAACAACTACAGTCATTGCATTACTGCAATTAAATCTCTGTGAGTAAAAGGCAAATAAGAGTAATTTAATTCATGCAAAAGATGGGTAGACAATATTTGGGGCTTTTAAAACAATATGGTAGAGATTCATTTGTCTCCATAGCTGCGTTCTCACTGAGAGAACGCCACTCTGACGGTTTCAGAACAGGAGCTTGAATAAAGTCCAGGACCGGGAACCCAAGCACACACACTTGTGTCTCTGAGCCTAACTAACTTACAGAAAGAACGCAGTTCTAAATGTTTCAGAACATGAGCTGGTGTGAAAAGCAAGAGTTGTGACCCAAACACATGCGCTTGTCTCTCTGAGCCTCACTAATTCACAGAGAGGACGCTCTTTTGAGAGTTTAAATACCGGAGCCAGTGTAAAAAGCATGAGCAGGCGACAAAACACATACACTTATCTCTCTGTGCCTAAATAACTGGCCAAGAGAATGCCTTTCTGATACTTTCAGGACAGGAGCCGGTGTAAAATGCAGGTGCGGACAACCAAAAACATATGCTTGTCTCTCTGAGCCTGACTAACTTGCAGAAAGAATGCAGTTCTGACAGTTTCAGAACATGAGCCGGTGTGAAAAGCAAGAGTTTTGACCCAAACACTGCGCTTGTCTCTCTGAGCCTTACTAAGTCACAGAGAGGACGCTCTTTTGACAGTTTCAATACCAGAGCCAGTGTAAAAAGTATGAGCAGGCGACCAAACACATACGCTTATGTCTTGTTGCCTAAATAACTGGCCAAGAGAATGCCTTTCTGATACTTTCAGGACAGGAGCCGGTGTAAAATGCAGGTGCAGACAACCATAAACACACGCTTCTCTCTCTGAGCCTAACTGACTTGCAGAAAGAACGCAGTTCTAACTGTTTCACAACATGAGCCGGTGTGAAAAGCAAGAGTTGTGACCCAAACACATGCACTTGTCTCTCTGAGCCTTACTAATTCACAGAGAAGACGCTCTTTTGACAATTTCAATACCGGAACCAGTGTAATAAGCAGGAGCATACGACATAGCACATATGCTTGTCTCTCTGAGTCTGGCTAACTAACTGGCCAAGAGAATGTCTTTGTGACAGTTTCAGAACAGGAGGCGGTGTAAGATGCAGGTGCGGACAACCAAAAACATACGCTTTTCTCTCTGAGCCTAACTAACTTGCAGAAAGAACGCAGTTCTAACTGTTTCAGAACACGAGCCGGTGTGAAAAGCAAGAGTTATGACCCAAACACTTGTCTCTCTGAGCCTTACTAATTCACAGAGAGGACGCTCTTTTGAAAGTTTCAATACCGGAGCCAGTGTAAAATCCATGAGCAGGTGACCAAACACATACGCTTATCTCTCTGTACCTAAATAACTGGCCAAGAGAATTTCAGAACAGGAGCGGGTGTAAAATGCAGGTGCGGACAAACAAACATATACGCTTGTCTCTCTGAGCCTAACTAAATTGCAGAAAGAACGCAGTTTCACAACATGAGCCGGTGTGAAAAGCAAGAGTTGTGACCCAAACACATGCACTTGTCTCTCTGAGCCTTACTAATTCACAGAGAAGACGCTCTTTTGACAATTTCAATACCGGAACCAGTGTAAAAAGCAGGAGCAGACGACATAGCACATACGCTTGTCTCTCTGAGCCTTACTAACTAACTGGCCAAGAGAATGTCTTTCTGACAGTTTCAGAACAGGAGGCGGTGTAAAATGCAGGTGTGGACAACCAAACACATACGCTTATCTCTCTGTGCCTAAATAACCAGCCAAGACAATTTCAGAACAGGAGCGGGTGAAAGATGCAGGTGCGGACAACCAAACACACACGCTTCTCTCTCTGAGCCTAACTGACTTTCAGAAAGAACGCAGTTCTAAGTGTTTCAGAACATGAGCCGGTGTGAAAAGCAAGAGTTGTGACTCAAACACATGCGCTTATCTCTCTGAGCCTTATTAATTCACAGGGAGGACGCTCTTTTGACAGTTTAAATACCGCAGCCAGTGTAAAAAGCATGAGCAGGCGACCAAACACATACTCTTGTCTCTCTGTGCCTAAATAACTGGCCAAGAGAATTTCAGAACAGGAGCTGGTGTAAAATGCAGGTGCGGACAAACAAACATATACGCTTGTCTCTCTGAGCCTAACTAAATTGCAGAAAGAACGCAGTTTCACAACATGAGACGGTGTGAAAAGCAAGAGTTGTGACCCAAACACATGCACTTGTCTCTCTGAGCCTTACTAATTCACAGAGAAGACGCTCTTTTGACAATTTCAATACCGGAACCAGTGTAAAAAGCAGGAGCAGACGACATAGCACATACGCTTGTCTCTCTGAGCCTTACTAACTAACTGGCCAAGAGAATGTCTTTCTGACAGTTTCAGAACAGGAGGCGGTGTAAAATGCAGGTGTGGACAACCAAACATATACGCTTGTCTCTCTGAGCCTAACTAAATTGCAGAAAGAACGCAGTTTTACAACATGAACCGGTGTGAAAAGCAAGAGTTGTGACCCAAGCACATGCGCTTGTCTCTCTGAGCCTAACTAATTTGTAGAAAGAACCCAGTTCTAACTGTTTCAGAACTGAGCGGGTGTAAAAAGCATGAGCAGGCGACAAAACACATACACTTATCTCTCTGTGCCTAAATAACTGGCCAAGAGAATGCCTTTCTCATACTTTCAGAACATGAGACGGTGTGAAAAGCAAGAGTTGTGACCCAAACACATGCGCTTGTCTCTCTGAGCCTAACTAATTTGTAGAAAGAACCCAGTTCTAACTGTTTCAGAACTGAGCGGGTTTAAAAAGCACGAGCAGGCGACAAAACACATACACTTATCTCTCTGTGCCTAAATAACTGGCCAAGAGAATGCCCTTCTCATACTTTCAGAACAGGAGCCGGTGTAAAATGCAGGTGCAGACAACCAAACACACACGCTTGTCTCTCTGAGCCTAACTAACTTGCAGAAAGAACACAGTTCTAACTGTTTCAGAACATGAGACGGTGTGAAAAGCAAGAGTTGTGACCCAAACACATGCGCTTGTCTCTCTGAGCCTCACTAATTCACAGAGAGGACGCTCTTTTGAAAGTTTCAATACCGGAGCCAGTGTAAAAAGCAGGAGCAGGCGACAAAACACAAACGCTTATCTCTCTGTGCCTAAGTAACTGACCAAGACAATGCCTTTCTGATACTTTCAGAACAGGAGCTGGTGTAAAATGCAGGTGCAGACAACCAAACACACACGCTTGTCTCTCTTAGCCTAACTAATTTGCAGAAAAAACGCAGTTCTAACTTTTTCGGAACTGAGCGGGTGTAAAAAGCAAGGGTTGTGACCCAAACACATACGCCTGTCTCTCTTATCCTTACTAATTCACAGAGAAGACGCATTCGAACACCTTCAGAACATGAGCTGGTGAAAAAATCACGAGCAGGCGACCAAAAAAATACGCTTGTCTCTCTGAGCCTAACTAACTTGCAGAAAGAACGCAGTTCTAACTGTTTCAGAACATGAGACGGTGTGAAAAGCAAGAGTTGTGACCCAAACACATGCGCTTGTCTCTCTGAGCCTCACTAATTCACAGAGAGGGCGCTCTTTTGAAAGTTTCAATACCGGAGCCAGTGTAAAAAGCATGAGCAGGCGACCAAAACAATACGCTTGTCTCTCTGAGCCTAACTAACTTTCAGAAAGAACGCAGTTCTAACTGTTTCAGAACATGAGACGGTGTGAAAAGCAAGAGTTGTGACCCAAACACATGCACTTGTCTCTCTGAGCCTAACTAATTTGCAGAAAAAACGCAGTTCTAACTTTTTCAGAACTGAGCGGGTGTAAAAAGCAAGGGTTGTGACCCAAACACATACGCCTGTCTCTCTGATCCTTACTAATTCACAGAGAAGACGCGTTCGAACACTTTCAGAACATGAGCTGGTGAAAAAATCATGAGCAGGCGACCAAAAAAATACGCTTGTCTCTCTGAGCCTAACTAACTTGCAGAAAGAACGCAGTTCTAACTGTTTCAGAACATGGGACGGTGTGTAAAGCAAGAGTTGTGACCCAAACACATGCGCTTGTCTCCCTGAGCCTCACTAATTCACAGAGAGGACGCTCTTTTGAAAGTTTCAATATCGGAGCCATTGTAAAAAGCATGAGCAGGCGACAAAACACATACGCTTATCTCTCTGTGCCTAAGTAACTGACCAGGACAATGCCTTTCTGATACTTTCAGAACAGGAGCTGGTGTAAAATGCAGGTGCGGACAACCAAAAACATACGCTTGTCTCTCTGAGCCTAACTAACTTGCAGAAAGAACGCAGTTCTAACTGTTTCAGAACACAAGCCGGTGTGAAAAGCAAGAGTTATGACCCAAACACTTGTCTCTCTGAGCCTTACTAATTCACAGAGAGGACACTCTTTTGAAAGTTTCAATACAGGTGCCAGTGTAAAACACATGAGCAGGCGACAAAACACAGACGCTTATCTCTCTGTGCCTAAGTAACTGACCAAGACAATGCCTTTCTGATACTTTCAGAACAGTAGCTGGTGTAAATTGCAGGTGCAGACAACCAAACACACACGCTTGTCTCTCTGAGCCTAACTAACTTGCAGAAAAAACGCAGTTCTGTTTCAGAACTGAGCCGGTGTGAAAAGCAAGAGTTGTGACCCAAACACATGCGCTTGTCTCTCTGAGCCTAACTAATTTGTAGAAAGAACGCATTTCTAACTGTTTCAGAACTGAGCGGGTGTAAAAAGCAAGGGTTGTGACCCAAACACATACGCCTGTCTCTCTGATCCTTACTAATTCACAGAGAAGACGCTTTCTCACACTTTCAGAACATAAGCTGGTGTAAAAATCATGAGCAGGCTACCAAAAAAATACGCTTGTCTCTATGAGCCAGACTAACTTGCCGAAAGAACGCAGTTCTAACTGTTTCAGAACATGAGACGGTGTGAAAAGCAAGAGATGTGACCCAAACACATGCGCTTGTCTCTCTGAGCATCACTAATTCACAGAGAGGACGCTCTTTTGAAAGTTTCAATACCGGAGCCAGTGTGAAATGCATGAGCAGGTGACCAAACACATACGCTTATCTCTCTATACCTAAATAACTGGCCAGGAGAATATCAGAACAGGAGCGGGTGTAAAATGCAGGTGCAGACAAACAAACATATACTCTTGTCTTTCTGAGCCTAACTAAATTGCAGAAAGGACGCAGTTTCACAACATGAGCCGGTGTGAAAATCAAGAGTTGTGACCCAAACACATGCACTTGTCTCTCTGAGCCTTACTAATTCACAGAGAAGACGCTCTTTTGACAACTTCAATACCGGAACCAGTGTAAAAAGCAGGAGCAGACGACATAGCACATATGCTTGTCTCTCTGAGCCTTACTAACTAACTGGCCAAGAGAATGTCTTTCTGACAGTTTCAGAACAGGAGGCGGTGTAAAATGCAGGTGTGGACAACCAAACACATACGCTTATCTCTCTGTGCCTAAATAACCAGCCAAGACAATTTCAGAACAGGAGCGGGTGAAAGATGCAGGTGCGGACAACCAAACACACACGCTTGTCTCTCTGAGCCTAACTAACTTTCAGAAAGAATGCAGTTCTAAGTGTTTCAGAACATGAGCCAGTGTGAAAAGGAAGAGTTGTGACTCAAACACATGTGCTTATCTCTCTGAGCCTTATTAATTCACAGGGAAGGCGCTCTTTTGACAGTTTAAATACCGCAGCCAGTGTAAAAAGCATGAGCAGGCGACCAAACACATACTCTTGTCTCTCTGTGCCTAAATAACTGGCCAAGAGAATTTCAGAACAGGAGCCGGTGTAATATGCAGGTGCGATGAAAACAAACATATACGCTTGTCTCTCTGATCCTAACTAAATTGCAGAAAGAACGCAGTTTCACAACATGAACCGGTGTGAAAAGCAAGAGTTGTGACCCAAGCACATGCGCTTGTCTCTCTGAGCCTAACTAATTTGTAGAAAGAACGCAGTTCTAACTGTTTCAGAACTGAGCGGGTGTAAAAAGCAAGGGTTGTGACCCAAACACATACGCTTGTCTCTCTGATCCTTACTAATTCACAAAGAAGACGCGTTCTAACATTTTCAGAACATGAGCTGGTGAAAAAATCATGAGCAGGCCACCAGAATACACACTTGTCTCTCTGAGTCTAAATATCTTGCAGAACGAACGCAGTTCTAAATGTTTCAGAACATGAGACAGTGTGAAAAGCAAGAGTTGTGACCCAAACACATGCGCTTGTCTCTCTGAGCCTCACTAATTCACAGAGAGGACGCTCTTTTGAAAGTTTCAATACCGGAGCCAGTGTAAAAGGCATGAGCAGGCGACCAAAAAAACACGCTTGTCTCTCTGTGCCTTACTAACTAACTGGCCAAGAGAATGCCTTTCTGATACTTTCAGAACAGGAGCCGGTGTAAAATGCAGGTGCAGACAACCAAACACACACGCTTGTCTCTCTGAGCCTAACTAACTTGCAGAAAAAACGCAGTTCTGTTTCAGAACTGAGCCGGTGTGAAAAGCAAGAGTTGTGACCCAAACACATGCGCTTGTCTCTCTGAGCCTAACTAATTTGTAGAAAGAACGCATTTCTAACTGTTTCAGAACTGAGCGGGTGTGAAAAGCAAGGGTTGTGACCCAAACACATACGCCTGTCTCTCTGATCCTTACTAATTCACAGAAGACACTTTCTCACACTTTCAGAACATGAGCTGGTGTAAAAATCATGAGCAGGCGACCAAAAAAATACGCTTGTCTCTCTGAGCCTGACTAACTTGCAGAAAGAACGCAGTTCTAACTGTTTCAGAACACGAGCCGGAGTGAAAAGCAAGAGTTATGACCCAAACACTTGTCTCTCTGAGCCTTACTAATTCACAGAGAGGACACTCTTTTGAAAGTTTCAATACAGGTGCCAGTGTAAAACACATGAGCAGGCGACAAAACACAGACGCTTATCTCTCTGTGCCTAAGTAACTGACCAAGACAATGCCTTTCTGATACTTTCAGAACAGTAGCTGGTGTAAAATGCAGGTGCAGAAAAACCAAACACACACGCTTGTCTCTCTGAGCCTAACTAAATTGCAGAAAGAACGCAGTTTCACAACATGAACCGGTGTGAAAAGCAAGAGTTGTGACCCAAGCACATACGCTTGTCTCTGTGAGCCTAACTAACTTGCGGAAAGAACGCAGTTCTAACTGTTTCAGAACATGAGACGGTGTGAAAAGCAAGAGTTGTGACCCAAACACATGCGCTTGTCTCTCTGAGCCTCACTAATTCACAGAGAGGACGCTCTTTTGAAAGTTTCAATACCGGAGCCAGTGTAAAAAGCATGAGCAGGCGACAAAACACATACACTTATCTCTCTGTGCCTAAATAACTGGCCAAGAGAATGCCTTTCTGATACTTTCAGAACAGCAGCCGGTGTAACATGCAGGTGCAGACAACCAAACACACACGCTAGTCTCTCTGAGCCTAACTAACTTGCAGAAAGAACGCAGTTCTAACTGTTTCAGAACATGAGACGGTGTGAAAAGCAAGAGTTGTGACCCAAACACATGCGCTTGTCTCTCTGAGCCTCACTAATTCACAGAGAGGACGCTCTTTTGAAAGGTTCAATACCGGAGCCAGTGTAAAAAGCAGGAGCAGGCGACAAAACACAAACGCTTATCTCTCTGTGCCTAAGTAACTGACCAAGACAATGCCTTTCTGATACTTTCAGAACAGGAGCTGGTGTAAAATGCAGGTGCAGACAACCAAACACACACGCTTGTCTCTCTGAGCCTAACTAATTTGCAGAAAAAACGCAGTTCTAACTGTTTCAGAACTGAGCGGGTGTAAAAAGCAAGGGTTGTGACCCAAACACATACGCCTGTCTCTCTGATCCTTACTAATTCACAGAGAAGACGCGTTCGAACACTTTCAGAACATGAGCTGGTGAAAAAATCATGAGCAGGCGACCAAAAAAATACGCTTGTCTCTCTGAGCCTAACTAACTTGCAGAAAGAACGCAGTTCTAAGTGTTTCAGAACATGAGCCGTGTGAAAAGCAAGAGTTGTGACTCAAACACATGCGCTTGTCTCTCTGAGCCTTATTGATTCACAGGGAGGACGCTCTTTTGACAGTTTCAATACTAGAGCCAGTGTAAAAATTATGAGCAGGCGACCAAACACATACGCTTATCTCTCTGTGCCTAAATAACTGGCCAATAGAATGCCTTTCTGAAACTTTCAGAACAGGAGCCGGTGTAAAATGCAGGTGCAGACAACCAAACATATACGCTTGTCTCTCTGAGCCTCACTAATTCACAGAGAGGACGAGTTCTTACAGTTCCAGAACATGAGCCGGTGTAAAAGGCATGAGCAGGCGACCAAATATATACACTTGTATGCCTACTTAATGTTAGAAAAAGACTTTAATTTCTGTGCGTTTCAGTTGCCAAACAGGTGAAATTAAGAAAAGGCAAGCTTTTAATTACACCTTGTCTTTTTGCCTTTTTTGATTGTAACTATTTTGGAAATGGCTATTCTCAACGTTTTATGTGAGATTCTAATAGAAAAAGAAGAAAGACTTATGATATGCTTCAGTTTTGAGTCTAACTTGCACTGAACAGTCGTTTCTGAGCGTTTCAGACGCTAAGCAGTTGAAAATAAGCCAAAACAAGCTTTTCATGACACACACTTGTCTTTTTGCCTGTTTTGATCATAACTCGCTTGGAAATGGCTATTCTCAACGTTTTATGTGAGATTCTAATAGAAATTGAAGAAAAACTTACACAAACACATATATTGAATTTTTGAGTCTAACTCGCACTGAACAGTCGTTTCTCAGTGTTTCAGAAGACAAACAGGTGAAAATAAACAAGAACAAGCTTTTCATTACACACACTTGTCTTTTTGCCTGTTTTGATCATAATTCGCTTGGAAATGGCTATTCTCAACGTTTTATGTGAGATTCTAAGAAAAAGAAGAAAAACTTATAAAAACACATATATTGAATTTATGAGTCTAACTTGCCCTGAACAGTCGTTTCTGAGCGTTTCAGATGCTAAACAGGTGTAAATAAGCCAAAACAAGCTTTTCATTACACACACTTGTCTTTTTGCCTGTTTTGATCATAATTGGCTTGGAAATGGCTATTCTCAACGTTTTATGTGAGATTCTAATAGAAAATGAAGAAAAACTTATACAAACACATATGCTTCAGTATTGAGTCTAACTTTTCTGAGTCTTTTTGCCTGTTTTGATCATATCTCGCTTGGAAATGGCTATTCTCAATGTTTTATGTGAGATTCTAATAGAAAAAGAAGAAAAACTTATGAAAACACATATATTGAATTTTTGAGTCTAACTTGCCCTGAACAGTCGTTTCTATGCGTTTCAGACGCTAAACAGATGAAAATAAGCAAGAACAAGCTTTTCATTACACACACTTGTCTTTTTGCCTGTTTTGATCATAACTCGCTTGGAAATGGCTAGTTTCATAAGAATTTCTGATTTAAAAAATGAAGATAACGTTATGAAAAAAATACACATACTTCAAGATTTTATGTGATCCTCCAATGATATCCATCCAAATATACCATTATATACATAATGGATCAATTCAGAGGTTGAAATCTTGGGGCCTTTATGTCACAACGTCACACAAAGAAGTGTATATCTCTGCTTCTGAATATACTATTTTCCTATAACTTCTTTCACATACAATCATCAGATATGACTTGTTCTGAATGTGTATGTGCATTTTGGGGGCACCCTTATGCCAAAATGACCTCTTTTTGTAATCCATTATCATTTGATTTCCTGCATATTCAAATCATATATAATGAAAAGCATGCATATCAGCACAGATTGCAGTGTTTCCCCTAGGTTGACTGACCTGGCCCTGGCTGGGGAGGTGGATTAGCACATTTCTCTGTTCTCTGTTTAGCATCTTCAGGCTCAATGCCTAGCAAGAGCAGTTGGGGAAACAGACATTACTTTTCTTGGTCTTGACAAGCTGCAGCATTTATTAACTGACACTGTACATTTACTACCAGATTGTTACAGCTTACTGCTAACCTTTTCTTCTGCTCCGCTTGCATTCACCATCACTTTTCTGATGCTCGCTCTATCGCTTATCGCCATGGATGTATAAAGAAAACTGGATACAGGAAGAGTGCCAGGCTTTGAAGCAAATTTGACATAGTGGCCAAAGTGCGTAATCACATGATGCACACTGGCCCAAAAATTCTTTTTCTCAAAGACTTGTGAAAAAGACGTGGTACTTTTTTTTGAGAATCACAACCCCCGCGAGTCACTAACCCCCGCGAGTCACTATCAGGATTTGAGCCATTTGGTCGATCACATTTCAAAAGCCTAGAAGAACCACAACCATTGAATTGTTTCATCACCTTTAAAGTTAGCTAAACCATTCTCATGAGTATATTGGCTCAAAGCATTCAGAACAAAAATGTGTGAAACTATGGACTCTTGTTCCAAGTTCCTGCCCATGCCTTTTTGCCTCCCAAATGCCACACACATTTGAATAGCAATTTCAGCATTTGGTTAGTATCAATTCTTTTACAATTTGATTCATCTTTGACTCCTGGAATGATGTCCAACAGCTCTAATTCAAACAGCTGCACACAACACTGGTTGATATCACTGTGGCTAGCTAGCAAACATTAGCTAACTGCAAGCTAACATTAAGAGTGACCTAAGCAGTAAAAATGGAGACTATATATAAACTATATAAATATAAATTATATTTTGTCATCATAGATACTACACATATGTCTCAGGGGCAATTTATACTCATTTTAGACGCAAATACACCCACTTTGAGTGAAAAATTTGTCAAAAAAATTAGGTTTGTATGGGGCTATCGGAAATAAAATTTGGCATTGAAATCAAACCCTGCAATTAAAAAAAAAAAAAAGTGTATTATCATTGAAAAAAGTTCCACTGAAAAATAAAACGCTCTAAAAATTTTAACTAAAATTACAATCTGTCAATCTTATTAGGGCTCGAGCACTAAACGGTGCGAAGGCCCTGTATTTGTAGTGATCATTATTATTATTATTATCATTATCATTATTATTATTATCATCATCATTATTATTATTATTATTCTGAAACAAACGCATTTTTGACAGGCGTTTTGACGACCTTTCGAAAACTCGTGAAATTTTGCACATTTGTCAGGACTGCTGAAAAATTTGATATTGAAAATGGCTGGACTGCGCCCCCTAGAAAATTAGGAAAATTGAGCACCTCAACCCAGATTGTCATAGAAGTAAGATGCGACACATCCTTCGCCATGACATACGATGCTGTTTTCCAGGGAGAGGGGATGGCTCTACAGCCACGAAACTTGACACACATGTCTAGAGTGATGTTAGCTAAAAATCCTTTGTAGTTCATTTGAATGGGTGTGGCAAAATGGCTCAACAGCGATCCCTTGAAAATTTCAAAGTTGAAGCCCCGCCTACCAGATTAACGTAGAAAAATGAAATTCACAAGGCACATGTATGATGTCAAGATGCACAAAAAAGCCTCTTGGAGCCATATCAAGCTCCTACAGTCCAAGTCCTACAGGAAGTCCGCCATCTCTAAAAAACTGGTCAATTTTCGCCCTTTCTTGGCCATTTCGCATACCTTGTGTTTTAACAAACTCCTCCTACAGGATTCATCATAAGGACTCCAAAATCAGTGTGTGTCATCTAGACTAGTGTATGATCAAAAGTTATCAAAAGATTTAGTGTACATTGAAGCGCTTGGCCGTGGTGTGGCCTTTAGTTTTGATGTTTCGTCATTACAGAGGAAATTGCTATAACTTTAGTGTACATGGTGGGATCTGCCTGAAACTTTACAGGTTTGATAACAGTCCAGGCCTGAGCACATCTACATTACAATATTCAATCAGTGATGCAAACTGGCTCCATAGCGCCCCCATAACACAGTACAGGAAAGCAGCCCCAGCAGCAGGCAAATGAGTGGACAAAGGAAGTGATGTTTCTCTCCTTGCTCTGTCTGAAAGTAGCCCGACTGTGAAAACATCTACATGCCTGAGACAAAGGCTCTTCGACTGTGCCCGATGTTCACCGGGGTGCGAGGTCCCGATCATCGCTGCTTGCAGCTTTAATTCTATTTTGGTATTTTTTGCATTAAGATTAGTTTTTCAATGTCAATCATAAGATTTTTTTCTTCATGTCTTTACAATGTAAGTTTTTTTCAATGCCACCGGTTCTCAGTTTCAACTTTGTCTTTTTCAGTTTCAACTTTTTCTGTTTCAGTTTCAACTTATTGTCACCGTTTTGATGTCAGTACCCAGCATGCCTTACAATGCGACGTGTGTGTTTACATGTGAGGTATTTATTCCGTTTGGTTTCTCAAATGCCGCGATCTCCACAAAGCATTAGCTGAAGTCAGTAGGCTAAAACTAGGCTTCATTACTAGGCTTCATTACATAGGATTACATAGGATTCTACTGGCGTGAGTGACTGTTTTCCAGTTATTAGTTTTACCCCAGTTTGCATCACAAGTAAAAAGTCTTTTATTTTTAGAGTGAACTGCCTCACAAATGTTGTGTAATTGCAATATTACAATTGACTATTGATTTGTCATGTTATGTTTTGTTTTGTTTATTTTTTCATTTATTTGGGAAGGTGGTCCTCAGATTTTTTTTAAAAATCAGATGTGAGCCTTAAGCTACTAAAGACCTTTGATTGTTTTATTGAATAATCAATACATTTGTATGTTTTTGTTTATGTGAAATATGTAATCCTAATTAGATATTCACTCATTCGTGTAACGTAAAGTCATTTTAGGGATCAAACTAGGGAGGGATTTTGCAGCTCCAGGTGGGTTTTATATGGTGAGAAATGGGCTAAAATGGCTGAAGCATGCTGACCCCTTGTCTAGCAGAAGCTAGAAAATGAAGCAAGACAGGATTGAGCTGAGAGCTTGTTGAAATCATTTTCCCACACCTGCACTGAGCTTGAGTTGAGCTTAATATTACCACACCAATCTGATCATCCACATCCACAGACATTAAGTAAAATACAAAATTAGGAACACTAGATCCTGGAAAACATGTTAGATCAGATCATTTATTTTTGTTGACATAGTTAATTAATTCAAAGTTAATCTATTTAAAACAACAACAAAAAACAAGGTATGAGCCAAACCATGGATTTGGAGAATTGTTATACCCCTAATAAATAGTGGTATTTATGACTCCTAACCATAGCCTATAGAGTGCCATTTTCTCATGACATGGCTTGAGACAACGAGTGTTAGAGTTTAAAGCGCTTCTTTCATGGTGACTTGACTTGACTTAATTGGCCTGTCTTGTTTGATGTTTAGCAGTGAATTGACTTTGGTTACTTGAGTCTTAAACACAGTGACTTAGGATTTGCTTGAGCTTATAAGGTTAAGACTTGAGACTAGCTTGTGACTTGCACATGTGTACCTCTCACATCTGTTATTTGTGAACATGAACTACTTCCTCCCAAAGCCACAAACCAGAGGCATGAGACCCCAGAATGAAGTGGAGCTGCTTCATAGACAATGAATGTGAAACTAATTTCATAGTCATTTTTAAAATACCCAAGTAAGCTTTATTCTTGTCTTGCCTTTCATATCTGAAAAACAAGTTGTACCTGTACATAACTGGTATATGACAATGTCCACAGTGAAACATTATAATGGACGATGATATTGAATGGGATAAATTACTGCATTTTACTGTCATTTTGTTGAGTTTCTCTCCTCTCTTCTTTTTCACCACAGACGGGGCTGAGCGATCCTTGGAGGAGAGACTTCAGTGAAGCATGTGAAATACGTGAGTTGATAACAACTACAGTCATTGCATTACTGCAATTAAATCTCTGTGAGTAAAAGGCCAATAAGAGTAATTTAATTCATGCAAAAGATGGCTAGACAATATTTGGGGCTTTTAAAACAATATGGTAGAGATTCATTTGTCTCCATAGCTGCGTTCTCACTGAGAGAACGCCACTCTGACAGTTTCAGAACAGGAGCTAGAGTAAAGTCCAGGACCGGGAACCCAAGCACACACACTTGTGTCTCTGAGCCTAACTAACTTACAGAAAGAACGCAGTTCTAAATGTTTCAGAACATGAGCTGGTGTGAAAAGCAAGAGTTGTGACCCAAACACATGCGCTTGTCTCTCTGAGCCTCACTAATTCACAGAGAGGACGCTCTTTTGAGAGTTTAAATACCGGAGCCAGTGTAAAAAGTATGAGCAGGCGACCAAACACATACGCTTATGTCTCGTTGCCTAAATAACTGGCCAAGAGAATGCCTTTCTGATACTTTCAGGACAGGAGCAGGTGTAAAATGCAGGTGCAGACAACCAAACACACACGCTTGTCTCTATGAGCCTAACTAACTTGCAGTTCTGTTTCAGAACTGAGCCGGTGTGAAAAGCAAGAGTTGTGACCCAAACACATGCGCTTGTCTCTCTGAGCCTAACTAATTTGTAGAAAGAACGCATTTCTAACTGTTTCAGAACTGAGCGGGTGTAAAAAGCAAGGGTTGTGACCCAAACACATACGCCTGTCTCTCTGATCCTTACTAATTCACAGAGAAGACGCGTTCTCACACTTTCAGAACATGAGCTGGTGTAAAAATCATGAGCAGGCGACCAAAGAAATACGCTTGTCTCTCTGAGCCAGACCAACTTGCAGAAAGAACGCAGTTCTAACTGTTTCAGAACATGAGCCGGTGTGAAAAGCAAGAGTTGTGACCCAAAGACATGCGCTTGTCTCTCTGAGCCTCACTAATTCACAGAGAGGACAAGTTCTTGCAGTTCCAGAACATGAGCCGGTGTAAAAGGCATGAGCAGGCGACCAAATACATACACTTGTCTCTCAGAGCCTACTTAATGTTAGAAAAAGACTTTCGTTTCTGTGCATTTCAGATGCCAAACAGGTGAAAATAAGAAAAGACAAGCTTTTAATTACACACCCTTGTCTTTTTGCCTTTTTTGATTGTAACTATTTTGGAAATGGCTATTCTCAACGTTTTATGTGAGATTCTAATAGAAAAAGAAGAAAGACTTATGATAATACATATGCTTCAGTTTTGAGTCTAACTTGCCCTGAACAGTCGTTTCTGAGCGTTTCAGACGCTAAACAGTTGAAAATAAGCCAAAACAAACTTTTCATGACGCACACTTGTCTTTTTGCCTGTTTTGATCATAATTCGCTTGGAAATGGCTATTCTCAACGTTTTATGTGAGATTCTAATAGAAATTGAAGAAAAACTTATGAAAACACATATGCTTCAGTATTGAGTCTAACTTGCCCTGAACAGTCGTTTCTGAGCGTTTCAGACGCTAAACAGGTGTAAATAAGCCAAAACAAGCTTTTCATTACACACACTTGTCTTTTTGCCTGTTTTGATCATAATTCGCTTGGAAATGGCTATTCTCAACGTTTTATGTGAGATTCTAATAGGAAAAGCAGAAAAACTTATACAAACACATATATTGCATTTTTGAGTCTAACTTGGCCTGAACAGTCGTTTCTGAGCGTTTCAGACGCTAAACAGTTGAAAATAAGGCAAAACAAGCTTTTCATGACACACACTTGTCTTTTTGCCTGTTTTGATCATAGTTCGCTTGGAAATGGCTATTCTCAACGTTTTATGTGAGATTCTAATAGAAAATGAAGAAAAACTTTAAAAAAACACATATGCTTCAGTATTGAGTCTAACTTGCCCTGAACAGTCGTTTCTGAGCGTTTCAGACGCTAAACAGTTGAAAATAAGCCAAAACAAGCTTTTCATTACACACACTTGTCTTTTTGCCTGTTTTGATCATAACTCTCTTGGAAATGGCTATTCTCAACGTTTTATGTGAGATTCTAGTAGAAAAAGAAGAAAAACTTATACAAACACATATATTGAATTTTTGAGTCTAACTTGCCCTGAACAGTCGTTTCTGAGCATACACATACGCTTGTCTCTCTGAGCCTTACTAATTCACAGAGAGGACGCTCTTTTGACAGTTTGAATACCGGAGCCAGTGTAAAAAGCAGGAGCAGGCGACAACACACATACACTTATCTCTCTGTGCCTAAGTAACTGACCAAGACAATGCCTTTCTGATACTTTCAAAACAGGAGCTGGTGTAAAATGCAGGTGCGGATAACCAAAAACATACGCTTGTCTCTCTGATACTTACTAATTCACAGAGAAGACGCGTTCGAACACTTTCAGAACATGAGCTGGTGAAAAAATCATGAGCAGGAGACCAAAAAAATATGCTTGTCTCTCTGAGCCTAACTAACTTGCAGAAAGAACGCAGTTCTAACTGTTTCAGAACATGAGACGGTGTGTAAAGCAAGAGTTGTGATCCAAACACATGCGCTTGTCTCTCTGAGCCTCACTAATTCACAGAGAGGACACTCTTTTGAAAGTTTCAATACCGGAGACATTTTAAAAAGCATGAGCAGGCGACAAAACACATACGCTTATCTCTCTGTGCCTAAGTAACTGACCAAGACAATGCCTTTCTGATACTTTCAGAACAGGAGCTGGTGTAAAATGCAGGTGCGGACAGCCAAACACATACGCTTATCTCTCTGTGCCTAAATAACCAGCCAAGACAATTTCAGAACAGGAGCGGGTGAAAGATGCAGGTGCGGACAACCAAACACACACGCTTGTCTCTCTGAGCCTAACTAAATTGCAGAAAGAACGCAATTCTAAGTGTTTCAGAACATGAGCCGGTGTGAAAAGCAAGAGTTGTGACCCAAACACATTCGCTTGTCTCTCTCAGCCTCACTAATTCACAGAGATGACGCTCTTTTGAAAGTTTCAATACTGGAGCCAGTGTAAAAAGCATGAGCAGGCGACCAAAAAAATACGCTTGTCTCTCTGAGCCTAACTAACTTGCAGAAAGAACGCAGTTCTAACTGTTTCAGAACATGAGACGGTGTGTAAAGCAAGAGTTGTGACCCAAACACATGCGCTTGTCTCCCTGAGCATCACTAATTCACAGAGAGGACGCTCTTTTGAAAGTTTCAATACCGGAGCCATTGTAAAAAGCATGAGCAGGCGACAAAACACATACGCTTATCTCTCTGTGCCTAAGTAACTGACCAAGACAATGCCTTTCTGATACTTTCAGAACAGGAGCTGGTGTAAAATGCAGGTGTGGATAACCAAAAACATACGCTTGTCTCTCTGATACTTACTAATTCACAGAGAAGACGCGTTCGAACACTTTCAGAACATGAGCTGGTGAAAAAATCATGAGCAGGAGACCAAAAAAATATGCTTGTCTCTCTGAGCCTAACTAACTTGCAGAAAGAACGCAGTTCTAACTGTTTCAGAACATGAGACGGTGTGTAAAGCAAGAGTTGTGATCCAAACACATGCGCTTGTCTCTCTGAGCCTCACTAATTCACAGAGAGGACACTCTTTTGAAAGTTTCAATACCGGAGACATTTTAAAAAGCATGAGCAGGCGACAAAACACATATGCTAATCTCTCTGAGCCTAACTAAATTGCAGAACAGGAGCTGGTGTAAAATGCAGTTGCAGACAACCAAACACACACGATTGTCTCTCTGAGCCTAACTAATTTGCAGAAAAAACGCAGTTCTACATGTTTCAGAACTGAGCGGGTGTAGAAAGCACGGGTTGTGACCCAAACACATACGCCTGTCTCTCTGATCCTTACTAATTCACAGAGAAGACGCGTTCGAACACTTTCAGAACATGAGCTGGTGAAAAAATCATGAGCAGGCGACCAAAAAAATACGCTTGTCTCTCTGAGCCTAACTAACTTGCAGAAAGAACGCAGTTCTAACTGTTTCAGAACATGAGACGGTGTGTAAAGCAAGAGTTGTGACCCAAACACATGCACTTGTCTCTCTGAGCATCACTAATTCACAGAGAGGACGCTCTTTTGAAAGTTTCAATACCGGAGCCAGTGTAAAATGCATGAGCAGGAGACCAAACACATACGCTTATCTCTCTGTACCTAAATAACAGGCCAAGAGAATTTCAGAACAGGAGCGGATGTAAAATGCAGATGCGGACAGCCAAACACATACGCTTATCTCTCTGTGCCTAAATAACCAGCCAAGACAATTTCAGAACAGGAGCGGGTGAAAGATGCAGGTGCGGACAACCCAACACACACGCTTGTCTCTCTGAGCCTAACTAATTTTCAGAAAGAACGCAGTTCTAAGTGTTTCAGAACATGAGCCGGTGTGAAAAGCAAGAGTTGTGACCCAAACACATGCGCTTGTCTCTCTCAGCCTCACTAATTCACAGAGAGGACGCTCTTTTGAAAGTTTCAATACCGGAGCCAGTGTAAAAAGCATGAGCAGGCGACCAAAAAAATACACTTGTCTATCTGAGCCTAACTAACTTGCAGAAAGAACGCAGTTCTAACTGTTTCAGAACATGAGACGGTGTGAAAAGCAAGAGTTGTGACCCAAACACATGCGCTTGTCTCTCTGAGCCTCACTAATTCACAGAGAGGACGCTCTTTTGAAAGTTTCAATACCGGAGACAGTGTAAAAAGCAGGAGCAGGCGACAAAACACAAACGCTTATCTCTCTGTGCCTAAGTAACTGACCCCGACAAATGCCTTTCTGATACTTTCAGAACAGGAGCTGGTGTAAAATGCAGGTGCAGACAACCAAACACACACGATTGTCTCTCTGAGCCTAACTAATTTGCAGAAAAAACGCAGTTCTAACTGTTTCAGAACTGAGCGGGTGTAAAAAGCACGGGTTGTGACCCAAACACATACGCCTGTCTCTCTGATCCTTACTAATTCACAGAGAAGACGCGTTCGAACACTTTCAGAACATGAGCTGGTGAAAAAATCATGAGCAGGCGACCAAAGAAATACGCTTGTCTCTCTGAGCCTAACTAACTTGCAGAAAGAACGCAGTTCGAACTGTTTCAGAAAATGAGACAGTGTGTAAAGCAAGAGTTGTGACCCAAACACATGCGCTTGTCTCTCTGAGCCTCACTAATTCTTGTCTCTCTGACCCTAACTAACTTGCAGAAAGAACTCAGTTCTAACTGTTTCAGAACATGAGCCGGTGTGAAAAGCAAGAGTTGTGACTCAAACACATGCGCTTATCTCTCTGAGCCTTATTAATTCACAGGGAGGACGCTCTTTTGACCGCTTAAATACCGGAGCCAGTGTAAAAAGCATGAGCAGGTGACCAAACACATACTCTTGACTCTCTGTGCCTAAATAACTGGCCAAGAGAATTTCAGAACAGGAGCCGGTGTAAAATGTAGGTGTGGACAAACAAACATATACGCTTTTCTCTCTGAGCCTAACTAAATTGCAGAAAGAACGCAGTTTCACAACATGATCCGGTGTGAAAAGCAAGAGTTGTGACCCGACTACATGTGCTTGTCTCTCTTAGCCTAACTAATTTGTATAAAGAACGCAGTTCTAACTGTTTCAGAACTGAGCGGGTGTAAAAAGCAAGGGTTGTGACCCAAACACATACGCTTGTCTCTCCGATCCTCACTAATTCACAGAGAGGACGCTCTTTTGAAAGTTTCAATACCGTAACCAGTGTAAAAAGCATGAGCAGGCGACAAAACACAAACGCTTATCTCTCTGTGCCTAAGTAACTGACCAAGACAATGCCTTTCTGATACTTTCAGAACAGGAGCCGGTGTAAAATGCAGGTGCAGACAACCAAACATATACGCTTGTCTCTCTTAGCCTCACTAATTCACAGAGAGGACGAGTTCTTACAGTTCCAGAACATGAGCCGGTGTAAAAGGCATGAGCAGGCGACCAAATACATACACTTGTCACTCAAAGCCTACTTAATGTTAGAAAAAGACTTTCGTTTCTGTGCATTTCAGATGCCAAACAGGTGAAAATAAGAAAAGACAAGCTTTTAATTACACACCCTTGTCTTTTTGCCTTTTTTCGTTGTAACTATTTTGGAAATGGCTATTCTCAACGTTTTATGTGAGATTCTAATAGAAAAAGAAGAAAGACTTATGATAATACATATGCTTCAGTATTGAGTCTAACGTGCCCTGAACAGTCGTTTCTGTGCGTTTCAGACGCTAAACAGCTGAAAATAAGCCAAAACAAGCTTTTCATGACACACACTTGTCTTTTTGCCTGTTTTGATCATAATTGGCTTGGAAATGGCTATTCTCAACGTTTTATGTGAGATTCTAATAGAAAAAGAAGAAAAACTTATAAAAAGACATATGTTGCATTTTTGAGTCTAACTTGCCCTGAACAGTCTTTTCTGTGCGTTTCAGACGCTAAACAGCTGAATATAAGCCAAAACAAGCTTTTCATTACACACACTTGTCTTTTTGCCTGTTTTGATCATAATTGGCTTGGAAATGGCTATTCTCAATGTTTTATGTGAGATTCTAATAGAAAAAGAAGAAAAACTTATGAAAACATATATGCTTCAGTTTTGGGTCTAATTTGCCCTGAACAGTCGTTTCTGAGCGTTTCAGACGCTAAACAGCTGAAAATAAGCCAAAACAAGCTTTTCATGACACACACCTGTCTTTTTGCCTGTTTTGATCATAATTGGCTTGGAAATGGCTATTCTCAACGTTTTATGTGAGATTCTAATAGAAAAAGAAGAAAAACTTATGAAAAGATATATGCTTCAGTTTTGGGTCTAACTTGCCCTGAACAGTCGTTTCTGAGCGTTTCAGACGCTAAACAGCTGAAAATAAGCCAAAACAAGCTTTTCATTACACACACTTGTCTTTTTGCCTGTTTTGATCATAATTCGCTTGGAAATGGCTATTCTCAACGTTTTATGTGAGATTCTAATAGAAATTGAAGAAAAACTTATACAAACACATATATTGAATTTTTGAGTCTAACTTGCCCTGAACAGTCGTTTCTGAGTGTTTCAGACGCTAAACAGGTGTAAATAAGCAAAAACAAGCTTTTCATTACACACACTTGTCTTTTTGCCTGTTTTGATTATAACTCGCTTGGAAATGGCTATTCTCAACGTTTTATGTGAGATTCTAATAGAAATTGAAGAAAAACTTATGAAAACACATATGCTTCAGTATTGAGTCTAACTTGCCCTGAACAGTCGTTTCTGAGTGTTTCAGACGCTAAACAGGTTAAAATAAGCCAAAACAAGCTTTTCATGACACACACTTGTCTTTTTGCCTGTTTTGATCATAATTCGCTTGGAAATGGCTATTCTCAACATTTTATGTGAGATTCTAATAGAAATTGAAGAAAAACTTATAAAAACACATATATTGAATTTTTGAGTCTAACTTGCCCTGAACAGTCGTTTCTGAGCGTTTCAGACGCTAAACAGTTGAAAATAAGGCAAAACAAGCTTTTCATGACACACACTTGTCTCTTTACCTGTTTTGATCGTAATTCGCTTGGAAATGGCTATTCTCAACGTTTTATGTGAGATTCTAATAGAAAAAGAAGAAAAACTTATAAAAACACATATATTGAATTTTTGAGTCTAACTTGCCCTGACGCCCTGTCGTTTCTGAGCATACACATACGCTTGTCTCTCTGAGCCTTACTAATTCACAGAGAGGACGCTCTTTTGACAGTTTGAATACCGGAGCCAGTGTAAAAAGCAGGAGCAGGCGACAACACACATACACTTATCTCTCTGTGCCTAAGTAACTGACCAAGACAATGCCTTTCTGATACTTGGTTGTCTGCACCTGCATTTTACACCAGCTACTGGCTGGCACACGCTTGTCTCTCTGAGCCTAACTAACTTGCAGAAAAAACGTAGTTCTGTTTCAGAACTGAGCCGGTGTGAAAAGCAAGAGTTGTGACCCAAACACATGCGCTTGTCTCCCTGAGCCTAACTAATTTGTAGAAAGAACGCATTTCTAACTGTTTCAGAACTGAGTGGGTGTAAAAAGCAAGGGTTGTGACCCAAACACATACGCCTGTCTCTCTGATCCTTACTAATTCACAGAGAAGACGCGTTCTCACACTTTCAGAACATGAGCTGGTGTAAAAATCATGAGCAGGCGACCAAAAAAATACGCTTGTCTCTCTGAGCCAGACTAACTTGCAGAAAGAACGCAGTTCTAACTGTTTCAGAACATGAGACGGTGTGAAAAGCAAGAGTTGTGACCCAAACACATGCGCTTGTCTCTCTGAGCATCACTAATTCACAGAGAGCACGCTCTTTTGAAAGTTTCAATACCGGAGCCATTGTAAAAAGCATGAGCAGGCGACAAAACACATACGCTTATCTCTCTGTGCCTAAGTAACTGACCAAGACAATGCCTTTCTGATACTTTCAGAACAGGAGCTGGTGTAAAATGCAGGTGCAGATAACCAAAAACATACTCTTGTCTCTCTGAGCCTAACTAAATTGCAGAAAGAACGCAGTTCTAACTGTTTCATAACATGAGACGGTGTGAAAAGCAAGAGTTGTGACCCAAACACATGCGCTTGTCTCTCTCAGCCTCACTAATTCACAGAGAGGACGCTCTTTTGAAAGTTTCAATACCGGAGCCAGTGTAAAATGCATGAGCAGGTGACCAAACACATACGCTTATCTCTCTGTACCTAAATAACTGGCCAAGAGAATTTCAGAACATGAGCGGGTGTAAAATGCAGGTGCGGACAACCAAACACACACGCTTGTCTCTCTGAGCCTAACTAAATTGCAGAAAGAACGCAATTCTAAGTGTTTCAGAACATGAGCCGGTGTGAAAAGCAAGAGTTGTGACCCAAACACATTCGCTTGTCTCTCTCAGCCTCACTAATTCACAGAGAGGACGCTCTTTTGACAGTTTGAATACCGGAGCCAGTGTAAAAAGCAGGAGCAGGCGACAACACACATACACTTATCTCTCTGTGCCTAAATAACTGGCCAAGAGAATTTCAGAACAGGAGCGGGTGTAAAATGTAGGTGCGGACAAACAAACATATATGCTTGTCTCTCTGTGCCTAAGTAACTGACTAAGACAATGCCTTTCTGATACTTTCAAAACAGGAGCTGGTGTAAAATGCAGGTGCGGATAACCAAAAACATACGCTTGTCTCTCTGATACTTACTAATTCACAGAGAAGACGCGTTCGAACACTTTCAGAACATGAGCTGGTGAAAAAATCATGAGCAGGAGACCAAAAAAATATGCTTGTCTCTCTGAGCCTAACTAACTTGCAGAAAGAACGCAGTTCTAACTGTTTCAGAACATGGGACGGTGTGTAAAGCAAGAGTTGTGATCCAAACACATGCGCTTGTCTCTCTGAGCCTCACTAATTCACAGAGAGGACACTCTTTCGAAAGTTTCAATACCGGAGACATTTTAAAAAGCATGAGCAGGCGACAAAACACATACGCTTATCTCTCTGTGCCTAAGTAACTGACCAAGACAATGCCTTTCTGATACTTTCAGAACAGGAGCTGGTGTAAAATGCAGGTGCGGACAGCCAAACACATACGCTTATCTCTCTGTGCCTAAATAACCAGCCAAGACAATTTCAGAACAGGAGCGGGTGTAAAATGCAGGTGCGGACAGCCAAACACATACGCTTGTCTCTCTGAGCCTAACTAAATTGCAGAAAGAACGCAATTCTAAGTGTTTCAGAACATGAGCCGGTGTGAAAAGCAAGAGTTGTGACCCAAACACATTCGCTTGTCTCTCTCAGCCTCACTAATTCACAGAGAGGACGCTCTTTTGAAAGTTTCAATACAGGAGCCAGTGTAAAAAGCATGAGCAGGCGACCAAAAAAATACGCTTGTCTCTCTGAGCCTAACTAACTTGCAGAAAGAACGCAGTTCTAACTGTTTCAGAACATGAGACGGTGTGTAAAGCAAGAGTTGTGACCCAAACACATGCGCTTGTCTCCCTGAGCCTCACTAATTCACAGAGAGGACGCTCTTTTGAAAGTTTCAATACCGGAGCCATTGTAAAAAGCATGAGCAGGCGACAAAACACATACGCTTATCTCTCTGTGCCTAAGTAACTGACCAAGACAATGCCTTTCTGATACTTTCAGAACAGGAGCTGGTGTAAAATGCAGGTGCGGATAACCAAAAACATACGCTTTTCTCTCTGATACTTACTAATTCACAGAGAAGACGCGTTCGAACACTTTCAGAACATGAGCTGGTGAAAAAATCATGAGCAGGAGACCAAAAAAATATGCTTGTCTCTCTGAGCCTAACTAACTTGCAGAAAGAACGCAGTTCTAACTGTTTCAGAACATGAGACGGTGTGTAAAGGAAGAGTTGTGATCCAAACACATGCGCTTGTCTCTCTGAGCCTCACTAATTCACAGAGAGGACACTCTTTTGAAAGTTTCAATACCGGAGACATTTTAAAAAGCATGAGCAGGCGACAAAACACATACGCTTATCTCTCTGTGCCTAAGTAACTGACCAAGACAATGCCTTTCTGATACTTTCAGAACAGGAGCTGGTGTAAAATGCGGGTGCGGATAACCAAAAACATACGCTTGTCTCTCTGAGCCTAACTAAATTGCAGAAAGAACGCAGTTCTAACTGTTTCATAACATGAGCCGGTGTGAAAAGCAAGAGTTGTGACTCAAACACATGCTCTTGTCTCTCTGAGCCTTACTAATTCACAGAGAAGATGCGTTCGAACACCTTCAGAACATGAGCTGGTGAAAAAATCATGAGCAGGCGAACAAAAAATTACACTTGTCTCTCTGAGCTTAACTAACGTGCAGAAAGAACGCAGTTCTAACTGTTTCAGAACATGAGACGGTGTGAAAAGCAAGAGTTGTGACCAAAACACATGCTCTTGTCTCTCTGAGCCTCACTAATTCACAGAGAGGACGCTCTTTTGAAAGTTTCAATACCGGAGACATTGTAAAAAGCATGAGCAGGCGACAAAACACATACGCTTATCTCTCTGTGCCTAAGTAATTGACCAAGACAATGCCTTTCTGATACTTTCAGAACAGGAGCTGGTGTAAAATGCGGGTGCGGATAACCAAAAACATACGCTTGTCTCTCTGAGCCTAACTAAATTGCAGAAAGAACGCCGTTCTAACTGTTTCAGAACATGAGACGGTGTGAAAAGCAAGAGTTGTGACCCAAACACATGCGCTTGTCTCTCTGAGCCTCACTAATTCACAGAGAGGACGCTCTTTTGAAAGTTTCAATACCGGAGCCAGTGTAAAAAGCTTGAGCAGGCGACAAAACACATACACTTATCTCTCTGTGCCTAAATAACTGGCCAAGAGAATGCCTTTCTGATACTTTCAGAACAGGAGCCGGTGTAAAATGCAGGTGCAGACAACCAAACACACAGGCTTGTCTCTCTGAGCCTAACTAACTTGCAGAAAGAACGCAGTTCTAACTGTTTCAGAACATGAGATGGTGTGTAAAGCAAGAGTTGTGACCCAAACACATGCGCTTGTCTCTCTGAGCCTCACTAATTCACAGAGAGGACGCTCTTTTGAAAGTTTCAATACCGGAGCCATTGTAAAAAGCATGAGCAGGCGACAAAACACATACGCTTATCTCTCTGTGCCTAAGTAACTGACCAAGACAATGCCTTTCTGATACTTTCAGAACAGGAGCTGGTGTAAAATGCAGGTGCAGATAACCAAAAACATACGCTTGTCTCTCTGAGCCTAACTAACTTGCAGAAAGAACGCAGTTCTAACTGTTTCAGAACATGAGACGGTGTGAAAAGCAAGAGTTGTGACCCAAACACATGCGCTTGTCTCTCTGAGCCTCACTAATTCACAGAGAGGACGCTCTTTTGAAAGTTTCAGTACCGGAGCCAGTGTAAAAAGCAGGAGCACGCGACAAAACACATACGCTTATCTCTCTGTGCCTAAGTAACTGACCAAGACAAATGCCTTTCTGATACTTTCAGAACAGGAGCTGGTGTAAAATGCAGGTGCAGACAACCAAACACACACGATTGTCTCTCTGAGCCTAACTAATTTGCAAAAAAAACGCAGTTCTACATGTTTCAGAACTGAGCGGGTGTAAAAAGCACGGGTTGTGACCCAAACACATACGCCTGTCTCTCTGATCCTTACTAATTCACAGAGAAGACGCGTTCAAACACTTTCAGAACATGAGCTGGTGAAAAAATCATGAGCAGGTGACCAAAAAAATACGCTTGTCTCTCTGAGCCTAACTAACTTGCAGAAAGAACGCAGTTCTAACTGTTTCAGAACATGAGACGGTGTGTAAAGCAAGAGTTGTGACCCAAACACATGCACTTGTCTCTCTGAGCATCACTAATTCACAGAGAGGACGCTCTTTTGAAAGTTTCAATACCGGAGCCAGTGTAAAATGCATGAGCAGGAGACCAAACACATACGCTTATCTCTCTGTACCTAAATAACAGGCCAAGAGAATTTCAGAACAGGAGCGGATGTAAAATGCAGGTGCGGACAGCCAAACACATACGCTTATCTCTCTGTGCCTAAATAACCAGCCAAGACAATTTCAGAACAGGAGCGGGTGAAAGATGCAGGTGCGGACAACCCAACACACACGCTTGTCTCTCTGAGCCTAACTAACTTTCAGAAAGAACGCAGTTCTAAGTGTTTCAGAACATGAGCCGGTGTGAAAAGCAAGAGTTGTGACCCAAACACATGCGCTTTTCTCTCTCAGCCTCACTAATTCACAGAGAGGACGCTCTTTTGAAAGTTTCAATACCGGAGCCAGTGTAAAAAGCATGAGCAGGCGACCAAAAAAATACGCTTTTCTATCTGAGCCTAACTAACTTGCAGAAAGAACGCAGTTCTAACTGTTTCAGAACATGAGACGGTGTGAAAAGCAAGAGTTGTGACCCAAACACATGCGCTTGTCTCTCTCAGCCTCACTAATTCACAGAGAGGACACTCTTTTGAAAGTTTCAATACCGGAGCCAGTGTAAAAAGCATGAGCAGGCGACCAAAAAAATACGCTTGTCTATCTGAGCCTAACTAACTTGCAGAAAGAACGCAGTTCTAACTGTTTCAGAACATGAGACGGTGTGAAAAGCAAGAGTTGTGACCCAAACACATGCGCTTGTCTCTCTGAGCCTCACTAATTCACAGAGAGGACGCTCTTTTGAAAGTTTCAATACCGGAGACAGTGTAAAAAGCAGGAGCAGGCGACAAAACACATACGCTTATCTCTCTGTGCCTAAGTAACTGACCCCGACAAATGCCTTTCTGATACTTTCAGAACAGGAGCTGGTGTAAAATGCAGGTGCAGACAACCAAACACACACGATTGTCTCTCTGAGCCTAACTAATTTGCAGAAAAAACGCAGTTCTAACTGTTTCAGAACTGAGCGGGTGTAAAAAGCACGGGTTGTGACCCAAACACATACGCCTGTCTCTCTGATCCTTACTAATTCACAGAGAAGACGCGTTCGAACACTTTCAGAACATGAGCTGGTGAAAAAATCATGAGCAGGCGACCAAAGAAATACGCTTGTCTCTCTGAGCCTAACTAACTTACAGAAAGAACGCAGTTCGAACTGTTTCAGAACATGAGACGGTGTGTAAAGCAAGAGTTGTGACCCAAACACATGCGCTTGTCTCTCTGAGCCTCACTAATTCTTGTCTCTCTGACCCTAACTAACTTGCAGAAAGAACTCAGTTCTAACTGTTTCAGAACATGAGCCGGTGTGAAAAGCAAGAGTTGTGACTCAAACACATGCGCTTATCTCTCTGAGCCTTATTAATTCACAGGGAGGACGCTCTTTTGACCGCTTAAATACCGGAGCCAGTGTAAAAAGCATGAGCAGGTGACCAAACACATACTCTTGACTCTCTGTGCCTAAATAACTGGCCAAGAGAATTTCAGAACAGGAGCCGGTGTAAAATGTAGGTGCGGACAAACAAACACATACGCTTTTCTCTCTGAGCCTAACTAAATTGCAGAAAGGACGCAGTTTCACAACATGATCCGGTGTGAAAAGCAAGAGTTTTGACCCGACTACATGTGCTTGTCTCTCTTAGCCTAACTAATTTGTAGAAAGAACGCAGTTCTAACTGTTTCAGAACTGAGCGGGTGTAAAAACCAAGGGTTGTGACCCAAACACATACGCTTGTCTCTCCGATCCTCACTAATTCACAGAGAGGACGCTCCTTTGAAAGTTTCAATACCGTAACTAGTGTAAAAAGCATGAGCAGGCGACAAAACACAAACGCTTATCTCTCTGTGCCTAAGTAACTGACCAAGACAATGCCTTTCTGATACTTTCAGAACAGGAGCCGGTGTAAAATGCAGGTGCAGACAACCAAACATATACGCTTGTCTCTCTTAGCCTCACTAATTCACAGAGAGGACGAGTTCTTACAGTTCCAGAACATGAGCCGGTGTAAAATGCATGAGCAGGCGACCAAATACATACACTTGTCACTCAAAGCCTACTTAATGTTAGAAAAAGACTTTCGTTTCTGTGCGTTTCAGATGCCAAACAGGTGAAAATAAGAAAAAACAAGCTTTTAATTACACACCCTTGTCTTTTTGCCTTTTTTCGTTGTAACTATTTTGGAAATGGCTATTCTCAACGTTTTATGTGAGATTCTAATAGAAAAAGAAGAAAGACTTATACATATGCTTCAGTATTGAGTCTAACGTGCCCTGAACAGTCGTTTCTGAGCGTTTCAGACGCTAAACAGGTGTAAATAAGCCAAAACAAGCTTTTCATGACACACACTTGTCTTTTTGCCTGTTTTGATCATAATTGGCTTGGAAATGGCTATTCTCAACGTTTTATGTGAGATTCTAATAGAAAAAGAGGAAAAACTTATAAAAACACATATATTGAATTTTTGAGTCTAACTTGCCCTAAACAGTCGTTTCTGAGCGTTTCAGACGCTAAACAGGTGTAAATAAGCAAAAACAAGCTTTTCATGACACACACTTGTCTTTTTGCCTGTTTTGATCATAATTGGCTTGGAAATGGCTATTCTCAACGTTTTATGTGAGATTCTAATAGAAAAAGAAGAAAAACTTATAAAAACACATATATTGAATTTTTGAGTCTAACTTGCCCTGAACAGTCGTTTCTGAGTGTTTCAGACGCTAAACAGCTGAAAATAAGCCAAAACAAGCTTTACATGACACACACTTGTCTTTTTGCCTGTTTTGATCATAATTGGCATGGAAATGGCTATTCTCAACGTTTTATGTGAGATTCTAATAGAAAAAGAAGAAAAACTTATGAAAAGACATATGCTTCAGTTTTGAGTCTAACTTGCCCTAAACAGTCGTTTCTGAGCGTTTCAGACGCTAAACAGCTGAAAATAAGCCAAAACAAGCTTTTCATGACACACACTTGTCTTTTTGCCTGTTTTGATCATAATTGGCTTGGAAATGGCTATTCTCAACGTTTTATATGAGATTCTAATAGAAAAAGAAGAAAACTTTATCAAAACACATATATTGAATTTTTGAGTCTAACTTGCCCTAAACAGTCGTTTCTGAGCGTTTCAGACGCTAAACAGGAGTAAATAAGCCAAAACAAGCTTTTCATGACACACACTTGTCTTTTTGCCTGTTTTGATCATAATTGGCTTGGAAATGGCTATTCTCAACGTTTTATGTGAGATTCTAATAGAAAAAGAAGAAAAACTTATGAAAACACATATGCTTCAGTTTTGAGTCTAACTTGCCCTAAACAGTCGTTTCTGAGCGTTTCAGACGCTAAGCAGCTGAAAATAAGCCAAAACAAGCTTTTAGTGACACACACTTGTCTTTTTGCCTGTTTTGATCATAATTGGCTTGGAAATGGCTATTATCAACGTTTTATGTGAGATTCTAATAGAAAAAGAAGAAAAACTTATAAAAACATATATATTGAATTTTTGAGTCTAACTTGCCCTGAACAGTCGTTTCTGTGCGTTTCAGACGCTAAACAGTTGAAAATAAGCCAAAACAAGCTTTTCATTACACACACTTGTCTTTTTGCCTGTTTTGATCATAATTGGCTTGGAAATGGCTATTCTCAACGTTTTATGTGAGATTCTATTAGAAAAAGAAGAAAACTTTATCAAAACACATATATTGAATTTTTGAGTCTAACTTGCCCTAAACAGTCGTTTCTGAGCGTTTCAGACGCTAAACAGGTGTAAATAAGCCAAAACAAGCTTTTCATGACACACACTTGTCTTTTTGCCTGTTTTGATCATAATTGGCTTGGAAATGGCTATTCTCAACGTTTTATGTGAGATTCTAATAGAAAAAGAAGAAAAACTTATAAAAAGACATATATTGAATTTTTGAGTCTAACTTGCCCTAAACAGTCGTTTCTGAGCGTTTCAGACGCTAAACAGGTGTAAATAAGCCAAAACAAGCTTTTCATGACACACACTTGTCTTTTTGCCTGTTTTGATCATAATTGGCTTGGAAATGGCTATTCTCAACGTTTTATGTGAGATTCTAATAGAAAAAGAAGAAAAACTTATAAATACACATATATTGAATTTTTGAGTCTAACTTGCCCTAAACAGTCGTTTCTGAGCGTTTCAGACGCTAAACAGCTGAAAATAAGCCAAAACAAGCTTTTCATGACACACACTTGTCTTTTTGCCTGTTTTGATCAAAATTGGCTTGGAAATGGCTATTCTCAACGTTTTATGTGAGATTCTAATAGAAAAAGAAGAAAACTTTATCAAAACACATATATTGAATTTTTGAGTCTAACTTGCCCTGAACAGTCGTTTCTGAGCGTTTCAGACGCTAAACAGGTGTAAATAAGCCAAAACAAGCTTTTCATGACACACACTTGTCTTTTTGCCTGTTTTGATCATAATTGGCTTGGAAATGGCTATTCTCAACGTTTTATGTGAGATTCTAATAGAAAAAGAAGAAAACTTTATCAAAACACATATATTGAATTTTTGAGTCTAACTTGCCCTAAACAGTCGTTTCTGAGCGTTTCAGACGCTAAACAGCTGAAAATAAGCCAAAACAAGCTTTTCATGACACACACTTGTCTTTTTGCCTGTTTTGATCAAAATTGGCTTGGAAATGGCTATTCTCAACGTTTTATGTGAGATTCTAATAGAAAAAGAAGAAAACTTTATCAAAACACATATATTGAATTTTTGAGTCTAACTTGCCCTGAACAGTCGTTTCTGAGCGTTTCAGACGCTAAACAGGTGTAAATAAGCCAAAACAAGCTTTTCATGACACACACTTGTCTTTTTGCCTGTTTTGATCATAATTGGCTTGGAAATGGCTATTCTCAACGTTTTATGTGAGATTCTAATAGAAAAAGAAGAAAACTTTATCAAAACACATATATTGAATTTTTGAGTCTAACTTGCCCTAAACAGTCGTTTCTGAGCGTTTCAGACGCTAAACAGGTGTAAATAAGCCAAAACAAGCTTTTCATGACACACACTTGTCTTTTTGCCTGTTTTGATCATAATTGGCTTGGAAATGGCTATTCTCAACGTTTTATGTGAGATTCTAATAGAAAAAGAAGAAAAACTTATGAAAACACATATGCTTCAGTTTTGAGTCTAACTTGCCCTAAACAGTCGTTTCTGAGCGTTTCAGACGCCAAGCAGCTGAAAATAAGCCAAAACAAGCTGTTAGTGACACACACTTGTCTTTTTGCCTGTTTTGATCATAATTGACTTGGAAATGGCTATTCTCAACGTTTTATGTGAGATTCTAATAGAAAAAGAAGAAAAACTTATAAAAACACATATATTGAATTTTTGAGTCTAACTTGCCCTAAACAGTCGTTTCTGAGCGTTTCAGACGCTAAACAGCTGAAAATAAGCCAAAACAAGCTTTACATGACACACACTTGTCTTTTTGCCTGTTTTGATCATAATTGGCTTGGAGATGGCTATTCTCAACGTTTTATGTGAGATTCTAATAGAAAAAGAAGAAAAACTTATGAAAACACATATGCTTCAGTTTTGAGTCTAACTTGCCCTAAACAGTCGTTTCTGAGCGTTTCAGACGCTAAGCAACTGAAAATAAGCCAAAACAAGCTTTTAGTGACACACACTTGTCTTTTTGCCTGTTTTGATCATAATTGGCTTGGAAATGGCTATTCTCAACGTTTTATGTGAGATTCTAATAGAAAAAGAAGAAAACTTTATCAAAACACATATATTGAATTTTTGAGTCTAACTTGCCCTGAACAGTCGTTTCTGAGCGTTTCAGACGCTAAACAGCTGAAAATAAGCCAAAACAAGCTTTTCATGACACACACTTGTCTTTTTGCCTGTTTTGATCATAATTGGCTTGGAAATGGCTATTCTCAACGTTTTATGTGAGATTCTAATAGAAAAAGAAGAAAACTTTATCAAAACACATATATTGAATTTTTGAGTCTAACTTGCCCTGAACAGTCGTTTCTGAGCGTTTCAGACGCTAAACAGGTGTAAATAAGCCAAAACAAGCTTTTCATGACACACACTTGTCTTTTTGCCTGTTTTGATCATAATTGGCTTGGAAATGGCTATTCTCAACGTTTTATGTGCGATTCTAATAGAAAAAGAAGAAAAACTTATGAAAACATATATGCTTCAGTTTTGGGTCTAATTTGCCCTAAACAGTCGTTTCTGAGCGTTTCAGACGCTAAACAGCTGAAAATAAGCCAAAACAAGCTTTTCATGACACACACTTGTCTTTTTGCCTGTTTTGATCATAATTGGCTTGGAAATGGCTATTCTCAACGTTTTATGTGAGATTCTAATAGAAAAAGAGGAAAAACTTATGAAAACACATATGTTTCAGTTTTGAGTCTAACTTGCTCTGAGCAGTCGTTTCTATGCGTTTCAGACGCTAAACAGGTGTAAATAAGCCAAAACAAGCTTTTCATGACACACACTTGTCTTTTTGCCTGTTTTGATCATAATTGGCTTGGAAATGGCTATTCTCAACGTTTTATGTGAGATTCTAATAGAAAAAGAAGAAAAACTTATGAAAACACATATGCTTCAGTTTTGAGTCTAACTTGCCCTAAACAGTCGTTTCTGAGCGTTTCAGACGCTAAGCAACTGAAAATAAGCCAAAACAAGCTTTTAGTGACACACACTTGTCTTTTTGCCTGTTTTGATCATAATTGGCTTGGAAATGGCTATTCTCAACGTTTTATGTGAGATTCTAATAGAAAAAGAAGAAAAACTTATGAAAACATATATGCTTCAGTTTTGGGTCTAATTTGCCCTAAACAGTCGTTTCTGAGCGTTTCAGACGCTAAACAGCTGAAAATAAGCCAAAACAAGCTTTTCATGACACACACTTGTCTTTTTGCCTGTTTTGATCATAATTGGCTTGGAAATGGCTATTCTCAACGTTTTATGTGAGATTCTAATAGAAAAAGAAGAAAAACTTATAAAAAGACATATATTGAATTTTTGAGTCTAACTTGCCCTAAACAGTCGTTTCTGAGCGTTTCAGACGCTAAGCAGCTGAAAATAAGCCAAAACAAGCTTTTAGTGACACACACTTGTCTTTTTGCCTGTTTTGATCATAATTGGCTTGGAAATGGCTATTCTCAACGTTTTATGTGAGATTCTAATAGAAAAAGAAGAAAAACTTATAAAAAGACATATATTGAATTTTTGAGTCTAACTTGCCCTAAACAGTCGTTTCTGAGCGTTTCAGACGCTAAGCAGCTGAAAATAAGCCAAAACAAGCTTTACATGACACACACTTGTCTTTTTGCCTGTTTTGATCATAATTGGCTTGGAAATGGCTATTCTCAACGTTTTATGTGAGATTCTAATAGAAAAAGAAGAAAACTTTATCAAAACACATATATTGAATTTTTGAGTCTAACTTGCCCTGAACAGTCGTTTCTGAGCGTTTCAGACGCTAAACAGGTGTAAATAAGCCAAAACAAGCTTTTCATGACACACACTTGTCTTTTTGCCTGTTTTGATCATAACTCGCTTGGAAATGGCTATTCTCAACGTTTTATGTGAGATTCTAATAGAAAAAGAAGAAAAACTTATGAAAACACATATGTTTCAGTTTTGAGTCTAACTTGCTCTGAGCAGTCGTTTCTATGCGTTTCAGACGCTAAACAGGTGTAAATAAGCCAAAACAAGCTTTTCATGACACACACTTGTCTTTTTGCCTGTTTTGATCATAATTGGCTTGGAAATGGCTATTCTCAACGTTTTATGTGAGATTCTAATAGAAAAAGAAGAAAAACTTATGAAAACATATATGCTTCAGTTTTGGGTCTAATTTGCCCTAAACAGTCGTTTCCGAGCGTTTCAGACGCTAAACAGCTGAAAATAAGCCAAAACAAGCTTTTCATGACACACACTTGTCTTTTTGCCTGTTTTGATCATAATTGGCTTGGAAATGGCTATTCTCAACGTTTTATGTGAGATTCTAATAGAAAAAGAAGAAAAACTTATAAATACACATATATTGAATTTTTGAGTCTAACTTGCCCTAAACAGTCGTTTCTGAGCGTTTCAGACGCTAAACAGCTGAAAATAAGCCAAAACAAGCTTTTCATGACACACACTTGTCTTTTTGCCTGTTTTGATCATAATTGGCTTGGAAATGGCTATTCTCAACGTTTTATGTGAGATTCTAATAGAAAAAGAGGAAAAACTTATGAAAACACATATGTTTCAGTTTTGAGTCTAACTTGCTCTGAGCAGTCGTTTCTATGCGTTTCAGACGCTAAACAGGTGTAAATAAGCCAAAACAAGCTTTTCATGACACACACTTGTCTTTTTGCCTGTTTTGATCATAATTGGCTTGGAAATGGCTATTCTCAACGTTTTATGTGAGATTCTAATAGAAAAAGAAGAAAAACTTATGAAAACACATATGCTTCAGTTTTGAGTCTAACTTGCCCTAAACAGTCGTTTCTGAGCGTTTCAGACGCTAAGCAACTGAAAATAAGCCAAAACAAGCTTTTAGTGACACACACTTGTCTTTTTGCCTGTTTTGATCATAATTGGCTTGGAAATGGCTATTCTCAACGTTTTATGTGAGATTCTAATAGAAAAAGAAGAAAAACTTATGAAAACATATATGCTTCAGTTTTGGGTCTAATTTGCCCTAAACAGTCGTTTCTGAGCGTTTCAGACGCTAAACAGCTGAAAATAAGCCAAAACAAGCTTTTCATGACACACACTTGTCTTTTTGCCTGTTTTGATCATAATTGGCTTGGAAATGGCTATTCTCAACGTTTTATGTGAGATTCTAATAGAAAAAGAAGAAAAACTTATAAAAAGACATATATTGAATTTTTGAGTCTAACTTGCCCTAAACAGTCGTTTCTGAGCGTTTCAGACGCTAAGCAGCTGAAAATAAGCCAAAACAAGCTTTTAGTGACACACACTTGTCTTTTTGCCTGTTTTGATCATAATTGGCTTGGAAATGGCTATTCTCAACGTTTTATGTGAGATTCTAATAGAAAAAGAAGAAAAACTTATAAAAAGACATATATTGAATTTTTGAGTCTAACTTGCCCTAAACAGTCGTTTCTGAGCGTTTCAGACGCTAAGCAGCTGAAAATAAGCCAAAACAAGCTTTACATGACACACACTTGTCTTTTTGCCTGTTTTGATCATAATTGGCTTGGAAATGGCTATTCTCAACGTTTTATGTGAGATTCTAATAGAAAAAGAAGAAAACTTTATCAAAACACATATATTGAATTTTTGAGTCTAACTTGCCCTGAACAGTCGTTTCTGAGCGTTTCAGACGCTAAACAGGTGTAAATAAGCCAAAACAAGCTTTTCATGACACACACTTGTCTTTTTGCCTGTTTTGATCATAACTCGCTTGGAAATGGCTATTCTCAACGTTTTATGTGAGATTCTAATAGAAAAAGAAGAAAAACTTATGAAAACACATATGTTTCAGTTTTGAGTCTAACTTGCTCTGAGCAGTCGTTTCTATGCGTTTCAGACGCTAAACAGGTGTAAATAAGCCAAAACAAGCTTTTCATGACACACACTTGTCTTTTTGCCTGTTTTGATCATAATTGGCTTGGAAATGGCTATTCTCAACGTTTTATGTGAGATTCTAATAGAAAAAGAAGAAAAACTTATGAAAACATATATGCTTCAGTTTTGGGTCTAATTTGCCCTAAACAGTCGTTTCCGAGCGTTTCAGACGCTAAACAGCTGAAAATAAGCCAAAACAAGCTTTTCATGACACACACTTGTCTTTTTGCCTGTTTTGATCATAATTGGCTTGGAAATGGCTATTCTCAACGTTTTATGTGAGATTCTAATAGAAAAAGAAGAAAAACTTATAAATACACATATATTGAATTTTTGAGTCTAACTTGCCCTAAACAGTCGTTTCTGAGCGTTTCAGACGCTAAACAGCTGAAAATAAGCCAAAACAAGCTTTTCATGACACACACTTGTCTTTTTGCCTGTTTTGATCATAATTGGCTTGGAAATGGCTATTCTCAACGTTTTATGTGAGATTCTAATAGAAAAAGAGGAAAAACTTATGAAAACACATATGTTTCAGTTTTGAGTCTAACTTGCTCTGAGCAGTCGTTTCTATGCGTTTCAGACGCTAAACAGGTGTAAATAAGCCAAAACAAGCTTTTCATGACACACACTTGTCTTTTTGCCTGTTTTGATCATAATTGGCTTGGAAATGGCTATTCTCAACGTTTTATGTGAGATTCTAATAGAAAAAGAAGAAAAACTTATGAAAACACATATGCTTCAGTTTTGAGTCTAACTTGCCCTAAACAGTCGTTTCTGAGCGTTTCAGACGCTAAGCAACTGAAAATAAGCCAAAACAAGCTTTTAGTGACACACACTTGTCTTTTTGCCTGTTTTGATCATAATTGGCTTGGAAATGGCTATTCTCAACGTTTTATGTGAGATTCTAATAGAAAAAGAAGAAAAACTTATAAAAACACATATATTGAATTTTTGAGTCTAACTTGCCCTGAACAGTCGTTTCTGAGCGTTTCAGACGCTAAACAGGTGTAAATAAGCCAAAACAAGCTTTTCATGACACACACTTGTCTTTTTGCCTGTTTTGATCATAATTGGCTTGGAAATGGCTATTCTCAACGTTTTATGTGAGATTCTAATAGAAAAAGAGGAAAACTTTATCAAAACACATATATTGAATTTTTGGGTCTAACTTGCCCTGAACAGTCGTTTCTGAGCGTTTCAGACGCTAAACAGCTGAAAATAAGCCAAAACAAGCTTTTCATGACACACACTTGTCTTTTTGCCTGTTTTGATCATAATTGGCTTGGAAATGGCTATTCTCAACGTTTTATGTGAGATTCTAATAGAAAAAGAAGAAAAACTTATGAAAACATATATGCTTCAGTTTTGGGTCTAATTTGCCCTAAACAGTCGTTTCTGAGCGTTTCAGACGCTAAACAGCTGAAAATAAGCCAAAACAAGCTTTTCATGACACACACTTGTCTTTTTGCCTGTTTTGATCATAATTGGCTTGGAAATGGCTATTCTCAACGTTTTATGTGAGATTCTAATAGAAAAAGAAGAAAAACTTATGAAAAGACATATATTGAATTTTTGAGTCTAACTTGCCCTAAACAGTCGTTTCTGAGCGTTTCAGACGCTAAGCAGCTGAAAATAAGCCAAAACAAGCTTTTAGTGACACACACTTGTCTTTTTGCCTGTTTTGATCATAATTGGCTTGGAAATGGCTATTCTCAACGTTTTATGTGAGATTCTAATAGAAAAAGAAGAAAAACTTATAAAAAGACATATATTGAATTTTTGAGTCTAACTTGCCCTAAACAGTCGTTTCTGAGCGTTTCAGACGCTAAGCAGCTGAAAATAAGCCAAAACAAGCTTTACATGACACACACTTGTCTTTTTGCCTGTTTTGATCATAATTGGCTTGGAAATGGCTATTCTCAACGTTTTATGTGAGATTCTAATAGAAAAAGAAGAAAACTTTATCAAAACACATATATTGAATTTTTGAGTCTAACTTGCCCTGAACAGTCGTTTCTGAGCGTTTCAGACGCTAAACAGGTGTAAATAAGCCAAAACAAGCTTTTCATGACACACACTTGTCTTTTTGCCTGTTTTGATCATAACTCGCTTGGAAATGGCTATTCTCAACGTTTTATGTGAGATTCTAATAGAAAAAGAAGAAAAACTTATGAAAACACATATGTTTCAGTTTTGAGTCTAACTTGCTCTGAGCAGTCGTTTCTATGCGTTTCAGACGCTAAACAGGTGTAAATAAGCCAAAACAAGCTTTTCATGACACACACTTGTCTTTTTGCCTGTTTTGATCATAATTGGCTTGGAAATGGCTATTCTCAACGTTTTATGTGAGATTCTAATAGAAAAAGAAGAAAAACTTATGAAAACATATATGCTTCAGTTTTGGGTCTAATTTGCCCTAAACAGTCGTTTCCGAGCGTTTCAGACGCTAAACAGCTGAAAATAAGCCAAAACAAGCTTTTCATGACACACACTTGTCTTTTTGCCTGTTTTGATCATAATTGGCTTGGAAATGGCTATTCTCAACGTTTTATGTGAGATTCTAATAGAAAAAGAAGAAAAACTTATAAAAACACATATATTGAATTTTTGAGTCTAACTTGCCCTGAACAGTCGTTTCTGAGCGTTTCAGACGCTAAACAGTTGAAAATAAGCCAAAACAAGCTTTTCATGACACACACTTGTCTTTTTGCCTGTTTTGATCATAATTGGCTTGGAAATGGCTATTCTCAACGTTTTATGTGAGATTCTAATAGAAAAAGAAGAAAAACTTATAAAAACACATATATTGAATTTTTGAGTCTAACTTGCCCTGAACAGTCGTTTCTGAGCGTTTCAGACGCTAAACAGTTGAAAATAAGCCAAAACAAGCTTTTCATGACACACACTTGTCTTTTTGCCTGTTTTGATCATAATTGGCTTGGAAATGGCTATTCTCAACGTTTTATGTGAGATTCTAATAGAAAAAGAAGAAAACTTTATCAAAACACATATATTGAATTTTTGAGTCTAACTTGCCCTGAACAGTCGTTTCTGAGCGTTTCAGACGCTAAACAGGTGTAAATAAGCCAAAACAAGCTTTTCATGACACACACTTGTCTTTTTGCCTGTTTTGATCATAAGTCGCTTGGAAATGGCTATTCTCAACGTTTTATGTGAGATTCTAATAGAAAAAGAAGAAAAACTTATGAAAACATATATGCTTCAGTTTTGGGTCTAATTTGCCCTAAACAGTCGTTTCTGAGCGTTTCAGACGCTAAACAGCTGAAAATAAGCCAAAACAAGCTTTTCATGACACACACTTGTCTTTTTGCCTGTTTTGATCATAATTCGCTTGGAAATGGCTATTCTCAACGTTTTATGTGAGATTCTAATAGAAAAAGAAGAAAAACTTATAAAAACACATATATTGAATTTTTGAATCTAACTTGCCCTAAACAGTCGTTTCTGAGCGTTTCAGACGCTAAACAGGTGTAAATAAGCCAAAACAAGCTTTTCATGACACACACTTGTCTTTTTGCCTGTTTTGATCATAACTCGCTTGGAAATGGCTATTCTCAATGTTTTATGTGAGATTCTAATAGAAAAAGAAGAAAAACTTATGAAAACATATATGCTTCAGTTTTGGGTCTAATTTGCCCTAAACAGTCGTTTCTGAGCGTTTCAGACGCTAAACAGCTGAAAATAAGCCAAAACAAGCTTTTCATGACACACACTTGTCTTTTTGCCTGTTTTGATCATAATTGGCTTGGAAATGGCTATTCTCAACGTTTTATGTGAGATTCTAATAGAAAAAGAAGAAAACTTTATCAAAACACATATATTGAATTTTTGAGCCTAACTTGCCCTAAACAGTCGTTTCTGAGCGTTTCAGACGCTAAACAGCTGAAAATAAGCCAAAACAAGCTTTACATGACACACACTTGTCTTTTTGCCTGTTTTGATCATAATTGGCTTGGAAATGGCTATTCTCAACGTTTTATGTGAGATTCTAATAGAAAAAGAAGAACAACTTATACAAACACATATATTGCATTTTTGAGTCTAACTTGCTCTGAGCAGTCGTCTCTATGCGTTTCAGACGCTAAACAGATGAAAATAAGCAAGAACAAGCTTTTCATTACACACACTTGTCTTTTTGCCTGTTTTGATCATAACTCGCTTGGAAATGGCTGGTTTCATAAGAATTTCTGATTTAAAAAAAGAAGAAAAAGTTATGAAAAAAATACACATACTTCAAGATTTCATGTGATCCTCCAATGATATCCATCCAAATATCATACCATTATATACATAATGGATCAATTCAGAGGTTGAAATTTTGGGGCCTTTATGTCACAACGTCACACAAAGAAGTGTATATCTCTGCTTCTGAATATACTATTTTCCTATAACTTCTTTCACATACAATCATCAGATATGACTTGTTCTGAATGTGTATGTGCATGTTGGGGGCACCCTTATGCCAAAATCACCTCTTTTTGTAATCCATTATCATTTGATTTCCTGCATATTCAAATTATATATAATGAAAAGCATGCATATCAGCACAGATTGCAGTGTTTCCCCTAGGTTGACTGACCTGGCCCTGGCTGGGGAGGTGGATTAGCACATTTCTCTGTTCTCTGTTTAGCATCTTCAGGCTCAATGCCTAGCAAGAGCAGTTGGGGAAACAGACATTACTTTTCTTGGTCTTGACAAGCTGCAGCATTTATTAACTGACACTGTACATTTACTACCAGATTGTTACAGCTTACTGCTAACCTTTTCTTCTGCTCCGCTTGCATTCACCATCACTTTTCTGATGCTTATCGCCATGAATGTATAAAGAGAACTGGATACAGGAAGAGTGCCAGGCTTTGAAGCAAATTTGACATAGTGGCCAAAGTGCTTAATCACATGATGCACACTGGCCCAAAAATTCTTTTTCTCAAAGACTTGTGAAAAAGACGTGGTACTTTTTTTTGAGAATCACAACCCCCGCGAGTCACTAACCCCCGCGAGTCACTGTCAGGATTTGAGCCATTTGGTCGATCACATTTCAAAAGCCTAGAAGAACCACAACCATTGAATTGTTTCATCACCTTTAAAGTTAGCTAGTTAGCATGAGTATATTGGCTCAAAGCATTCAGAACAAAAATGTGTGAAACTATGGACTCTTGTTCCAAGTTCCTGCCATGCCTTTTTGCCTCCCAAATGCAAATTCATCTTTGACTCCTGGAATGATGTCCAACAGCTCTAATTCAAACAGCTGCACACAACACTGGTTGATATCACTGTGGCTAGCTAGCAAACATTAGCTAACTGCAAGCTAACATAAAGAGTGACCTAAGCAGTAAAAATGGAGACTATATATAAACTATATAAATATAAATTATATTTTGTCATCATAGATACTACACATATGTCTCGGGCAATTTATACTCATTTTAGATGCAAATACACCCACTTTGAGTGAAAAATTTGTCAAAAAAATTAGGGTTGTATGGGGCTATCGGAAATAAAATTTGGCATTGAAATCAAACCCTCTAATTAAAAAAAAAAAAAGTGTATTATCATTGAAAAACGTTCCACTGAAAAATAAAACGCTCTAAAAATTTTAACTAAAATTACAATCTGTCAATCTTATTAGGGCTCGAGCACTGAACGGTGCGAAGGCCCTGTATTTGTAGTGATTATTATTATTATTATCATTATCATTATTATTATTATCATCATCATTATTATTATTATTATTCCGAAACAAACGCATTTTTGACAGGCGTTTTGACGACCTTTCGAAAACTCGTGAAATTTTGCACATTTGTCAGGACTGCTGAAAAATTTGATATTGAAAATGGCTGGACTGCGCCCCCTAGAAAATTAGGAAAATTGAGCACCTCAACCCAGATTGTCAGAGAAGTAAGATGCGACACATCCTTCGCCATGACATACGATGCTGTTTTCCAGGGAGAGGGGATGGCTCTACAGCCACGAAACTTGACACACATGTCTAGAGTGATGTTAGCTAAAAATCCTTTGTAGTTCATTTGAATGGGTGTGGCAAAATGGCTCAACAGCGATCCCTTGAAAATTTCAAAGTCCCTGCCTACCAGATTAACGTAGAAAAATGAAATTCACAAGGCACATGTATAATGTCAAGATGCACAAAAAAGCCATATCAAGCTCCTACAGTCCAAGTCCTACAGGAAGTCCGCCATCTTGAAAAAACTGGTCAATTTTCGCCTTTTCTTGGCCATTTCGCATACCTTGTGTTTTAACAAACTCCTCCTACAGGATTCATCGTAAGGACTCCAAAATCAGTGTGTGTCATCTAGACTAGTGTATGATCAAAAGTTATCAAAAGATTTAGTGTACATTGAAGCGCTTGGCCGTGGTGTGGCCTTTAGTTTTGATGTTTCGTCATTACAGAGGAAATTGCTATAACTTTAGTGTACATGGTGGGATCTGCCTGAAACTTTACAGGTTTGATAACAGTCCAGGCCTGAGCACATCTACATTACAATATTCAATCAGTGATGCAAACTGGCTCCATAGCGCCCCCATAAGTACAGTACAGGAAAGAAGCCCCAGCAGCAGGAAAATGAGTGGACAAAGGAAGTGATGTTTCTCTCCTTGCTCTGTCTGAAAGTAGCCCGACTGTGAAAACATCTACATGCCTGTGACAAAGGCTCTTCGACTGTGCCCGATGTTCACCGGGTTGCGAGGTCCCGATCATCGCTGCTTGCAGCTTTAATTCTATTTTGGTATTTTTTGCATTAAGATTAGTTTTTCAATGTCAATCATAAGATTTTTTTCTTCATGTCTTTACAATGTAAGTTTTTTTTCAATGCCACCGGTTCTCAGTTTCAACTTTGTCTTTTTCAGTTTCAACTTTTTCTGTTTCAGTTTCAACTTATTGTCACCGTTTTGATGTCAGTACCCAGCATGCCTTACGATGCGACGTGTGTGTTTATATGTGAGGTATATATTCCGTTTGGTTTCTCAAATGCCACGATCTCCACAAAGCATTAGCTGAAGTCAGTAGCAGCGTGCTAGGTTCGACCTACTTGCTGGAGTAGTAAACTAGGCTTCATTACATAGGATTACATAGGATTCTACTGGCGTGAGTGACTGTTTTCCAGTTATTAGTTTTACCCCAGTTTGCATCACAAGCAAAAAGTCTTTTATTTTTAGAGTGAACTGCCTCACAAATGTTGTGTAATTGCAATATTACACTTGACTATTGATTTGTCATGTTATGTTTTGTTTTGTTTATTTTTTCATTTATTTGGGAAGGTGGTCCTCAGAATTTTTTTAAAAATCAGATGTGAGCCTTAAGCTACTAAAGACCTTTGATTGTTTTATTGAATAATCAATACATTTGTATGTTTTTGTTTATGTGAAATATGTTAGATATTCACTCATTCGTGTAACGTAAAGTCATTTTAGGGATCAGATTAGGGAGGGACTATGCGGCTCCAGGTGGGTTTTATATGGTGAGAAATGGGCTAAAATGGCTGAAGCTTGCTGAACCCTTGTCTAGCAGAACCTAGAAAATGAAGCAAGACAGGATTGAGCTGAGAGCTTGTTGAAAGCATTTTCCCACACCTGCACTGAGCTTGAGTTGAGCTTAATATTACCACACCAATCTGATCATCCACATCCACAGACATTAAGTAAAATACAAAATTAGGAACACTAGATCCTGGAAAACATGTTAGATCAGATCATTTATTTTTGTTGACATAGTTAATTAATTCAAAGTTAATCTATTTAAAACAACAACAAAAAACAAGGTATGAGCCAAACCATGGATTTGGAGAATTGTTATACCCCTAATAAATAGTGGTATTTATCATTTTCTCATGACATGGCTTGAGACAACGAGTGTTAGAGTTTAAAGCGCTTCTTTCATGGTGACTTGACTTGACTTAATTGGCCTGTCTTGTTTGATGTTTAGCAGTGAATTGACTTTGCTTACTTGAGTCTTAAACACAGTGACTTAGGATTTGCTTCAGCTTTTAAGGTTAAGACTTGAGACTAGCTTGTGACTTGCACATGTGTACCTCTCACATCTGTTATTTGTGAACATGAACTACTTCCTCCCAAAGCCACAAACCAGAGGCATGAGACCCCAGAATGAAGTGGAGCTGCTTCATAGACAATGAATGTGAAACTAATTTCATAGTCATTTTTAAAATACCCAAGTAAGCTTTATTCTTGTCTTGCCTTTCATATCTGAAAAACAAGTTGTACCTGTACATAACTGGTATATGACAATGTCCACAGTGAAACATTATAATGGACGATGATATTGAATGGGATAAATTACTGCATTTTACTGTCATTTTGTTGAGTTTCTCTCCTCTCTTCTTTTTCACCACAGACGGGGCTGAGCGATCCTTGGAGGAGAGACTTCAGTGAAGCATGTGAAATACGTGAGTTGATAACAACTACAGTCATTGCATTACTGCAATTAAATCTCTGTGAGTAAAAGGCCAATAAGAGTAATTTAATTCATGCAAAAGATGGCTAGACAATATTTGGGGCTTTTAAAACAATATGGTAGAGATTCATTTGTCTCCATAGCTGCGTTCTCACTGAGAGAACGCCACTCTGCCGGTTTTAGAACAGGAGCTAGAGTAAAGTCCAGGACCGGGAACCCAAGCACACACACTTGTGTCTCTGAGCCTAACTAACTTACAGAAAGAACACAGTTCTAAATGTTTCAGAACATGAGCTGGTGTGAAAGCAAGAGTTGTGACCCAAACACATGCGCTTGTCTCTCTGAGCCTCACTAATTCACAGAGAAGACGCTCTTTTGAGAGTTTAAATACCGGAGCCAGTGTAAAAAGTATGAGCAGGCGACCAAACACATACGCTTATGTCTCGTTGCCTAAATAACTGGCCAAGAGAATGCCTTTCTGATACTTTCAGGACAGGAGCCGGTGTAAAATGCAGGTGCGGACAACCAAAAACATACGCTTGTCTCTCTGAGCCTAACTAACTTGCAGAAAGAATGCAGTTCTAACAGTTTCAGAACATGAGCCGGTGTGAAAAGCAAGAGTTTTGACCCAAACACATGCGCTTGTCTCTCTGAGCCTTACTAAGTCACAGAGAGGACGCTCTTTTGACAGTTTCAATACCAGAGCCAGTGTAAAAAGTATGAGCAGGCGACCAAACACATACGCTTATGTCTTGTTGCCTAAATAACTGGCCAAGAGAAAGCCTTTCTGATACTTTCAGGACAGGAGCCGAGTGTAAAATGCAGGTGCAGACAAACAAACACACACGCTTGTCTCTCTGAGCCTAACTAACTTGCAGAAAAAACGCAGTTCTAACTGTTTCATAACATGAGCCGGTGTGAAAAGCAAGAGTTGTGACCCAAACACATGTGCTTGTCAAGAGAATTTCAGAACAGGAGCGGGTGTAAAATGCAGGCGCGGACAAACAAACATATAGGCTTGTCTCTCCGAGCCTAACTAAATTGCAGAAAGAACGCAGTTTCACAACATGAGCCGGTGTGAAAATCAAGAGTTGTGACCCGAACACATGCACTTGTCTCTCTGAGCCTTACTAATTCAAAGAGAAAACGCTCTTTTGACAATTTCAATACCGGAACCAGTGTAAAAAGCAGGAGCAGACGACATAGCACATACGCTTGTCTCTCTGAGCCTTACTAAGTAACTGGACAAGAGAATGTCTTTCTGACAGTTTCAGAACAGGAGGCGGTGTAAAATGCAGGTGTGGACAACCAAACACATACGCTTATCTCTCTGTGCCTAAATAACCAGCCAAGACAATTTCAGAACAGGAGCGGGTGAAAGATGCAGGTGCGGACAACCAAACACACACGCTTGTCTCTCTGAGCCTAACTAACTTTCAGAAAGAACGCAGTTCTAAGTGTTTCAGAACATGAGCCGGTGTGAAAAGCAAGAGTTGTGACTCAAACACATGCGCTTATCTCTCTGAGCCTTATTAATTCACAGGGAGGACGCTCTTTTGACAGTTTAAATACCGGAGCCAGTGTAAAAAGCATGAGCAGGCGACCAAACACATACTCTTGTCTCTCTGTGCCTAAATAACTGGCCAAGTGAATTTCAGAACAGGAGCCGGTGTAAAATGCAGGTGCAGACAAACAAACATATACGCTTGTCTCTCTGAGCCTAACTAAATTGCAGAAAGAACGCAGTTTCACAACATGAACCAGTGTGAAAAGCAAGAGTTGTGACCCAAACACATGCGCTTGTCTCTCTGAGCCTAACTAATTTGTAGAAAGAACGCATTTCTAACTGTTTCAGAACTGAGCGGGTGTAAAAAGCAACGGTTGTGACCCAAACACATACGCCTGTCTCTCTGATCCTTACTAATTCACAGAGAAGACGCGTTCTCTCACTTTCAGAACATGAGCTGGTGTAAAAATCATGAGCAGGTGACCAAAAAAATACGCTTGTCTCTCTGAGCCAGACCAACTTGCAGAAAGAACGCAGTTCTAACTGTTTCAGAACGTGAGACGGTGTGAAAAGCAAGAGTTGTGACCCAAACACATGTGCTTGTCTCTCTGAGCATCACTAATTCACAGAGAGGACGCTCTTTTGAAAGTTTCAATACCGGAGCCAGTGTAAAATGCATGAGCATGTGACCAAACACATACGCTTATCTCTCGGTACCTAAATAACTGACCAAGAGAATTTCAGAACAGTAGCGGGTGTAAAACGCAGGTGCGGACAAACAAACATATAGGCTTGTCTCTCTGAGCCTAACTAAATTGCAGAAAGAACGCAGTTTCACAACATGAGCCGGTGTGAAAATCAAGAGTTGTGACCCAAACACATACGCCTGTCTCTCTGATCCTTACTAATTCACAGAGAAGACGCGTTCGAACACTTTCAGAACATGAGCTGGTGAAAAAATCATGAGCAGGCGACCAAAAAAATACGCTTGTCTCTCTGAGCCTAACTAACTTGCAGAAAGAACGCAGTTCAAACTGTTTCAGAACATGAGACAGTGTGAAAAGCAAGAGTTGTAACCCAAACACATGCGCTTGTCTCTCTGAGCCTCACTAATTCACAGAGAGGACGCTCTTTTGAAAGTTTCAATACTGGAGCCAGTGTAAAAAGCATGAGCAGGCGACAAAACACATACGCTTATCTCTCTGTGCCTGAGTAACTGACCAAGACAATGCCTTTCTGATACTTTCAGAACAGGAGCTGGTGTAAAATGCAGGTGCGGATAACCAAAAACATACGCTTGTCTCTGTGAGCCTAACTAACTTGCAGAAAAAACGCAGTTCTAACTGTTTCAGAACTGAGCCGGTGTGAAAAGCAAGAGTTGTGACCCAAACACATGCGCTTGTCTCTCTGAGCCTAACTAATTTGTAGAAAGAATGCATTTCTAACTGAGTCAGAACTGAGCGGGTGTAAAAAGCAAGGATTGTGACCCAAACACATACGCCTGTCTCTCTGATCCTTACTAATTCACAGAGAAGACGCGTTCTCACACTTTCAGAACATGAGCTGGTGTAAAAATCATGAGCAGGCGACCAAAAAAATACGCTTGTCTATCTGAGCCAGACTAACTTGCAGAAAGAACGCAGTTCTAACTGTTTCAGAACATGAGACGGTGTGAAAAGCAAGAGTTGTGACCCAAACACATGCGCTTGTCTCTCTGAGCATCACTAATTCACAGAGAGGACGCTCTTTTGAAAGTTTCAATACCGGAGCCAGTGTAAAATGCATGAGCAGGTGACCAAACACATACGCTTATCTCTCTGTACCTAAATAACTGGCCAAGAGAATTTCAGAACAGGAGCGGGTGTAAAATGTAGGTGCGGACAAACAAACATATACGCTTGTCTCTCTGAGCCTAACTAAATTGCAGAAAGAACGCAGTTTCACAACATGAGCCGGTGTGAAAATCAAGAGTTGTGACCCAAACACATACGCCTGTCTCTCTGATCCTTACTAATTCACAGAGAAGACGCGTTCGAACACTTTCAGAACATGAGCTGGTGAAAAAATCATGAGCAGGCGACCAAAAAAATACGCTTGTCTCTCTGAGCCTAACTAACTTGCAGAAAGAACGCAGTTCAAACTGTTTCAGAACATGAGACAGTGTGAAAAGCAAGAGTTGTAACCCAAACACATGCGCTTGTCTCTCTGAGCCTCACTAATTCACAGAGAGGACGCTCTTTTGAAAGTTTCAATACTGGAGCCAGTGTAAAAAGCATGAGCAGGCGACAAAACACATACGCTTATCTCTCTGTGCCTGAGTAACTGACCAAGACAATGCCTTTCTGATACTTTCAGAACAGGAGCTGGTGTAAAATGCAGGTGCGGATAACCAAAAACATACGCTTGTCTCTGTGAGCCTAACTAACTTGCAGAAAAAACGCAGTTCTAACTGTTTCAGAACTGAGCCGGTGTGAAAAGCAAGAGTTGTGACCCAAACACATGCGCTTGTCTCTCTGAGCCTAACTAATTTGTAGAAAGAATGCATTTCTAACTGTTTCAGAACTGAGCGGGTGTAAAAAGCAAGGATTGTGACCCAAACACATACGCCTGTCTCTCTGATCCTTACTAATTCACAGAGAAGACGCGTTCTCACACTTTCAGAACATGAGCTGGTGTAAAAATCATGAGCAGGCGACCAAAAAAATACGCTTGTCTATCTGAGCCAGACTAACTTGCAGAAAGAACGCAGTTCTAACTGTTTCAGAACATGAGACGGTGTGAAAAGCAAGAGTTGTGACCCAAACACATGCGCTTGTCTCTCTGAGCATCACTAATTCACAGAGAGGACGCTCTTTTGAAAGTTTCAATACCGGAGCCAGTGTAAAATGCATGAGCAGGTGACCAAACACATACGCTTATCTCTCTGTACCTAAATAACTGGCCAAGAGAATTTCAGAACAGGAGCGGGTGTAAAATGTAGGTGCGGACAAACAAACATATACGCTTGTCTCTCTGTGCCTAAGTAACTGACCAAGACAATGCCTTTCTGATACTTTAAGAACAGGAGCTGGTGTAAAATGCAGGTGCGGATAACCAAAAACATACGCATGTCTCTGTGAGCCTAACTAACTTGCAGAAAGTGTAATGTTTCAGAACATGAGCCGTGTGAAAAGCAAGAGTTGTGTCTCAAACACATGCGCTTGTCTCTCTGAGCCTTATTGATTCACAGGGAGGACGCTCTTTTGACAGTTTCAATACTGGAGCCAGTGTAAAAAGTATGTGCAGGCGACCAAGCACATACGCTTATCTCTCTGTGCCTAAATAACTGGCCAATAGAATGCCTTTCTGAAACTTTCAGATCATGAGCCGGTGTAAAATGCAGGTGCAGACAACCAAACATATACGCTTGTCTCTCTGAGCCTCACTAATTCACAGAGAGGACGAGTTCTTACAGTTCCAGAACATGAGCCGGTGTAAAAGGCATGAGCAGGCGACCAAATACATACACTTGTCTCTCAGAGCCTACTTAATGTTAGAAAAAGACTTTTGTTTCTGTGCGTTTCAGATGCCAAACAGGTGAAAATAAGAAAAAACAAGCTTTTAATTACACACACTTGTCTTTTTGTCTTTTTTGATTGTAACTATTTTGGAAATGGCTATTCTCAACGTTTTATGTGAGATTCTAATAGAAATTGAAGAAAAACTTATACAAACACATATATTGCATTTTTGAGTCTAACTTGCCCTGAACAGTCGTTTCTGAACGATTCAGACGCTAAACAGTTGAAAACAAGCCAAAACAAGCTTTTCATGACACACACTTGTCTTTTTGCCTGTTTTGATCATAATTGGCTTGGAAATGGCTATTCTCAACGTTTTATGTGAGATTCTAATGAAAAAAAAGCAGAAAAACTTATAAAAACACATATATTGAATTTTTGAGTCTAACTTGCCCTGAACAGTCGTTTCTGAGCGTTTCAGACGCTAAACAGTTGAAAGTAAGCCAAAACAAGCTTTTCATGACACACACTTGTCTTTTTGCCTGTTTTGATCATAATTCGCTTGGAAATTGCTATTCTCAACGTTTTATGTGAGATTCTAATAGGAAAAGCAGAAAAACTTATACAAACACATATATTGCATTTTTGAGTCTAACTTGGCCTGAACAGTCGTTTCTGAGCGTTTCAGGCGCTAAACAGGTGTAAATAAGCAAAAACAAGCTTTTCATGACACACACTTGTCTTTTTGCCTGTTTTGATAATAATTGGTTTGGAAATGGCTATTCTCGGCGTTTTATGTGAGATTCTAATAGAAAAAGAAGAAAAACTTATACAAACACATATATTGAATTTTTGAGTCTAACTTGCCCTGAACAGTCGTTTCTGAGCGTTTCAGACGCTAAACAGGTGTAAATAAGCCAAAACAAGCTTTTCATGACACACACTTGTCTTTTTGCCTGTTTTGATCATAACTCGCTTGGAAATGGATAATCTCAACGTTTTACAATGGAATCTGGTATAAAAAGAAGAAAAACTTATACAAACAAATATATTGCATTTTTGAGTCTCACTTGCCCTGAACAGTCGTTTGTGAGTGTTTCAGACGCTAAACAGGGGTAAATAAGCCAAAACAAGCCTTTCATTACACACACTTGTCTTTTTGCCTGTTTTGATCATAACTCGCTTGGAAATGGCTATTCTCAACGTTTTATGTGAGATTCTAATAGAAAAAGAAGAAAAACTTATAAAAACACATATGCTTCAGTTTTGAGTCTAACTTGCCCTGAACAGTCGTTTCTGAGCGTTTCAGACGCTAAACAGGTGTAAATAAGCCAAAACAAGCTTTTCATGACACACACTTGTCTTTTTGCCTGTTTTGATCATAACTCGCTTGGCAATGGCTATTCTCAACGTTTTATGTGAGATTCTAATAGAAAAAGAAGAAAAACTTATACAAACACATATATTGCATTTTTGAGTCTAACTTGCCCTGAACAGTCGTTTCTGAGCGTTTCAGACGCTAAACAGGTGTAAATAAGCCAAAACAAGCTTTTCATGACACACACTTGTCTTTTTGCCTGTTTTGATCATAACTCGCTTGGAAATGGCTATTCTCAACGTTTTATGTGAGATTCTAATAGAAAAAGAAGAAAAACTTATGAAAACACATATGTTTCAGTTTTGAGTCTAACTTGCTCTGAGCAGTCGTTTCTATGCGTTTCAGACGCTAAACAGATTAAAATAAGCAAGAACAAGCTTTTCATTACACACACTTGTCTTTTTGCCTGTTTTGATCATAACTCGCTTGGAAATGGCTAGTTTCATAAGAATTTCTGATTTAAAAAAAGAAGAAAAAGTTATGAAAAAAATACACATACTTCAAGATTTCATGTGATCCTCCAATGATATCCATCCAAATATCATACCATTATATACATAATGGATCAATTCAGAGGTTGAAATTTTGGGGCCTTTATGTCACAACGTCACACAAAGAAGTGTATATCTCTGCTTCTGAATATACTATTTTCCTATAACTTCTTTCACATACAATCATCAGATATGACTTGTTCTGAATGTATATGTGCATTTTGGGGGCACCCTTATGCCAAAATCACCTCTTTTTGTAATCCATTATCATTTGATTTCCTGCATATTCAAATTATATATAATGAAAAGCATGCATATCAGCACAGATTGCAGTGTTTCCCCTAGGTTGACTGACCTGGCCCTGGCTGGGGAGGTGGATTAGCACATTTCTCTGTTCTCTGTTTAGCATCTTCAGGCTCAATGCCTAGCAAGAGCAGTTGGGGAAACAGACATTACTTTTCTTGGTCTTGACAAGCTGCAGCATTTATTAACTGACACTGTACATTTACTACCAGATTGTTACAGCTTACTGCTAACCTTTTCTTCTGCTCCGCTTGCATTCACCATCACTTTTCTGATGCTCGCTCTATCGCTTATCGCCATGGATGTATAAAGAGAACTGGATACAGGAAGAGTGCCAGGCTTTGAAGCAAATTTGACATAGTGGCCAAAGTGCGTAATCACATGATGCACACTGGCCCAAAAATTCTTTTTCTCAAAGACTTGTGAAAAAGACGTGGTACTTTTTTTTTAGAATCACAACCCCCGCGAGTCACTATCAGGATTTGAGCCATTTGGTCGATCACATTTCAAAAGCCTAGAAGAACCACAACCATTGAATTGTTTCATCACCTTTAAAGTTAGCTAAACCATTCTCATGAGTATATTGGCTCAAAGCATTCAGAACAAAAATGTGTGAAACTATGGACTCTTGTTCCAAGTTCCTGTCCATGCCTTTTTGCCTCCCAAATGCCACACACATTTGAATAGCAATTTCAGCATTTGGTTAGTATTAATTCTTTTACAATTTGATTCATCTTTAACTCCTGGAATGATGTCCAACAGCTCTAATTCAAACAGCTGCACACAACACTGGTTGATATCACTGTGGCTAGCTAGCAAACATTAGCTAACTGCAAGCTAACATAAAGAGTGACCTATGCAGTAAAAATGGAGACTATATATAAACTATATAAATATAAATTATATTTTGTCATCATAGATACTACACATATGTCTCAGGGGCAATTTATACTCATTTTAGATGCAAATACACCCACTTTGAGTGAAAAATTTGTCAAAAAAATTAGGTTTGTATGGGGCTATGGGAAATAAAATTTGGCATTGAAATCAAACCCTGCAATTAAAAAAAAAAAGTGTATTATCATTGAAAAAAGTTCCACTGAAAAATAAAACGCTCTAAAAATTTTAACTAAAATTACAATCTGTCAATCTTATTAGGGCTCGAGCACTGAACGGTGCGAAGGCCCTGTATTTGTAGTGATTATTATTATTATTATCATTATCATTATTATTATTATCATCATCGTTATTATTATTATTATTATTCCGAAACAAACGCATTTTTGACAGGCGTTTTGACGACCTTTCGAAAACTCGTGAAATTTTGCACATTTGTCAGGACTGCTGAAAAATTTGATATTGAAAATGGCTGGACTGCGCCCCCTAGAAAATTAGGAAAATTGAGCACCCCAACCCAGATTGTCATAGAAGTAAGATGCGACACATCCTTCGCCATGACATACGATGCTGTTTTCCAGGGAGAGGGGATGGCTCTACAGCCACGAAACTTGACACACATGTCTAGAGTGATGTTAGCTAAAAATCCTTTGTAGTTCATTTGAATGGGTGTGGCAAAATGGCTCAACAGCGATCCCTTGAAAATTTCAAAGTCCCTGCCTACCAGATTAACGTAGAAAAATGAAATTCACAAGGCACATGTATAATGTCAAGATGCACAAGAAAGCCTCTTGGAGCCATATCAAGCTCCTACAGTCCAAGTCCTACAGGAAGTCCGCCATCTTGAAAAAACTGGTCAATTTTCGCCTTTTCTTGGCCATTTCGCATACCTTGTGTTTTAACAAACTCCTCCTACAGGATTCATCGTAAGGACTCCAAAATCAGTGTGTGTCATCTAGACTAGTGTATGATCAAAAGTTATCAAAAGATTTAGTGTACATTGAAGCGCTTGGCCGTGGTGTGGCCTTTAGTTTTGATGTTTCGTCATTACAGAGGAAATTGCTATAACTTTAGTGTACATGGTGGGATCTGCCTGAAACTTTACAGGTTTGATAACAGTCCAGGCCTGAGCACATCTACATTACAATATTCAATCAGTGATGCAAACTGGCTCCATAGCGCCCCCATAAGTACAGTACAGGAAAGAAGCCCCAGCAGCAGGCAAATGAGTGGACAAAGGAAGTGATGTTTCTCTCCTTGCTCTGTCTGAAAGTAGCCCGACTGTGAAAACATCTACATGCCTGTGACAAAGGCTTTTCGACTGTGCCCGATGTTCACCGGGGTGCGAGGTCCCGATCATCGCTGCTTGCAGCTTTAATTCTATTTTGGTATTTTTTGCATTAAGATTAGTTTTTCAATGTCAATCATAAGATTTTTTTCTTCATGTCTTTACAATGTAAGTTTTTTTTCAATGCCACCGGTTCTCAGTTTCAACTTTGTCTTTTTCAGTTTCAACTTTTTCTGTTTCAGTTTCAACTTATTGTCACCGTTTTGATGTCAGTACCCAGCATGCCTTACGATGCGACGTGTGTGTTTACATGTGAGGTATTTATTCCGTTTGGTTTCTCAAATGCCGCGATCTCCACAAAGCATTAGCTGAAGTCAGTAGCAGCGTGCTAGGTTCGACCTACTTGCTGGAGTAGTAAACTAGGCTTCATTACATAGGATTACATAGGATTCTACTGGCGTGAGTGACTGTTTTCCAGTTATTAGTTTTACCCCAGTTTGCATCACAAGCAAAAAGTCTTTTATTTTTAGAGTGAACTGCCTCACAAATGTTGTGTAATTGCAATATTACACTTGACTATTGATTTGTCATGTTATGTTTTGTTTTGTTTATTTTTTCATTTATTTGGGAAGGTGGTCCTCAGAATTTTTTTAAAAATCAGATGTGAGCCTTAAGCTACTAAAGACCTTTGATTGTTTTATTGAATAATCAATACATTTGTATGTTTTTGTTTATGTGAAATATGTTAGATATTCACTCATTCGTGTAACGTAAAGTTATTTTAGGGATCAGATTAGGGAGGGACTATGCGGCTCCAGGTGGGTTTTATATGGTGAGAAATGGGCTAAAATGGCTGAAGCTTGCTGAACCCTTGTCTAGCAGAAGCTAGAAAATGAAGCAAGACAGGATTGAGCTGAGAGCTTGTTGAAAGCATTTTCCCACACCTGCACTGAGCTTGAGTTGAGCTTAATATTACCACACCAATCTGATCATCCACATCCACAGACATTAAGTAAAATACAAAATTAGGAACACTAGATCCTGGAAAACATGTTAGATCAGATCATTTATTTTTGTTGACATAGTTAATTAATTCAAAGTTAATCTATTTAAAACAACAACAAAAAACAAGGTATGAGCCAAACCATGGATTTGGAGAATTGTTATACCCCTAATAAATAGTGGTATTTATGACTCCTAACCATAGCCTATAGAGTGCCATTTTCTCATGACATGGCTTGAGACAACGAGTGTTAGAGTTTAAAGCGCTTCTTTCATGGTGACTTGACTTGACTTAATTGGCCTGTCTTGTTTGATGTTTAGCAGTGAATTGACTTTGCTTACTTGAGTCTTAAACACAGTGACTTAGGATTTGCTTCAGCTTTTAAGGTTAAGACTTGAGACTAGCTTGTGACTTGCACATGTGTACCTCTCACATCTGTTATTTGTGAACATGAACTACTTCCTCCCAAAGCCACAAACCAGAGGCATGAGACCCCAGAATGAAGTGGAGCTGCTTCATAGACAATGAATGTGAAACTAATTTCATAGTCATTTTTAAAATACCCAAGTAAGCTTTATTCTTGTCTTGCCTTTCATATCTGAAAAACAAGTTGTACCTGTACATAACTGGTATATGACAATGTCCACAGTGAAACATTATAATGGACGATGATATTGAATGGGATAAATTACTGCATTTTACTGTCATTTTGTTGAGTTTCTCTCCTCTCTTCTTTTTCACCACAGACGGGGCTGAGCGATCCTTGGAGGAGAGACTTCAGTGAAGCATGTGAAATACGTGAGTTGATAACAACTACAGTCATTGCATTACTGCAATTAAATCTCTGTGAGTAAAAGGCCAATAAGAGTAATTTAATTCATGCAAAAGATGGCTAGACAATATTTGGGGCTTTTAAAACAATATGGTAGAGATTCATTTGTCTCCATAGCTGCGTTCTCACTGAGAGAACGCCACTCTGCCGGTTTTAGAACAGGAGCTAGAGTAAAGTCCAGGACCGGGAACCCAAGCACACACACTTGTGTCTCTGAGCCTAACTAACTTACAGAAAGAACACAGTTCTAAATGTTTCAGAACATGAGCTGGTGTGAAAGCAAGAGTTGTGACCCAAACACATGCGCTTGTCTCTCTGAGCCTCACTAATTCACAGAGAAGACGCTCTTTTGAGAGTTTAAATACCGGAGCCAGTGTAAAAAGTATGAGCAGGCGACCAAACACATACGCTTATGTCTCGTTGCCTAAATAACTGGCCAAGAGAATGCCTTTCTGATACTTTCAGGACAGGAGCCGGTGTAAAATGCAGGTGCGGACAACCAAAAACATACGCTTGTCTCTCTGAGCCTAACTAACTTGCAGAAAGAATGCAGTTCTAACAGTTTCAGAACATGAGCCGGTGTGAAAAGCAAGAGTTTTGACCCAAACACATGCGCTTGTCTCTCTGAGCCTTACTAAGTCACAGAGTGGACGCTCTTTTGACAGTTTCAATACCAGAGCCAGTGTAAAAAGTATGAGCAGGCGACCAAACACATACGCTTATGTCTTGTTGCCTAAATAACTGGCCAAGAGAAAGCCTTTCTGATACTTTCAGGACAGGAGCCGAGTGTAAAATGCAGGTGCAGACAAACAAACACACACGCTTGTCTCTCTGAGCCTAACTAACTTGCAGAAAAAACGCAGTTCTAACTGTTTCATAACATGAGCCGGTGTGAAAAGCAAGAGTTGTGACCCAAACACATGTGCTTGTCAAGAGAATTTCAGAACAGGAGCGGGTGTAAAATGCAGGCGCGGACAAACAAACATATAGGCTTGTCTCTCCGAGCCTAACTAAATTGCAGAAAGAACGCAGTTTCACAACATGAGCCGGTGTGAAAATCAAGAGTTGTGACCCGAACACATGCACTTGTCTCTCTGAGCCTTACTAATTCAAAGAGAAAACGCTCTTTTGACAATTTCAATACCGGAACCAGTGTAAAAAGCAGGAGCAGACGACATAGCACATACGCTTGTCTCTCTGAGCCTTACTAAGTAACTGGACAAGAGAATGTCTTTCTGACAGTTTCAGAACAGGAGGCGGTGTAAAATGCAGGTGTGGACAACCAAACACATACGCTTATCTCTCTGTGCCTAAATAACCAGCCAAGACAATTTCAGAACAGGAGCGGGTGAAAGATGCAGGTGCGGACAACCAAACACACACGCTTGTCTCTCTGAGCCTAACTAACTTTCAGAAAGAACGCAGTTCTAAGTGTTTCAGAACATGAGCCGGTGTGAAAAGCAAGAGTTGTGACTCAAACACATGCGCTTATCTCTCTGAGCCTTATTAATTCACAGGGAGGACGCTCTTTTGACAGTTTAAATACCGGAGCCAGTGTAAAAAGCATGAGCAGGCGACCAAACACATACTCTTGTCTCTCTGTGCCTAAATAACTGGCCAAGAGAATTTCAGAACAGGAGCCGGTGTAAAATGCAGGTGCGGACAAACAAACATATACGCTTGTCTCTCTGAGCCTAACTAAATTGCAGAAAGAACGCAGTTTCACAACATGAACCAGTGTGAAAAGCAAGAGTTGTGACCCAAACACATGCGCTTGTCTCTCTGAGCCTAACTAATTTGTAGAAAGAACGCATTTCTAACTGTTTCAGAACTGAGCGGGTGTAAAAAGCAACGGTTGTGACCCAAACACATACGCCTGTCTCTCTGATCCTTACTAATTCACAGAGAAGACGCGTTCTCTCACTTTCAGAACATGAGCTGGTGTAAAAATCATGAGCAGGTGACCAAAAAAATACGCTTGTCTCTCTGAGCCAGACCAACTTGCAGAAAGAACGCAGTTCTAACTGTTTCAGAACGTGAGACGGTGTGAAAAGCAATAGTTGTGACCCAAACACATGTGCTTGTCTCTCTGAGCATCACTAATTCACAGAGAGGACGCTCTTTTGAAAGTTTCAATACCGGAGCCAGTGTAAAATGCATGAGCATGTGACCAAACACATACGCTTATCTCTCGGTACCTAAATAACTGACCAAGAGAATTTCAGAACAGTAGCGGGTGTAAAACGCAGGTGCGGACAAACAAACATATAGGCTTGTCTCTCTGAGCCTAACTAAATTGCAGAAAGAACGCAGTTTCACAACATGAGCCGGTGTGAAAATCAAGAGTTGTGACCCAAACACATACGCCTGTCTCTCTGATCCTTACTAATTCACAGAGAAGACGCGTTCGAACACTTTCAGAACATGAGCTGGTGAAAAAATCATGAGCAGGTGACCAAAAAAATACGCTTGTCTCTCTGAGCCTAACTAACTTGCAGAAAGAACGCAGTTCAAACTGTTTCAGAACATGAGACAGTGTGAAAAGCAAGAGTTGTAACCCAAACACATGCGCTTGTCTCTCTGAGCCTCACTAATTCACAGAGAGGACGCTCTTTTGAAAGTTTCAATACTGGAGCCAGTGTAAAAAGCATGAGCAGGCGACAAAACACATACGCTTATCTCTCTGTGCCTGAGTAACTGACCAAGACAATGCCTTTCTGATACTTTCAGAACTGGAGCTGGTGTAAAATGCAGGTGCGGATAACCAAAAACATACGCTTGTCTCTGTGAGCCTAACTAACTTGCAGAAAAAACGCAGTTCTAACTGTTTCAGAACTGAGCCGGTGTGAAAAGCAAGAGTTGTGACCCAAACACATGCGCTTGTCTCTCTGAGCCTAACTAATTTGTAGAAAGAATGCATTTCTAACTGTTTCAGAACTGAGCGGGTGTAAAAAGCAAGGATTGTGACCCAAACACATACGCCTGTCTCTCTGATCCTTACTAATTCACAGAGAAGACGCGTTCTCACACTTTCAGAACATGAGCTGGTGTAAAAATCATGAGCAGGCGACCAAAAAAATACGCTTGTCTATCTGAGCCAGACTAACTTGCAGAAAGAACGCAGTTCTAACTGTTTCAGAACATGAGACTGTGTGAAAAGCAAGAGTTGTGACCCAAACACATGCGCTTGTCTCTCTGAGCATCACTAATTCACAGAGAGGACGCTCTTTTGAAAGTTTCAATACCGGAGCCAGTGTAAAATGCATGAGCAGGTGACCAAACACATACGCTTATCTCTCTGTACCTAAATAACTGGCCAAGAGAATTTCAGAACAGGAGCGGGTGTAAAATGTAGGTGCGGACAAACAAACATATACGCTTGTCTCTCTGTGCCTAAGTAACTGACCAAGACAATGCCTTTCTGATACTTTAAGAACAGGAGCTGGTGTAAAATGCAGGTGCGGATAACCAAAAACATACGCATGTCTCTGTGAGCCTAACTAACTTGCAGAAAGTGTAATGTTTCAGAACATGAGCCGTGTGAAAAGCAAGAGTTGTGTCTCAAACACATGCGCTTGTCTCTCTGAGCCTTATTGATTCACAGGGAGGACGCTCTTTTGACAGTTTCAATACTGGAGCCAGTGTAAAAAAGTATGTGCAGGCGACCAAGCACATACGCTTATCTCTCTGTGCCTAAATAACTGGCCAATAGAATGCCTTTCCGAAACTTTCAGATCATGAGCCGGTGTAAAATGCAGGTGCAGACAACCAAACATATACGCTTGTCTCTCTGAGCCTCACTAATTCACAGAGAGGACGAGTTCTTACAGTTCCAGAACATGAGCCGGTGTAAAAGGCATGAGCAGGCGACCAAATACATACACTTGTCTCTCAGAGCCTACTTAATGTTAGAAAAAGACTTTTGTTTCTGTGCGTTTCAGATGCCAAACAGGTGAAAATAAGAAAAAACAAGCTTTTAATTACACACACTTGTCTTTTTGTCTTTTTTGATTGTAACTATTTTGGAAATGGCTATTCTCAACGTTTTATGTGAGATTCTAATAGAAATTGAAGAAAAACTTATACAAACACATATATTGCATTTTTGAGTCTAACTTGCCCTGAACAGTCGTTTCTGAACGATTCAGACGCTAAACAGTTGAAAACAAGCCAAAACAAGCTTTTCATGACACACACTTGTCTTTTTGCCTGTTTTGATCATAATTGGCTTGGAAATGGCTATTCTCAACGTTTTATGTGAGATTCTAATGAAAAAAAAGCAGAAAAACTTATAAAAACACATATATTGAATTTTTGAGTCTAACTTGCCCTGAACAGTCGTTTCTGAGCGTTTCAGACGCTAAACAGTTGAAAGTAATCCAAAACAAGCTTTTCATGACACACACTTGTCTTTTTGCCTGTTTTGATCATAATTCGCTTGGAAATTGCTATTCTCAACGTTTTATGTGAGATTCTAATAGGAAAAGCAGAAAAACTTATACAAACACATATATTGCATTTTTGAGTCTAACTTGGCCTGAACAGTCGTTTCTGAGCGTTTCAGGCGCTAAACAGGTGTAAATAAGCAAAAACAAGCTTTTCATGACACACACTTGTCTTTTTGCCTGTTTTGATCATAACTCGCTTGGAAATGGCTATTCTCAACGTTTTATGTGAGATTCTAATAGAAAAAGAAGAACAACTTATACAAACACATATATTGCATTTTTGAGTCTAACTCGCATTGAACAGTCGTTTCCATGAGTTTTAGACGCTAAACAGATGAAAATAAGCCAAAATAAGCTTTTCATGACACACACTTGTCTTTTTGCCTGTTTTGATCATAATTGGCTTGGAAATGGCTATTCTCAACGTTTTATGTGAGATTCTAATAGAAAAAGAAGAACAACTTATACAAACACATATATTGCATTTTTGAGTCTAACTCGCACTGAACAGTCGTTTGTGAGTGTTTCAGACGCTAAACAGGTGTAAATAAGCAAAAACAAGCTTTTCATTACACACACTTGTCTTTTTGCCTGTTTTGATCATATCTCGTTTGGAAATGGCTATTCTCAACGTTTTATGTGAGATTCTAATAGAAAAAGAAGAAAAACTTATGAAAACACATATGCTTCAGTTTTGAGTCTAACTTGCTCTGAGCAGTCGTTTCTATGCGTTTCAGATGCTAAACAGATGAAAATAAGCAAGAACAAGCTTTTCATTACACACACTTGTCTTTTTGCCTGTTTTGATCATAACTCGCTTGGAAATGGCTAGTTTCATAAGAATTTCTGATTTAAAAAAAGAAGAAAAAGTTATGAAAAAAATACACATACTTCAAGATTTCATGTGATCCTCCAATGATATCCATCCAAATATCATACCATTATATACATAATGGATCAATTCAGAGGTTGAAATTTTGGGGCCTTTATGTCACAACGTCACACAAAGAAGTGTATATCTCTGCTTCTGAATATACTATTTTCCTATAACTTCTTTCACATACAATCATCAGATATGACTTGTTCTGAATGTATATGTGCATTTTGGGGGCACCCTTATGCCAAAATCACCTCTTTTTGTAATCCATTATCATTTGATTTCCTGCATATTCAAATTATATATAATGAAAAGCATGCATATCAGCACAGATTGCAGTGTTTCCCCTAGGTTGACTGACCTGGCCCTGGCTGGGGAGGTGGATTAGCACATTTCTCTGTTCTCTGTTTAGCATCTTCAGGCTCAATGCCTAGCAAGAGCAGTTGGGGAAACAGACATTACTTTTCTTGGTCTTGACAAGCTGCAGCATTTATTAACTGACACTGTACATTTACTACCAGATTGTTACAGCTTACTGCTAACCTTTTCTTCTGCTCCGCTTGCATTCACCATCACTTTTCTGATGCTCGCTCTATCGCTTATCGCCATGGATGTATAAAGAGAACTGGATACAGGAAGAGTGCCAGGCTTTGAAACAAATTTGACATAGTGGCCAAAGTGCTTAATCACATGATGCACACTGGCCCAAAAATTCTTTTTCTCAAAGACTTGTGAAAAAGAGGTGGTACTTTTTTTTGAGAATCACAACCCCCGCGAGTCACTAACCCCCGCGAGTCACTATCAGGATTTGAGCCATTTGGTCGATCACATTTCAAAAGCCTAGAAGAACCACAACCATTGAATTGTTTCATCACCTTTAAAGTTAGCTAAACCATTCTCATGAGTATATTGGCTCAAAGCATTCAGAACAAAAATGTGTGAAACTATGGACTCTTGTTCCAAGTTCCTGTCCATGCCTTTTTGCCTCCCAAATGCCACACACATTTGAATAGCAATTTCAGCATTTGGTTAGTATTAATTCTTTTACAATTTGATTCATCTTTGACTCCTGGAATGATGTCCAACAGCTCTAATTCAAACAGCTGCACACAACACTGGTTGATATCACTGTGGCTAGCTAGCAAACATTAGCTAACTGCAAGCTAACATAAAGAGTGACCTAAGCAGTAAAAATGGAGACTATATATAAACTATATAAATATAAATTATATTTTGTCATCATAGATACTACACATATGTCTCAGGGGCAATTTATACTCATTTTAGATGCAAATACACCCACTTTGAGTGAAAAATTTGTCAAAAAAATTAGGTTTGTATGGGGCTATGGGAAATAAAATTTGGCATTGAAATCAAACCCTGCAATTAAAAAAAAAAAGTGTATTATCATTGAAAAAAGTTCCACTGAAAAATAAAACGCTCTAAAAATTTTAACTAAAATTACAATCTGTCAATCTTATTAGGGCTCGAGCACTGAACGGTGCGAAGGCCCTGTATTTGTAGTGATTATTATTATTATTATCATTATCATTATTATTATTATCATCATCGTTATTATTATTATTATTATTCCGAAACAAACGCATTTTTGACAGGCGTTTTGACGACCTTTCGAAAACTCGTGAAATTTTGCACATTTGTCAGGACTGCTGAAAAATTTGATATTGAAAATGGCTGGACTGCGCCCCCTAGAAAATTAGGAAAATTGAGCACCTCAACCCAGATTGTCATAGAAGTAAGATGCGACACATCCTTCGCCATGACATACGATGCTGTTTTCCAGGGAGAGGGGATGGCTCTACAGCCACGAAACTTGACACACATGTCTAGAGTGATGTTAGCTAAAAATCCTTTGTAGTTCATTTGAATGGGTGTGGCAAAATGGCTCAACAGCGATCCCTTGAAAATTTCAAAGTCCCTGCCTACCAGATTAACGTAGAAAAATGAAATTCACAAGGCACATGTATAATGTCAAGATGCACAAAAAAGCCTCTTGGAGCCATATCAAGCTCCTACAGTCCAAGTCCTACAGGAAGTCCGCCATCTTGAAAAAACTGGTCAATTTTCGCCTTTTCTTGGCCATTTCGCATACCTTGTGTTTTAACAAACTCCTCCTACAGGATTCATCGTAAGGACTCCAAAATCAGTGTGTGTCATCTAGACTAGTGTATGATCAAAAGTTATCAAAAGATTTAGTGTACATTGAAGCGCTTGGCCGTGGTGTGGCCTTTAGTTTTGATGTTTCGTCATTACAGAGGAAATTGCTATAACTTTAGTGTACATGGTGGGATCTGCCTGAAACTTTACAGGTTTGATAACAGTCCAGGCCTGAGCACATCTACATTACAATATTCAATCAGTGATGCAAACTGGCTCCATAGCGCCCCCATAAGTACAGTACAGGAAAGAAGCCCCAGCAGCAGGAAAATGAGTGGACAAAGGAAGTGATGTTTCTCTCCTTGCTCTGTCTGAAAGTAGCCCGACTGTGAAAACATCTACATGCCTGTGACAAAGGCTCTTCGACTGTGCCCGATGTTCACCGGGTTGCGAGGTCCCGATCATCGCTGCTTGCAGCTTTAATTCTATTTTGGTATTTTTTGCATTAAGATTAGTTTTTCAATGTCAATCATAAGATTTTTTTCTTCATGTCTTTACAATGTAAGTTTTTTTTCAATGCCACCGGTTCTCAGTTTCAACTTTGTCTTTTTCAGTTTCAACTTTTTCTGTTTCAGTTTCAACTTATTGTCACCGTTTTGATGTCAGTACCCAGCATGCCTTACGATGCGACGTGTGTGTTTATATGTGAGGTATTTATTCCGTTTGGTTTCTCAAATACCACGATCTCCACAAAGCATTAGCTGAAGTCAGTAGCAGCGTGCTAGGTTCGACCTACTTGCTGGAGTAGTAAACTAGGCTTCATTACATAGGATTACATAGGATTCTACTGGCGTGAGTGACTGTTTTCCAGTTATTAGTTTTACCCCAGTTTGCATCACAAGCAAAAAGTCTTTTATTTTTAGAGTGAACTGCCTCACAAATGTTGTGTAATTGCAATATTACACTTGACTATTGATTTGTCATGTTATGTTTTGTTTTGTTTATTTTTTCATTTATTTGGGAAGGTGGTCCTCAGAATTTTTTTAAAAATCAGATGTGAGCCTTAAGCTACTAAAGACCTTTGATTGTTTTATTGAATAATCAATACATTTGTATGTTTTTGTTTATGTGAAATATGTTAGATATTCACTCATTCGTGTAACGTAAAGTTATTTTAGGGATCAGATTAGGGAGGGACTATGCGGCTCCAGGTGGGTTTTATATGGTGAGAAATGGGCTAAAATGGCTGAAGCTTGCTGAACCCTTGTCTAGCAGAAGCTAGAAAATGAAGCAAGACAGGATTGAGCTGAGAGCTTGTTGAAAGCATTTTCCCACACCTGCACTGAGCTTGAGTTGAGCTTAATATTACCACACCAATCTGATCATCCACATCCACAGACATTAAGTAAAATACAAAATTAGGAACACTAGATCCTGGAAAACATGTTAGATCAGATCATTTATTTCTGTTGACATAGTTAATTAATTCAAAGTTAATCTATTTAAAATAACAACAAAAAACAAGGTATGAGCCAAACCATGGATTTGGAGAATTGTTATACCCCTAATAAATAGTGGTATTTATGACTCCTAACCATAGCCTATAGAGTGCCATTTTCTCATGACATGGCTTGAGACAACGAGTGTTAGAGTTTAAAGCGCTTCTTTCATGGTGACTTGACTTGACTTAATTGGCCTGTCTTGTTTGATGTTTAGCAGTGAATTGACTTTGCTTACTTGAGTCTTAAACACAGTGACTTAGGATTTGCTTCAGCTTTTAAGGTTAAGACTTGAGACTAGCTTGTGACTTGCACATGTGTACCTCTTACATCTGTTATTTGTGAACATGAACTACTTCCTCCCAAAGCCACAAACCAGAGGCATGAGACCCCAGAATGAAGTGGAGCTGCTTCATAGACAATGAATGTGAAACTAATTTCATAGTCAAGTTGTACCTGTACATAACTGGTATATGACAATGTCCACAGTGAAACATTATAATGGACAATGATATTGAATGGGATAAATTACTGCATTTTACTGTCATTTTGTTGAGTTTCTCTACTCTCTTCTTTTTCACCACAGACGGGGCTGAGCGATCCTTGGAGGAGAGACTTCAGTGAAGCATGTGAAATACGTGAGTTGATAACAACTACAGTCATTGCATTACTGCAATTAAATCTCTGTGAGTAAAAGGCCAATAAGCAAAAGATGGGTAGACAATATTTGGGGCTTTTAAAACAATATGGTAGAGATTCATTTGTCTCCATAGCTGCGTTCTCACTGAGAGAACGCCACTCTGACGGTTTCACAACAGGAGAGAGAGTAAAGTCCAGGACCGGGAACCCAAGCACACACACTTGTGTCTCTGAGCCTAACTAACTTGAAGAAAGAACGCAGTTCTAACTGTTTCAGAACATCAGCCGGTGTGAAAAGCAAGAGTTGTGATCCAAACACATACGCTTGTCTCTCTGAGCCTCACTAATTCACAGAGAGGACGCTCTTTTGAAAGTTTCAATACGGGAGCAGGTGTAAAAAGCATGAGCAGGCGACCAAACACATACGCTTATGTCTTGTTGCCTAAATAACTGGCCAAGAGAATGCCTTTCTGATACTTTCAGAACTGGAGCCGGTGTAAAATGCAGGTGTGGACAACCATAAACATACGCTTGTCTCTCTGAGCCTAACTAACTTGCAGAAAGAACGCAGTTCTAACTGTTTCAGAACATGAGCCGGTGTGAAAAGCAAGAGTTGTGACCCAAACACATACGCTTGTCTCTCTGAGCCTTACTAATTCACAGAGAGGACGCTCTTTTGACAGTTTCAATACCGGAGTCAGTGTAAAAAGCAGGAGCAGGCGACATAGCACATATGCTTGTCTCTCTGAGCCTGGCTAACTAACTGGCCAAGAGAATGTCTTTCTGACAGTTTCAGAACAGGAGGCGGTGTAAAATGCAGGTGTGGACAACCAGAAACATATGCTTTTCTCTCTGAGCCTAACTAACTGGCAGAAAAAAACGCAGTTCTAACTGTTTCAGAACTGAGCCGGTGTGAAAAGCAAGAGTTGTGACCCAAACACATGCGCTTGTCTCTCTTAGCCTAACTAATTCGTAGAAAGAACGCAGTTCTAACTGTTTCAGAACTGAGCGGGTGTAAAAAGCAAGGGTTGTGACCCAAACACATACACTTGTCTCTCTGATCCTTACTAATTCACAGAGAAGACGCGTTCTAACACTTTCAGAACATGAGCTGGTGAAAAAATCATGAGCAGGCGATCAAAAAAATACACTTGTCTCTCTGAGCCTAACTAACTTGCAGAAAAAACGCAGTTCTAACTGTTTCAGAACATGAGACGGTGTGAAAAGCAAGAGTTATGACCCAAACACTTGTCTCTCTGAGCCTTACAAATTCACAGAGAGGACACTCTTTTGAAAGTTTCAATACCGGAACCAGTGTAAAAAGCAGGAGCAGACGACATAGCACATACGCTTGTCTCACTGAGCCTTACTAACTAACTGGCCAAGAGAATGTCTTTCTGACAGTTTCAGAACAGGAGGCGGTGTAAAATGCAGGTGTGGACAACCAAACACATACGCTTATCTCTCTGTGCCTAAATAACCAGCCAAGACAATTTCAGAACAGGAGCGGGTGAAAGATGCAGGTGCGGATAACCAAACACACACGCTTGTCTCTCTGAGCCTAACTAACTTTCAGAAAGAACGCAGTTCTAAGTGTTTCAGAACATGAGCCGGTGTGAAAAGCAAGAGTTGTGACCCAAACACATGTGCTTGTCTCTCTGAGCCTAACTAACTTGCAGGAAAAACGCAGTTCTAACTGTTTCAGAACATGAGACGGTGTGAAAAGCAAGAGTTGTGACCCAAACACATGCGCTTGTCTCTCTGAGCCTCACTAATTCACAGAGAGGACGCTCTTTTGAAAGTTTCAATACCGGAGCCAGTGTAAAAAGCATGAGCAGGCGACAAAACATATACACTTATCTCTCTGTGCCTAAATAACTGGCCAAGAGAATGCCTTTCTGATACTTTCAGAACTGGAGCCGGTGTAAAATGCAGATGCAGACAACCAAACACACGCTTGTCTCTCTGAGCCTTACTAATTTGCAGAAAAAACGCAGTTCTAACTGTTTCAGAAATGAGCGGGTGTAAAAAGCAGGGGTTGTGACCCAAACACATACGCCTGTCTCTCTGATCCTTACTAATTTACAGAGAAGACGCATTTGAACACTTTCAGAACATGAGCTGGTGAAAAAATCATGAACAGGCGACCAAAAAAATACACTTGTCTCTCTGAGCCTAACTAACTTGCAGAAAGAACGCTGTTCAAACTGTTTCAGAACACGAGCCGGTGTGAAAAGCAAGAGTTGTAACCCAAACACTTGTCTCTCTGAGCCTTACAAATTCACAGAGAGGACACTCTTTTGAAAGTTTCAATACCGGAACCAGTGTAAAAAGCAGTAGCAGACGACATAGCACATACGCTTGTCTCACTGAGCCTTACTAACTAACTGGCCAAGAGAATGTCTTTCTGACAGTTTCAGAACAGGAGGCGGTGTAAAATGCAGGTGTGGACAACCAAACACATACGCTTATCTCTCTGTGCCTAAATAACCAGCCAAGACAATTTCAGAACAGGAGCGGGTGAAAGATGCAGGTGCGGACAACCAAACACACACGCTTGTCTCTCTGAGCCTAACTAACTTTCAGAAAGAACGCAGTTCTAAGTGTTTCAGAACATGAGCCGGTGTGAAAAGCAAGAGTTGTGACCCAAACACATGTGCTTGTCTCTCTGAGCCTAACTAACTTGCAGAAAAAACGCAGTTCTAACTGTTTCAGAACATGAGACGGTGTGAAAAGCAAGAGTTGTGACCCAAACACATGCGCTTGTCTCTCTGAGCCTCACTAATTCACAGAGAGGACGCTCTTTTGAAAGTTTCAATACCGGAGCCAGTGTAAAAAGCATGAGCAGGCGACAAAACACATACACTTATCTCTCTGTGCCTAAATAACTGGTCAAGAGAATGCCTTTCTGATACTTTCAGAACTGGAGCCGGTGTAAAATGCAGGTGCAGACAACCAAACACACACGCTTGTCTCTCTGAGCCTAACTAATTTGTAGAAAGAACGCATTTCTAACTGTTTCAGAACTGAGCGGGTGTAAAAAGCAAGGATTGTGACCCAAACACATACGCCTGTCTCTCTGATCCTTACTAATTCACAGAGAAGACGCGTTCTCACACTTTCAGAACATGAGCTGGTGTAAAAATCATGAGCAGGCGACCAAAAAAAAAACGCTTGTCTATCTGAGCCAGACTAACTTGCAGAAAGAACGCAGTTCTAACTGTTTCAGAACATGAGCCGGTGTGAAAAGCAAGAGTTGTGACCCAAACACATGCGCTTGTCTCTCTGAGCATCACTAATTCACAGAGAGGACGCTCTTTTGAAAGTTTCAATACCGGAGCCAGTGTAAAATGCATGAGCAGGTGACCAAACACATACGCTTATCTCTCTGTACCTAAATAACTGGCCAAGAGAATTTCAGAACAGGAGCGGGTGTAAAATGTAGGTGCGGACAAACAAACATATACGCTTGTCTCTCTGAGCCTAACTAAATTTCAGAAAGAATGCAGTTTCACAACATGAGCCGGTGTGAAAAGCAAGAGTTGTGACCCAAACACATGTGCTTGTCTCTCTGAGCCTAACTAACTTTCAGAAAGAACGCAGTTCTAAGTGTTTCAGAACATGAGCCGGTGTGAAAAGCAAGAGTTGTGACTCAAACACATGCGCTTGTCTCTCTGAGCCTTATTGATTCACAGGGAGGACGCTCTTTTGACAGTTTCAATACTGGAGCCAGTGTAAAAAGTATGTGCAGGCGACCAAGCACATACGCTTATCTCTCTGTGCCTAAATAACTGGCCAATAGAATGCCTTTCCGAAACTTTCAGAACATGAGCCGGTGTAAAATGCAGGTGCAGACAACCAAACATATACGCTTGTCTCTCTGAGCCTCACTAATTCACAGAGAGGACGAGTTCTTACAGTTCCAGAACATGAGCCGGTGTAAAAGGCATGAGCAGGCGACCAAATACATACACTTGTCTCTCAGAGCCTACTTAATGTTAGAAAAAGACTTTCGTTTCTGTGCGTTTCAGATGCCAAACAGGTGTAAATAAGCAAAAACAAGCTTTTAATTACACACCCTTGTCTTTTTGCCTTTTTTGATTGTAACTATTTTGGAAATGGCTATTCTCAACGTTTTATGTGAGATTCTAATATAAATTGAAGAAAAACTTATACAAACACATATATTGCATTTTTGAGTCTAACTTGCCCTGAACAGTCGTTTCTGAGCGATTCAGACGCTAAACAGTTGAAAACAAGCCAAAACAAGCTTTTCATGACACACACTTGTCTTTTTGCCTGTTTTGATCATAATTGGCTTGGAAATGGCTATTCTCAACGTTTAATAATAGAATCTGATATAAAAAGAAGAACAACTTATACAAACACATATATTGCATTTTTGAGTCTAACTTGCCCTGAACAGTCGTTTCTGAGCGTTTCAGACGCTTAATAGGTGTAAATAAGCAAAAACAAGCTTTTCATGACACACACTAGTCTTTTTGCATGTTTTGATCATAATTGGCTTGGAAATGGCTATTCTCAACGTTTTATAATAGAATCTGATATAAAAAAGAAGAACAACTTATACAAACACATATATTGAATTTTTGAGTCTAACTTGCCCTGAACAGTCGTTTCTGAGCGTTTCAGACGCTAAACAGGTGTAAATAAGCCAAAACAAGCTTTTCATTACACACACTTGTCTTTTTGCCTGTTTTGATCATAATTCGCTTGGAAATTGCTATTCTCAACGTTTTATGTGAGATTCTAATAGGAAAAGCAGAAAAACTTATACAAACACATATATTGAATTTTTGAGTCTAACTTGCCCTGAACAGTCGTTTCTGAGTGTTTCAGACGCTAAACAGTTGAAAACAAGCCAAAACAAGCTTTTCATGACACACACTTGTCTTTTTGCCTGTTTTGATCATAATTCGCTTGGAAATTGCTATTCTCAACGTTTTATGTGAGATTCTAATATGAAAAGCAGAAAAACTTGTACAAACACATATATTGCATTTTTGAGTCTAACTTGGCCTGAACAGTCGTTTCTGAGCGTTTCAGACGCTAAACAGGTGTAAATAAGCAAAAACAAGCTTTTCATTACACACACTTGTCTTTTTGCCTGTTTTGATCATAATTCGCTTGGAAATGGCTATTCTCAACGTTTTATGTGAGATTCTAATAGAAAAAGCAGAAAAACTTATACAAACACATATATTGAATTTTTGAGTCTAACTTGCCCTGAACAGTCGTTTCTGAGCGTTTCAGACGCTAAACAGGTGTAAATAAGCCAAAACAAGCTTTTCATTACACACACTTGTCTTTTTGCCTGTTTTGATCATAATTCGCTTGGAAATTGCTATTCTCAACGTTTTATGTGAGATTCTAATAGGAAAAGCAGAAAAACTTATACAAACACATATATTGCATTTTTGAGTCTAACTTGGCCTGAACAGTCGTTTCTGAGCGTTTCAGACGCTAAACAGGTGTAAATAAGCCAAAACAAGCTTTTCATTACACACACTTGTCTTTTTGCCTGTTTTGATCATAATTCGCTTGGAAATGGCTATTCTCAACGTTTTATGTGAGATTCTAATAGAAAAAGCAGAAAAACTTATACAAACACATATATTGAATTTTTGAGTCTAACTTGCCCTGAACAGTCGTTTCTGAGCGTTTCAGACGCTAAATAGTTGAAAATAAGCCAAAACAAGCTTTTCATGACACACACTTGTCTTTTTACCTGTTTTGATCATAACTCGCTTGGAAATGGCTATTCTCAACGTTTTATGTGAGATTCTAATAGAAAAAGAAGAAAAACTTATACAAACACATATATTGAATTTTTGAGTCTAACTTGCCCTGAACAGTCGTTTCTGAGCGTTTCAGACGCTAAACAGGTGTAAATAAGCCAAAACAAGCTTTTCATTACACACACTTGTCTTTTTGCCTGTTTTGATCATAATTCGCTTGGAAATTGCTATTCTCAACGTTTTATGTGAGATTCTAATAGGAAAAGCAGAAAAACTTATACAAACACATATATTGCATTTTTGAGTCTAACTTGGCCTGAACAGTCGTTTCTGAGCGTTTCAGACGCTAAACAGGTGTAAATAAGCCAAAACAAGCTTTTCATTACACACACTTGTCTTTTTGCCTGTTTTGATCATAATTCGCTTGGAAATGGCTATTCTCAACGTTTTATGTGAGATTCTAATAGAAAAAGCAGAAAAACTTATACAAACACATATATTGAATTTTTGAGTCTAACTTGCCCTGAACAGTCGTTTCTGAGCGTTTCAGACGCTAAATAGTTGAAAATAAGCCAAAACAAGCTTTTCATGACACACACTTGTCTTTTTACCTGTTTTGATCATAACTCGCTTGGAAATGGCTATTCTCAACGTTTTATGTGAGATTCTAATAGAAAAAGAAGAAAAACTTATACAAACACATATATTGAATTTTTGAGTCTAACTTGCCCTGAACAGTCGTTTCTGAGCGTTTCAGACGCTAAACAGGTGTAAATAAGCCAAAACAAGCTTTTCATTACACACACTTGTCTTTTTGCCTGTTTTGATCATAATTCGCTTGGAAATTGCTATTCTCAACGTTTTATGTGAGATTCTAATAGGAAAAGCAGAAAAACTTATACAAACACATATATTGCATTTTTGAGTCTAACTTGGCCTGAACAGTCGTTTCTGAGCGTTTCAGACGCTAAACAGGTGTAAATAAGCAAAAACAAGCTTTTCATTACACACACTTGTCTTTTTGCCTGTTTTGATCATAATTCGCTTGAAAATTGCTATTCTCAACGTTTTATGTGAGATTCTTATAAAAAAAAGCAGAAAAACTTATAAAAACACATATATTGAATTTTTGAGTCTAACTTGCCCTGAACAGTCGTTTCTGAGCGTTTCAGACACTAAACAGTTGAAAATAAGCAAAAACAAGCTTTTCATTACACACACTTGTCTTTTTACCTGTTTTGATCATAACTCGCTTGGAAATGGCTATTCTCAACGTTTTATGTGAGATTCTAATAGAAAAAGAAGAACAACCTATACAAACACATATATTGAATTTTTGAGTCTAACTTGCCCTGAACAGTCGTTTCTATGCGTTTCAGACGCTAAACAGATAAGCAAGAACAAGCTTTTCATTACACACACTTGTCATTTTGCCTGTTTTGATCATAACTCGCTTGGAAATGGCTAGTTTCATAAGAATTTCTGATTTAAAAAAAGAAGAAAAAGTTATGAAAAAAATACACATACTTCAAGATTTCATGTGATCCTCCAATGATATCCATCCAAATATCATACCATTATATACATAATGGATCAATTCAGAGGTTGAAATTTTGGGGCCTTTATGTCACAACGTCACACAAAGAAGTGTATATCTCTGCTTCTGAATATACTATTTTCCTATAACTTCTTTCACATACAATCATCAGATATGACTTGTTCTGAATGTATATGTGCATTTTGGGGGCACCCTTATGCCAAAATCACCTCTTTTTGTAATCCATTATCATTTGATTTCCTGCATATTCAAATTATATATAATGAAAAGCATGCATATCAGCACAGATTGCAGTGTTTCCCCTAGGTTGACTGACCTGGCCCTGGCTGGGGAGGTGGATTAGCACATTTCTCTGTTCTCTGTTTAGCATCTTCAGGCTCAATGCCTAGCAAGAGCAGTTGGGGAAACAGACATTACTTTTCTTGGTCTTGACAAGCTGCAGCATTTATTAACTGACACTGTACATTTACTACCAGATTGTTACAGCTTACTGCTAACCTTTTCTTCTGCTCCGCTTGCATTCACCATCACTTTTCTGATGCTCGCTCTATCGCTTATCGCCATGGATGTATAAAGAGAACTGGATACAGGAAGAGTGCCAGGCTTTGAAACAAATTTGACATAGTGGCCAAAGTGCTTAATCACATGATGCACACTGGCCCAAAAATTCTTTTTCTCAAAGACTTGTGAAAAAGAGGTGGTACTTTTTTTTGAGAATCACAACCCCCGCGAGTCACTAACCCCCGCGAGTCACTATCAGGATTTGAGCCATTTGGTCGATCACATTTCAAAAGCCTAGAAGAACCACAACCATTGAATTGTTTCATCACCTTTAAAGTTAGCTAAACCATTCTCATGAGTATATTGGCTCAAAGCATTCAGAACAAAAATGTGTGAAACTATGGACTCTTGTTCCAAGTTCCTGTCCATGCCTTTTTGCCTCCCAAATGCCACACACATTTGAATAGCAATTTCAGCATTTGGTTAGTATTAATTCTTTTACAATTTGATTCATCTTTGACTCCTGGAATGATGTCCAACAGCTCTAATTCAAACAGCTGCACACAACACTGGTTGATATCACTGTGGCTAGCTAGCAAACATTAGCTAACTGCAAGCTAACATAAAGAGTGACCTAAGCAGTAAAAATGGAGACTATATATAAACTATATAAATATAAATTATATTTTGTCATCATAGATACTACACATATGTCTCAGGGGCAATTTATACTCATTTTAGATGCAAATACACCCACTTTGAGTGAAAAATTTGTCAAAAAAATTAGGTTTGTATGGGGCTATCGGAAATAAAATTTGGCATTGAAATCAAACCCTGCAATTAAAAAAAAAAGTGTATTATCATTGAAAAAAGTTCCACTGAAAAATAAAACGCTCTAAAAATTTTAACTAAAATTACAATCTGTCAATCTTATTAGGGCTCTAGCACTGAACGGTGCGAAGGCCCTGTATTTGTAGTGATTATTATTATTATTATCATTATCATTATTATTATTATCATCATCGTTATTATTATTATTATTATTCCGAAACAAACGCATTTTTGACAGGCGTTTTGACGACCTTTCGAAAACTCGTGAAATTTTGCACATTTGTCAGGACTGCTGAAAAATTTGATATTGAAAATGGCTAGACTGCGCCCCCTAGAAAATTAGGAAAATTGAGCACCTCAACCCAGATTGTCATAGAAGTAAGATGCAACACATCCTTCGCCATGACATACGATGCTGTTTTCCAGGGAGAGGGGATGGCTCTACAGCCACGAAACTTGACACACATGTCTAGAGTGATGTTAGCTAAAAATCCGTTGTAGTTCATTTGAATGGGTGTGGCAAAATGGCTCAACAGCGATCCCTTGAAAATTTCAAAGTCCCTGCCTACCAGATTAACGTAGAAAAATGAAATTCACAAGGCACATGTATAATGTCAAGATGCACAAAAAAGCCTCTTGGAGCCATATCAAGCTCCTACAGTCCAAGTCCTACAGGAAGTCCGCCATCTCTAAAAAACTGGTCAATTTTCGCCTTTTCTTGGCCATTTCGCATACCTTGTGTTTTAACAAACTCCTCCTACAATTCATCGTAGGGACTCCAAAATCAGTATGTGTCATCCAGACTAGTGTATGATCAAAAGTTATCAAAAGATTTAGTGTACATTGAAGCGCTTGGCCGTGGTGTGGCCTTTAGTTTTGATGTTTCGTCATTACAGAGGAAAATTGCTATAACTTTAGTGTACATGGTGGGATCTGCCTGAAACTTTACAGGTTTGATAACAGTCCAGGCCTGAGCACATCTACATTACAATATTCAATCAGTGATGCAAACTGGCTCCATAGCGCCCCCATAAGTACAGTACAGGAAAGCAGCCCCAGCAGCAGGCAAATGAGTGGACAAAGGAAGTGATGTTTCTCTCCTTGCTCTGTCTGAAAGTAGCCCGACTGTGAAAACATCTACATGCCTGTGACAAAGGCTCTTCGACTGTGCCCGATGTTCACCGGGTTGCGAGGTCCCGATCATCGCTGCTTGCAGCTTTAATTCTATTTTGGTATTTTTTGCATTAAGATTAGTTTTTCAATGTCAATCATAAGATTTTTTTCTTCATGTCTTTACAATGTAAGTTTTTTTTCAATGCCACCGGTTCTCAGTTTCAACTTTGTCTTTTTCAGTTTCAACTTTTTCTGTTTCAGTTTCAACTTATTGTCACCGTTTTGATGTCAGTACCCAGCATGCCTTACGATGCGACGTGTGTGTTTACATGTGAGGTATTTATTCCGTTTGGTTTCTCAAATGCCGCGATCTCCACAAAGCATTAGCTGAAGTCAGTAGCAGCGTGCTAGGTTCGACCTACTTGCTGGAGTAGTAAACTAGGCTTCATTACATAGGATTACATAGGATTCTACTGGCGTGAGTGACTGTTTTCCAGTTATTAGTTTTACCCCAGTTTGCATCACAAGCAAAAAGTCTTTTATTTTTAGAGTGAACTGCCTCACAAATGTTGTGTAATTGCAATATTACACTTGACTATTGATTTGTCATGTTATGTTTTGTTTTGTTTATTTTTTCATTTATTTGGGAAGGTGGTCCTCAGAATTTTTTTAAAAATCAGATGTGAGCCTTAAGCTACTAAAGACCTTTGATTGTTTTATTGAATAATCAATACATTTGTATGTTTTTGTTTATGTGAAATATGTTAGATATTCACTCATTCGTGTAACGTAAAGTCATTTTAGGGATCAGATTAGGGAGGGACTATGCGGCTCCAGGTGGGTTTTATATGGTGAGAAATGGGCTAAAATGGCTGAAGCTTGCTGAACCCTTGTCTAGCAGAACCTAGAAAATGAAGCAAGACAGGATTGAGCTGAGAGCTTGTTGAAAGCATTTTCCCACACCTGCACTGAGCTTGAGTTGAGCTTAATATTACCACACCAATCTGATCATCCACATCCACAGACATTAAGTAAAATACAAAATTAGGAACACTAGATCCTGGAAAACATGTTAGATCAGATCATTTATTTCTGTTGACATAGTTAATTAATTCAAAGTTAATCTATTTAAAACAACAACAAAAAACAAGGTATGAGCCAAACCATGGATTTGGAGAATTGTTATACCCCTAATAAATAGTGGTATTTATGACTCCTAACCATAGCCTATAGAGTGCCATTTTCTCATGACATGGCTTGAGACAACGAGTGTTAGAGTTTAAAGCGCTTCTTTCATGGTGACTTGACTTGACTTAATTGGCCTGTCTTGTTTGATGTTTAGCAGTGAATTGACTTTGCTTACTTGAGTCTTAAACACAGTGACTTAGGATTTGCTTCAGCTTTTAAGGTTAAGACTTGAGACTAGCTTGTGACTTGCACATGTGTACCTCTCACATCTGTTATTTGTGAACATGAACTACTTCCTCCCAAAGCCACAAACCAGAGGCATGAGACCCCAGAATGAAGTGGAGCTGCTTCATAGACAATGAATGTGAAACTAATTTCATAGTCAAGTTGTACCTGTACATAACTGGTATATGACAATGTCCACAGTGAAACATTATAATGGACAATGATATTGAATGGGATAAATTACTGCATTTTACTGTCATTTTGTTGAGTTTCTCTACTCTCTTCTTTTTCACCACAGACGGGGCTGAGCGATCCTTGGAGGAGAGACTTCAGTGAAGCATGTGAAATACGTGAGTTGATAACAACTACAGTCATTGCATTACTGCAATTAAATCTCTGTGAGTAAAAGGCCAATAAGCAAAAGATGGGTAGACAATATTTGGGGTTTTTAAAACAATATGGTAGAGATTCATTTGTCTCCATAGCTGCGTTCTCACTGAGAGAACGCCACTCTGACGGTTTCACAACAGGAGAGAGAGTAAAGTCCAGGACCGGGAACCCAAGCACACACACTTGTGTCTCTGAGCCTAACTAACTTGCAGAAAGAACGCAGTTCTAACTGTTTCAGAACATGAGCCGGTGTGAAAAGCAAGAGTTGTGACCCAAACACATACGCTTGTCTCTCTGAGCCTTACTAATTCACAGAGAGGACGCTCTTTTGACAGTTTCAATACCGGAGTCAGTGTAAAAAGCAGGAGCAGGCGACATAGCACATATGCTTGTCTCTCTGAGCCTGGCTAACTAACTGGCCAAGAGAATGTCTTTCTGACAGTTTCAGAACAGGAGGCGGTGTAAAATGCAGGTGTGGACAACCAGAAACATATGCTTTTCTCTCTGAGCCTAACTAACTGGCAGAAAAAAACGCAGTTCTAACTGTTTCAGAACTGAGCCGGTGTGAAAAGCAAGAGTTGTGACCCAAACACATGCGCTTGTCTCTCTTAGCCTAACTAATTCGTAGAAAGAACGCAGTTCTAACTGTTTCAGAACTGAGCGGGTGTAAAAAGCAAGGGTTGTGACCCAAACACATACGCTTGTCTCTCTGATCCTTACTAATTCACAGAGAAGACGCGTTCTAACACTTTCAGAACATGAGCTGGTGAAAAAATCATGAGCAGGCGATCAAAAAAATACACTTGTCTCTCTGAGCCTAACTAACTTGCAGAAAAAACGCAGTTCTAACTGTTTCAGAACATGAGACGGTGTGAAAAGCAAGAGTTATGACCCAAACACTTGTCTCTCTGAGCCTTACAAATTCACAGAGAGGACACTCTTTTGAAAGTTTCAATACCGGAACCAGTGTAAAAAGCAGTAGCAGACGACATAGCACATACGCTTGTCTCACTGAGCCTTACTAACTAACTGGCCAAGAGAATGTCTTTCTGACAGTTTCAGAACAGGAGGCGGTGTAAAATGCAGGTGTGGACAACCAAACACATACGCTTATCTCTCTGTGCCTAAATAACCAGCCAAGACAATTTCAGAACAGGAGCGGGTGAAAGATGCAGGTGCGGATAACCAAACACACACGCTTGTCTCTCTGAGCCTAACTAACTTTCAGAAAGAACGCAGTTCTAAGTGTTTCAGAACATGAGCCGGTGTGAAAAGCAAGAGTTGTGACCCAAACACATGTGCTTGTCTCTCTGAGCCTAACTAACTTGCAGAAAGAACGCAGTTCTAACTGTTTCAGAACATGAGACGGTGTGAAAAGCAAGAGTTGTGACCCAAACACATGCGCTTGTCTCCCTGAGCCTCACTAATTCACAGAGAGGACGCTCTTTTGAAAGTTTCAATACCGGAGCCAGTGTAAAAAGCATGAGCAGGCGACAAAACACATACACTTATCTCTCTGTGCCTAAATAACTGGTCAAGAGAATGCCTTTCTGATACTTTCAGAACTGGAGCCGGTGTAAAATGCAGGTGCAGACAACCAAACACACACGCTTGTCTCTCTGAGCCTAACTAATTTGTAGAAAGAACGCATTTCTAACTGTTTCAGAACTGAGCGGGTGTAAAAAGCAAGGATTGTGACCCAAACACATACGCCTGTCTCTCTGATCCTTACTAATTCACAGAGAAGACGCGTTCTCACACTTTCAGAACATGAGCTGGTGTAAAAATCATGAGCAGGCGACCAAAAAAAAAACGCTTGTCTATCTGAGCCAGACTAACTTGCAGAAAGAACGCAGTTCTAACTGTTTCAGAACATGAGCCGGTGTGAAAAGCAAGAGTTGTGACCCAAACACATGCGCTTGTCTCTCTGAGCATCACTAATTCACAGAGAGGACGCTCTTTTGAAAGTTTCAATACCGGAGCCAGTGTAAAATGCATGAGCAGGTGACCAAACACATACGCTTATCTCTCTGTACCTAAATAACTGGCCAAGAGAATTTCAGAACAGGAGCGGGTGTAAAATGTAGGTGCGGACAAACAAACATATACGCTTGTCTCTCTGAGCCTAACTAAATTTCAGAAAGAATGCAGTTTCACAACATGAGCCGGTGTGAAAATCAATAGTTGTGACCCAAACACTCTTTTGAAAGTTTCAATACTGGAGCCAGTGTAAAAAAGCATGAGCAGGCGACAAAACACATACGCTTATCTCTCTGTGCCTAAGTAACTGACCAAGACAATGCCTTTCTGATACTTTAAGAACAGGAGCTGGTGTAAAATGCAGGTGCGGATAACCAAAAATGTACGCATGTCTCTGTGAGCCTAACTAACTTGCAGAAAGTGTAATGTTTCAGAACATGAGCCGGTGTGAAAAGCAAGAGTTGTGACTCAAACACATGCGCTTGTCTCTCTGAGCCTTATTGATTCACAGGGAGGACGCTCTTTTGACAGTTTCAATACTGGAGCCAGTGTAAAAAGTATGTGCAGGCGACCAAGCACATACGCTTATCTCTCTGTGCCTAAATAACTGGCCAATAGAATGCCTTTCCGAAACTTTCAGAACATGAGCCGGTGTAAAATGCAGGTGCAGACAACCAAACATATACGCTTGTCTCTCTGAGCCTCACTAATTCACAGAGAGGACGAGTTCTTACAGTTCCAGAACATGAGCCGGTGTAAAAGGCATGAGCAGGCGACCAAATACATACACTTGTCTCTCAGAGCCTACTTAATGTTAGAAAAAGACTTTCGTTTCTGTGCGTTTCAGATGCCAAACAGGTGTAAATAAGCAAAAACAAGCTTTTAATTACACACCCTTGTCTTTTTGCCTTTTTTGATTGTAACTATTTTGGAAATGGCTATTCTCAACGTTTTATGTGAGATTCTAATATAAATTGAAGAAAAACTTATACAAACACATATATTGCATTTTTGAGTCTAACTTGCCCTGAACAGTCGTTTCTGAGCGATTCAGACGCTAAACAGTTGAAAACAAGCCAAAACAAGCTTTTCATGACACACACTTGTCTTTTTGCCTGTTTTGATCATAATTGGCTTGGAAATGGCTATTCTCAACGTTTAATAATAGAATCTGATATAAAAAGAAGAACAACTTATACAAACACATATATTGCATTTTTGAGTCTAACTTGCCCTGAACAGTCGTTTCTGAGCGTTTCAGACGCTAAACAGGTGTAAATAAGCAAAAACAAGCTTTTCATGACACACACTAGTCTTTTTGCATGTTTTGATCATAATTGGCTTGGAAATGGCTATTCTCAACGTTTTATAATAGAATCTGATATAAAAAAGAAGAACAACTTATACAAACACATATATTGAATTTTTGAGTCTAACTTGCCCTGAACAGTCGTTTCTGAGCGTTTCAGACGCTAAACAGGTGTAAATAAGCCAAAACAAGCTTTTCATTACACACACTTGTCTTTTTGCCTGTTTTGATCATAATTCGCTTGGAAATTGCTATTCTCAACGTTTTATGTGAGATTCTAATAGGAAAAGCAGAAAAACTTATACAAACACATATATTGAATTTTTGAGTCTAACTTGCCCTGAACAGTCGTTTCTGAGTGTTTCAGACGCTAAACAGTTGAAAACAAGCCAAAACAAGCTTTTCATGACACACACTTGTCTTTTTGCCTGTTTTGATCATAATTCGCTTGGAAATTGCTATTCTCAACGTTTTATGTGAGATTCTAATAGGAAAAGCAGAAAAACTTGTACAAACACATATATTGCATTTTTGAGTCTAACTTGGCCTGAACAGTCGTTTCTGAGCGTTTCAGACGCTAAACAGGTGTAAATAAGCAAAAACAAGCTTTTCATTACACACACTTGTCTTTTTGCCTGTTTTGATCATAATTCGCTTGGAAATGGCTATTCTCAACGTTTTATGTGAGATTCTAATAGAAAAAGCAGAAAAACTTATACAAACACATATATTGAATTTTTGAGTCTAACTTGCCCTGAACAGTCGTTTCTGAGCGTTTCAGACGCTAAATAGTTGAAAATAAGCCAAAACAAGCTTTTCATGACACACACTTGTCTTTTTACCTGTTTTGATCATAACTCGCTTAGAAATGGCTATTCTCAACGTTTTATGTGAGATTCTAATAGAAAAAGAAGAAAAACTTATACAAACACATATATTGAATTTTTGAGTCTAACTTACCCTGAGCAGTCGTTTCTGAGCGTTTCAGACGCTAAACAGGTGTAAATAAGCCAAAACAAGCTTTTCATTACACACACTTGTCTTTTTGCCTGTTTTGATCATAATTCGCTTGGAAATGGCTATTCTCAACGTTTTATGTGAGATTCTAATAGGAAAAGCAGAAAAACTTATACAAACACATATATTGCATTTTTGAGTCTAACTTGGCCTGAACAGTCGTTTCTGAGCGTTTCAGACGCTAAACAGGTGTAAATAAGCAAAAACAAGCTTTTCATTACACACACTTGTCTTTTTGCCTGTTTTGATCATAATTCGCTTGGAAATGGCTATTCTCAACGTTTTATGTGAGATTCTAATAGGAAAAGCAGAAAAACTTATACAAACACATATATTGAATTTTTGAGTCTAACTTGCCCTGAACAGTCGTTTCTGAGCGTTTCAGACGCTAAATAGTTGAAAATAAGCCAAAACAAGCTTTTCATGACACACACTTGTCTTTTTACCTGTTTTGATCATAACTCGCTTAGAAATGGCTATTCTCAACGTTTTATGTGAGATTCTAATAGAAAAAGAAGAAAAACTTATACAAACACATATATTGAATTTTTGAGTCTAACTTGCCCTGAACAGTCGTTTCTGAGCGTTTCAGACGCTAAACAGGTGTAAATAAGCCAAAACAAGCTTTTCATTACACACACTTGTCTTTTTGCCTGTTTTGATCATAATTCGCTTGGAAATGGCTATTCTCAACGTTTTATGTGAGATTCTAATAGGAAAAGCAGAAAAACTTATACAAACACATATATTGCATTTTTGAGTCTAACTTGGCCTGAACAGTCGTTTCTGAGCGTTTCAGACGCTAAACAGGTGTAAATAAGCCAAAACAAGCTTTTCATTACACACACTTGTCTTTTTGCCTGTTTTGATCATAATTCGCTTGGAAATGGCTATTCTCAACGTTTTATGTGAGATTCTAATTGAAAAAGCAGAAAAACTTATACAAACACATATATTGAATTTTTGAGTCTAACTTGCCCTGAACAGTCGTTTCTGAGCGTTTCAGACGCTAAATAGTTGAAAATAAGCCAAAACAAGCTTTTCATTACACACACTTGTCTTTTTACCTGTTTTGATCATAACTCGCTTGGAAATGGGTATTCTCAACGTTTTATGTGAGATTCTAATAGGAAAAGCAGAAAAACTTATACAAACACATATACTGCATTTTTGAGTCTAACTTGGCCTGAACAGTCGTTTCTGAGCGTTTCAGACGCTAAACAGGTGTAAATAAGCAAAAACAAGCTTTTCATTACACACACTTGTCTTTTTGCCTGTTTTGATCATAATTCGCTTGAAAATTGCTATTCTCAACGTTTTATGTGAGATTCTAATAAAAAAAAAAGCAGAAAAACTTATACAAACACATATATTGAATTTTTGAGTCTAACTTGCCCTGAACAGTCGTTTCTGAGTGTTTCAGACGCTAAACAGTTGAAAACAAGCCAAAACAAGCTTTTCATGACACACACTTGTCTTTTTGCCTGTTTTGATCATAATTCGCTTGGAAATTGCTATTCTCAACGTTTTATGTGAGATTCTAATAGGAAAAGCAGAAAAACTTATACAAACACATATATTGCATTTTTGAGTCTAACTTGGCCTGAACAGTCGTTTCTGAGCGTTTCAGACGCTAAACAGGTGTAAATAAGCAAAAACAAGCTTTTCATTACACACACTTGTCTTTTTACCTGTTTTGATCATAACTCGCTTGGAAATGGCTATTCTCAACGTTTTATGTGAGATTCTAATAGAAAAAGAAGAACAACCTATACAAACACATATATTGAATTTTTGAGTCTAACTTGCCCTGAACAGTCGTTTCTATGCGTTTCAGACGCTAAACAGATAAGCAAGAACAAGCTTTTCATTACACACACTTGTCATTTTGCCTGTTTTGATCATAACTCGCTTGGAAATGGCTAGTTTCATAAGAATTTCTGATTTAAAAAAAGAAGAAAAAGTTATGAAAAAAATACACATACTTCAAGATTTCATGTGATCCTCCAATGATATCCATCCAAATATCATACCATTATATACATAATGGATCAATTCAGAGGTTGAAATTTTGGGGCCTTTATGTCACAACGTCACACAAAGAAGTGTATATCTCTGCTTCTGAATATACTATTTTCCTATAACTTCTTTCACATACAATCATCAGATATGACTTGTTCTGAATGTATATGTGCATTTTGGGGGCACCCTTATGCCAAAATCACCTCTTTTTGTAATCCATTATCATTTGATTTCCTGCATATTCAAATTATATATAATGAAAAGCATGCATATCAGCACAGATTGCAGTGTTTCCCCTAGGTTGACTGACCTGGCCCTGGCTGGGGAGGTGGATTAGCACATTTCTCTGTTCTCTGTTTAGCATCTTCAGGCTCAATGCCTAGCAAGAGCAGTTGGGGAAACAGACATTACTTTTCTTGGTCTTGACAAGCTGCAGCATTTATTAACTGACACTGTACATTTACTACCAGATTGTTACAGCTTACTGCTAACCTTTTCTTCTGCTCCGCTTGCATTCACCATCACTTTTCTGATGCTCGCTCTATCGCTTATCGCCATGGATGTATAAAGAGAACTGGATACAGGAAGAGTGCCAGGCTTTGAAACAAATTTGACATAGTGGCCAAAGTGCTTAATCACATGATGCACACTGGCCCAAAAATTCTTTTTCTCAAAGACTTGTGAAAAAGAGGTGGTACTTTTTTTTGAGAATCACAACCCCCGCGAGTCACTAACCCCCGCGAGTCACTATCAGGATTTGAGCCATTTGGTCGATCACATTTCAAAAGCCTAGAAGAACCACAACCATTGAATTGTTTCACCACCTTTAAAGTTAGCTAAACCATTCTCATGAGTATATTGGCTCAAAGCATTCAGAACAAAAATGTGTGAAACTATGGACTCTTGTTCCAAGTTCCTGTCCATGCCTTTTTGCCTCCCAAATGCCACACTCATTTGAATAGCAATTTCAGCATTTGGTTAGTATTAATTCTTTTACAATTTGATTCATCTTTGACTCCTGGAATGATGTCCAACAGCTCTAATTCAAACAGCTGCACACAACACTGGTTGATATCACTGTGGCTAGCTAGCAAACATTAGCTAACTGCAAGCTAACATAAAGAGTGACCTAAGCAGTAAAAATGGAGACTATATATAAACTATATAAATATAAATTATATTTTGTCATCATAGATACTACACATATGTCTCAGGGGCAATTTATACTCATTTTAGATGCAAATACACCCACTTTGAGTGAAAAATTTGTCAAAAAAATTAGGTTTGTATGGGGCTATCGGAAATAAAATTTGGCATTGAAATCAAACCCTGCAATTAAAAAAAAAAGTGTATTATCATTGAAAAAAGTTCCACTGAAAAATAAAACGCTCTAAAAATTTTAACTAAAATTACAATCTGTCAATCTTATTAGGGCTCTAGCACTGAACGGTGCGAAGGCCCTGTATTTGTAGTGATTATTATTATTATTATCATTATCATTATTATTATTATCATCATCGTTATTATTATTATTATTATTCCGAAACAAACGCATTTTTGACAGGCGTTTTGACGACCTTTCGAAAACTCGTGAAATTTTGCACATTTGTCAGGACTGCTGAAAAATTTGATATTGAAAATGGCTAGACTGCGCCCCCTAGAAAATTAGGAAAATTGAGCACCTCAACCCAGATTGTCATAGAAGTAAGATGCAACACATCCTTCGCCATGACATACGATGCTGTTTTCCAGGGAGAGGGGATGGCTCTACAGCCACGAAACTTGACACACATGTCTAGAGTGATGTTAGCTAAAAATCCGTTGTAGTTCATTTGAATGGGTGTGGCAAAATGGCTCAACAGCGATCCCTTGAAAATTTCAAAGTCCCTGCCTACCAGATTAACGTAGAAAAATGAAATTCACAAGGCACATGTATAATGTCAAGATGCACAAAAAAGCCTCTTGGAGCCATATCAAGCTCCTACAGTCCAAGTCCTACAGGAAGTCCGCCATCTTGAAAAAACTGGTCAATTTTCGCCTTTTCTTGGCCATTTCGCATACCTTGTGTTTTAACAAACTCCTCCTACAGGATTCATCGTAAGGACTCCAAAATCAGTGTGTGTCATCTAGACTAGTGTATGATCAAAAGTTATCAAAAGATTTAGTGTACATTGAAGCGCTTGGCCGTGGTGTGGCCTTTAGTTTTGATGTTTCGTCATTACAGAGGAAATTGCTATAACTTTAGTGTACATGGTGGGATCTGCCTGAAACTTTACAGGTTTGATAACAGTCCAGGCCTGAGCACATCTACATTACAATATTCAATCAGTGATGCAAACTGGCTCCATAGCGCCCCCATAAGTACAGTACAGGAAAGCAGCCCCAGCAGCAGGCAAATGAGTGGACAAAGGAAGTGATGTTTCTCTCCTTGCTCTGTCTGAAAGTAGCCCGACTGTGAAAACATCTACATGCCTGTGACAAAGGCTCTTCGACTGTGCCCGATGTTCACCGGGTTGCGAGGTCCCGATCATCGCTGCTTGCAGCTTTAATTCTATTTTGGTATTTTTTGCATTAAGATTAGTTTTTCAATGTCAATCATAAGATTTTTTTCTTCATGTCTTTACAATGTAAGTTTTTTTTCAATGCCACCGGTTCTCAGTTTCAACTTTGTCTTTTTCAGTTTCAACTTTTTCTGTTTCAGTTTCAACTTATTGTCACCGTTTTGATGTCAGTACCCAGCATGCCTTACGATGCGACGTGTGTGTTTACATGTGAGGTATTTATTCCGTTTGGTTTCTCAAATGCCGCGATCTCCACAAAGCATTAGCTGAAGTCAGTAGCAGCGTGCTAGGTTCGACCTACTTGCTGGAGTAGTAAACTAGGCTTCATTACATAGGATTACATAGGATTCTACTGGCGTGAGTGACTGTTTTCCAGTTATTAGTTTTACCCCAGTTTGCATCACAAGCAAAAAGTCTTTTATTTTTAGAGTGAACTGCCTCACAAATGTTGTGTAATTGCAATATTACACTTGACTATTGATTTGTCATGTTATGTTTTGTTTTGTTTATTTTTTCATTTATTTGGGAAGGTGGTCCTCAGAATTTTTTTAAAAATCAGATGTGAGCCTTAAGCTACTAAAGACCTTTGATTGTTTTATTGAATAATCAATACATTTGTATGTTTTTGTTTATGTGAAATATGTTAGATATTCACTCATTCGTGTAACGTAAAGTCATTTTAGGGATCAGATTAGGGAGGGACTATGCGGCTCCAGGTGGGTTTTATATGGTGAGAAATGGGCTAAAATGGCTGAAGCTTGCTGAACCCTTGTCTAGCAGAACCTAGAAAATGAAGCAAGACAGGATTGAGCTGAGAGCTTGTTGAAAGCATTTTCCCACACCTGCACTGAGCTTGAGTTGAGCTTAATATTACCACACCAATCTGATCATCCACATCCACAGACATTAAGTAAAATACAAAATTAGGAACACTAGATCCTGGAAAACATGTTAGATCAGATCATTTATTTCTGTTGACATAGTTAATTAATTCAAAGTTAATCTATTTAAAACAACAACAAAAAACAAGGTATGAGCCAAACCATGGATTTGGAGAATTGTTATACCCCTAATAAATAGTGGTATTTATGACTCCTAACCATAGCCTATAGAGTGCCATTTTCTCATGACATGGCTTGAGACAACGAGTGTTAGAGTTTAAAGCGCTTCTTTCATGGTGACTTGACTTGACTTAATTGGCCTGTCTTGTTTGATGTTTAGCAGTGAATTGACTTTGCTTACTTGAGTCTTAAACACAGTGACTTAGGATTTGCTTCAGCTTTTAAGGTTAAGACTTGAGACTAGCTTGTGACTTGCACATGTGTACCTCTCACATCTGTTATTTGTGAACATGAACTACTTCCTCCCAAAGCCACAAACCAGAGGCATGAGACCCCAGAATGAAGTGGAGCTGCTTCATAGACAATGAATGTGAAACTAATTTCATAGTCAAGTTGTACCTGTACATAACTGGTATATGACAATGTCCACAGTGAAACATTATAATGGACAATGATATTGAATGGGATAAATTACTGCATTTTACTGTCATTTTGTTGAGTTTCTCTACTCTCTTCTTTTTCACCACAGACGGGGCTGAGCGATCCTTGGAGGAGAGACTTCAGTGAAGCATGTGAAATACGTGAGTTGATAACAACTACAGTCATTGCATTACTGCAATTAAATCTCTGTGAGTAAAAGGCCAATAAGCAAAAGATGGGTAGACAATATTTGGGGTTTTTAAAACAATATGGTAGAGATTCATTTGTCTCCATAGCTGCGTTCTCACTGAGAGAACGCCACTCTGACGGTTTCACAACAGGAGAGAGAGTAAAGTCCAGGACCGGGAACCCAAGCACACACACTTGTGTCTCTGAGCCTAACTAACTTGCAGAAAGAACGCAGTTCTAACTGTTTCAGAACATGAGCCGGTGTGAAAAGCAAGAGTTGTGACCCAAACACATACGCTTGTCTCTCTGAGCCTTACTAATTCACAGAGAGGACGCTCTTTTGACAGTTTCAATACCGGAGTCAGTGTAAAAAGCAGGAGCAGGCGACATAGCACATATGCTTGTCTCTCTGAGCCTGGCTAACTAACTGGCCAAGAGAATGTCTTTCTGACAGTTTCAGAACAGGAGGCGGTGTAAAATGCAGGTGTGGACAACCAGAAACATATGCTTTTCTCTCTGAGCCTAACTAACTGGCAGAAAAAAACGCAGTTCTAACTGTTTCAGAACTGAGCCGGTGTGAAAAGCAAGAGTTGTGACCCAAACACATGCGCTTGTCTCTCTTAGCCTAACTAATTCGTAGAAAGAACGCAGTTCTAACTGTTTCAGAACTTAGCGGGTGTAAAAAGCAAGGGTTGTGACCCAAACACATACGCTTGTCTCTCTGATCCTTACTAATTCACAGAGAAGACGCGTTCTAACACTTTCAGAACATGAGCTGGTGAAAAAATCATGAGCAGGCGATCAAAAAAATACACTTGTCTCTCTGAGCCTAACTAACTTGCAGAAAAAACGCAGTTCTAACTGTTTCAGAACATGAGACGGTGTGAAAAGCAAGAGTTATGACCCAAACACTTGTCTCTCTGAGCCTTACAAATTCACAGAGAGGACACTCTTTTGAAAGTTTCAATACCGGAACCAGTGTAAAAAGCAGGAGCAGACGACATAGCACATACGCTTGTCTCACTGAGCCTTACTAACTAACTGGCCAAGAGAATGTCTTTCTGACAGTTTCAGAACAGGAGGCGGTGTAAAATGCAGGTGTGGACAACCAAACACATACGCTTATCTCTCTGTGCCTAAATAACCAGCCAAGACAATTTCAGAACAGGAGCGGGTGAAAGATGCAGGTGCGGATAACCAAACACACACGCTTGTCTCTCTGAGCCTAACTAACTTTCAGAAAGAACGCAGTTCTAAGTGTTTCAGAACATGAGCCGGTGTGAAAAGCAAGAGTTGTGACCCAAACACATGTGCTTGTCTCTCTGAGCCTAACTAACTTGCAGGAAAAACGCAGTTCTAACTGTTTCAGAACATGAGACGGTGTGAAAAGCAAGAGTTGTGACCCAAACACATGCGCTTGTCTCTCTGAGCCTCACTAATTCACAGAGAGGACGCTCTTTTGAAAGTTTCAATACCGGAGCCAGTGTAAAAAGCATGAGCAGGCGACAAAACATATACACTTATCTCTCTGTGCCTAAATAACTGGCCAAGAGAATGCCTTTCTGATACTTTCAGAACTGGAGCCGGTGTAAAATGCAGATGCAGACAACCAAACACACGCTTGTCTCTCTGAGCCTTACTAATTTGCAGAAAAAACGCAGTTCTAACTGTTTCAGAAATGAGCGGGTGTAAAAAGCAGGGGTTGTGACCCAAACACATACGCCTGTCTCTCTGATCCTTACTAATTTACAGAGAAGACGCATTTGAACACTTTCAGAACATGAGCTGGTGAAAAAATCATGAACAGGCGACCAAAAAAATACACTTGTCTCTCTGAGCCTAACTAACTTGCAGAAAGAACGCTGTTCAAACTGTTTCAGAACACGAGCCGGTGTGAAAAGCAAGAGTTGTAACCCAAACACTTGTCTCTCTGAGCCTTACAAATTCACAGAGAGGACACTCTTTTGAAAGTTTCAATACCGGAACCAGTGTAAAAAGCAGTAGCAGACGACATAGCACATACGCTTGTCTCACTGAGCCTTACTAACTAACTGGCCAAGAGAATGTCTTTCTGACAGTTTCAGAACAGGAGGCGGTGTAAAATGCAGGTGTGGACAACCAAACACATACGCTTATCTCTCTGTGCCTAAATAACCAGCCAAGACAATTTCAGAACAGGAGCGGGTGAAAGATGCAGGTGCGGACAACCAAACACACACGCTTGTCTCTCTGAGCCTAACTAACTTTCAGAAAGAACGCAGTTCTAAGTGTTTCAGAACATGAGCCGGTGTGAAAAGCAAGAGTTGTGACCCAAACACATGTGCTTGTCTCTCTGAGCCTAACTAACTTGCAGAAAAAACGCAGTTCTAACTGTTTCAGAACATGAGACGGTGTGAAAAGCAAGAGTTGTGACCCAAACACATGCGCTTGTCTCTCTGAGCCTCACTAATTCACAGAGAGGACGCTCTTTTGAAAGTTTCAATACCGGAGCCAGTGTAAAAAGCATGAGCAGGCGACAAAACACATACACTTATCTCTCTGTGCCTAAATAACTGGTCAAGAGAATGCCTTTCTGATACTTTCAGAACTGGAGCCGGTGTAAAATGCAGGTGCAGACAACCAAACACACACGCTTGTCTCTCTGAGCCTAACTAATTTGTAGAAAGAACGCATTTCTAACTGTTTCAGAACTGAGCGGGTGTAAAAAGCAAGGATTGTGACCCAAACACATACGCCTGTCTCTCTGATCCTTACTAATTCACAGAGAAGACGCGTTCTCACACTTTCAGAACATGAGCTGGTGTAAAAATCATGAGCAGGCGACCAAAAAAAAAACGCTTGTCTATCTGAGCCAGACTAACTTGCAGAAAGAACGCAGTTCTAACTGTTTCAGAACATGAGCCGGTGTGAAAAGCAAGAGTTGTGACCCAAACACATGCGCTTGTCTCTCTGAGCATCACTAATTCACAGAGAGGACGCTCTTTTGAAAGTTTCAATACCGGAGCCAGTGTAAAATGCATGAGCAGGTGACCAAACACATACGCTTATCTCTCTGTACCTAAATAACTGGCCAAGAGAATTTCAGAACAGGAGCGGGTGTAAAATGTAGGTGCGGACAAACAAACATATACGCTTGTCTCTCTGAGCCTAACTAAATTTCAGAAAGAATGCAGTTTCACAACATGAGCCGGTGTGAAAATCAATAGTTGTGACCCAAACACTCTTTTGAAAGTTTCAATACTGGAGCCAGTGTAAAAAAGCATGAGCAGGCGACAAAACACATACGCTTATCTCTCTGTGCCTAAGTAACTGACCAAGACAATGCCTTTCTGATACTTTAAGAACAGGAGCTGGTGTAAAATGCAGGTGCGGATAACCAAAAACGTACGCATGTCTCTGTGAGCCTAACTAACTTGCAGAAAGTGTAATGTTTCAGAACATGAGCCGGTGTGAAAAGCAAGAGTTGTGACTCAAACACATGCGCTTGTCTCTCTGAGCCTTATTGATTCACAGGGAGGACGCTCTTTTGACAGTTTCAATACTGGAGCCAGTGTAAAAAGTATGTGCAGGCGACCAAGCACATACGCTTATCTCTCTGTGCCTAAATAACTGGCCAATAGAATGCCTTTCCGAAACTTTCAGAACATGAGCCGGTGTAAAATGCAGGTGCAGACAACCAAACATATACGCTTGTCTCTCTGAGCCTCACTAATTCACAGAGAGGACGAGTTCTTACAGTTCCAGAACATGAGCCGGTGTAAAAGGCATGAGCAGGCGACCAAATACATACACTTGTCTCTCAGAGCCTACTTAATGTTAGAAAAAGACTTTCGTTTCTGTGCGTTTCAGATGCCAAACAGGTGTAAATAAGCAAAAACAAGCTTTTAATTACACACCCTTGTCTTTTTGCCTTTTTTGATTGTAACTATTTTGGAAATGGCTATTCTCAACGTTTTATGTGAGATTCTAATATAAATTGAAGAAAAACTTATACAAACACATATATTGCATTTTTGAGTCTAACTTGCCCTGAACAGTCGTTTCTGAGCGATTCAGACGCTAAACAGTTGAAAACAAGCCAAAACAAGCTTTTCATGACACACACTTGTCTTTTTGCCTGTTTTGATCATAATTGGCTTGGAAATGGCTATTCTCAACGTTTAATAATAGAATCTGATATAAAAAGAAGAACAACTTATACAAACACATATATTGAATTTTTGAGTCTAACTTGCCCTGAACAGTCGTTTCTGAGCGTTTCAGACGCTAAACAGGTGTAAATAAGCCAAAACAAGCTTTTCATTACACACACTTGTCTTTTTGCCTGTTTTGATCATAATTCGCTTGGAAATGGCTATTCTCAACGTTTTATGTGAGATTCTAATAGGAAAAGCAGAAAAACTTATACAAACACATATATTGCATTTTTGAGTCTAACTTGGCCTGAACAGTCGTTTCTGAGCGTTTCAGACGCTAAACAGGTGTAAATAAGCAAAAACAAGCTTTTCATTACACACACTTGTCTTTTTGCCTGTTTTGATCATAATTCGCTTGGAAATGGCTATTCTCAACGTTTTATGTGAGATTCTAATAGGAAAAGCAGAAAAACTTATACAAACACATATATTGAATTTTTGAGTCTAACTTGCCCTGAACAGTCGTTTCTGAGCGTTTCAGACGCTAAATAGTTGAAAATAAGCCAAAACAAGCTTTTCATGACACACACTTGTCTTTTTACCTGTTTTGATCATAACTCGCTTAGAAATGGCTATTCTCAACGTTTTATGTGAGATTCTAATAGAAAAAGAAGAAAAACTTATACAAACACATATATTGAATTTTTGAGTCTAACTTGCCCTGAACAGTCGTTTCTGAGCGTTTCAGACGCTAAACAGGTGTAAATAAGCCAAAACAAGCTTTTCATTACACACACTTGTCTTTTTGCCTGTTTTGATCATAATTCGCTTGGAAATGGCTATTCTCAACGTTTTATGTGAGATTCTAATAGGAAAAGCAGAAAAACTTATACAAACACATATATTGCATTTTTGAGTCTAACTTGGCCTGAACAGTCGTTTCTGAGCGTTTCAGACGCTAAACAGGTGTAAATAAGCCAAAACAAGCTTTTCATTACACACACTTGTCTTTTTGCCTGTTTTGATCATAATTCGCTTGGAAATGGCTATTCTCAACGTTTTATGTGAGATTCTAATTGAAAAAGCAGAAAAACTTATACAAACACATATATTGAATTTTTGAGTCTAACTTGCCCTGAACAGTCGTTTCTGAGCGTTTCAGACGCTAAATAGTTGAAAATAAGCCAAAACAAGCTTTTCATTACACACACTTGTCTTTTTACCTGTTTTGATCATAATTCGCTTGAAAATTGCTATTCTCAACGTTTTATGTGAGATTCTAATAAAAAAAAAAGCAGAAAAACTTATACAAACACATATATTGAATTTTTGAGTCTAACTTGCCCTGAACAGTCGTTTCTGAGTGTTTCAGACGCTAAACAGTTGAAAACAAGCCAAAACAAGCTTTTCATGACACACACTTGTCTTTTTGCCTGTTTTGATCATAATTCGCTTGGAAATTGCTATTCTCAACGTTTTATGTGAGATTCTAATAGGAAAAGCAGAAAAACTTATACAAACACATATATTGCATTTTTGAGTCTAACTTGGCCTGAACAGTCGTTTCTGAGCGTTTCAGACGCTAAACAGGTGTAAATAAGCAAAAACAAGCTTTTCATTACACACACTTGTCTTTTTACCTGTTTTGATCATAACTCGCTTGGAAATGGCTATTCTCAACGTTTTATGTGAGATTCTAATAGAAAAAGAAGAACAACCTATACAAACACATATATTGAATTTTTGAGTCTAACTTGCCCTGAACAGTCGTTTCTATGCGTTTCAGACGCTAAACAGATGAAAATAAGCAAGAACAAGCTTTTCATGACACACACTTGTCTTTTTGCCTGTTTTGATCATAACTCGCTTGGAAATGGCTAGTTTCATAAGAATTTCTGATTTAAAAAAAGAAGAAAAAGTTATGAAAAAAATACACATACTTCAAGATTTCATGTGATCCTCCAATGATATCCATCCAAATATCATACCATTATATACATAATGGATCAATTCAGAGGTTGAAATTTTGGGGCCTTTATGTCACAACGTCACACAAAGAAGTGTATATCTCTGCTTCTGAATATACTATTTTCCTATAACTTCTTTCACATACAATCATCAGATATGACTTGTTCTGAATGTATATGTGCATTTTGGGGGCACCCTTATGCCAAAATCACCTCTTTTTGTAATCCATTATCATTTGATTTCCTGCATATTCAAATTATATATAATGAAAAGCATGCATATCAGCACAGATTGCAGTGTTTCCCCTAGGTTGACTGACCTGGCCCTGGCTGGGGAGGTGGATTAGCACATTTCTCTGTTCTCTGTTTAGCATCTTCAGGCTCAATGCCTAGCAAGAGCAGTTGGGGAAACAGACATTACTTTTCTTGGTCTTGACAAGCTGCAGCATTTATTAACTGACACTGTACATTTACTACCAGATTGTTACAGCTTACTGCTAACCTTTTCTTCTGCTCCGCTTGCATTCACCATCACTTTTCTGATGCTCGCTCTATCGCTTATCGCCATGGATGTATAAAGAGAACTGGATACAGGAAGAGTGCCAGGCTTTGAAACAAATTTGACATAGTGGCCAAAGTGCTTAATCACATGATGCACACTGGCCCAAAAATTCTTTTTCTCAAAGACTTGTGAAAAAGAGGTGGTACTTTTTTTTGAGAATCACAACCCCCGCGAGTCACTAACCCCCGCGAGTCACTATCAGGATTTGAGCCATTTGGTCGATCACATTTCAAAAGCCTAGAAGAACCACAACCATTGAATTGTTTCACCACCTTTAAAGTTAGCTAAACCATTCTCATGAGTATATTGGCTCAAAGCATTCAGAACAAAAATGTGTGAAACTATGGACTCTTGTTCCAAGTTCCTGTCCATGCCTTTTTGCCTCCCAAATGCCACACTCATTTGAATAGCAATTTCAGCATTTGGTTAGTATTAATTCTTTTACAATTTGATTCATCTTTGACTCCTGGAATGATGTCCAACAGCTCTAATTCAAACAGCTGCACACAACACTGGTTGATATCACTGTGGCTAGCTAGCAAACATTAGCTAACTGCAAGCTAACATAAAGAGTGACCTAAGCAGTAAAAATGGAGACTATATATAAACTATATAAATATAAATTATATTTTGTCATCATAGATACTACACATATGTCTCAGGGGCAATTTATACTCATTTTAGATGCAAATACACCCACTTTGAGTGAAAAATTTGTCAAAAAAATTAGGTTTGTATGGGGCTATCGGAAATAAAATTTGGCATTGAAATCAAACCCTGCAATTAAAAAAAAAAGTGTATTATCATTGAAAAAAGTTCCACTGAAAAATAAAACGCTCTAAAAATTTTAACTAAAATTACAATCTGTCAATCTTATTAGGGCTCTAGCACTGAACGGTGCGAAGGCCCTGTATTTGTAGTGATTATTATTATTATTATCATTATCATTATTATTATTATCATCATCGTTATTATTATTATTATTATTCCGAAACAAACGCATTTTTGACAGGCGTTTTGACGACCTTTCGAAAACTCGTGAAATTTTGCACATTTGTCAGGACTGCTGAAAAATTTGATATTGAAAATGGCTAGACTGCGCCCCCTAGAAAATTAGGAAAATTGAGCACCTCAACCCAGATTGTCATAGAAGTAAGATGCAACACATCCTTCGCCATGACATACGATGCTGTTTTCCAGGGAGAGGGGATGGCTCTACAGCCACGAAACTTGACACACATGTCTAGAGTGATGTTAGCTAAAAATCCGTTGTAGTTCATTTGAATGGGTGTGGCAAAATGGCTCAACAGCGATCCCTTGAAAATTTCAAAGTCCCTGCCTACCAGATTAACGTAGAAAAATGAAATTCACAAGGCACATGTATAATGTCAAGATGCACAAAAAAGCCTCTTGGAGCCATATCAAGCTCCTACAGTCCAAGTCCTACAAGAAGTCCGCCATCTTGAAAAAACTGGTCAATTTTCGCCTTTTCTTGGCCATTTCGCATACCTTGTGTTTTAACAAACTCCTCCTACAGGATTCATCGTAAGGACTCCAAAATCAGTGTGTGTCATCTAGACTAGTGTATGATCAAAAGTTATCAAAAGATTTAGTGTACATTGAAGCGCTTGGCCGTGGTGTGGCCTTTAGTTTTGATGTTTCGTCATTACAGAGGAAATTGCTATAACTTTAGTGTACATGGTGGGATCTGCCTGAAACTTTACAGGTTTGATAACAGTCCAGGCCTGAGCACATCTACATTACAATATTCAATCAGTGATGCAAACTGGCTCCATAGCGCCCCCATAAGTACAGTACAGGAAAGCAGCCCCAGCAGCAGGCAAATGAGTGGACAAAGGAAGTGATGTTTCTCTCCTTGCTCTGTCTGAAAGTAGCCCGACTGTGAAAACATCTACATGCCTGTGACAAAGGCTCTTCGACTGTGCCCGATGTTCACCGGGTTGCGAGGTCCCGATCATCGCTGCTTGCAGCTTTAATTCTATTTTGGTATTTTTTGCATTAAGATTAGTTTTTCAATGTCAATCATAAGATTTTTTTCTTCATGTCTTTACAATGTAAGTTTTTTTTCAATGCCACCGGTTCTCAGTTTCAACTTTGTCTTTTTCAGTTTCAACTTTTTCTGTTTCAGTTTCAACTTATTGTCACCGTTTTGATGTCAGTACCCAGCATGCCTTACGATGCGACGTGTGTGTTTACATGTGAGGTATTTATTCCGTTTGGTTTCTCAAATGCCGCGATCTCCACAAAGCATTAGCTGAAGTCAGTAGCAGCGTGCTAGGTTCGACCTACTTGCTGGAGTAGTAAACTAGGCTTCATTACATAGGATTACATAGGATTCTACTGGCGTGAGTGACTGTTTTCCAGTTATTAGTTTTACCCCAGTTTGCATCACAAGCAAAAAGTCTTTTATTTTTAGAGTGAACTGCCTCACAAATGTTGTGTAATTGCAATATTACACTTGACTATTGATTTGTCATGTTATGTTTTGTTTTGTTTATTTTTTCATTTATTTGGGAAGGTGGTCCTCAGAATTTTTTTAAAAATCAGATGTGAGCCTTAAGCTACTAAAGACCTTTGATTGTTTTATTGAATAATCAATACATTTGTATGTTTTTGTTTATGTGAAATATGTTAGATATTCACTCATTCGTGTAACGTAAAGTCATTTTAGGGATCAGATTAGGGAGGGACTATGCGGCTCCAGGTGGGTTTTATATGGTGAGAAATGGGCTAAAATGGCTGAAGCTTGCTGAACCCTTGTCTAGCAGAACCTAGAAAATGAAGCAAGACAGGATTGAGCTGAGAGCTTGTTGAAAGCATTTTCCCACACCTGCACTGAGCTTGAGTTGAGCTTAATATTACCACACCAATCTGATCATCCACATCCACAGACATTAAGTAAAATACAAAATTAGGAACACTAGATCCTGGAAAACATGTTAGATCAGATCATTTATTTCTGTTGACATAGTTAATTAATTCAAAGTTAATCTATTTAAAACAACAACAAAAAACAAGGTATGAGCCAAACCATGGATTTGGAGAATTGTTATACCCCTAATAAATAGTGGTATTTATGACTCCTAACCATAGCCTATAGAGTGCCATTTTCTCATGACATGGCTTGAGACAACGAGTGTTAGAGTTTAAAGCGCTTCTTTCATGGTGACTTGACTTGACTTAATTGGCCTGTCTTGTTTGATGTTTAGCAGTGAATTGACTTTGCTTACTTGAGTCTTAAACACAGTGACTTAGGATTTGCTTCAGCTTTTAAGGTTAAGACTTGAGACTAGCTTGTGACTTGCACATGTGTACCTCTCACATCTGTTATTTGTGAACATGAACTACTTCCTCCCAAAGCCACAAACCAGAGGCATGAGACCCCAGAATGAAGTGGAGCTGCTTCATAGACAATGAATGTGAAACTAATTTCATAGTCAAGTTGTACCTGTACATAACTGGTATATGACAATGTCCACAGTGAAACATTATAATGGACAATGATATTGAATGGGATAAATTACTGCATTTTACTGTCATTTTGTTGAGTTTCTCTACTCTCTTCTTTTTCACCACAGACGGGGCTGAGCGATCCTTGGAGGAGAGACTTCAGTGAAGCATGTGAAATACGTGAGTTGATAACAACTACAGTCATTGCATTACTGCAATTAAATCTCTGTGAGTAAAAGGCCAATAAGCAAAAGATGGGTAGACAATATTTGGGGTTTTTAAAACAATATGGTAGAGATTCATTTGTCTCCATAGCTGCGTTCTCACTGAGAGAACGCCACTCTGACGGTTTCACAACAGGAGAGAGAGTAAAGTCCAGGACCGGGAACCCAAGCACACACACTTGTGTCTCTGAGCCTAACTAACTTGCAGAAAGAACGCAGTTCTAACTGTTTCAGAACATGAGCCGGTGTGAAAAGCAAGAGTTGTGACCCAAACACATACGCTTGTCTCTCTGAGCCTTACTAATTCACAGAGAGGACGCTCTTTTGACAGTTTCAATACCGGAGTCAGTGTAAAAAGCAGGAGCAGGCGACATAGCACATATGCTTGTCTCTCTGAGCCTGGCTAACTAACTGGCCAAGAGAATGTCTTTCTGACAGTTTCAGAACAGGAGGCGGTGTAAAATGCAGGTGTGGACAACCAGAAACATATGCTTTTCTCTCTGAGCCTAACTAACTGGCAGAAAAAAACGCAGTTCTAACTGTTTCAGAACTGAGCCGGTGTGAAAAGCAAGAGTTGTGACCCAAACACATGCGCTTGTCTCTCTTAGCCTAACTAATTCGTAGAAAGAACGCAGTTCTAACTGTTTCAGAACTGAGCGGGTGTAAAAAGCAAGGGTTGTGACCCAAACACATACGCTTGTCTCTCTGATCCTTACTAATTCACAGAGAAGACGCGTTCTAACACTTTCAGAACATGAGCTGGTGAAAAAATCATGAGCAGGCGATCAAAAAAATACACTTGTCTCTCTGAGCCTAACTAACTTGCAGAAAAAACGCAGTTCTAACTGTTTCAGAACATGAGACGGTGTGAAAAGCAAGAGTTATGACCCAAACACTTGTCTCTCTGAGCCTTACAAATTCACAGAGAGGACACTCTTTTGAAAGTTTCAATACCGGAACCAGTGTAAAAAGCAGGAGCAGACGACATAGCACATACGCTTGTCTCACTGAGCCTTACTAACTAACTGGCCAAGAGAATGTCTTTCTGACAGTTTCAGAACAGGAGGCGGTGTAAAATGCAGGTGTGGACAACCAAACACATACGCTTATCTCTCTGTGCCTAAATAACCAGCCAAGACAATTTCAGAACAGGAGCGGGTGAAAGATGCAGGTGCGGATAACCAAACACACACGCTTGTCTCTCTGAGCCTAACTAACTTTCAGAAAGAACGCAGTTCTAAGTGTTTCAGAACATGAGCCGGCGTGAAAAGCAAGAGTTGTGACCCAAACACATGTGCTTGTCTCTCTGAGCCTAACTAACTTGCAGGAAAAACGCAGTTCTAACTGTTTCAGAACATGAGACGGTGTGAAAAGCAAGAGTTGTGACCCAAACACATGCGCTTGTCTCTCTGAGCCTCACTAATTCACAGAGAGGACGCTCTTTTGAAAGTTTCAATACCGGAGCCAGTGTAAAAAGCATGAGCAGGCGACAAAACATATACACTTATCTCTCTGTGCCTAAATAACTGGCCAAGAGAATGCCTTTCTGATACTTTCAGAACTGGAGCCGGTGTAAAATGCAGATGCAGACAACCAAACACACGCTTGTCTCTCTGAGCCTTACTAATTTGCAGAAAAAACGCAGTTCTAACTGTTTCAGAAATGAGCGGGTGTAAAAAGCAGGGGTTGTGACCCAAACACATACGCCTGTCTCTCTGATCCTTACTAATTTACAGAGAAGACGCATTTGAACACTTTCAGAACATGAGCTGGTGAAAAAATCATGAACAGGCGACCAAAAAAATACACTTGTCTCTCTGAGCCTAACTAACTTGCAGAAAGAACGCTGTTCAAACTGTTTCAGAACACGAGCCGGTGTGAAAAGCAAGAGTTGTAACCCAAACACTTGTCTCTCTGAGCCTTACAAATTCACAGAGAGGACACTCTTTTGAAAGTTTCAATACCGGAACCAGTGTAAAAAGCAGTAGCAGACGACATAGCACATACGCTTGTCTCACTGAGCCTTACTAACTAACTGGCCAAGAGAATGTCTTTCTGACAGTTTCAGAACAGGAGGCGGTGTAAAATGCAGGTGTGGACAACCAAACACATACGCTTATCTCTCTGTGCCTAAATAACCAGCCAAGACAATTTCAGAACAGGAGCGGGTGAAAGATGCAGGTGCGGACAACCAAACACACACGCTTGTCTCTCTGAGCCTAACTAACTTTCAGAAAGAACGCAGTTCTAAGTGTTTCAGAACATGAGCCGGTGTGAAAAGCAAGAGTTGTGACCCAAACACATGTGCTTGTCTCTCTGAGCCTAACTAACTTGCAGAAAAAACGCAGTTCTAACTGTTTCAGAACATGAGACGGTGTGAAAAGCAAGAGTTGTGACCCAAACACATGCGCTTGTCTCTCTGAGCCTCACTAATTCACAGAGAGGACGCTCTTTTGAAAGTTTCAATACCGGAGCCAGTGTAAAAAGCATGAGCAGGCGACAAAACACATACACTTATCTCTCTGTGCCTAAATAACTGGTCAAGAGAATGCCTTTCTGATACTTTCAGAACTGGAGCCGGTGTAAAATGCAGGTGCAGACAACCAAACACACACGCTTGTCTCTCTGAGCCTAACTAATTTGTAGAAAGAACGCATTTCTAACTGTTTCAGAACTGAGCGGGTGTAAAAAGCAAGGATTGTGACCCAAACACATACGCCTGTCTCTCTGATCCTTACTAATTCACAGAGAAGACGCGTTCTCACACTTTCAGAACATGAGCTGGTGTAAAAATCATGAGCAGGCGACCAAAAAAAAAACGCTTGTCTATCTGAGCCAGACTAACTTGCAGAAAGAACGCAGTTCTAACTGTTTCAGAACATGAGCCGGTGTGAAAAGCAAGAGTTGTGACCCAAACACATGCGCTTGTCTCTCTGAGCATCACTAATTCACAGAGAGGACGCTCTTTTGAAAGTTTCAATACCGGAGCCAGTGTAAAATGCATGAGCAGGTGACCAAACACATACGCTTATCTCTCTGTACCTAAATAACTGGCCAAGAGAATTTCAGAACAGGAGCGGGTGTAAAATGTAGGTGCGGACAAACAAACATATACGCTTGTCTCTCTGAGCCTAACTAAATTTCAGAAAGAATGCAGTTTCACAACATGAGCCGGTGTGAAAATCAATAGTTGTGACCCAAACACTCTTTTGAAAGTTTCAATACTGGAGCCAGTGTAAAAAAGCATGAGCAGGCGACAAAACACATACGCTTATCTCTCTGTGCCTAAGTAACTGACCAAGACAATGCCTTTCTGATACTTTAAGAACAGGAGCTGGTGTAAAATGCAGGTGCGGATAACCAAAAACGTACGCATGTCTCTGTGAGCCTAACTAACTTGCAGAAAGTGTAATGTTTCAGAACATGAGCCGGTGTGAAAAGCAAGAGTTGTGACTCAAACACATGCGCTTGTCTCTCTGAGCCTTATTGATTCACAGGGAGGACGCTCTTTTGACAGTTTCAATACTGGAGCCAGTGTAAAAAGTATGTGCAGGCGACCAAGCACATACGCTTATCTCTCTGTGCCTAAATAACTGGCCAATAGAATGCCTTTCCGAAACTTTCAGAACATGAGCCGGTGTAAAATGCAGGTGCAGACAACCAAACATATACGCTTGTCTCTCTGAGCCTCACTAATTCACAGAGAGGACGAGTTCTTACAGTTCCAGAACATGAGCCGGTGTAAAAGGCATGAGCAGGCGACCAAATACATACACTTGTCTCTCAGAGCCTACTTAATGTTAGAAAAAGACTTTCGTTTCTGTGCGTTTCAGATGCCAAACAGGTGTAAATAAGCAAAAACAAGCTTTTAATTACACACCCTTGTCTTTTTGCCTTTTTTGATTGTAACTATTTTGGAAATGGCTATTCTCAACGTTTTATGTGAGATTCTAATATAAATTGAAGAAAAACTTATACAAACACATATATTGCATTTTTGAGTCTAACTTGCCCTGAACAGTCGTTTCTGAGCGATTCAGACGCTAAACAGTTGAAAACAAGCCAAAACAAGCTTTTCATGACACACACTTGTCTTTTTGCCTGTTTTGATCATAATTGGCTTGGAAATGGCTATTCTCAACGTTTAATAATAGAATCTGATATAAAAAGAAGAACAACTTATACAAACACATATATTGCATTTTAACTTGCCCTGAACAGTCGTTTCTGAGCGTTTCAGACGCTAAACAGGTGTAAATAAGCAAAAACAAGCTTTTCATTACACACACTAGTCTTTTTGCATGTTTTGATCATAATTGGCTTGGAAATGGCTATTCTCAACGTTTTATAATAGAATCTGATATAAAAAAGAAGAACAACTTATACAAACACATATATTGAATTTTTGAGTCTAACTTGCCCTGAACAGTCGTTTCTGAGCGTTTCAGACGCTAAACAGGTGTAAATAAGCCAAAACAAGCTTTTCATTACACACACTTGTCTTTTTGCCTGTTTTGATCATAATTCGCTTGGAAATTGCTATTCTCAACGTTTTATGTGAGATTCTAATAGGAAAAGCAGAAAAACTTATACAAACACATATATTGAATTTTTGAGTCTAACTTGCCCTGAACAGTCGTTTCTGAGTGTTTCAGACGCTAAACAGTTGAAAACAAGCCAAAACAAGCTTTTCATGACACACACTTGTCTTTTTGCCTGTTTTGATCATAATTCGCTTGGAAATTGCTATTCTCAACGTTTTATGTGAGATTCTAATAGGAAAAGCAGAAAAACTTGTACAAACACATATATTGCATTTTTGAGTCTAACTTGGCCTGAACAGTCGTTTCTGAGCGTTTCAGACGCTAAACAGGTGTAAATAAGCCAAAACAAGCTTTTCATTACACACACTTGTCTTTTTGCCTGTTTTGATCATAATTCGCTTGGAAATGGCTATTCTCAACGTTTTATGTGAGATTCTAATAGGAAAAGCAGAAAAACTTATACAAACACATATATTGAATTTTTGAGTCTAACTTGCCCTGAACAGTCGTTTCTGAGCGTTTCAGACACTAAACAGTTGAAAATAAGCAAAAACAAGCTTTTCATTACACACACTTGTCTTTTTACCTGTTTTGATCATAACTCGCTTGGAAATGGCTATTCTCAACGTTTTATGTGAGATTCTAATAGAAAAAGAAGAACAACCTATACAAACACATATATTGAATTTTTGAGTCTAACTTGCCCTGAACAGTCGTTTCTATGCGTTTCAGACGCTAAACAGATAAGCAAGAACAAGCTTTTCATTACACACACTTGTCATTTTGCCTGTTTTGATCATAACTCGCTTGGAAATGGCTAGTTTCATAAGAATTTCTGATTTAAAAAAAGAAGAAAAAGTAATGAAAAAAATACACATACTTCAAGATTTCATGTTTTCCTCCAATGATATCCATCCAAATATCATACCATTATATACATAATGGATCAATTCAGAGGTTGAAATTTTGGGGCCTTTATGTCACAACGTCACACAAAGAAGTGTATATCTCTGCTTCTGAATATACTATTTTCCTATAACTTCTTTCACATACAATCATCAGATATGACTTGTTCTGAATGTATATGTGCATTTTGGGGGCACCCTTATGCCAAAATCACCTCTTTTTGTAATCCATTATCATTTGATTTCCTGCATATTCAAATTATATATAATGAAAAGCATGCATATCAGCACAGATTGCAGTGTTTCCCCTAGGTTGACTGACCTGGCCCTGGCTGGGGAGGTGGATTAGCACATTTCTCTGTTCTCTGTTTAGCATCTTCAGGCTCAATGCCTAGCAAGAGCAGTTGGGGAAACAGACATTACTTTTCTTGGTCTTGACAAGCTGCAGCATTTATTAACTGACACTGTACATTTACTACCAGATTGTTACAGCTTACTGCTAACCTTTTCTTCTGCTCCGCTTGCATTCACCATCACTTTTCTGATGCTCTATCGCTTATCGCCATGGATGTATAAAGAGAACTGGATACAGGAAGAGTGCCAGGCTTTGAAACAAATTTGACATAGTGGCCAAAGTGCTTAATCACATGATGCACACTGGCCCAAAAATTCTTTTTCTCAAAGACTTGTGAAAAAGAGGTGGTACTTTTTTTTGAGAATCACAACCCCCGCGAGTCACTAACCCCCGCGAGTCACTATCAGGATTTGAGCCATTTGGTCGATCACATTTCAAAAGCCTAGAAGAACCACAACCATTGAATTGTTTCATCACCTTTAAAGTTAGCTAAACCATTCTCATGAGTATATTGGCTCAAAGCATTCAGAACAAAAATGTGTGAAACTATGGACTCTTGTTCCAAGTTCCTGTCCATGCCTTTTTGCCTCCCAAATGCCACACACATTTGAATAGCAATTTCAGCATTTGGTTAGTATTAATTCTTTTACAATTTGATTCATCTTTGACTCCTGGAATGATGTCCAACAGCTCTAATTCAAACAGCTGCACACAACACTGGTTGATATCACTGTGGCTAGCTAGCAAACATTAGCTAACTGCAAGCTAACATAAAGAGTGACCTAAGCAGTAAAAATGGAGACTATATATAAACTATATAAATATAAATTATATTTTGTCATCATAGATACTACACATATGTCTCAGGGGCAATTTATACTCATTTTAGATGCAAATACACCCACTTTGAGTGAAAAATTTGTCAAAAAAATTAGGTTTGTATGGGGCTATCGGAAATAAAATTTGGCATTGAAATCAAACCCTGCAATTAAAAAAAAAAGTGTATTATCATTGAAAAAAGTTCCACTGAAAAATAAAACGCTCTAAAAATTTTAACTAAAATTACAATCTGTCAATCTTATTAGGGCTCTAGCACTGAACGGTGCGAAGGCCCTGTATTTGTAGTGATTATTATTATTATTATCATTATCATTATTATTATTATCATCATCGTTATTATTATTATTATTATTCCGAAACAAACGCATTTTTGACAGGCGTTTTGACGACCTTTCGAAAACTCGTGAAATTTTGCACATTTGTCAGGACTGCTGAAAAATTTGATATTGAAAATGGCTAGACTGCGCCCCCTAGAAAATTAGGAAAATTGAGCACCTCAACCCAGATTGTCATAGAAGTAAGATGCAACACATCCTTCGCCATGACATACGATGCTGTTTTCCAGGGAGAGGGGATGGCTCTACAGCCACGAAACTTGACACACATGTCTAGAGTGATGTTAGCTAAAAATCCGTTGTAGTTCATTTGAATGGGTGTGGCAAAATGGCTCAACAGCGATCCCTTGAAAATTTCAAAGTCCCTGCCTACCAGATTAACGTAGAAAAATGAAATTCACAAGGCACATGTATAATGTCAAGATGCACAAAAAAGCCTCTTGGAGCCATATCAAGCTCCTACAGTCCAAGTCCTACAGGAAGTCCGCCATCTCTAAAAAAAACTGGTCAATTTTCGCCTTTTCTTGGCCATTTCGCATACCTTGTGTTTTAACAAACTCCTCCTACAGGATTCATCGTAAGGACTCCAAAATCAGTGTGTGTCATCTAGACTAGTGTATGATCAAAAGTTATCAAAAGATTTAGTGTACATTGAAGCGCTTGGCCGTGGTGTGGCCTTTAGTTTTGATGTTTCGTCATTACAGAGGAAATTGCTATAACTTTAGTGTACATGGTGGGATCTGCCTGAAACTTTACAGGTTTGATAACAGTCCAGGCCTGAGCACATCTACATTACAATATTCAATCAGTGATGCAAACTGGCTCCATAGCGCCCCCATAAGTACAGTACAGGAAAGCAGCCCCAGCAGCAGGCAAATGAGTGGACAAAGGAAGTGATGTTTCTCTCCTTGCTCTGTCTGAAAGTAGCCCGACTGTGAAAACATCTACATGCCTGTGACAAAGGCTCTTCGACTGTGCCCGATGTTCACCGGGTTGCGAGGTCCCGATCATCGCTGCTTGCAGCTTTAATTCTATTTTGGTATTTTTTGCATTAAGATTAGTTTTTCAATGTCAATCATAAGATTTTTTTCTTCATGTCTTTACAATGTAAGTTTTTTTTCAATGCCACCGGTTCTCAGTTTCAACTTTGTCTTTTTCAGTTTCAACTTTTTCTGTTTCAGTTTCAACTTATTGTCACCGTTTTGATGTCAGTACCCAGCATGCCTTACGATGCGACGTGTGTGTTTACATGTGAGGTATTTATTCCGTTTGGTTTCTCAAATGCCGCGATCTCCACAAAGCATTAGCTGAAGTCAGTAGCAGCGTGCTAGGTTCGACCTACTTGCTGGAGTAGTAAACTAGGCTTCATTACATAGGATTACATAGGATTCTACTGGCGTGAGTGACTGTTTTCCAGTTATTAGTTTTACCCCAGTTTGCATCACAAGCAAAAAGTCTTTTATTTTTAGAGTGAACTGCCTCACAAATGTTGTGTAATTGCAATATTACACTTGACTATTGATTTGTCATGTTATGTTTTGTTTTGTTTATTTTTTCATTTATTTGGGAAGGTGGTCCTCAGAATTTTTTTAAAAATCAGATGTGAGCCTTAAGCTACTAAAGACCTTTGATTGTTTTATTGAATAATCAATACATTTGTATGTTTTTGTTTATGTGAAATATGTTAGATATTCACTCATTCGTGTAACGTAAAGTCATTTTAGGGATCAGATTAGGGAGGGACTATGCGGCTCCAGGTGGGTTTTATATGGTGAGAAATGGGCTAAAATGGCTGAAGCTTGCTGAACCCTTGTCTAGCAGAACCTAGAAAATGAAGCAAGACAGGATTGAGCTGAGAGCTTGTTGAAAGCATTTTCCCACACCTGCACTGAGCTTGAGTTGAGCTTAATATTACCACACCAATCTGATCATCCACATCCACAGACATTAAGTAAAATACAAAATTAGGAACACTAGATCCTGGAAAACATGTTAGATCAGATCATTTATTTCTGTTGACATAGTTAATTAATTCAAAGTTAATCTATTTAAAACAACAACAAAAAACAAGGTATGAGCCAAACCATGGATTTGGAGAATTGTTATACCCCTAATAAATAGTGGTATTTATGACTCCTAACCATAGCCTATAGAGTGCCATTTTCTCATGACATGGCTTGAGACAACGAGTGTTAGAGTTTAAAGCGCTTCTTTCATGGTGACTTGACTTGACTTAATTGGCCTGTCTTGTTTGATGTTTAGCAGTGAATTGACTTTGCTTACTTGAGTCTTAAACACAGTGACTTAGGATTTGCTTCAGCTTTTAAGGTTAAGACTTGAGACTAGCTTGTGACTTGCACATGTGTACCTCTCACATCTGTTATTTGTGAACATGAACTACTTCCTCCCAAAGCCACAAACCAGAGGCATGAGACCCCAGAATGAAGTGGAGCTGCTTCATAGACAATGAATGTGAAACTAATTTCATAGTCAAGTTGTACCTGTACATAACTGGTATATGACAATGTCCACAGTGAAACATTATAATGGACAATGATATTGAATGGGATAAATTACTGCATTTTACTGTCATTTTGTTGAGTTTCTCTACTCTCTTCTTTTTCACCACAGACGGGGCTGAGCGATCCTTGGAGGAGAGACTTCAGTGAAGCATGTGAAATACGTGAGTTGATAACAACTACAGTCATTGCATTACTGCAATTAAATCTCTGTGAGTAAAAGGCCAATAAGCAAAAGATGGGTAGACAATATTTGGGGTTTTTAAAACAATATGGTAGAGATTCATTTGTCTCCATAGCTGCGTTCTCACTGAGAGAACGCCACTCTGACGGTTTCACAACAGGAGAGAGAGTAAAGTCCAGGACCGGGAACCCAAGCACACACACTTGTGTCTCTGAGCCTAACTAACTTGCAGAAAGAACGCAGTTCTAACTGTTTCAGAACATGAGCCGGTGTGAAAAGCAAGAGTTGTGACCCAAACACATACGCTTGTCTCTCTGAGCCTTACTAATTCACAGAGAGGACGCTCTTTTGACAGTTTCAATACCGGAGTCAGTGTAAAAAGCAGGAGCAGGCGACATAGCACATATGCTTGTCTCTCTGAGCCTGGCTAACTAACTGGCCAAGAGAATGTCTTTCTGACAGTTTCAGAACAGGAGGCGGTGTAAAATGCAGGTGTGGACAACCAGAAACATATGCTTTTCTCTCTGAGCCTAACTAACTGGCAGAAAAAAACGCAGTTCTAACTGTTTCAGAACTGAGCCGGTGTGAAAAGCAAGAGTTGTGACCCAAACACATGCGCTTGTCTCTCTGAGCCTAACTAATTCGTAGAAAGAACGCAGTTCTAACTGTTTCAGAACTGAGCGGGTGTAAAAAGCAAGGGTTGTGACCCAAACACATACGCTTGTCTCTCTGATCCTTACTAATTCACAGAGAAGACGCGTTCTAACACTTTCAGAACATGAGCTGGTGAAAAAATCATGAGCAGGCGATCAAAAAAATACACTTGTCTCTCTGAGCCTAACTAACTTGCAGAAAAAACGCAGTTCTAACTGTTTCAGAACATGAGACGGTGTGAAAAGCAAGAGTTATGACCCAAACACTTGTCTCTCTGAGCCTTACAAATTCACAGAGAGGACACTCTTTTGAAAGTTTCAATACCGGAACCAGTGTAAAAAGCAGGAGCAGACGACATAGCACATACGCTTGTCTCACTGAGCCTTACTAACTAACTGGCCAAGAGAATGTCTTTCTGACAGTTTCAGAACAGGAGGCGGTGTAAAATGCAGGTGTGGACAACCAAACACATACGCTTATCTCTCTGTGCCTAAATAACCAGCCAAGACAATTTCAGAACAGGAGCGGGTGAAAGATGCAGGTGCGGATAACCAAACACACACGCTTGTCTCTCTGAGCCTAACTAACTTTCAGAAAGAACGCAGTTCTAAGTGTTTCAGAACATGAGCCGGCGTGAAAAGCAAGAGTTGTGACCCAAACACATGTGCTTGTCTCTCTGAGCCTAACTAACTTGCAGGAAAAACGCAGTTCTAACTGTTTCAGAACATGAGACGGTGTGAAAAGCAAGAGTTGTGACCCAAACACATGCGCTTGTCTCTCTGAGCCTCACTAATTCACAGAGAGGACGCTCTTTTGAAAGTTTCAATACCGGAGCCAGTGTAAAAAGCATGAGCAGGCGACAAAACATATACACTTATCTCTCTGTGCCTAAATAACTGGCCAAGAGAATGCCTTTCTGATACTTTCAGAACTGGAGCCGGTGTAAAATGCAGATGCAGACAACCAAACACACGCTTGTCTCTCTGAGCCTTACTAATTTGCAGAAAAAACGCAGTTCTAACTGTTTCAGAAATGAGCGGGTGTAAAAAGCAGGGGTTGTGACCCAAACACATACGCCTGTCTCTCTGATCCTTACTAATTTACAGAGAAGACGCATTTGAACACTTTCAGAACATGAGCTGGTGAAAAAATCATGAACAGGCGACCAAAAAAATACACTTGTCTCTCTGAGCCTAACTAACTTGCAGAAAGAACGCTGTTCAAACTGTTTCAGAACACGAGCCGGTGTGAAAAGCAAGAGTTGTAACCCAAACACTTGTCTCTCTGAGCCTTACAAATTCACAGAGAGGACACTCTTTTGAAAGTTTCAATACCGGAACCAGTGTAAAAAGCAGTAGCAGACGACATAGCACATATGCTTGTCTCACTGAGCCTTACTAACTAACTGGCCAAGAGAATGTCTTTCTGACAGTTTCAGAACAGGAGGCGGTGTAAAATGCAGGTGTGGACAACCAAACACATACGCTTATCTCTCTGTCCCTAAATAACCAGCCAAGACAATTTCAGAACAGGAGCGGGTGAAAGATGCAGGTGCGGACAACCAAACACACACGCTTGTCTCTCTGAGCCTAACTAACTTTCAGAAAGAACGCAGTTCTAAGTGTTTCAGAACATGAGCCGGTGTGAAAAGCAAGAGTTGTGACCCAAACACATGTGCTTGTCTCTCTGAGCCTAACTAACTTGCAGAAAAAACGCAGTTCTAACTGTTTCAGAACATGAGACGGTGTGAAAAGCAAGAGTTGTGACCCAAACACATGCGCTTGTCTCTCTGAGCCTCACTAATTCACAGAGAGGACGCTCTTTTGAAAGTTTCAATACCGGAGCCAGTGTAAAAAGCATGAGCAGGCGACAAAACACATACACTTATCTCTCTGTGCCTAAATAACTGGTCAAGAGAATGCCTTTCTGATACTTTCAGAACTGGAGCCGGTGTAAAATGCAGGTGCAGACAACCAAACACACACGCTTGTCTCTCTGAGCCTAACTAATTTGTAGAAAGAACGCATTTCTAACTGTTTCAGAACTGAGCGGGTGTAAAAAGCAAGGATTGTGACCCAAACACATACGCCTGTCTCTCTGATCCTTACTAATTCACAGAGAAGACGCGTTCTCACACTTTCAGAACATGAGCTGGTGTAAAAATCATGAGCAGGCGACCAAAAAAAAAACGCTTGTCTATCTGAGCCAGACTAACTTGCAGAAAGAACGCAGTTCTAACTGTTTCAGAACATGAGCCGGTGTGAAAAGCAAGAGTTGTGACCCAAACACATGCGCTTGTCTCTCTGAGCATCACTAATTCACAGAGAGGACGCTCTTTTGAAAGTTTCAATACCGGAGCCAGTGTAAAATGCATGAGCAGGTGACCAAACACATACGCTTATCTCTCTGTACCTAAATAACTGGCCAAGAGAATTTCAGAACAGGAGCGGGTGTAAAATGTAGGTGCGGACAAACAAACATATACGCTTGTCTCTCTGAGCCTAACTAAATTTCAGAAAGAATGCAGTTTCACAACATGAGCCGGTGTGAAAATCAATAGTTGTGACCCAAACACTCTTTTGAAAGTTTCAATACTGGAGCCAGTGTAAAAAAGCATGAGCAGGCGACAAAACACATACGCTTATCTCTCTGTGCCTAAGTAACTGACCAAGACAATGCCTTTCTGATACTTTAAGAACAGGAGCTGGTGTAAAATGCAGGTGCGGATAACCAAAAACGTACGCATGTCTCTGTGAGCCTAACTAACTTGCAGAAAGTGTAATGTTTCAGAACATGAGCCGGTGTGAAAAGCAAGAGTTGTGACTCAAACACATGCGCTTGTCTCTCTGAGCCTTATTGATTCACAGGGAGGACGCTCTTTTGACAGTTTCAATACTGGAGCCAGTGTAAAAAGTATGTGCAGGCGACCAAGCACATACGCTTATCTCTCTGTGCCTAAATAACTGGCCAATAGAATGCCTTTCCGAAACTTTCAGAACATGAGCCGGTGTAAAATGCAGGTGCAGACAACCAAACATATACGCTTGTCTCTCTGAGCCTCACTAATTCACAGAGAGGACGAGTTCTTACAGTTCCAGAACATGAGCCGGTGTAAAAGGCATGAGCAGGCGACCAAATACATACACTTGTCTCTCAGAGCCTACTTAATGTTAGAAAAAGACTTTCGTTTCTGTGCGTTTCAGATGCCAAACAGGTGTAAATAAGCAAAAACAAGCTTTTAATTACACACCCTTGTCTTTTTGCCTTTTTTGATTGTAACTATTTTGGAAATGGCTATTCTCAACGTTTTATGTGAGATTCTAATATAAATTGAAGAAAAACTTATACAAACACATATATTGCATTTTTGAGTCTAACTTGCCCTGAACAGTCGTTTCTGAGCGATTCAGACGCTAAACAGTTGAAAACAAGCCAAAACAAGCTTTTCATGACACACACTTGTCTTTTTGCCTGTTTTGATCATAATTGGCTTGGAAATGGCTATTCTCAACGTTTAATAATAGAATCTGATATAAAAAGAAGAACAACTTATACAAACACATATATTGCATTTTTGAGTCTAACTTGCCCTGAACAGTCGTTTCTGAGTGTTTCAGACGCTAAACAGGTGTAAATAAGCAAAAACAAGCTTTTCATGACACACACTAGTCTTTTTGCATGTTTTGATCATAATTGGCTTGGAAATGGCTATTCTCAACGTTTTATAATAGAATCTGATATAAAAAAGAAGAACAACTTAAACAAACACATATATTGAATTTTTGAGTCTAACTTGCCCTGAACAGTCGTTTCTGAGCGTTTCAGACGCTAAACAGGTGTAAATAAGCCAAAACAAGCTTTTCATTACACACACTTGTCTTTTTGCCTGTTTTGATCATAATTCGCTTGGAAATTGCTATTCTCAACGTTTTATGTGAGATTCTAATAGGAAAAGCAGAAAAACTTATACAAACACATATATTGAATTTTTGAGTCTAACTTGCCCTGAACAGTCGTTTCTGAGTGTTTCAGACGCTAAACAGTTGAAAACAAGCCAAAACAAGCTTTTCATGACACACACTTGTCTTTTTGCCTGTTTTGATCATAATTCGCTTGGAAATTGCTATTCTCAACGTTTTATGTGAGATTCTAATAGGAAAAGCAGAAAAACTTGTACAAACACATATATTGCATTTTTGAGTCTAACTTGGCCTGAACAGTCGTTTCTGAGCGTTTCAGACGCTAAACAGGTGTAAATAAGCAAAAACAAGCTTTTCATTACACACACTTGTCTTTTTGCCTGTTTTGATCATAATTCGCTTGGAAATGGCTATTCTCAACGTTTTATGTGAGATTCTAATAGAAAAAGCAGAAAAACTTATACAAACACATATATTGAATTTTTGAGTCTAACTTGCCCTGAACAGTCGTTTCTGAGCGTTTCAGACGCTAAACAGGTGTAAATAAGCCAAAACAAGCTTTTCATTACACACACTTGTCTTTTTGCCTGTTTTGATCATAATTCTCTTGAAAATTGCTATTCTCAACGTTTTATGTGAGATTCTAATAAAAAAAAAAGCAGAAAAACTTATACAAACACATATATTGAATTTTTGAGTCTAACTTGCCCTGAACAGTCGTTTCTGAGTGTTTCAGACGCTAAACAGTTGAAAACAAGCCAAAACAAGCTTTTCATGACACACACTTGTCTTTTTGCATGTTTTGATCATAATTGGCTTGGAAATGGCTATTCTCAACGTTTTATAATAGAATCTGATATAAAAAAGAAGAACAACTTATACAAACACATATATTGAATTTTTGAGTCTAACTTGCCCTGAACAGTCGTTTCTGAGCGTTTCAGACGCTAAACAGGTGTAAATAAGTCAAAACAAGCTTTTCATTACACACACTTGTCTTTTTGCCTGTTTTGATCATAATTCGCTTGGAAATTGCTATTCTCAACGTTTTATGTGAGATTCTAATAGGAAAAGCAGAAAAACTTATACAAACACATATATTGAATTTTTGAGTCTAACTTGCCCTGAACAGTCGTTTCTGAGTGTTTCAGACGCTAAACAGTTGAAAACAAGCCAAAACAAGCTTTTCATGACACACACTTGTCTTTTTGCCTGTTTTGATCATAATTCGCTTGGAAATTGCTATTCTCAACGTTTTATGTGAGATTCTAATAGGAAAAGCAGAAAAACTTGTACAAACACATATATTGCATTTTTGAGTCTAACTTGGCCTGAACAGTCGTTTCTGAGCGTTCCAGACGCTAAACAGGTCTAAATAAGCCAAAACAAGCTTATCATGACACACACTTGTCTTTTTGCCTGTTTTGATCATAATTCGCTTGGAAATGGCTATTCTCAACGTTTTATGTGAGATTCTAATAGAAAAAGCAGAAAAACTTATACAAACACATATATTGAATTTTTGAGTCTACCTTGCCCTGAACAGTCGTTTCTGAGCGTTTCAGACGCTAAACAGGTGTAAATAAGCCAAAACAAGCTTTTCATTACACACACTTGTCTTTTTGCCTGTTTTGATCATAATTCGCTTGGAAATTGCTATTCTCAACGTTTTATGTGAGATTCTAATAGGAAAAGCAGAAAAACTTATACAAACACATATATTGCATTTTTGAGTCTAACTTGGCCTGAAAAGTCGTTTCTGAGCGTTTCAGACGCTAAACAGGTGTAAATAAGCCAAAACAAGCTTTTCATTACACACACTTGTCTTTTTGCCTGTTTTGATCATAATTCGCTTGGAAATGGCTATTCTCAACGTTTTATGTGAGATTCTAATAGAAAAAGCAGAAAAACTTATACAAACACATATATTGAATATTTGAGTCTAACTTGGCCTGAACAGTCGTTTCTGAGCGTTTCAGACGCTAAATAGTTGAAAATAAGCCAAAACAAGCTTTTCATGACACACACTTGTCTTTTTACCTGTTTTGATCATAACTCGCTTGGAAATGGCTATTCTCAACGTTTTATGTGAGATTCAAATAGAAAAAGAAGAAAAACTTATACAAACACATATATTGAATTTTTGAGTCTAACTTGCCCTGAACAGTCGTTTCTGAGCGTTTCAGACGCTAAACAGGTGTAAATAAGCCAAAACAAGCTTTTCATTACACACACTTGTCTTTTTGCCTGTTTTGATCATAATTCGCTTGGAAATGGCTATTCTCAACGTTTTATGTGAGATTCTAATAGGAAAAGCAGAAAAACTTATACAAACACATATACTGCATTTTTGAGTCTAACTTGGCCTGAACAGTCGTTTCTGAGCGTTTCAGACGCTAAACAGGTGTAAATAAGCAAAAACAAGCTTTTCATTACACACACTTGTCTTTTTGCCTGTTTTGATCATAATTCGCTTGAAAATTGCTATTCTCAACGTTTTATGTGAGATTCTAATAAAAAAAAAAGCAGAAAAACTTATACAAACACATATATTGAATTTTTGAGTCTAACTTGCCCTGAACAGTCGTTTCTGAGTGTTTCAGACGCTAAACAGTTGAAAACAAGCCAAAACAAGCTTTTCATGACACACACTTGTCTTTTTGCCTGTTTTGATCATAATTCGCTTGGAAATTGCTATTCTCAACGTTTTATGTGAGATTCTAATAGGAAAAGCAGAAAAACTTATACAAACACATATATTGCATTTTTGAGTCTAACTTGGCCTGAACAGTCGTTTCTGAGCGTTTCAGACGCTAAACAGGTGTAAATAAGCAAAAACAAGCTTTTCATTACACACACTTGTCTTTTTGCCTGTTTTGATCATAATTCGCTTGAAAATTGCTATTCTCAACGTTTTATGTGAGATTCTTATAAAAAAAAGCAGAAAAACTTATAAAAACACATATATTGAATTTTTGAGTCTAACTTGCCCTGAACAGTCGTTTCTGAGCGTTTCAGACACTAAACAGTTGAAAATAAGCAAAAACAAGCTTTTCATTACACACACTTGTCTTTTTACCTGTTTTGATCATAACTCGCTTGGAAATGGCTATTCTCAACGTTTTATGTGAGATTCTAATAGAAAAAGAAGAACAACCTATACAAACACATATATTGAATTTTTGAGTCTAACTTGCCCTGAACAGTCGTTTCTATGCGTTTCAGACGCTAAACAGATAAGCAAGAACAAGCTTTTCATTACACACACTTGTCATTTTGCCTGTTTTGATCATAACTCGCTTGGAAATGGCTAGTTTCATAAGAATTTCTGATTTAAAAAAAGAAGAAAAAGTTATGAAAAAAATACACATACTTCAAGATTTCATGTGATCCTCCAATGATATCCATCCAAATATCATACCATTATATACATAATGGATCAATTCAGAGGTTGAAATTTTGGGGCCTTTATGTCACAACGTCACACAAAGAAGTGTATATCTCTGCTTCTGAATATACTATTTTCCTATAACTTCTTTCACATACAATCATCAGATATGACTTGTTCTGAATGTATATGTGCATTTTGGGGGCACCCTTATGCCAAAATCACCTCTTTTTGTAATCCATTATCATTTGATTTCCTGCATATTCAAATTATATATAATGAAAAGCATGCATATCAGCACAGATTGCAGTGTTTCCCCTAGGTTGACTGACCTGGCCCTGGCTGGGGAGGTGGATTAGCACATTTCTCTGTTCTCTGTTTAGCATCTTCAGGCTCAATGCCTAGCAAGAGCAGTTGGGGAAACAGACATTACTTTTCTTGGTCTTGACAAGCTGCAGCATTTATTAACTGACACTGTACATTTACTACCAGATTGTTACAGCTTACTGCTAACCTTTTCTTCTGCTCCGCTTGCATTCACCATCACTTTTCTGATGCTCGCTCTATCGCTTATCGCCATGGATGTATAAAGAGAACTGGATACAGGAAGAGTGCCAGGCTTTGAAACAAATTTGACATAGTGGCCAAAGTGCTTAATCACATGATGCACACTGGCCCAAAAATTCTTTTTCTCAAAGACTTGTGAAAAAGAGGTGGTACTTTTTTTTGAGAATCACAACCCCCGCGAGTCACTAACCCCCGCGAGTCACTATCAGGATTTGAGCCATTTGGTCGATCACATTTCAAAAGCCTAGAAGAACCACAACCATTGAATTGTTTCATCACCTTTAAAGTTAGCTAAACCATTCTCATGAGTATATTGGCTCAAAGCATTCAGAACAAAAATGTGTGAAACTATGGACTCTTGTTCCAAGTTCCTGTCCATGCCTTTTTGCCTCCCAAATGCCACACTCATTTGAATAGCAATTTCAGCATTTGGTTAGTATTAATTCTTTTACAATTTGATTCATCTTTGACTGGAATGATGTCCAACAGCTCTAATTCAAACAGCTGCACACAACACTGGTTGATATCACTGTGGCTAGCTAGCAAACATTAGCTAACTGCAAGCTAACATAAAGAGTGACCTAAGCAGTAAAAATGGAGACTATATATAAACTATATAAATATAAATTATATTTTGTCATCATAGATACTACACATATGTCTCAGGGGCAATTTATACTCATTTTAGATGCAAATACACCCACTTTGAGTGAAAAATTTGTCAAAAAAATTAGGTTTGTATGGGGCTATCGGAAATAAAATTTGGCATTGAAATCAAACCCTGCAATTAAAAAAAAAAGTGTATTATCATTGAAAAAAGTTCCACTGAAAAATAAAACGCTCTAAAAATTTTAACTAAAATTACAATCTGTCAATCTTATTAGGGCTCTAGCACTGAACGGTGCGAAGGCCCTGTATTTGTAGTGATTATTATTATTATTATCATTATCATTATTATTATTATCATCATCGTTATTATTATTATTATTATTCCGAAACAAACGCATTTTTGACAGGCGTTTTGACGACCTTTCGAAAACTCGTGAAATTTTGCACATTTGTCAGGACTGCTGAAAAATTTGATATTGAAAATGGCTAGACTGCGCCCCCTAGAAAATTAGGAAAATTGAGCACCTCAACCCAGATTGTCATAGAAGTAAGATGCAACACATCCTTCGCCATGACATACGATGCTGTTTTCCAGGGAGAGGGGATGGCTCTACAGCCACGAAACTTGACACACATGTCTAGAGTGATGTTAGCTAAAAATCCGTTGTAGTTCATTTGAATGGGTGTGGCAAAATGGCTCAACAGCGATCCCTTGAAAATTTCAAAGTCCCTGCCTACCAGATTAACGTAGAAAAATGAAATTCACAAGGCACATGTATAATGTCAAGATGCACAAAAAAGCCTCTTGGAGCCATATCAAGCTCCTACAGTCCAAGTCCTACAGGAAGTCCGCCATCTCTAAAAAAAACTGGTCAATTTTCGCCTTTTCTTGGCCATTTCGCATACCTTGTGTTTTAACAAACTCCTCCTACAGGATTCATCGTAAGGACTCCAAAATCAGTGTGTGTCATCTAGACTAGTGTATGATCAAAAGTTATCAAAAGATTTAGTGTACATTGAAGCGCTTGGCCGTGGTGTGGCCTTTAGTTTTGATGTTTCGTCATTACAGAGGAAATTGCTATAACTTTAGTGTACATGGTGGGATCTGCCTGAAACTTTACAGGTTTGATAACAGTCCAGGCCTGAGCACATCTACATTACAATATTCAATCAGTGATGCAAACTGGCTCCATAGCGCCCCCATAAGTACAGTACAGGAAAGCAGCCCCAGCAGCAGGCAAATGAGTGGACAAAGGAAGTGATGTTTCTCTCCTTGCTCTGTCTGAAAGTAGCCCGACTGTGAAAACATCTACATGCCTGTGACAAAGGCTCTTCGACTGTGCCCGATGTTCACCGGGTTGCGAGGTCCCGATCATCGCTGCTTGCAGCTTTAATTCTATTTTGGTATTTTTTGCATTAAGATTAGTTTTTCAATGTCAATCATAAGATTTTTTTCTTCATGTCTTTACAATGTAAGTTTTTTTTCAATGCCACCGGTTCTCAGTTTCAACTTTGTCTTTTTCAGTTTCAACTTTTTCTGTTTCAGTTTCAACTTATTGTCACCGTTTTGATGTCAGTACCCAGCATGCCTTACGATGCGACGTGTGTGTTTACATGTGAGGTATTTATTCCGTTTGGTTTCTCAAATGCCGCGATCTCCACAAAGCATTAGCTGAAGTCAGTAGCAGCGTGCTAGGTTCGACCTACTTGCTGGAGTAGTAAACTAGGCTTCATTACATAGGATTACATAGGATTCTACTGGCGTGAGTGACTGTTTTCCAGTTATTAGTTTTACCCCAGTTTGCATCACAAGCAAAAAGTCTTTTATTTTTAGAGTGAACTGCCTCACAAATGTTGTGTAATTGCAATATTACACTTGACTATTGATTTGTCATGTTATGTTTTGTTTTGTTTATTTTTTCATTTATTTGGGAAGGTGGTCCTCAGAATTTTTTTAAAAATCAGATGTGAGCCTTAAGCTACTAAAGACCTTTGATTGTTTTATTGAATAATCAATACATTTGTATGTTTTTGTTTATGTGAAATATGTTAGATATTCACTCATTCGTGTAACGTAAAGTCATTTTAGGGATCAGATTAGGGAGGGACTATGCGGCTCCAGGTGGGTTTTATATGGTGAGAAATGGGCTAAAATGGCTGAAGCTTGCTGAACCCTTGTCTAGCAGAACCTAGAAAATGAAGCAAGACAGGATTGAGCTGAGAGCTTGTTGAAAGCATTTTCCCACACCTGCACTGAGCTTGAGTTGAGCTTAATATTACCACACCAATCTGATCATCCACATCCACAGACATTAAGTAAAATACAAAATTAGGAACACTAGATCCTGGAAAACATGTTAGATCAGATCATTTATTTCTGTTGACATAGTTAATTAATTCAAAGTTAATCTATTTAAAACAACAACAAAAAACAAGGTATGAGCCAAACCATGGATTTGGAGAATTGTTATACCCCTAATAAATAGTGGTATTTATGACTCCTAACCATAGCCTATAGAGTGCCATTTTCTCATGACATGGCTTGAGACAACGAGTGTTAGAGTTTAAAGCGCTTCTTTCATGGTGACTTGACTTGACTTAATTGGCCTGTCTTGTTTGATGTTTAGCAGTGAATTGACTTTGCTTACTTGAGTCTTAAACACAGTGACTTAGGATTTGCTTCAGCTTTTAAGGTTAAGACTTGAGACTAGCTTGTGACTTGCACATGTGTACCTCTCACATCTGTTATTTGTGAACATGAACTACTTCCTCCCAAAGCCACAAACCAGAGGCATGAGACCCCAGAATGAAGTGGAGCTGCTTCATAGACAATGAATGTGAAACTAATTTCATAGTCAAGTTGTACCTGTACATAACTGGTATATGACAATGTCCACAGTGAAACATTATAATGGACAATGATATTGAATGGGATAAATTACTGCATTTTACTGTCATTTTGTTGAGTTTCTCTACTCTCTTCTTTTTCACCACAGACGGGGCTGAGCGATCCTTGGAGGAGAGACTTCAGTGAAGCATGTGAAATACGTGAGTTGATAACAACTACAGTCATTGCATTACTGCAATTAAATCTCTGTGAGTAAAAGGCCAATAAGCAAAAGATGGGTAGACAATATTTGGGGTTTTTAAAACAATATGGTAGAGATTCATTTGTCTCCATAGCTGCGTTCTCACTGAGAGAACGCCACTCTGACGGTTTCACAACAGGAGAGAGAGTAAAGTCCAGGACCGGGAACCCAAGCACACACACTTGTGTCTCTGAGCCTAACTAACTTGCAGAAAGAACGCAGTTCTAACTGTTTCAGAACATGAGCCGGTGTGAAAAGCAAGAGTTGTGACCCAAACACATACGCTTGTCTCTCTGAGCCTTACTAATTCACAGAGAGGACGCTCTTTTGACAGTTTCAATACCGGAGTCAGTGTAAAAAGCAGGAGCAGGCGACATAGCACATATGCTTGTCTCTCTGAGCCTGGCTAACTAACTGGCCAAGAGAATGTCTTTCTGACAGTTTCAGAACAGGAGGCGGTGTAAAATGCAGGTGTGGACAACCAGAAACATATGCTTTTCTCTCTGAGCCTAACTAACTGGCAGAAAAAAACGCAGTTCTAACTGTTTCAGAACTGAGCCGGTGTGAAAAGCAAGAGTTGTGACCCAAACACATGCGCTTGTCTCTCTGAGCCTAACTAATTCGTAGAAAGAACGCAGTTCTAACTGTTTCAGAACTGAGCGGGTGTAAAAAGCAAGGGTTGTGACCCAAACACATACGCTTGTCTCTCTGATCCTTACTAATTCACAGAGAAGACGCGTTCTAACACTTTCAGAACATGAGCTGGTGAAAAAATCATGAGCAGGCGATCAAAAAAATACACTTGTCTCTCTGAGCCTAACTAACTTGCAGAAAAAACGCAGTTCTAACTGTTTCAGAACATGAGACGGTGTGAAAAGCAAGAGTTATGACCCAAACACTTGTCTCTCTGAGCCTTACAAATTCACAGAGAGGACACTCTTTTGAAAGTTTCAATACCGGAACCAGTGTAAAAAGCAGGAGCAGACGACATAGCACATACGCTTGTCTCACTGAGCCTTACTAACTAACTGGCCAAGAGAATGTCTTTCTGACAGTTTCAGAACAGGAGGCGGTGTAAAATGCAGGTGTGGACAACCAAACACATACGCTTATCTCTCTGTGCCTAAATAACCAGCCAAGACAATTTCAGAACAGGAGCGGGTGAAAGATGCAGGTGCGGATAACCAAACACACACGCTTGTCTCTCTGAGCCTAACTAACTTTCAGAAAGAACGCAGTTCTAAGTGTTTCAGAACATGAGCCGGCGTGAAAAGCAAGAGTTGTGACCCAAACACATGTGCTTGTCTCTCTGAGCCTAACTAACTTGCAGGAAAAACGCAGTTCTAACTGTTTCAGAACATGAGACGGTGTGAAAAGCAAGAGTTGTGACCCAAACACATGCGCTTGTCTCTCTGAGCCTCACTAATTCACAGAGAGGACGCTCTTTTGAAAGTTTCAATACCGGAGCCAGTGTAAAAAGCATGAGCAGGCGACAAAACATATACACTTATCTCTCTGTGCCTAAATAACTGGCCAAGAGAATGCCTTTCTGATACTTTCAGAACTGGAGCCGGTGTAAAATGCAGATGCAGACAACCAAACACACGCTTGTCTCTCTGAGCCTTACTAATTTGCAGAAAAAACGCAGTTCTAACTGTTTCAGAAATGAGCGGGTGTAAAAAGCAGGGGTTGTGACCCAAACACATACGCCTGTCTCTCTGATCCTTACTAATTTACAGAGAAGACGCATTTGAACACTTTCAGAACATGAGCTGGTGAAAAAATCATGAACAGGCGACCAAAAAAATACACTTGTCTCTCTGAGCCTAACTAACTTGCAGAAAGAACGCTGTTCAAACTGTTTCAGAACACGAGCCGGTGTGAAAAGCAAGAGTTGTAACCCAAACACTTGTCTCTCTGAGCCTTACAAATTCACAGAGAGGACACTCTTTTGAAAGTTTCAATACCGGAACCAGTGTAAAAAGCAGTAGCAGACGACATAGCACATATGCTTGTCTCACTGAGCCTTACTAACTAACTGGCCAAGAGAATGTCTTTCTGACAGTTTCAGAACAGGAGGCGGTGTAAAATGCAGGTGTGGACAACCAAACACATACGCTTATCTCTCTGTCCCTAAATAACCAGCCAAGACAATTTCAGAACAGGAGCGGGTGAAAGATGCAGGTGCGGACAACCAAACACACACGCTTGTCTCTCTGAGCCTAACTAACTTTCAGAAAGAACGCAGTTCTAAGTGTTTCAGAACATGAGCCGGTGTGAAAAGCAAGAGTTGTGACCCAAACACATGTGCTTGTCTCTCTGAGCCTAACTAACTTGCAGAAAAAACGCAGTTCTAACTGTTTCAGAACATGAGACGGTGTGAAAAGCAAGAGTTGTGACCCAAACACATGCGCTTGTCTCTCTGAGCCTCACTAATTCACAGAGAGGACGCTCTTTTGAAAGTTTCAATACCGGAGCCAGTGTAAAAAGCATGAGCAGGCGACAAAACACATACACTTATCTCTCTGTGCCTAAATAACTGGTCAAGAGAATGCCTTTCTGATACTTTCAGAACTGGAGCCGGTGTAAAATGCAGGTGCAGACAACCAAACACACACGCTTGTCTCTCTGAGCCTAACTAATTTGTAGAAAGAACGCATTTCTAACTGTTTCAGAACTGAGCGGGTGTAAAAAGCAAGGATTGTGACCCAAACACATACGCCTGTCTCTCTGATCCTTACTAATTCACAGAGAAGACGCGTTCTCACACTTTCAGAACATGAGCTGGTGTAAAAATCATGAGCAGGCGACCAAAAAAAAAACGCTTGTCTATCTGAGCCAGACTAACTTGCAGAAAGAACGCAGTTCTAACTGTTTCAGAACATGAGCCGGTGTGAAAAGCAAGAGTTGTGACCCAAACACATGCGCTTGTCTCTCTGAGCATCACTAATTCACAGAGAGGACGCTCTTTTGAAAGTTTCAATACCGGAGCCAGTGTAAAATGCATGAGCAGGTGACCAAACACATACGCTTATCTCTCTGTACCTAAATAACTGGCCAAGAGAATTTCAGAACAGGAGCGGGTGTAAAATGTAGGTGCGGACAAACAAACATATACGCTTGTCTCTCTGAGCCTAACTAAATTTCAGAAAGAATGCAGTTTCACAACATGAGCCGGTGTGAAAATCAATAGTTGTGACCCAAACACTCTTTTGAAAGTTTCAATACTGGAGCCAGTGTAAAAAAGCATGAGCAGGCGACAAAACACATACGCTTATCTCTCTGTGCCTAAGTAACTGACCAAGACAATGCCTTTCTGATACTTTAAGAACAGGAGCTGGTGTAAAATGCAGGTGCGGATAACCAAAAACGTACGCATGTCTCTGTGAGCCTAACTAACTTGCAGAAAGTGTAATGTTTCAGAACATGAGCCGGTGTGAAAAGCAAGAGTTGTGACTCAAACACATGCGCTTGTCTCTCTGAGCCTTATTGATTCACAGGGAGGACGCTCTTTTGACAGTTTCAATACTGGAGCCAGTGTAAAAAGTATGTGCAGGCGACCAAGCACATACGCTTATCTCTCTGTGCCTAAATAACTGGCCAATAGAATGCCTTTCCGAAACTTTCAGAACATGAGCCGGTGTAAAATGCAGGTGCAGACAACCAAACATATACGCTTGTCTCTCTGAGCCTCACTAATTCACAGAGAGGACGAGTTCTTACAGTTCCAGAACATGAGCCGGTGTAAAAGGCATGAGCAGGCGACCAAATACATACACTTGTCTCTCAGAGCCTACTTAATGTTAGAAAAAGACTTTCGTTTCTGTGCGTTTCAGATGCCAAACAGGTGTAAATAAGCAAAAACAAGCTTTTAATTACACACCCTTGTCTTTTTGCCTTTTTTGATTGTAACTATTTTGGAAATGGCTATTCTCAACGTTTTATGTGAGATTCTAATATAAATTGAAGAAAAACTTATACAAACACATATATTGCATTTTTGAGTCTAACTTGCCCTGAACAGTCGTTTCTGAGCGATTCAGACGCTAAACAGTTGAAAACAAGCCAAAACAAGCTTTTCATGACACACACTTGTCTTTTTGCCTGTTTTGATCATAATTGGCTTGGAAATGGCTATTCTCAACGTTTAATAATAGAATCTGATATAAAAAGAAGAACAACTTATACAAACACATATATTGCATTTTTGAGTCTAACTTGCCCTGAACAGTCGTTTCTGAGTGTTTCAGACGCTAAACAGGTGTAAATAAGCAAAAACAAGCTTTTCATGACACACACTAGTCTTTTTGCATGTTTTGATCATAATTGGCTTGGAAATGGCTATTCTCAACGTTTTATAATAGAATCTGATATAAAAAAGAAGAACAACTTAAACAAACACATATATTGAATTTTTGAGTCTAACTTGCCCTGAACAGTCGTTTCTGAGCGTTTCAGACGCTAAACAGGTGTAAATAAGCCAAAACAAGCTTTTCATTACACACACTTGTCTTTTTGCCTGTTTTGATCATAATTCGCTTGGAAATTGCTATTCTCAACGTTTTATGTGAGATTCTAATAGGAAAAGCAGAAAAACTTATACAAACACATATATTGAATTTTTGAGTCTAACTTGCCCTGAACAGTCGTTTCTGAGTGTTTCAGACGCTAAACAGTTGAAAACAAGCCAAAACAAGCTTTTCATGACACACACTTGTCTTTTTGCCTGTTTTGATCATAATTCGCTTGGAAATTGCTATTCTCAACGTTTTATGTGAGATTCTAATAGGAAAAGCAGAAAAACTTGTACAAACACATATATTGCATTTTTGAGTCTAACTTGGCCTGAACAGTCGTTTCTGAGCGTTCCAGACGCTAAACAGGTCTAAATAAGCCAAAACAAGCTTATCATGACACACACTTGTCTTTTTGCCTGTTTTGATCATAATTCGCTTGGAAATGGCTATTCTCAACGTTTTATGTGAGATTCTAATAGAAAAAGCAGAAAAACTTATACAAACACATATATTGAATTTTTGAGTCTACCTTGCCCTGAACAGTCGTTTCTGAGCGTTTCAGACGCTAAACAGGTGTAAATAAGCCAAAACAAGCTTTTCATTACACACACTTGTCTTTTTGCCTGTTTTGATCATAATTCGCTTGGAAATTGCTATTCTCAACGTTTTATGTGAGATTCTAATAGGAAAAGCAGAAAAACTTATACAAACACATATATTGCATTTTTGAGTCTAACTTGGCCTGAAAAGTCGTTTCTGAGCGTTTCAGACGCTAAACAGGTGTAAATAAGCCAAAACAAGCTTTTCATTACACACACTTGTCTTTTTGCCTGTTTTGATCATAATTCGCTTGGAAATGGCTATTCTCAACGTTTTATGTGAGATTCTAATAGAAAAAGCAGAAAAACTTATACAAACACATATATTGAATATTTGAGTCTAACTTGGCCTGAACAGTCGTTTCTGAGCGTTTCAGACGCTAAACAGGTGTAAATAAGCAAAAACAAGCTTTTCATTACACACACTTGTCTTTTTGCCTGTTTTGATCATAATTCGCTTGAAAATTGCTATTCTCAACGTTTTATGTGAGATTCTAATAAAAAAAAAAGCAGAAAAACTTATACAAACACATATATTGAATTTTTGAGTCTAACTTGCCCTGAACAGTCGTTTCTGAGTGTTTCAGACGCTAAACAGTTGAAAACAAGCCAAAACAAGCTTTTCATGACACACACTTGTCTTTTTGCCTGTTTTGATCATAATTCGCTTGGAAATTGCTATTCTCAACGTTTTATGTGAGATTCTAATAGGAAAAGCAGAAAAACTTATACAAACACATATATTGCATTTTTGAGTCTAACTTGGCCTGAACAGTCGTTTCTGAGCGTTTCAGACGCTAAACAGGTGTAAATAAGCAAAAACAAGCTTTTCATTACACACACTTGTCTTTTTGCCTGTTTTGATCATAATTCGCTTGAAAATTGCTATTCTCAACGTTTTATGTGAGATTCTTATAAAAAAAAGCAGAAAAACTTATAAAAACACATATATTGAATTTTTGAGTCTAACTTGCCCTGAACAGTCGTTTCTGAGCGTTTCAGACACTAAACAGTTGAAAATAAGCAAAAACAAGCTTTTCATTACACACACTTGTCTTTTTACCTGTTTTGATCATAACTCGCTTGGAAATGGCTATTCTCAACGTTTTATGTGAGATTCTAATAGAAAAAGAAGAACAACCTATACAAACACATATATTGAATTTTTGAGTCTAACTTGCCCTGAACAGTCGTTTCTATGCGTTTCAGACGCTAAACAGATAAGCAAGAACAAGCTTTTCATTACACACACTTGTCATTTTGCCTGTTTTGATCATAACTCGCTTGGAAATGGCTAGTTTCATAAGAATTTCTGATTTAAAAAAAGAAGAAAAAGTTATGAAAAAAATACACATACTTCAAGATTTCATGTGATCCTCCAATGATATCCATCCAAATATCATACCATTATATACATAATGGATCAATTCAGAGGTTGAAATTTTGGGGCCTTTATGTCACAACGTCACACAAAGAAGTGTATATCTCTGCTTCTGAATATACTATTTTCCTATAACTTCTTTCACATACAATCATCAGATATGACTTGTTCTGAATGTATATGTGCATTTTGGGGGCACCCTTATGCCAAAATCACCTCTTTTTGTAATCCATTATCATTTGATTTCCTGCATATTCAAATTATATATAATGAAAAGCATGCATATCAGCACAGATTGCAGTGTTTCCCCTAGGTTGACTGACCTGGCCCTGGCTGGGGAGGTGGATTAGCACATTTCTCTGTTCTCTGTTTAGCATCTTCAGGCTCAATGCCTAGCAAGAGCAGTTGGGGAAACAGACATTACTTTTCTTGGTCTTGACAAGCTGCAGCATTTATTAACTGACACTGTACATTTACTACCAGATTGTTACAGCTTACTGCTAACCTTTTCTTCTGCTCCGCTTGCATTCACCATCACTTTTCTGATGCTCGCTCTATCGCTTATCGCCATGGATGTATAAAGAGAACTGGATACAGGAAGAGTGCCAGGCTTTGAAACAAATTTGACATAGTGGCCAAAGTGCTTAATCACATGATGCACACTGGCCCAAAAATTCTTTTTCTCAAAGACTTGTGAAAAAGAGGTGGTACTTTTTTTTGAGAATCACAACCCCCGCGAGTCACTAACCCCCGCGAGTCACTATCAGGATTTGAGCCATTTGGTCGATCACATTTCAAAAGCCTAGAAGAACCACAACCATTGAATTGTTTCATCACCTTTAAAGTTAGCTAAACCATTCTCATGAGTATATTGGCTCAAAGCATTCAGAACAAAAATGTGTGAAACTATGGACTCTTGTTCCAAGTTCCTGTCCATGCCTTTTTGCCTCCCAAATGCCACACTCATTTGAATAGCAATTTCAGCATTTGGTTAGTATTAATTCTTTTACAATTTGATTCATCTTTGACTGGAATGATGTCCAACAGCTCTAATTCAAACAGCTGCACACAACACTGGTTGATATCACTGTGGCTAGCTAGCAAACATTAGCTAACTGCAAGCTAACATAAAGAGTGACCTAAGCAGTAAAAATGGAGACTATATATAAACTATATAAATATAAATTATATTTTGTCATCATAGATACTACACATATGTCTCAGGGGCAATTTATACTCATTTTAGATGCAAATACACCCACTTTGAGTGAAAAATTTGTCAAAAAAATTAGGTTTGTATGGGGCTATCGGAAATAAAATTTGGCATTGAAATCAAACCCTGCAATTAAAAAAAAAAGTGTATTATCATTGAAAAAAGTTCCACTGAAAAATAAAACGCTCTAAAAATTTTAACTAAAATTACAATCTGTCAATCTTATTAGGGCTCTAGCACTGAACGGTGCGAAGGCCCTGTATTTGTAGTGATTATTATTATTATTATCATTATCATTATTATTATTATCATCATCGTTATTATTATTATTATTATTCCGAAACAAACGCATTTTTGACAGGCGTTTTGACGACCTTTCGAAAACTCGTGAAATTTTGCACATTTGTCAGGACTGCTGAAAAATTTGATATTGAAAATGGCTAGACTGCGCCCCCTAGAAAATTAGGAAAATTGAGCACCTCAACCCAGATTGTCATAGAAGTAAGATGCAACACATCCTTCGCCATGACATACGATGCTGTTTTCCAGGGAGAGGGGATGGCTCTACAGCCACGAAACTTGACACACATGTCTAGAGTGATGTTAGCTAAAAATCCGTTGTAGTTCATTTGAATGGGTGTGGCAAAATGGCTCAACAGCGATCCCTTGAAAATTTCAAAGTCCCTGCCTACCAGATTAACGTAGAAAAATGAAATTCACAAGGCACATGTATAATGTCAAGATGCACAAAAAAGCCTCTTGGAGCCATATCAAGCTCCTACAGTCCAAGTCCTACAGGAAGTCCGCCATCTCTAAAAAAAACTGGTCAATTTTCGCCTTTTCTTGGCCATTTCGCATACCTTGTGTTTTAACAAACTCCTCCTACAGGATTCATCGTAAGGACTCCAAAATCAGTGTGTGTCATCTAGACTAGTGTATGATCAAAAGTTATCAAAAGATTTAGTGTACATTGAAGCGCTTGGCCGTGGTGTGGCCTTTAGTTTTGATGTTTCGTCATTACAGAGGAAATTGCTATAACTTTAGTGTACATGGTGGGATCTGCCTGAAACTTTACAGGTTTGATAACAGTCCAGGCCTGAGCACATCTACATTACAATATTCAATCAGTGATGCAAACTGGCTCCATAGCGCCCCCATAAGTACAGTACAGGAAAGCAGCCCCAGCAGCAGGCAAATGAGTGGACAAAGGAAGTGATGTTTCTCTCCTTGCTCTGTCTGAAAGTAGCCCGACTGTGAAAACATCTACATGCCTGTGACAAAGGCTCTTCGACTGTGCCCGATGTTCACCGGGTTGCGAGGTCCCGATCATCGCTGCTTGCAGCTTTAATTCTATTTTGGTATTTTTTGCATTAAGATTAGTTTTTCAATGTCAATCATAAGATTTTTTTCTTCATGTCTTTACAATGTAAGTTTTTTTTCAATGCCACCGGTTCTCAGTTTCAACTTTGTCTTTTTCAGTTTCAACTTTTTCTGTTTCAGTTTCAACTTATTGTCACCGTTTTGATGTCAGTACCCAGCATGCCTTACGATGCGACGTGTGTGTTTACATGTGAGGTATTTATTCCGTTTGGTTTCTCAAATGCCGCGATCTCCACAAAGCATTAGCTGAAGTCAGTAGCAGCGTGCTAGGTTCGACCTACTTGCTGGAGTAGTAAACTAGGCTTCATTACATAGGATTACATAGGATTCTACTGGCGTGAGTGACTGTTTTCCAGTTATTAGTTTTACCCCAGTTTGCATCACAAGCAAAAAGTCTTTTATTTTTAGAGTGAACTGCCTCACAAATGTTGTGTAATTGCAATATTACACTTGACTATTGATTTGTCATGTTATGTTTTGTTTTGTTTATTTTTTCATTTATTTGGGAAGGTGGTCCTCAGAATTTTTTTAAAAATCAGATGTGAGCCTTAAGCTACTAAAGACCTTTGATTGTTTTATTGAATAATCAATACATTTGTATGTTTTTGTTTATGTGAAATATGTTAGATATTCACTCATTCGTGTAACGTAAAGTCATTTTAGGGATCAGATTAGGGAGGGACTATGCGGCTCCAGGTGGGTTTTATATGGTGAGAAATGGGCTAAAATGGCTGAAGCTTGCTGAACCCTTGTCTAGCAGAACCTAGAAAATGAAGCAAGACAGGATTGAGCTGAGAGCTTGTTGAAAGCATTTTCCCACACCTGCACTGAGCTTGAGTTGAGCTTAATATTACCACACCAATCTGATCATCCACATCCACAGACATTAAGTAAAATACAAAATTAGGAACACTAGATCCTGGAAAACATGTTAGATCAGATCATTTATTTCTGTTGACATAGTTAATTAATTCAAAGTTAATCTATTTAAAACAACAACAAAAAACAAGGTATGAGCCAAACCATGGATTTGGAGAATTGTTATACCCCTAATAAATAGTGGTATTTATGACTCCTAACCATAGCCTATAGAGTGCCATTTTCTCATGACATGGCTTGAGACAACGAGTGTTAGAATTTAAAGCGCTTCTTTCATGGTGACTTGACTTGACTTAATTGGCCTGTCTTGTTTGATGTTTAGCAGTGAATTGACTTTGCTTACTTGAGTCTTAAACACAGTGACTTAGGATTTGCTTCAGCTTTTAAGGTTAAGACTTGAGACTAGCTTGTGACTTGCACATGTGTACCTCTCACATCTGTTATTTGTGAACATGAACTACTTCCTCCCAAAGCCACAAACCAGAGGCATGAGACCCCAGAATGAAGTGGAGCTGCTTCATAGACAATGAATGTGAAACTAATTTCATAGTCAAGTTGTACCTGTACATAACTGGTATATGACAATGTCCACAGTGAAACATTATAATGGACAATGATATTGAATGGGATAAATTACTGCATTTTACTGTCATTTTGTTGAGTTTCTCTACTCTCTTCTTTTTCACCACAGACGGGGCTGAGCGATCCTTGGAGGAGAGACTTCAGTGAAGCATGTGAAATACGTGAGTTGATAACAACTACAGTCATTGCATTACTGCAATTAAATCTCTGTGAGTAAAAGGCCAATAAGCAAAAGATGGGTAGACAATATTTGGGGTTTTTAAAACAATATGGTAGAGATTCATTTGTCTCCATAGCTGCGTTCTCACTGAGAGAACGCCACTCTGACGGTTTCACAACAGGAGAGAGAGTAAAGTCCAGGACCGGGAACCCAAGCACACACACTTGTGTCTCTGAGCCTAACTAACTTGCAGAAAGAACGCAGTTCTAACTGTTTCAGAACATGAGCCGGTGTGAAAAGCAAGAGTTGTGACCCAAACACATACGCTTGTCTCTCTGAGCCTTACTAATTCACAGAGAGGACGCTCTTTTGACAGTTTCAATACCGGAGTCAGTGTAAAAAGCAGGAGCAGGCGACATAGCACATATGCTTGTCTCTCTGAGCCTGGCTAACTAACTGGCCAAGAGAATGTCTTTCTGACAGTTTCAGAACAGGAGGCGGTGTAAAATGCAGGTGTGGACAACCAGAAACATATGCTTTTCTCTCTGAGCCTAACTAACTGGCAGAAAAAAACGCAGTTCTAACTGTTTCAGAATTGAGCCGGTGTGAAAAGCAAGAGTTGTGACCCAAACACATGCGCTTGTCTCTCTTAGCCTAACTAATTCGTAGAAAGAACGCAGTTCTAACTGTTTCAGAACTGAGCGGGTGTAAAAAGCAAGGGTTGTGACCCAAACACATACGCTTGTCTCTCTGATCCTTACTAATTCACAGAGAAGACGCGTTCTAACACTTTCAGAACATGAGCTGGTGAAAAAATCATGAGCAAGCGATCAAAAAAATACACTTGTCTCTCTGAGCCTAACTAACTTGCAGAAAAAACGCAGTTCTAACTGTTTCAGAACATGAGACGGTGTGAAAAGCAAGAGTTATGACCCAAACACTTGTCTCTCTGAGCCTTACAAATTCACAGAGAGGACACTCTTTTGAAAGTTTCAATACCGGAACCAGTGTAAAAAGCAGGAGCAGACGACATAGCACATACGCTTGTCTCACTGAGCCTTACTAACTAACTGGCCAAGAGAATGTCTTTCTGACAGTTTCAGAACAGGAGGCGGTGTAAAATGCAGGTGTGGACAACCAAACACATACGCTTATCTCTCTGTGCCTAAATAACCAGCCAAGACAATTTCAGAACAGGAGCGGGTGAAAGATGCAGGTGCGGATAACCAAACACACACGCTTGTCTCTCTGAGCCTAACTAACTTTCAGAAAGAACGCAGTTCTAAGTGTTTCAGAACATGAGCCGGTGTGAAAAGCAAGAGTTGTGACCCAAACACATGTGCTTGTCTCTCTGAGCCTAACTAACTTGCAGGAAAAATGCAGTTCTAACTGTTTCAGAACATGAGACGGTGTGAAAAGCAAGAGTTGTGACCCAAACACATGCGCTTGTCTCTCTGAGCCTCACTAATTCACAGAGAGGACGCTCTTTTGAAAGTTTCAATACCGGAGCCAGTGTAAAAAGCATGAGCAGGCGACAAAACATATACACTTATCTCTCTGTGCCTAAATAACTGGCCAAGAGAATGCCTTTCTGATACTTTCAGAACTGGAGCCGGTGTAAAATGCAGATGCAGACAACCAAACACACGCTTGTCTCTCTGAGCCTTACTAATTTGCAGAAAAAACGCAGTTCTAACTGTTTCAGAAATGAGCGGGTGTAAAAAGCAGGGGTTGTGACCCAAACACATACGCCTGTCTCTCTGATCCTTACTAATTTACAGAGAAGACGCATTTGAACACTTTCAGAACATGAGCTGGTGAAAAAATCATGAACAGGCGACCAAAAAAATACACTTGTCTCTCTGAGCCTAACTAACTTGCAGAAAGAACGCTGTTCAAACTGTTTCAGAACACGAGCCGGTGTGAAAAGCAAGAGTTGTAACCCAAACACTTGTCTCTCTGAGCCTTACAAATTCACAGAGAGGACACTCTTTTGAAAGTTTCAATACCGGAACCAGTGTAAAAAGCAGTAGCAGACGACATAGCACATACGCTTGTCTCACTGAGCCTTACTAACTAACTGGCCAAGAGAATGTCTTTCTGACAGTTTCAGAACAGGAGGCGGTGTAAAATGCAGGTGTGGACAACCAAACACATACGCTTATCTCTCTGTGCCTAAATAACCAGCCAAGACAATTTCAGAACAGGAGCGGGTGAAAGATGCAGGTGCGGACAACCAAACACACACGCTTGTCTCTCTGAGCCTAACTAACTTTCAGAAAGAACGCAGTTCTAAGTGTTTCAGAACATGAGCCGGTGTGAAAAGCAAGAGTTGTGACCCAAACACATGTGCTTGTCTCTCTGAGCCTAACTAACTTGCAGAAAAAACGCAGTTCTAACTGTTTCAGAACATGAGACGGTGTGAAAAGCAAGAGTTGTGACCCAAACACATGCGCTTGTCTCTCTGAGCCTCACTAATTCACAGAGAGGACGCTCTTTTGAAAGTTTCAATACCGGAGCCAGTGTAAAAAACATGAGCAGGCGACAAAACACATACACTTATCTCTCTGTGCCTAAATAACTGGTCAAGAGAATGCCTTTCTGATAATTTCAGAACTGGAGCCGGTGTAAAATGCAGGTGCAGACAACCAAACACACACGCTTGTCTCTCTGAGCCTAACTAATTTGTAGAAAGAACGCATTTCTAACTGTTTCAGAACTGAGCGGGTGTAAAAAGCAAGGATTGTGACCCAAACACATACGCCTGTCTCTCTGATCCTTACTAATTCACAGAGAAGACGCGTTCTCACACTTTCAGAACATGAGCTGGTGTAAAAATCATGAGCAGGCGACCAAAAAAAAAACGCTTGTCTATCTGAGCCAGACTAACTTGCAGAAAGAACGCAGTTCTAACTGTTTCAGAACATGAGCCGGTGTGAAAAGCAAGAGTTGTGACCCAAACACATGCGCTTGTCTCTCTGAGCATCACTAATTCACAGAGAGGACGCTCTTTTGAAAGTTTCAATACCGGAGCCAGTGTAAAATGCATGAGCAGGTGACCAAACACATACGCTTATCTCTCTGTACCTAATTAACTGGCCAAGAGAATTTCAGAACAGGAGCGGGTGTAAAATGTAGGTGCGGACAAACAAACATATACGCTTGTCTCTCTGAGCCTAACTAAATTTCAGAAAGAATGCAGTTTCACAACATGAGCCGGTGTGAAAATCAATAGTTGTGACCCAAACACTCTTTTGAAAGTTTCAATACTGGAGCCAGTGTAAAAAAGCATGAGCAGGCGACAAAACACATACGCTTATCTCTCTGTGCCTAAGTAACTGACCAAGACAATGCCTTTCTGATACTTTAAGAACAGGAGCTGGTGTAAAATGCAGGTGCGGATAACCAAAAACGTACGCATGTCTCTGTGAGCCTAACTAACTTGCAGAAAGTGTAATGTTTCAGAACATGAGCCGGTGTGAAAAGCAAGAGTTGTGACTCAAACACATGCGCTTGTCTCTCTGAGCCTTATTGATTCACAGGGAGGACGCTCTTTTGACAGTTTCAATACTGGAGCCAGTGTAAAAAGTATGTGCAGGCGACCAAGCACATACGCTTATCTCTCTGTGCCTAAATAACTGGCCAATAGAATGCCTTTCCGAAACTTTCAGAACATGAGCCGGTGTAAAATGCAGGTGCAGACAACCAAACATATACGCTTGTCTCTCTGAGCCTCACTAATTCACAGAGAGGACGAGTTCTTACAGTTCCAGAACATGAGCCGGTGTAAAAGGCATGAGCAGGCGACCAAATACATACACTTGTCTCTCAGAGCCTACTTAATGTTAGAAAAAGACTTTCGTTTCTGTGCGTTTCAGATGCCAAACAGGTGTAAATAAGCAAAAACAAGCTTTTAATTACACACCCTTGTCTTTTTGCCTTTTTTGATTGTAACTATTTTGGAAATGGCTATTCTCAACGTTTTATGTGAGATTCTAATATAAATTGAAGAAAAACTTATACAAACACATATATTGCATTTTTGAGTCTAACTTGCCCTGAACAGTCGTTTCTGAGCGATTCAGACGCTAAACAGTTGAAAACAAGCCAAAACAAGCTTTTCATGACACACACTTGTCTTTTTGCCTGTTTTGATCATAATTGGCTTGGAAATGGCTATTCTCAACGTTTAATAATAGAATCTGATATAAAAAGAAGAACAACTTATACAAACACATATATTGCATTTTTGAGTCTAACTTGCCCTGAACAGTCGTTTCTGAGCGTTTCAGACGCTAAACAGGTGTAAATAAGCAAAAACAAGCTTTTCATGACACACACTAGTCTTTTTGCATGTTTTGATCATAATTGGCTTGGAAATGGCTATTCTCAACGTTTTATAATAGAATCTGATATAAAAAAGAAGAACAACTTAAACAAACACATATATTGAATTTTTGAGTCTAACTTGCCCTGAACAGTCGTTTCTGAGCGTTTCAGACGCTAAACAGGTGTAAATAAGCCAAAACAAGCTTTTCATTACACACACTTGTCTTTTTGCCTGTTTTGATCATAATTCGCTTGGAAATTGCTATTCTCAACGTTTTATGTGAGATTCTAATAGGAAAAGCAGAAAAACTTATACAAACACATATATTGAATTTTTGAGTCTAACTTGCCCTGAACAGTCGTTTCTGAGTGTTTCAGACGCTAAACAGTTGAAAACAAGCCAAAACAAGCTTTTCATGACACACACTTGTCTTTTTGCCTGTTTTGATCATAATTCGCTTGGAAATTGCTATTCTCAACGTTTTATGTGAGATTCTAATAGGAAAAGCAGAAAAACTTGTACAAACACATATATTGCATTTTTGAGTCTAACTTGGCCTGAACAGTCGTTTCTGAGCGTTTCAGACGCTAAACAGGTGTAAATAAGCAAAAACAAGCTTTTCATTACACACACTTGTCTTTTTGCCTGTTTTGATCATAATTCGCTTGGAAATGGCTATTCTCAACGTTTTATGTGAGATTCTAATAGAAAAAGCAGAAAAACTTATACAAACACATATATTGAATTTTTGAGTCTAACTTGCCCTGAACAGTCGTTTCTGAGCGTTTCAGACGCTAAACAGGTGTAAATAAGCCAAAACAAGCTTTTCATTACACACACTTGTCTTTTTGCCTGTTTTGATCATAATTCGCTTGGAAATTGCTATTCTCAACGTTTTATGTGAGATTCTAATAGGAAAAGCAGAAAAACTTGTACAAACACATATATTGCATTTTTGAGTCTAACTTGGCCTGAACAGTCGTTTCTGAGCGTTTCAGACGCTAAACAGGTGTAAATAAGCCAAAACAAGCTTTTCATTACACACACTTGTCTTTTTGCCTGTTTTGATCATAATTCGCTTGGAAATGGCTATTCTCAACGTTTTATGTGAGATTCTAATAGAAAAAGCAGAAAAACTTATACAAACACATATATTGAATTTTTGAGTCTAACTTGCCCTGAACAGTCGTTTCTGAGCGTTTCAGACGCTAAATAGTTGAAAATAAGCCAAAACAAGCTTTTCATGACACACACTTGTCTTTTTACCTGTTTTGATCATAACTCGCTTGGAAATGGCTATTCTCAACGTTTTATGTGAGATTCTAATAGAAAAAGAAGAACAACTTATACAAACACATATATTGCATTTTTGAGTCTAACTTGCCCTGAACAGTCGTTTCTGAGCGTTTCAGACGCTAAACAGGTGTAAATAAGCAAAAACAAGCTTTTCATGACACACACTAGTCTTTTTGCATGTTTTGATCATAATTGGCTTGGAAATGGCTATTCTCAACGTTTTATAATAGAATCTGATATAAAAAAGAAGAACAACTTAAACAAACACATATATTGAATTTTTGAGTCTAACTTGCCCTGAACAGTCGTTTCTGAGCGTTTCAGACGCTAAACAGGTGTAAATAAGCCAAAACAAGCTTTTCATTACACACACTTGTCTTTTTGCCTGTTTTGATCATAATTCGCTTGGAAATTGCTATTCTCAACGTTTTATGTGAGATTCTAATAGGAAAAGCAGAAAAACTTATACAAACACATATATTGAATTTTTGAGTCTAACTTGCCCTGAACAGTCGTTTCTGAGTGTTTCAGACGCTAAACAGTTGAAAACAAGCCAAAACAAGCTTTTCATGACACACACTTGTCTTTTTGCCTGTTTTGATCATAATTCGCTTGGAAATTGCTATTCTCAACGTTTTATGTGAGATTCTAATAGGAAAAGCAGAAAAACTTGTACAAACACATATATTGCATTTTTGAGTCTAACTTGGCCTGAACAGTCGTTTCTGAGCGTTTCAGACGCTAAACAGGTGTAAATAAGCAAAAACAAGCTTTTCATTACACACACTTGTCTTTTTGCCTGTTTTGATCATAATTCGCTTGGAAATGGCTATTCTCAACGTTTTATGTGAGATTCTAATAGAAAAAGCAGAAAAACTTATACAAACACATATATTGAATTTTTGAGTCTAACTTGCCCTGAACAGTCGTTTCTGAGCGTTTCAGACGCTAAACAGGTGTAAATAAGCCAAAACAAGCTTTTCATTACACACACTTGTCTTTTTGCCTGTTTTGATCATAATTCGCTTGGAAATTGCTATTCTCAACGTTTTATGTGAGATTCTAATAGGAAAAGCAGAAAAACTTGTACAAACACATATATTGCATTTTTGAGTCTAACTTGGCCTGAACAGTCGTTTCTGAGCGTTTCAGACGCTAAACAGGTGTAAATAAGCCAAAACAAGCTTTTCATTACACACACTTGTCTTTTTGCCTGTTTTGATCATAATTCGCTTGGAAATGGCTATTCTCAACGTTTTATGTGAGATTCTAATAGAAAAAGCAGAAAAACTTATACAAACACATATATTGAATTTTTGAGTCTAACTTGCCCTGAACAGTCGTTTCTGAGCGTTTCAGACGCTAAATAGTTGAAAATAAGCCAAAACAAGCTTTTCATGACACACACTTGTCTTTTTACCTGTTTTGATCATAACTCGCTTGGAAATGGCTATTCTCAACGTTTTATGTGAGATTCTAATAGAAAAAGAAGAAAAACTTGTACAAACACATATATTGAATTTTTGAGTCTAACTTGCCCTGAACAGTCGTTTCTGAGCGTTTCAGACGCTAAACAGGTGTAAATAAGCCAAAACAAGCTTTTCATTACACACACTTGTCTTTTTGCCTGTTTTGATCATAATTCGCTTGGAAATGGCTATTCTCAACGTTTTATGTGAGATTCTAATAGGAAAAGCAGAAAAACTTATACAAACACATATACTGCATTTTTGAGTCTAACTTGGCCTGAACAGTCGTTTCTGAGCGTTTCAGACGCTAAACAGGTGTAAATAAGCAAAAACAAGCTTTTCATTACACACACTTGTCTTTTTGCCTGTTTTGATCATAATTCGCTTGAAAATTGCTATTCTCAACGTTTTATGTGAGATTCTAATAAAAAAAAAAGCAGAAAAACTTATACAAACACATATATTGAATTTTTGAGTCTAACTTGCCCTGAACAGTCGTTTCTGAGCGTTTCAGACACTAAACAGTTGAAAATAAGCAAAAACAAGCTTTTCATTACACACACTTGTCTTTTTACCTGTTTTGATCATAACTCGCTTGGAAATGGCTATTCTCAACGTTTTATGTGAGATTCTAATAGAAAAAGAAGAACAACCTATACAAACACATATATTGAATTTTTGAGTCTAACTTGCCCTGAACAGTCGTTTCTATGCGTTTCAGACGCTAAACAGATGAAAATAAGCAAGAACAAGCTTTTCATGACACACACTTGTCTTTTTGCCTGTTTTGATCATAACTCGCTTGGAAATGGCTAGTTTCATAAGAATTTCTGATTTAAAAAAAGAAGAAAAAGTAATGAAAAAAATACACATACTTCAAGATTTCATGTGATCCTCCAATGATATCCATCCAAATATCATACCATTATATACATAATGGATCAATTCAGAGGTTGAAATTTTGGGGCCTTTATGTCACAACGTCACACAAAGAAGTGTATATCTCTGCTTCTGAATATACTATTTTCCTATAACTTCTTTCACATACAATCATCAGATATGACTTGTTCTGAATGTATATGTGCATTTTGGGGGCACCCTTATGCCAAAATCACCTCTTTTTGTAATCCATTATCATTTGATTTCCTGCATATTCAAATTATATATAATGAAAAGCATGCATATCAGCACAGATTGCAGTGTTTCCCCTAGGTTGACTGACCTGGCCCTGGCTGGGGAGGTGGATTAGCACATTTCTCTGTTCTCTGTTTAGCATCTTCAGGCTCAATGCCTAGCAAGAGCAGTTGGGGAAACAGACATTACTTTTCTTGGTCTTGACAAGCTGCAGCATTTATTAACTGACACTGTACATTTACTACCAGATTGTTACAGCTTACTGCTAACCTTTTCTTCTGCTCCGCTTGCATTCACCATGACTTTTCTGATGCTCGCTCTATCGCTTATCGCCATGGATGTATAAAGAGAACTGGATACAGGAAGAGTGCCAGGCTTTGAAACAAATTTGACATAGTGGCCAAAGTGCTTAATCACATGATGCACACTGGCCCAAAAATTCTTTTTCTCAAAGACTTGTGAAAAAGAGGTGGTACATTTTTTTGAGAATCACAACCCCCGCGAGTCACTAACCCCCGCGAGTCACTATCAGGATTTGAGCCATTTGGTCGATCACATTTCAAAAGCCTAGAAGAACCACAACCATTGAATTGTTTCATCACCTTTAAAGTTAGCTAAACCATTCTCATGAGTATATTGGCTCAAAGTATTCAGAACAAAAATGTGTGAAACTATGGACTCTTGTTCCAAGTTCCTGTCCATGCCTTTTTGCCTCCCAAATGCCACACTCATTTGAATAGCAATTTCAGCATTTGGTTAGTATTAATTCTTTTACAATTTGATTCATCTTTGACTCCTGGAATGATGTCCAACAGCTCTAATTCAAACAGCTGCACACAACACTGGTTGATATCACTGTGGCTAGCTAGCAAACATTAGCTAACTGCAAGCTAACATAAAGAGTGACCTAAGCAGTAAAAATGGAGACTATATATAAACTATATAAATATAAATTATATTTTGTCATCATAGATACTACACATATGTCTCAGGGGCAATTTATACTCATTTTAGATGCAAATACACCCACTTTGAGTGAAAAATTTGTCAAAAAAATTAGGTTTGTATGGGGCTATCGGAAATAAAATTTGGCATTGAAATCAAACCCTGCAATTAAAAAAAAAAGTGTATTATCATTGAAAAAAGTTCCACTGAAAAATAAAACGCTCTAAAAATTTTAACTAAAATTACAATCTGTCAATCTTATTAGGGCTCTAGCACTGAACGGTGCGAAGGCCCTGTATTTGTAGTGATTATTATTATTATTATCATTATCATTATTATTATTATCATCATCGTTATTATTATTATTATTATTCCGAAACAAACGCATTTTTGACAGGCGTTTTGACGACCTTTCGAAAACTCGTGAAATTTTGCACATTTGTCAGGACTGCTGAAAAATTTGATATTGAAAATGGCTAGACTGCGCCCCCTAGAAAATTAGGAAAATTGAGCACCTCAACCCAGATTGTCATAGAAGTAAGATGCAACACATCCTTCGCCATGACATACGATGCTGTTTTCCAGGGAGAGGGGATGGCTCTACAGCCACGAAACTTGACACACATGTCTAGAGTGATGTTAGCTAAAAATCCTTTGTAGTTCATTTGAATGGGTGTGGCAAAATGGCTCAACAGCGATCCCTTGAAAATTTCAAAGTCCCTGCCTACCAGATTAACGTAGAAAAATGAAATTCACAAGGCACATGTATAATGTCAAGATGCACAAAAAAGCCTCTTGGAGCCATATCAAGCTCCTACAGTCCAAGTCCTACAAGAAGTCCGCCATCTTGAAAAAACTGGTCAATTTTCGCCTTTTCTTGGCCATTTCGCATACCTTGTGTTTTAACAAACTCCTCCTACAGGATTCATCGTAAGGACTCCAAAATCAGTGTGTGTCATCTAGACTAGTGTATGATCAAAAGTTATCAAAAGATTTAGTGTACATTGAAGCGCTTGGCCGTGGTGTGGCCTTTAGTTTTGATGTTTCGTCATTACAGAGGAAATTGCTATAACTTTAGTGTACATGGTGGGATCTGCCTGAAACTTTACAGGTTTGATAACAGTCCAGGCCTGAGCACATCTACATTACAATATTCAATCAGTGATGCAAACTGGCTCCATAGCGCCCCCATAAGTACAGTACAGGAAAGCAGCCCCAGCAGCAGGCAAATGAGTGGACAAAGGAAGTGATGTTTCTCTCCTTGCTCTGTCTGAAAGTAGCCCGACTGTGAAAACATCTACATGCCTGTGACAAAGGCTCTTCGACTGTGCCCGATGTTCACCGGGTTGCGAGGTCCCGATCATCGCTGCTTGCAGCTTTAATTCTATTTTGGTATTTTTTGCATTAAGATTAGTTTTTCAATGTCAATCATAAGATTTTTTTCTTCATGTCTTTACAATGTAAGTTTTTTTTCAATGCCACCGGTTCTCAGTTTCAACTTTGTCTTTTTCAGTTTCAACTTTTTCTGTTTCAGTTTCAACTTATTGTCACCGTTTTGATGTCAGTACCCAGCATGCCTTACGATGCGACGTGTGTGTTTACATGTGAGGTATTTATTCCGTTTGGTTTCTCAAATGCCGCGATCTCCACAAAGCATTAGCTGAAGTCAGTAGCAGCGTGCTAGGTTCGACCTACTTGCTGGAGTAGTAAACTAGGCTTCATTACATAGGATTACATAGGATTCTACTGGCGTGAGTGACTGTTTTCCAGTTATTAGTTTTACCCCAGTTTGCATCACAAGCAAAAAGTCTTTTATTTTTAGAGTGAACTGCCTCACAAATGTTGTGTAATTGCAATATTACACTTGACTATTGATTTGTCATGTTATGTTTTGTTTTGTTTATTTTTTCATTTATTTGGGAAGGTGGTCCTCAGAATTTTTTTAAAAATCAGATGTGAGCCTTAAGCTACTAAAGACCTTTGATTGTTTTATTGAATAATCAATACATTTGTATGTTTTTGTTTATGTGAAATATGTTAGATATTCACTCATTCGTGTAACGTAAAGTCATTTTAGGGATCAGATTAGGGAGGGACTATGCGGCTCCAGGTGGGTTTTATATGGTGAGAAATGGGCTAAAATGGCTGAAGCTTGCTGAACCCTTGTCTAGCAGAACCTAGAAAATGAAGCAAGACAGGATTGAGCTGAGAGCTTGTTGAAAGCATTTTCCCACACCTGCACTGAGCTTGAGTTGAGCTTAATATTACCACACCAATCTGATCATCCACATCCACAGACATTAAGTAAAATACAAAATTAGGAACACTAGATCCTGGAAAACATGTTAGATCAGATCATTTATTTCTGTTGACATAGTTAATTAATTCAAAGTTAATCTATTTAAAACAACAACAAAAAACAAGGTATGAGCCAAACCATGGATTTGGAGAATTGTTATACCCCTAATAAATAGTGGTATTTATGACTCCTAACCATAGCCTATAGAGTGCCATTTTCTCATGACATGGCTTGAGACAACGAGTGTTAGAGTTTAAAGCGCTTCTTTCATGGTGACTTGACTTGACTTAATTGGCCTGTCTTGTTTGATGTTTAGCAGTGAATTGACTTTGCTTACTTGAGTCTTAAACACAGTGACTTAGGATTTGCTTCAGCTTTTAAGGTTAAGACTTGAGACTAGCTTGTGACTTGCACATGTGTACCTCTCACATCTGTTATTTGTGAACATGAACTACTTCCTCCCAAAGCCACAAACCAGAGGCATGAGACCCCAGAATGAAGTGGAGCTGCTTCATAGACAATGAATGTGAAACTAATTTCATAGTCAAGTTGTACCTGTACATAACTGGTATATGACAATGTCCACAGTGAAACATTATAATGGACAATGATATTGAATGGGATAAATTACTGCATTTTACTGTCATTTTGTTGAGTTTCTCTACTCTCTTCTTTTTCACCACAGACGGGGCTGAGCGATCCTTGGAGGAGAGACTTCAGTGAAGCATGTGAAATACGTGAGTTGATAACAACTACAGTCATTGCATTACTGCAATTAAATCTCTGTGAGTAAAAGGCCAATAAGCAAAAGATGGGTAGACAATATTTGGGGTTTTTAAAACAATATGGTAGAGATTCATTTGTCTCCATAGCTGCGTTCTCACTGAGAGAACGCCACTCTGACGGTTTCACAACAGGAGAGAGAGTAAAGTCCAGGACCGGGAACCCAAGCACACACACTTGTGTCTCTGAGCCTAACTAACTTGCAGAAAGAACGCAGTTCTAACTGTTTCAGAACATGAGCCGGTGTGAAAAGCAAGAGTTGTGACCCAAACACATACGCTTGTCTCTCTGAGCCTTACTAATTCACAGAGAGGACGCTCTTTTGACAGTTTCAATACCGGAGTCAGTGTAAAAAGCAGGAGCAGGCGACATAGCACATATGCTTGTCTCTCTGAGCCTGGCTAACTAACTGGCCAAGAGAATGTCTTTCTGACAGTTTCAGAACAGGAGGCGGTGTAAAATGCAGGTGTGGACAACCAGAAACATATGCTTTTCTCTCTGAGCCTAACTAACTGGCAGAAAAAAACGCAGTTCTAACTGTTTCAGAACTGAGCCGGTGTGAAAAGCAAGAGTTGTGACCCAAACACATGCGCTTGTCTCTCTTAGCCTAACTAATTCGTAGAAAGAACGCAGTTCTAACTGTTTCAGAACTGAGCGGGTGTAAAAAGCAAGGGTTGTGACCCAAACACATACGCTTGTCTCTCTGATCCTTACTAATTCACAGAGAAGACGCGTTCTAACACTTTCAGAACATGAGCTGGTGAAAAAATCATGAGCAGGCGATCAAAAAAATACACTTGTCTCTCTGAGCCTAACTAACTTGCAGAAAAAACGCAGTTCTAACTGTTTCAGAACATGAGACGGTGTGAAAAGCAAGAGTTATGACCCAAACACTTGTCTCTCTGAGCCTTACAAATTCACAGAGAGGACACTCTTTTGAAAGTTTCAATACCGGAACCAGTGTAAAAAGCAGGAGCAGACGACATAGCACATACGCTTGTCTCACTGAGCCTTACTAACTAACTGGCCAAGAGAATGTCTTTCTGACAGTTTCAGAACAGGAGGCGGTGTAAAATGCAGGTGTGGACAACCAAACACATACGCTTATCTCTCTGTGCCTAAATAACCAGCCAAGACAATTTCAGAACAGGAGCGGGTGAAAGATGCAGGTGCGGATAACCAAACACACACGCTTGTCTCTCTGAGCCTAACTAACTTTCAGAAAGAACGCAGTTCTAAGTGTTTCAGAACATGAGCCGGTGTGAAAAGCAAGAGTTGTGACCCAAACACATGTGCTTGTCTCTCTGAGCCTAACTAACTTGCAGGAAAAACGCAGTTCTAACTGTTTCAGAACATGAGACGGTGTGAAAAGCAAGAGTTGTGACCCAAACACATGCGCTTGTCTCTCTGAGCCTCACTAATTCACAGAGAGGACGCTCTTTTGAAAGTTTCAATACCGGAGCCAGTGTAAAAAGCATGAGCAGGCGACAAAACATATACACTTATCTCTCTGTGCCTAAATAACTGGCCAAGAGAATGCCTTTCTGATACTTTCAGAACTGGAGCCGGTGTAAAATGCAGATGCAGACAACCAAACACACGCTTGTCTCTCTGAGCCTTACTAATTTGCAGAAAAAACGCAGTTCTAACTGTTTCAGAAATGAGCGGGTGTAAAAAGCAGGGGTTGTGACCCAAACACATACGCCTGTCTCTCTGATCCTTACTAATTTACAGAGAAGACGCATTTGAACACTTTCAGAACATGAGCTGGTGAAAAAATCATGAACAGGCGACCAAAAAAATACACTTGTCTCTCTGAGCCTAACTAACTTGCAGAAAGAACGCTGTTCAAACTGTTTCAGAACACGAGCCGGTGTGAAAAGCAAGAGTTGTAACCCAAACACTTGTCTCTCTGAGCCTTACAAATTCACAGAGAGGACACTCTTTTGAAAGTTTCAATACCGGAACCAGTGTAAAAAGCAGTAGCAGACGACATAGCACATACGCTTGTCTCACTGAGCCTTACTAACTAACTGGCCAAGAGAATGTCTTTCTGACAGTTTCAGAACAGGAGGCGGTGTAAAATGCAGGTGTGGACAACCAAACACATACGCTTATCTCTCTGTGCCTAAATAACCAGCCAAGACAATTTCAGAACAGGAGCGGGTGAAAAATGCAGGTGCGGACAACCAAACACACACGCTTGTCTCTCTGAGCCTAACTAACTTTCAGAAAGAACGCAGTTCTAAGTGTTTCAGAACATGAGCCGGTGTGAAAAGCAAGAGTTGTGACCCAAACACATGTGCTTGTCTCTCTGAGCCTAACTAACTTGCAGAAAAAACGCAGTTCTAACTGTTTCAGAACATGAGACGGTGTGAAAAGCAAGAGTTGTGACCCAAACACATGCGCTTGTCTCTCTGAGCCTCACTAATTCACAGAGAGGACGCTCTTTTGAAAGTTTCAATACCGGAGCCAGTGTAAAAAGCATGAGCAGGCGACAAAACACATACACTTATCTCTCTGTGCCTAAATAACTGGTCAAGAGAATGCCTTTCTGATACTTTCAGAACTGGAGCCGGTGTAAAATGCAGGTGCAGACAACCAAACACACACGCTTGTCTCTCTGAGCCTAACTAATTTGTAGAAAGAACGCATTTCTAACTGTTTCAGAACTGAGCGGGTGTAAAAAGCAAGGATTGTGACCCAAACACATACGCCTGTCTCTCTGATCCTTACTAATTCACAGAGAAGACGCGTTCTCACACTTTCAGAACATGAGCTGGTGTAAAAATCATGAGCAGGCGACCAAAAAAAAAACGCTTGTTTATCTGAGCCAGACTAACTTGCAGAAAGAACGCAGTTCTAACTGTTTCAGAACATGAGCCGGTGTGAAAAGCAAGAGTTGTGACCCAAACACATGCGCTTGTCTCTCTGAGCATCACTAATTCACAGAGAGGACGCTCTTTTGAAAGTTTCAATACCGGAGCCAGTGTAAAATGCATGAGCAGGTGACCAAACACATACGCTTATCTCTCTGTACCTAAATAACTGGCCAAGAGAATTTCAGAACAGGAGCGGGTGTAAAATGTAGGTGCGGACAAACAAACATATACGCTTGTCTCTCTGAGCCTAACTAAATTTCAGAAAGAATGCAGTTTCACAACATGAGCCGGTGTGAAAATCAATAGTTGTGACCCAAACACTCTTTTGAAAGTTTCAATACTGGAGCCAGTGTAAAAAAGCATGAGCAGGCGACAAAACACATACGCTTATCTCTCTGTGCCTAAGTAACTGACCAAGACAATGCCTTTCTGATACTTTAAGAACAGGAGCTGGTGTAAAATGCAGGTGCGGATAACCAAAAACGTACGCATGTCTCTGTGAGCCTAACTAACTTGCAGAAAGTGTAATGTTTCAGAACATGAGCCGGTGTGAAAAGCAAGAGTTGTGACTCAAACACATGCGCTTGTCTCTCTGAGCCTTATTGATTCACAGGGAGGACGCTCTTTTGACAGTTTCAATACTGGAGCCAGTGTAAAAAGTATGTGCAGGCGACCAAGCACATACGCTTATCTCTCTGTGCCTAAATAACTGGCCAATAGAATGCCTTTCCGAAACTTTCAGAACATGAGCCGGTGTAAAATGCAGGTGCAGACAACCAAACATATACGCTTGTCTCTCTGAGCCTCACTAATTCACAGAGAGGACGAGTTCTTACAGTTCCAGAACATGAGCCGGTGTAAAAGGCATGAGCAGGCGACCAAATACATACACTTGTCTCTCAGAGCCTACTTAATGTTAGAAAAAGACTTTCGTTTCTGTGCGTTTCAGATGCCAAACAGGTGTAAATAAGCAAAAACAAGCTTTTAATTACACACCCTTGTCTTTTTGCCTTTTTTGATTGTAACTATTTTGGAAATGGCTATTCTCAACGTTTTATGTGAGATTCTAATATAAATTGAAGAAAAACTTATACAAACACATATATTGCATTTTTGAGTCTAACTTGCCCTGAACAGTCGTTTCTGAGCGATTCAGACGCTAAACAGTTGAAAACAAGCCAAAATAAGCTTTTCATGACACACACTTGTCTTTTTGCCTGTTTTGATCATAATTGGCTTGGAAATGGCTATTCTCAACGTTTAATAATAGAATCTGATATAAAAAGAAGAACAACTTATACAAACACATATATTGCATTTTTGAGTCTAACTTGCCCTGAACAGTCGTTTCTGAGCGTTTCAGACGCTAAACAGGTGTAAATAAGCAAAAACAAGCTTTTCATGACACACACTTGTCTTTTTGCATGTTTTGATCATAATTGGCTTGGAAATGGCTATTCTCAACGTTTTATAATAGAATCTGATATAAAAAAGAAGAACAACTTATACAAACACATATATTGAATTTTTGAGTCTTACTTGCCATGAACAGTCGTTTCTGAGCGTTTCAGACGCTAAACAGGTGTAAATAAGCCAAAACAAGCTTTTCATTACACACACTTGTCTTTTTGCCTGTTTTGATCATAATTCGCTTGGAAATTGCTATTCTCAACGTTTTATGTGAGATTCTAATAGGAAAAGCAGAAAAACTTATACAAACACATATATTGAATTTTTGAGTCTAACTTGCCCTGAACAGTCGTTTCTGAGTGTTTCAGACGCTAAACAGTTGAAAACAAGCCAAAACAAGCTTTTCATGACACACACTTGTCTTTTTGCCTGTTTTGATCATAATTCGCTTGGAAATTGCTATTCTCAACGTTTTATGTGAGATTCTAATAGGAAAAGCAGAAAAACTTGTACAAACACATATATTGCATTTTTGAGTCTAACTTGCCCTGAACAGTCGTTTCTGAGCGTTTCAGACGCTAAATAGTTGAAAATAAGCCAAAACAAGCTTTTCATTACACACACTTGTCTTTTTGCCTGTTTTGATCATAATTCGCTTGGAAATGGCTATTCTCAACGTTTTATGTGAGATTCTAATAGGAAAAGCAGAAAAACTTATACAAACACATATATTGAATTTTTGAGTCTAACTTGCCCTGAACAGTCGTTTCTGAGCGTTCCAGACGCTAAATAGTTGAAAATAAGCCAAAACAAGCTTTTCATGACACACACTTGTCTTTTTACCTGTTTTGATCATAACTCGCTTGGAAATGGCTATTCTCAACGTTTTATGTGAGATTCTAATAGGAAAAGCAGAAAACCTTGTACAAACACATATATTGCATTTTTGAGTCTAACTTGGCCTGAACAGTCGTTTCTGAGCGTTTCAGACGCTAAACAGGTGTAAATAAGCCAAAACAAGCTTTTCATTACACACACTTGTCTTTTTGCCTGTTTTGATCATAATTCGCTTGGAAATGGCTATTCTCAACGTTTTATGTGAGATTCTAATAGGAAAAGCAGAAAAACTTATACAAACACATATACTGCATTTTTGAGTCTAACTTGCCCTGAACAGTCGTTTCTGAGCGTTTCAGACGCTAAACAGGTGTAAATAAGCAAAAACAAGCTTTTCATTACACACACTTGTCTTTTTGCCTGTTTTGATCATAATTCGCTTGAAAATTGCTATTCTCAACGTTTTATGTGAGATTCTAATAAAAAAAAAGCAGAAAAACTTATACAAACACATATATTGAATTTTTGAGTCTAACTTGCCCTGAACAGTCGTTTCTGAGTGTTTCAGACGCTAAACAGTTGAAAACAAGCCAAAACAAGCTTTTCATGACACACACTTGTCTTTTTGCCTGTTTTGATCATAACTCGCTTGGAAATGGCTAGTTTCATAAGAATTTCTGATTTAAAAAAAGAAGAAAAAGTTATGAAAAAAATACACATACTTCAAGATTTCATGTGATCCTCCAATGATATCCATCCAAATATCATACCATTATATACATAATGGATCAATTCAGAGGTTGAAATTTTGGGGCCTTTATGTCACAACGTCACACAAAGAAGTGTATATCTCTGCTTCTGAATATACTATTTTCCTATAACTTCTTTCACATACAATCATCAGATATGACTTGTTCTGAATGTATATGTGCATTTTGGGGGCACCCTTATGCCAAAATCACCTCTTTTTGTAATCCATTATCATTTGATTTCCTGCATATTCAAATTATATATAATGAAAAGCATGCATATCAGCACAGATTGCAGTGTTTCCCCTAGGTTGACTGACCTGGCCCTGGCTGGGGAGGTGGATTAGCACATTTCTCTGTTCTCTGTTTAGCATCTTCAGGCTCAATGCCTAGCAAGAGCAGTTGGGGAAACAGACATTACTTTTCTTGGTCTTGACAAGCTGCAGCATTTATTAACTGACACTGTACATTTACTACCAGATTGTTACAGCTTACTGCTAACCTTTTCTTCTGCTCCGCTTGCATTCACCATCACTTTTCTGATGCTCGCTCTATCGCTTATCGCCATGGATGTATAAAGAGAACTGGATACAGGAAGAGTGCCAGGCTTTGAAACAAATTTGACATAGTGGCCAAAGTGCTTAATCACATGATGCACACTGGCCCAAAAATTCTTTTTCTCAAAGACTTGTGAAAAAGAGGTGGTACTTTTTTTTGAGAATCACAACCCCCGCGAGTCACTAACCCCCGCGAGTCACTATCAGGATTTGAGCCATTTGGTCGATCACATTTCAAAAGCCTAGAAGAACCACAACCATTGAATTGTTTCATCACCTTTAAAGTTAGCTAAACCATTCTCATGAGTATATTGGCTCAAAGCATTCAGAACAAAAATGTGTGAAACTATGGACTCTTGTTCCAAGTTCCTGTCCATGCCTTTTTGCCTCCCAAATGCCACACTCATTTGAATAGCAATTTCAGCATTTGGTTAGTATTAATTCTTTTACAATTTGATTCATCTTTGACTGGAATGATGTCCAACAGCTCTAATTCAAACAGCTGCACACAACACTGGTTGATATCACTGTGGCTAGCTAGCAAACATTAGCTAACTGCAAGCTAACATAAAGAGTGACCTAAGCAGTAAAAATGGAGACTATATATAAACTATATAAATATAAATTATATTTTGTCATCATAGATACTACACATATGTCTCAGGGGCAATTTATACTCATTTTAGATGCAAATACACCCACTTTGAGTGAAAAATTTGTCAAAAAAATTAGGTTTGTATGGGGCTATCGGAAATAAAATTTGGCATTGAAATCAAACCCTGCAATTAAAAAAAAAAGTGTATTATCATTGAAAAAAGTTCCACTGAAAAATAAAACGCTCTAAAAATTTTAACTAAAATTACAATCTGTCAATCTTATTAGGGCTCTAGCACTGAACGGTGCGAAGGCCCTGTATTTGTAGTGATTATTATTATTATTATCATTATCATTATTATTATTATCATCATCGTTATTATTATTATTATTATTCCGAAACAAACGCATTTTTGACAGGCGTTTTGACGACCTTTCGAAAACTCGTGAAATTTTGCACATTTGTCAGGACTGCTGAAAAATTTGATATTGAAAATGGCTAGACTGCGCCCCCTAGAAAATTAGGAAAATTGAGCACCTCAACCCAGATTGTCATAGAAGTAAGATGCAACACATCCTTCGCCATGACATACGATGCTGTTTTCCAGGGAGAGGGGATGGCTCTACAGCCACGAAACTTGACACACATGTCTAGAGTGATGTTAGCTAAAAATCCGTTGTAGTTCATTTGAATGGGTGTGGCAAAATGGCTCAACAGCGATCCCTTGAAAATTTCAAAGTCCCTGCCTACCAGATTAACGTAGAAAAATGAAATTCACAAGGCACATGTATAATGTCAAGATGCACAAAAAAGCCTCTTGGAGCCATATCAAGCTCCTACAGTCCAAGTCCTACAGGAAGTCCGCCATCTCTAAAAAAAACTGGTCAATTTTCGCCTTTTCTTGGCCATTTCGCATACCTTGTGTTTTAACAAACTCCTCCTACAGGATTCATCGTAAGGACTCCAAAATCAGTGTGTGTCATCTAGACTAGTGTATGATCAAAAGTTATCAAAAGATTTAGTGTACATTGAAGCGCTTGGCCGTGGTGTGGCCTTTAGTTTTGATGTTTCGTCATTACAGAGGAAATTGCTATAACTTTAGTGTACATGGTGGGATCTGCCTGAAACTTTACAGGTTTGATAACAGTCCAGGCCTGAGCACATCTACATTACAATATTCAATCAGTGATGCAAACTGGCTCCATAGCGCCCCCATAAGTACAGTACAGGAAAGCAGCCCCAGCAGCAGGCAAATGAGTGGACAAAGGAAGTGATGTTTCTCTCCTTGCTCTGTCTGAAAGTAGCCCGACTGTGAAAACATCTACATGCCTGTGACAAAGGCTCTTCGACTGTGCCCGATGTTCACCGGGTTGCGAGGTCCCGATCATCGCTGCTTGCAGCTTTAATTCTATTTTGGTATTTTTTGCATTAAGATTAGTTTTTCAATGTCAATCATAAGATTTTTTTCTTCATGTCTTTACAATGTAAGTTTTTTTTCAATGCCACCGGTTCTCAGTTTCAACTTTGTCTTTTTCAGTTTCAACTTTTTCTGTTTCAGTTTCAACTTATTGTCACCGTTTTGATGTCAGTACCCAGCATGCCTTACGATGCGACGTGTGTGTTTACATGTGAGGTATTTATTCCGTTTGGTTTCTCAAATGCCGCGATCTCCACAAAGCATTAGCTGAAGTCAGTAGCAGCGTGCTAGGTTCGACCTACTTGCTGGAGTAGTAAACTAGGCTTCATTACATAGGATTACATAGGATTCTACTGGCGTGAGTGACTGTTTTCCAGTTATTAGTTTTACCCCAGTTTGCATCACAAGCAAAAAGTCTTTTATTTTTAGAGTGAACTGCCTCACAAATGTTGTGTAATTGCAATATTACACTTGACTATTGATTTGTCATGTTATGTTTTGTTTTGTTTATTTTTTCATTTATTTGGGAAGGTGGTCCTCAGAATTTTTTTAAAAATCAGATGTGAGCCTTAAGCTACTAAAGACCTTTGATTGTTTTATTGAATAATCAATACATTTGTATGTTTTTGTTTATGTGAAATATGTAATCCTAATTAGATATTCACTCATTCGTGTAACGTAAAGTCATTTTAGGGATCAGGCTAGGGAGGGACTTTGCGGCTCCAGGTGGGTTTTATATGGTGAGAAATGGGCTAAAATGGCTGAAGCTTGCTGAACCCTTGTCTAGCAGAAGCTAGAAAATGAAGCAAGACAGGATTGAGCTGAGAGCTTGTTGAAAGCATTTTCCCACACCTGCACTGAGCTTGAGTTGAGCTTAATATTACCACACCAATCTGATCATCCACATCCACAGACATTAAGTAAAATACAAAATTAGGAACACTAGATCCTGGAAAACATGTTAGATCAGATCATTTATTTTTGTTGACATAGTTAATTAATTCAAAGTTAATCTATTTAAAACAACAACAAAAAACAAGGTATGAGCCAAACCATGGATTTGGAGAATTGTTATACCCCTAATAAATAGTGGTATTTATGACTCCTAACCATAGCCTATAGAGTGCCATTTTCTCATGACATGGCTTGAGACAACGAGTGTTAGAGTTTAAAGCGCTTCTTTCATGGTGACTTGACTTGACTTAATTGGCCAGTCTTGTTAGATGTTTAGCAGTGAATTGACTTTGCTTACTTGAGTCTTAAACACAGTGACTTAGGATTTGCTTCAGCTTTTAAGGTTAAGACTTGAGACTAGCTTGTGACTTGCACATGTGTACCTCTCACATCTGTTATTTGTGAACATGAACTACTTCCTCCCAAAGCCACAAACCAGAGGCATGAGACCCCAGAATGAAGTGGAGCTGCTTCATAGACAATGAATGTGAAACTAATTTCATAGTCATTTTTAAAATACCCAAGTAAGCTTTATTCTTATCTTGCCTTTCATATCTGAAAAACAAGTTGTACCTGTACATAACTGGTATATGACAATGTCCACAGTGAAACATTATAATGGACGATGATATTGAATGGGATAAATTACTGCATTTTACTATCATTTTGTTGAGTTTCTCTCCTCTCTTCTTTTTCACCACAGACGGGGCTGAGCGATCCTTGGAAGAGAGACTTCAGTGAAGCATGTGAAATACGTGAGTTGATAACAACTACAGTCATTGCATTACTGCAATTAAATCTCTTTGAGTAAAAGGCCAATAACAGTAATTCAATTCATGCAAAAGATGGGTAGACAATATTTGGGGCTTTTAAAACAATATGGTAGAGATTCATTTGTCTCCATAGCTGCGTTCTCACTGGGAGAACGCCACTCTGACGGTTTCAGAACAGGAGCTTGAGTAAAGTCCCGGACCGGGAACCCAAGCACACACACTTGTGTCTCTGAGCCTAACTAACTAACAGAAAGAACACAGTTCTAAATGTTTCAGAACATGAGCTGGTGTGAAAGCAAGAGTTGTGACCCAAACACATGCGCTTGTCTCTCTGAGCCTCACTAATTCACAGAGAGGATGCTCTTTTGAGAGTTTAAATACCGGAGCCAGAGTAAAAAGCAGGAGCAGGCGACGTAGCACATATGCTTATCTCTCTGAGCCTGGCTGACTAACTGGCCAAGAGAATGTCTTTGTGACAGTTTCAGAACAGGAGGCGGTGTAAAATGCAGGTGCGGACAACCAAAAACATACGCTTGTCTCTCTGAGCCTAACTAACTTGCAGAAAGAACGCAGTTCTAACTGTTTCAGAACACGAGCCGGTGTGAAAAGCAATAGTTATGACCCAAACACTTGTCTCTCTGAGCCTTACTAATTCACAGAGAGGACACTCTTTTGAGAGTTTCAATACAGGTGCCAGTGTAAAACACATGAGCAGGCGAAAAAACACAGACGCTTATCTCTCTTTGCCTAAGTAACTGACCAAGACAATGCCTTTCTGATACTTTCAGAACAGTAGCTGGTGTAAAATGCAGGTGCAGACAACCAAACACACACGCTTGTCTCTCTGAGCCTAACTAACTTGCAGAAAAAACGCAGTTCTAACTGTTTCAGAACTGAGCCAGTGTGAAAAGCGAGAGTTGTGACCCAAACACATGCGCTTGTCACTCTGAGCCTAACTAATTTGTAGAAAGAACACATTTCTAACTGTTTCAGAACTGAGCGGGTGTAAAAAGCAAGGGTTGTGACCCAAACACATACGCCTGTCTCTCTGATCCTTACTAATTCACAGAGAAGACGCGTTCTCACACTTTCAGAACATGAGCTGGTGTAAAAATCATAAGCAGGCGACCAAAAAAATACGCTTGTCTCTCTGAGCCAGACTAACTTGCAGAAAGAACGCAGTTCTAACTGTTTCAGAACATGAGACGGTGTGAAAAGCAAGAGTTGTGACCCAAACACATACGCCTGTCTCTCTGATCCTTACTAATTCACAGAGAAGACGTGTTCTCACACTTTCAGAACATGAGCTGGTGTAAAAATCATGAGAAGGGGACCAAAAAAATACGCTTGTCTCTCTGAGCCAGACTAACTTGCAGAAAGAACGCAGTTCTAACTGTTTCAGAACATGAGCCGGTGTGAAAAGCAAGAGTTGTGACCCAAACACTTGTCTCTCTGAGCCTTACTAATTCACAGAGAGGACACTCTTTTGAAAGTTTCAATACAGGTGCCAGTGTAAAACACATGAGCAGGCGACAAAACACAGACGCTTATCTCTCTGTGTCTAAGTAACTGACCAAGACAATGCCTTTCTGATACTTTCAGAACAGTAGCTGGTGTAAAATGCAGGTGCAGACAACCAAACACACACGCTTGTCTCTCTGAGCCTAACTAACTTGCAGAAAAAAATGCAGTTCTAACTGTTTCAGAACTGGGCCAGTGTGAAAAGCAAGAGTTGTGACCCAAACACATGCGCTTGTCACTCTGAGCCTAACTAATTTGTAGAAAGAACACATTTCTAACTGTTTCAGAACTGAGCGGGTGTAAAAAGCAAGGGTTGTGACCCAAACACATACGCCTGTCTCTCTGATCCTTACTAATTCACAGAGAAGACGCATTCTCACATTTTCAGAACATGAGCTGGTGTAAAAATCATGAGCAGGCGACCAAAAAAATACGCTTGTCTCTCTGAGCCAGACTAACTTGCAGAAAGAACGCAGTTCTAACTGTTTCAGAACATGAGACGGTGTGAAAAGCAAGAGTTGTGACCCAAACACATGCGCTTGTCTCTCTGAGCATCACTAATTCACAGAGAGGACGCTCTTTTGAAAGTTTCAATATCGGAGCCATTGTAAAATGCATGAGCAGGTGACCAAACACATACGCTTATCTCTCTGTACCTAAATAACTGGCCAAGAGAATTTCAGAACAGGAGCGGGTGTAAAATGCAGGTGCGGACAAACAAACATATAGGCTTGTCTCTCCGAGCCTAACTAAATTGCAGAAAGAACGCAGTTTCACAACATGAGCCGGTGTGAAAATCAAGAGTTGTGACCCAAACACATGCACTTGTCTCTCTGAGCCTTACTAATTCACAGAGAAAACGCTCTTTTGACAATTTCAATACCGGAACCAGTGTAAAAAGCAGGAGCAGACGACATAGCACATACGCTTGTCTCTCTGAGCCTTACTAAGTAACTGGACAAGAGAATGTCTTTCTGACAGTTTCAGAACAGGAGGCGGTGTAAAATGCAGGTGTGGACAACCAAACACATACGCTTATCTCTCTGTGCCTAAATAACCAGCCAAGACAATTTCAGAAAAGGAGCGGGTGAAAGATGCAGGTGCGGACAACCAAACACACACGCTTGTCTCTCTGAGCCTAACTAACTTTCAGAAAGAACGCAGTTCTAAGTGTTTCAGAACATGAGCCGGTGTGAAAAGCAAGAGTTGTGACTCAAACACATGCGCTTATCTCTCTGAGCCTTATTAATTCACAGGGAGGACGCTCTTTTGACAGTTTAAATACCAGAGCCAGTGTAAAAAGCATGAGCAGGCGACCAAACACATACTCTTGTCTCTCTGTGTCTGAATAACTGGCCAAGAGAATTTCAGAACAGGAGCCGGTGTAAAATGCAGGTGCGGACAAACAAACATATACGCTTGTCTCTCAGAGCCTAACTAAATTGCAGAAAGAACGCAGTTTCACAACATGAACCAGTGTGAAAAGCAAGAGTTGTGACCCAAACACATGCGCTTGTCTCTCTGAGCCTAACTAATTTGTAGAAAGAACGCATTTCTAACTGTTTCAGAACTGAGCGGGTGTAAAAAGCAAGGGTTGTGACCCAAACACATACGCCTGTCTCTCTGATCCTTACTAATTCACAGAGAAGACGCGTTCTCTCACTTTCAGAACATGAGCTGGTGTAAAAATCATGAGCAGGCGACCAAAAAAATACACTTGTCTCTCTGAGCCAGACCAACTTGCAGAAAGAACGCAGTTCTAACTGTTTCAGAACATGAGACGGTGTGAAAAGCAAGAGTTGTGACCCAAACACATGTGCTTGTCTCTCTGAGCCTCACTAATTCACAGAGAGGACGCTCTTTTGAAAGTTTCAATACCGGAGCCAGTGTAAAATGCATGAGCATGTGACCAAACACATACGCTTATCTCTCGGTACCTAAATAACTGACCAAGAGAATTTCAGAACAGAAGCGGGTGTAAAATGCAGGTGCGGATAACCAAAAACATACGCTTGTCTCTGTGAGTCTAACTAACTTGCAGAAAGAACGCAGTTCTAACTGTTTCAGAACATGAGCCGTGTGAAAAGCAAGAGTTGTGACTCAAACACATGCGCATGTTAGAAAAAGACTTTCCTTTCTGTGCGTTTCAAATGCCAAACAGGTGAAAATAAGAAAAGACAAGCTTTTAATTACACACTCTTGTCTTTTTGACTTTTTGGATTGTAACTATTTTGGAAATGGCTATTCTCAACGTTTTATGTGAGATTCTAATAGAAAAAGAAGAAAAATTTATGATAATACATGTGCTTCAGTTTTGGGTCTAACTTGCCCTGAACAGTCGTTTCTGAGCGTTTCAGACGCTAAACAGTTGAAAATAAGCCAAAACAAGCTTTTCATGACACACACTTGTCTTTTTGCCTGTTTTGATCATAATTCGCTTGGAAATGGCTATTCTCAACGTTTTATGTGAGATTCTAATAGAAAAAGAAGAAAAACTTATACAAACACATATGCTTCAGTTTTGAGTCTAACTTGCCCTGAACAGTCGTTTCTGAGCGTTTCAGACGCTAAACAGGTGTAAATAAGCCAAAACAAGCTTTTCATGACACACACTTGTCTTTTTGCCTGTTTTGATCATAATTGGCTTGGGAATGGCTAATCTCAACGTTTTACAATAGAATCTGGTATAAAAAGAAGAAAAACTTATACAAGCACATATATTGCATTTTTGAGTCTCACTTGCCCTGAACAGTCGTTTCTGAGTGTTTCAGACGCTAAACAGGTGTAAATAAGCAAAAACAAGCTTTTCATGACACACACTTGTCTTTTTGCCTGTTTTGATCATAACTCGCTTGGAAATGGCTATTCTCAACGTTTTATGTGAGATTCTCATAGAAAAAGAAGAAAAATTTATAAAGACATATATGCTTCAGTTTTGAGTCTAACTTGCCCTGAACAGTCGTTTCTGAGCGTTTCAGACGCTAAACAGTTGAAAATAAGCCAAAACAAGCTTTTCATGACACACACTTGTCTTTTTGCCTGTTTTGATCATAATTCGCTTGGAAATGGCTATTCTCAACGTTTTATAATAGAATCTGATATAAAAATAAGAAAAACTTACATAAACACATATATTGAATTTTTGAGTCTAACTTGCCCTGAACAGTCGTTTCTGAGCGTTTCAGACGCTAAACAGGTCTAAATAAGCCAAAACAAGCTTATCACACACACACTTGTCTTTTTGCCTGTTTTGATCATAACTCGCTTGGAAATGGCTATTCTCAACGTTTTATGTGAGATTCTAATACAAAATGAAGAAAAACTTATACAAACACATATATTGAATTTTTGAGTCTAACTTGCCCTGAACAGTCGTTTCTGAGCGTTTCAGACGCTAAACAGGTCTAAATAAGCCAAAACAAGCTTTTCATGACACACACTTGCCTTTTTGCCTGTTTTGATCATAACTCGCTTGGAAATGGCTATTCTCAATGTTTTATGTGAGATTCTAATAGAAAATGAAGAAAAACTTATACAAACACATATATTGCATTTTTGAGTCTAACTTGCCCTGAACAGTCGTTTCTGAGCGTTTCAGACGCTAAACAGTTGAAAAAAAGCCAAAACAAGCTTATCATGACACACACTTGTCTTTTTGCCTGTTTTGATAATAATTGGTTTGGAAATGGCTATTCTCAACGTTTTATGTGAGATTCTAATAGGAAAAGCAGAAAAACTTATACAAACACATATATTGAATTTTTGAGTCTAACTTGCCCTGAACAGTCGTTTCTGAGCGTTTCAGACGCTAAACAGTTGAAAATAAGCCAAAACAAGCTTTTCATGACACACACTTCTCTTTTTGCCTGTTTTGATCATAACTCGCTTGGAAATGGCTATTCTCAATGTTTTATGTGAGATTCTAATAGAAAATGAAGAAAAACTTATACAAACACATATGCTTCAGTATTGAGTCTAACTTGCCCTAAACAGTCGTTTCTGAGCGTTTCAGACGCTAAACAGTTGAAAAAAAGCCAAAACAAGCTTTTCATGACACACACTTGTCTTTTTGCCTGTTTTGATCATAACTCGCTTGGAAATGGCTATTCTCAATGTTTTATGTGAGATTCTAATAGAAAATGAAGAAAAACTTATACAAACACATATGCTTCAGTATTGAGTCTAACTTGCCCTAAACAGTCGTTTCTGAGCGTTTCAGACGCTAAACAGGTCTAAATAAGCCAAAACAAGCTTATCATGACACACACTTGTCTTTTTGCCTGTTTTGATCATAATTCGCTTGGAAATGGCTATTCTCGACGTTTTATGTGAGATTCTAATAGGAAAAGCAGAAAAACTTATACAAACACATATATTGAATTTTTGAGTCTAACTTACCCTGAACAGTCGTTTCTGAGCGTTTCAGACGCTAAACAGTTGAAAATAAGCCAAAACAAGCTTTTCATGACACACACTTGTCTTTTTGCCTGTTTTGATCATAATTCGCTTGGAAATGGCTATTCTCAACGTTTTATGTGAGATTCTAATAGAAAAAGCAGAAAAACTTATAAAAACACATATATTGATTTTTTGAGTCTAACTTGCCCTGAACAGTCGTTTCTGAGCGTTTCAGACGCTAAACAGGTCTAAATAAGCCAAAACAAGCTTTTCATGACACACACTTGTCTTTTTGCCTGTTTTGAATATAACTCGCTTGGAAATGGCTATTCTCAATGTTTTATGTGAGATTCTAATAGAAAATGAAGAAAAACTTATACAAACACATATGCTTCAGTATTGAGTCTAACTTGCCCTGAACAGTCGTTTCTGAGCGTTTCAGACGCTAAACAGGTCTAAATAAGCCAAAACAAGCTTTTCATGACACACACTTGTCTTTTTGCCTGTTTTGATCATAACTCGCTTGGAAATGGCTATTCTCAACGTTTTATGTGAGATTCTAATACAAAATGAAGAAAAACTTATACAAACACATATATTGAATTTTTGAGTCTAACTTGCCCTGAACAGTCGTTTCTGAGCGTTTCAGACGCTAAACAGGTCTAAATAAGCCAAAACAAGCTTTTCATGACACACACTTGTCTTTTTGCCTGTTTTGATCATAACTCGCTTGGAAATGGCTATTCTCAACGTTTTATGTGAGATTCTAATAGAAAATGAAGAAAAACTTATACAAACACATATGCTTCAGTATTGAGTCTAACTTGCCCTAAACAGTCGTTTCTGAGCGTTTCAGACGCTAAACAGGTCTAAATAAGCCAAAACAAGCTTATCATGACACACACTTGTCTTTTTGCCTGTTTTGATCATAATTCGCTTGGAAATGGCTATTCTCGACGTTTTATGTGAGATTCTAATAGGAAAAGCAGAAAAACTTATACAAACACATATATTGAATCTTTGAGTCTAACTTGCCCTGAACAGTCGTTTCTGAGCGTTTCAGACGCTAAACAGTTGAAAAAAAGCCAAAACAAGCTTTTCATGACACACACTTGTCTTTTTGCCTGTTTTGATCATAACTCGCTTGGAAATGGCTATTCTCAACGTTTTATGTGAGATTCTAATAGAAAATGAAGAAAAACTTATAAAAACAAATATGCTTCAGTATTGAGTCTAACTTGCCCTGAACAGTCGTTTCTGAGCGTTTCAGACGCTAAACAGGTCTAAATAAGCCAAAACAAGCTTATCATGACACACACTTGTCTTTTTGCCTGTTTTGATCATAACTCGCTTGGAAATGGCTATTCTCAACGTTTTATGTGAGATTCTAATAGAAAATGAAGAAAAACTTATAAAAACACATATGCTTCAGTATTGAGTCTAACTTGCCCTGAACAGTCGTTTCTGAGCGTTTCAGACGCTAAACAGGTCTAAATAAGCCAAAACAAGCTTTTCATGACACACACTTGTCTTTTTGCCTGTTTTGAATATAACTCGCTTGGAAATGGCTATTCTCAATGTTTTATGTGAGATTCTAATAGAAAATGAAGAAAAACTTATACAAACACATATGCTTCAGTATTGAGTCTAACTTGCCCTGAACAGTCGTTTCTGAGCGTTTCAGACGCTAAACAGGTCTAAATAAGCCAAAACAAGCTTTTCATGACACACACTTGCCTTTTTGCCTGTTTTGATCATAACTCGCTTGGAAATGGCTATTCTCAACGTTTTATGTGAGATTCTAATAGAAAATGAAGAAAAACTTATACAAACACATATGCTTCAGTATTGAGTCTAACTTGCCCTGAACAGTCGTTTCTGAGCGTTTCAGACGCTAAACAGGTCTAAATAAGCCAAAACAAGCTTTTCATGACACACACTTGTCTTTTTGCATGTTTTGATCATAACTCGCTTGGAAATGGCTATTCTCAATGTTTTATGTGAGATTCTAATAGAAAAAGAAGAAAAACTTATACAAACACATATATTGCATTTCTGAGTCTAACTCGCACATAACAGTCGTTTCTGAGCGTTTCAGACGCTAAACAGGTCTAAATAAGCCAAAACAAGCTTTTCATGACACACACTTGTCTTTTTGCCTGTTTTGATCATAACTCGCTTGGAAATGGCTATTCTCAACGTTTTATGTGAGATTCTAATACAAAATGAAGAAAAACTTATACAAACACATATATTGAATTTTTGAGTCTAACTTGCCCTGAACAGTCGTTTCTGAGCGTTTCAGACGCTAAACAGGTCTAAATAAGCCAAAACAAGCTTTTCATGACACACACTTGCCTTTTTGCCTGTTTTGATCATAACTCGCTTGGAAATGGCTATTCTCAATGTTTTATGTGAGATTCTAATAGAAAATGAAGAAAAACTTATACAAACACATATGCTTCAGTATTGAGTCTAAATTGCCCTAAACAGTCGTTTCTGAGCGTTTCAGACGCTAAACAGGTCTAAATAAGCTTATCATGACACACGCTTGTCTTTTTGCCTGTTTTGATCATAACACTTGCCTTTTTGCCTGTTTTGATCATAACTCGCTTGGAAATGGCTATTCTCAATGTTTTAGGAAATTCTAATAGGAAAAGCAGAAAAACTTATACAAACACATATATTGAATTTTTGAGTCTAACTTGCCCTGAACAGTCGTTTCTGAGCGTTTCAGACGCTAAACAGGTCTAAATAAGCCAAAACAAGCTTATCATGACACACACTTGTCTTTTTGCCTGTTTTGATCATAACTCGCTTGGAAATGGCTATTCTCAACGTTTTATGTGAGATTCTAATAGGAAAAACAGAAAAACTTATACAAACACATATATTGAATTTTTGAGTCTAACTTGCCCTGAACAGTCGTTTCTGAGCGTTTCAGACGCTAAACAGGTCTAAATAAGCCAAAACAAGCTTTTCATGACACACACTTGCCTTTTTGCCTGTTTTGAATATAACTCGCTTGGAAATGGCTATTCTCAATGTTTTATGTGAGATTCTAATAGAAAATGAAGAAAAACTTATACAAACACATATGCTTCAGTATTGAGTCTAACTTGCCCTGAACAGTCGTTTCTGAGCGTTTCAGACGCTAAACAGGTCTAAATAAGCCAAAACAAGCTTTTCATGACACACACTTGCCTTTTTGCCTGTTTTGATCATAACTCGCTTGGAAATGGCTATTCTCAATGTTTTATGTGAGATTCTAATAGAAAAAGAAGAAAAACTTATACAAACACATATATTGCATTTCTGAGTCTAACTCGCACATAACAGTCGTTTCTGAGCGTTTCAGACGCTAAACAGGTCTAAATAAGCCAAAACAAGCTTTTCATGACACACACTTGTCTTTTTGCCTGTTTTGATCATAACTCGCTTGGAAATGGCTATTCTCAACGTTTTATGTGAGATTCTAATACAAAATGAAGAAAAACTTATACAAACACATATATTGAATTTTTGAGTCTAACTTGCCCTGAACAGTCGTTTCTGAGCGTTTCAGACGCTAAACAGGTCTAAATAAGCCAAAACAAGCTTTTCATGACACACACTTGCCTTTTTGCCTGTTTTGATCATAACTCGCTTGGAAATGGCTATTCTCAATGTTTTATGTGAGATTCTAATAGAAAATGAAGAAAAACTTATACAAACACATATGCTTCAGTATTGAGTCTAAATTGCCCTAAACAGTCGTTTCTGAGCGTTTCAGACGCTAAACAGGTCTAAATAAGCTTATCATGACACACACTTGTCTTTTTGCCTGTTTTGATCATAACACTTGCCTTTTTGCCTGTTTTGATCATAACTCGCTTGGAAATGGCTATTCTCAATGTTTTAGGAAATTCTAATAGGAAAAGCAGAAAAACTTATACAAACACATATATTGAATTTTTGAGTCTAACTTGCCCTGAACAGTCGTTTCTGAGCGTTTCAGACGCTAAACAGGTCTAAATAAGCCAAAACAAGCTTATCATGACACACACTTGTCTTTTTGCCTGTTTTGATCATAACTCGCTTGGAAATGGCTATTCTCAACGTTTTATGTGAGATTCTAATAGGAAAAACAGAAAAACTTATACAAACACATATATTGAATTTTTGAGTCTAACTTGCCCTGAACAGTCGTTTCTGAGCGTTTCAGACGCTAAACAGTTGAAAATAAGCCAAAACAAGCTTTTCATGACACACACTTGTCTTTTTGCCTGTTTTGATCATAACTCGCTTGGAAATGGCTATTCTCAACGTTTTATGGGAGATTCTAGTAGAAAAAGAAGAAAAACTTATACAAACACATATATTGAATTTTTGAGTCTAACTTGCCCTGAACAGTCGTTTCTGAGCGTTTCAGACGCTAAACAGGTGTAAATAAGCCAAAACAAGCTTATCATGACACACACTTGTCTTTTTGCCTGTTTTGATCATAATTCGATTGGAAATGGCTATTCTCGACGTTTTATGTGAGATTCTAATAGGAAAAGCAGAAAAACTTATACAAACACATATATTGAATTTTTGAGTCTAACTTGCCCTGAACAGTCGTTTCTGAGCGTTTCAGACGCTAAACAGGTCTAAATAAGCCAAAACAAGCTTTTCATGACACACACTTGCCTTTTTGCCTGTTTTGAATATAACTCGCTTGGAAATGGCTATTCTCAATGTTTTATGTGAGATTCTAATAGGAAATGAAGAAAAACTTATACAAACACATATGCTTCAGTATTGAGTCTAACTTGCCCTGAACAGTCGTTTCTGAGCGTTTCAGACGCTAAACAGGTCTAAATAAGCCAAAACAAGCTTTTCATGACACACACTTGTCTTTTTGCATGTTTTGATCATAACTCGCTTGGAAATGGCTATTCTCAATGTTTTATGTGAGATTCTAATAGAAAAAGAAGAAAAACTTATACAAACACATATATTGCATTTCTGAGTCTAACTCGCACATAACAGTCGTTTCTGAGCGTTTCAGACGCTAAACAGGTCTAAATAAGCCAAAACAAGCTTTTCATGACACACACTTGTCTTTTTGCCTGTTTTGATCATAACTCGCTTGGAAATGGCTATTCTCAACGTTTTATGTGAGATTCTAATACAAAATGAAGAAAAACTTATACAAACACATATATTGAATTTTTGAGTCTAACTTGCCCTGAACAGTCGTTTCTGAGCGTTTCAGACGCTAAACAGGTCTAAATAAGCCAAAACAAGCTTTTCATGACACACACTTGCCTTTTTGCCTGTTTTGATCATAACTCGCTTGGAAATGGCTATTCTCAATGTTTTATGTGAGATTCTAATAGAAAATGAAGAAAAACTTATACAAACACATATGCTTCAGTATTGAGTCTAAATTGCCCTAAACAGTCGTTTCTGAGCGTTTCAGACGCTAAACAGGTCTAAATAAGCTTATCATGACACACACTTGTCTTTTTGCCTGTTTTGATCATAACACTTGCCTTTTTGCCTGTTTTGATCATAACTCGCTTGGAAATGGCTATTCTCAATGTTTTAGGAAATTCTAATAGGAAAAGCAGAAAAACTTATACAAACACATATATTGAATTTTTGAGTCTAACTTGCCCTGAACAGTCGTTTCTGAGCGTTTCAGACGCTAAACAGGTCTAAATAAGCCAAAACAAGCTTTTCATGACACACACTTGTCTTTTTGCCTGTTTTGAATATAACTCGCTTGGAAATGGCTATTCTCAATGTTTTATGTGAGATTCTAATAGAAAATGAAGAAAAACTTATACAAACACATATGCTTCAGTATTGAGTCTAACTTGCCCTGAACAGTCGTTTCTGAGCGTTTCAGACGCTAAACAGGTCTAAATAAGCCAAAACAAGCTTTTCATGACACACACTTGCCTTTTTGCCTGTTTTGATCATAACTCGCTTGGAAATGGCTATTCTCAACGTTTTATGTGAGATTCTAATAGAAAATGAAGAAAAACTTATACAAACACATATGCTTCAGTATTGAGTCTAACTTGCCCTGAACAGTCGTTTCTGAGCGTTTCAGACGCTAAACAGGTCTAAATAAGCCAAAACAAGCTTTTCATGACACACACTTGCCTTTTTGCCTGTTTTGATCATAACTCGCTTGGAAATGGCTATTCTCAATGTTTTATGTGAGATTCTAATAGAAAAAGAAGAAAAACTTATACAAACACATATATTGCATTTCTGAGTCTAACTCGCACATAACAGTCGTTTCTGAGCGTTTCAGACGCTAAACAGGTCTAAATAAGCCAAAACAAGCTTTTCATGACACACACTTGTCTTTTTGCCTGTTTTGATCATAACTCGCTTGGAAATGGCTATTCTCAACGTTTTATGTGAGATTCTAATACAAAATGAAGAAAAACTTATACAAACACATATATTGAATTTTTGAGTCTAACTTGCCCTGAACAGTCGTTTCTGAGCGTTTCAGACGCTAAACAGGTCTAAATAAGCCAAAACAAGCTTTTCATGACACACACTTGCCTTTTTGCCTGTTTTGATCATAACTCGCTTGGAAATGGCTATTCTCAATGTTTTATGTGAGATTCTAATAGAAAATGAAGAAAAACTTATACAAACACATATGCTTCAGTATTGAGTCTAAATTGCCCTAAACAGTCGTTTCTGAGCGTTTCAGACGCTAAACAGGTCTAAATAAGCTTATCATGACACACACTTGTCTTTTTGCCTGTTTTGATCATAACACTTGCCTTTTTGCCTGTTTTGATCATAACTCGCTTGGAAATGGCTATTCTCAATGTTTTAGGAAATTCTAATAGGAAAAGCAGAAAAACTTATACAAACACATATATTGAATTTTTGAGTCTAACTTGCCCTGAACAGTCGTTTCTGAGCGTTTCAGACGCTAAACAGGTCTAAATAAGCCAAAACAAGCTTATCATGACACACACTTGTCTTTTTGCCTGTTTTGATCATAACTCGCTTGGAAATGGCTATTCTCAACGTTTTATGTGAGATTCTAATAGGAAAAACAGAAAAACTTATACAAACACATATATTGAATTTTTGAGTCTAACTTGCCCTGAACAGTCGTTTCTGAGCGTTTCAGACGCTAAACAGTTGAAAATAAGCCAAAACAAGCTTTTCATGACACACACTTGTCTTTTTGCCTGTTTTGATCATAACTCGCTTGGAAATGGCTATTCTCAACGTTTTATGGGAGATTCTAGTAGAAAAAGAAGAAAAACTTATACAAACACATATATTGAATTTTTGAGTCTAACTTGCCCTGAACAGTCGTTTCTGAGCGTTTCAGACGCTAAACAGGTGTAATTAAGCCAAAACAAGCTTATCATGACACACACTTGTCTTTTTGCCTGTTTTGATCATAATTCGATTGGAAATGGCTATTCTCGACGTTTTATGTGAGATTCTAATAGGAAAAGCAGAAAAACTTATACAAACACATATATTGAATTTTTGAGTCTAACTTGCCCTGAACAGTCGTTTCTGAGCGTTTCAGACGCTAAACAGGTCTAAATAAGCCAAAACAAGCTTTTCATGACACACACTTGCCTTTTTGCCTGTTTTGAATATAACTCGCTTGGAAATGGCTATTCTCAATGTTTTATGTGAGATTCTAATAGGAAAAGCAGAAAAACTTATACAAACACATATATTGAATTTTTGAGTCTAACTTGCCCTGAACAGTCGTTTCTGAGCGTTTCAGACGCTAAACAGGTGTAAATAAGCCAAAACAAGCTTATCATGACACACACTTGTCTTTTTGCCTGTTTTGATCATAATTCGCTTGGAAATGGCTATTCTCGACGTTTTATGTGAGATTCTAATAGGAAAAGCAGAAAAACTTATACAAACACATATATTGAATTTTTGAGTCTAACTTGCCCTGAACAGTCGTTTCTGAGCGTTTCAGACGCTAAACAGGTCTAAATAAGCCAAAACAAGCTTATCATGACACACACTTGTCTTTTTGCCTGTTTTGATAATAATTGGTTTGGAAATGGCTATTCTCAACGTTTTATGTGAGATTCTAATAGGAAAAGCAGAAAAACTTATACAAACACATATATTGAATTTTTGAGTCTAACTTGCCCTGAACAGTCGTTTCTGAGCGTTTCAGACGCTAAACAGTTGAAAATAAGCCAAAACAAGCTTTTCATGACACACACTTGTCTTTTTGCCTGCTTTGATCATAATTCGCTTGGAAATGGCTATTCTCAACGTTTTATGTGAGATTCTAATAGGAAAAGCAGAAAAACTTATACAAACACATATATTGAATTTTTGAGTCTAACTTGCCCTGAACAGTCGTTTCTGAGCGTTTCAGACGCTAAACAGGTCTAAATAAGCCAAAACAAGCTTATCATGACACACACTTGTCTTTTTGCCTGTTTTGATAATAATTGGTTTGGAAATGGCTATTCTCAACGTTTTATGTGAGATTCTAATAGGAAAAGCAGAAAAACTTATACAAACACATATATTGAATTTTTGAGTCTAACTTGCCCTGAACAGTCGTTTCTGAGCGTTTCAGACGCTAAACAGTTGAAAATAAGCCAAAACAAGCTTTTCATGACACACACTTGTCTTTTTGCCTGCTTTGATCATAATTCGCTTGGAAATGGCTATTCTCAACGTTTTATGTGAGATTCTAATAGAAAAAGAAGAAAAACTTATAAAAAACACATATATTGAATTTTTGAGTCTAACTTGCCCTGAACAGTCGTTTCTGAGCGTTTCAGACGCTAAACAGTTGAAAACAAGCCAAAACAAGCTTTTCATGACACACACTTGTCTTTTTGCCTGTTTTGATCATAACTCGCTTGGAAATGGCTAGTTACATAAGAATTTCTGATTTAAAGAAAGAAGAAAACGTTATTAAAAAAATACACATACTTCAAGATTTTATGTGATCCTTCAATGATATCCATCCAAATATCATACCATTATATACATAATGGATCAATTCAGAGGTTGAAATTTTGGGGCATTTATGTCACAACGTCACACAAAGAAGTGTATATCGCTGCTTCTGAATATACTATTTTTCTATAACTTCGTTCACATACAATCATCAGATATGACTTGTTCTGAATGTATATGTGCATTTTGGGGGCACCCTAATGCCAAAATGACCTCTTTTTGTAATCCATTATCATTTGATTTCCTGCATATTCAAATTATATATAATGAAAAGCATGCATATCAGCACAGATTGCAGTGTTTCCCCTAGGTTGACTGACCTGGCCCTGGCTGGGGAGGTGGATTAGCACATTTCTCTGTTCTCTGTTTAGCATCTTCAGGCTCAATGCCTAGCAAGAGCAGTTGGGGAAACAGACATTACTTTTCTTGGTCTTGACAAGCTGCAGCATTTATTAACTGACACTGTACATTTACTATACCAGATTGTTACAGCTTACTGCTAACCTTTTCTTCTGCTCCGCTTGAATTCACCATCACTTTTCTGATGCTCGCTCTATCGCTTATCGCCATGGATGTATAAAGAGAACTGGATACAGGAAGAGTGCCAGGCTTTGAAGCAAATTTGACATAGTGGCCAAAGTGCGTAATCACATGATGCACACTGGCCCAAAAATTCTTTTTCTCAAAGACTTGTGAAAAAGACGTGGTACTTTTTTTTTAGAATCACAACCCCCGCGAGTCACTAACCCCCGCGAGTCACTATCAGGATTTGAGCCATTTGGTCGATCACATTTCAAAAGCCTAGAAGAACCACAACCATTGAATTGTTTCATCACCTTTAAAGTTAGCTAAACCATTCTCATGAGTATATTGGCTCAAAGCATTCAGAACAAAAATGTGTGAAACTATGGACTCTTGTTCCAAGTTCCTGTCCATGCCTTTTTGCCTCCCAAATGCCACACTCATTTGAATAGCAATTTCAGCATTTGGTTAGTATTAATTCTTTTACAATTTGATTCATCTTTGACTCCTGGAATGATGTCCAACAGCTCTAATTCAAACAGCTGCACACAACACTGGTTGATATCACTGTGGCTAGCTAGCAAACATTAGCTAACTGCAAGCTAACATAAAGAGTGACCTAAGCAGTAAAAATGGAGACTATATATAAACTATATGAATATAAATTATATTTTGTCATCATAGATACTACACATATGTCTCAGGGGCAATTTATACTCATTTTAGATGCAAATACACCCACTTTGAGTGAAAAATTGGTCAAAAAAATTAGGTTTGTATGGGGCTATCGGAAATAAAATTTGGCATTGAAATCAAACCCTGCAATTAAAAAAAAAAAGTGTATTATCATTGAAAAAAGTTCCACTGAAAAATAAAACGTTCTAAAAATTTTAATTAAAATTACAATCTGTCAATCTTATTAGGGCTCGAGCACTGAACGGTGCGAAGGCCCTCTTGTATTTGTAGTGATTATTATTATTATTATCATTATCATTATTATTATTATCATCATCATTATTATTATTATTATTATTATTCCGAAACAAATGCATTTTTGACAGCCGTTTTGACGACCTTTCAGAAACTCATGAAATTTTGCACATTTATCAGGACTGCTGAAAAATTTGATATTGAAAATGGCTGGACTGCGCCCCCTAGAAAATTAGGAAAATTGAGCACCTCAACCCAGATTGTCATAGAAGTAAGATGCGACACATCCTTCGCCATGACATACGATGCTGTTTTCCAGGGAGAGGGGGTGGCTCTACAGCCACGAAACTTGACACACATGTCTAGAGTGATGTTATCCTTTGTAGTTCATTTGAATGGGTGTGGCAAAATGGCTCAACAGCGACCCCTTGAAAATTTCAAAGTTGAAGCCCCGCCTACCAGATTAACGTAGAAAAATGAAATTCACAAGGCACATGTATAATGTCAAGATGCACAAAAAAGCCTCTTGGAGCCATATCAAGCTCCTACAGTCCAAGTCCTACAGGAAGTCCGCCATCTCTAAAAAACTGGTCAATTTTCGCCTTTTCTTGGCCATTTCGCATACCTTGTGTTTTAACAAACTCCTCCTACAATTCATCGTAGGGACTCCAAAATCAGTATGTGTCATCTAGACTAGTGTATGATCAAAACTTATCAAAAGATTTAGTGTACATTGAAGCGCTTGGCCGTGGTGTGGCCTTTAGTTTTGATGTTTTGTCATTACAGAGGAAATTGCTATAACTTTAGTGTACATGGTGGGATCTGCCTGAAACTTTACAGGTTTGATAACAGTCCAGGCCTGAGCACATCTACATTACAATATTCAATCAGTGATGCAAACTGGCTCCATAGCGCCCCCATAAGTACAGTACAGGAAAGCAGCCCCAGCAGCAGGCAAATGAGTGGACAAAGGAAGTGATGTTTCTCTCCTTGCTCTGTCTGAAAGTAGCCCGACTGTGAAAACATCTACATGCCTGTGACAAAGGCTCTTCGACTGTGCCCGATGTTCACCGGGTTGCGAGGTCCCGATCATCGCTGCTTGCAGCTTTTATTCTATTTTGGTATTTTTTGCATTAAGATTAGTTTTTCAATGTCAATCATAAGATTTTTTTCTTCATGTCTTTACAATGTAAGTTTTTTTTCAATGCCACCGGTTCTCAGTTTCAACTTTGTCTTTTTCAGTTTCAACTTTTTCTGTTTCAGTTTCAACTTATTGTCACCGTTTTGATGTCAGTACCCAGCATGCCTTACGATGCGACGTGTGTGTTTACATGTGAGGTATTTATTCCGTTTGGTTTCTCAAATGCCGCGATCTCCACAAAGCATTAGCTGAAGTCAGTAGCAGCGTGCTAGGTTCGACCTACTTGCTGGAGTAGTAAACTAGGCTTCATTACATAGGATTACATAGGATTCTACTGGCGTGAGTGACTGTTTTCCAGTTATTAGTTTTACCCCAGTTTGCATCACAAGCAAAAAGGAAGGTGGTCCTCAGAATTTTTTTAAAAATCAGATGTGAGCCTTAAGCTACTAAAGACCTTTGATTGTTTTATTGAATAATCAATACATTTGTATGTTTTTGTTTATGTGAAATATGTAATCCTAATTAGATATTCACTCATTTGTGTAAAGTAAAGTCATTTTAGGGATCAAACTAGGGAGGGATTTTGCGGCTCCAGGTGGGTTTTATATGGTGAGAAATGGGCTAAAATGGCTGAAGCTTGCTGAACCCTTGTCTAGCAGAACCTAGAAAATGAAGCAAGACAGGATTGAGCTGAGAGCTTGTTGAAAGCATTTTCCCACACCTGCACTGAGCTTGAGTTGAGCTTAATATTACCACACCAATCTGATCATCCACATCCACAGACATTAAGTAAAATACAAAATTAGGAACACTAGATCCTGGAAAACATGTTAGATCAGATCATTTATTTCTGTTGACATAGTTAATTAATTCAAAGTTAATCTATTTAAAACAACAACAAAAAACAAGGTATGAGCCAAACCATGGATTTGGAGAATTGTTATACCCCTAATAAATAGTGGTATTTATGACTCCTAACCATAGCCTATAGAGTGCCATTTTCTCATGACATGGCTTGAGACAACGAGTGTTAGAGTTTAAAGCGCTTCTTTCACGGTGACTTGATTTGACTTAATTGGCCTGTCTTGTTTGATGTTTAGCAGTGAATTGACTTTGCTTACTTGAGTCTTAAACACAGTGACTTAGGATTTGCTTCAGCTTTTAAGGTTAAGACTTGAGACTAGCTTGTGACTTGCACATGTGTACCTCTCACATCTGTTATTTGTGAACATGAACTACTTCCTCCCAAAGCAACAAACCAGAGGCATGAGACCCCAGAATGAAGTGCAGCTGCTTCATAGACAATGAATGTGAAACTAATTTCATAGTCATTTTTAAAATACCCAAGTAAGCTTTATTCTTGTCTTGCCTTTCATATCTGAAAAACAACTTGTACCTGTACATAACTGGTATATGACAATGTCCACAGTGAAACATTATAATGGACAATGAATGAATGGGATAAATTACTGCATTTTACTGTCATTTTGTTGAGTTTCTCTCCTCTCTTCTTTTTCACCACAGACGGGGCTGAGCGATCCTTGGAGGAGAGACTTCAGTGAAGCATGTGAAATACGTGAGTTGATAACAACTACAGTCATTGCATTACTGCAATTAAATCTCTGTGAGTAAAAGGCCAATAAGAGTAATTTAATTCATGCAAAAGATGGGTAGACAATATTTGGGGCTTTTAAAACAATATGGTAGAGATTCATTTGTCTCCATAGCTGCGTTCTCACTGAGAGAACGCCGCTCTGACGGTTTCAGAACAGGAGCTAGAGTAAAGTCCAGGACCGGGAACCCAAGCACACACCCTTGTGTCTCTGAGCCTAACTAACTTACAGAAAGAACACAGTTCTAACTGTTTCAGAACTGAACTGGTGTGAAAAGCAAGAGTTGTGACCCAAACACATGCGCTTGTCTCTCTGATCCTTACTAATTCACAGAAAAGACGCGTTCTAACACTTTCAGAACATGAGCTGGTGAAAAAATCATGAGCAGGCGACCAAAAAAATACACTTGTCTCTCTGAGCCTAACTAACTTGCAGAAAGAATGCAGTTCTAACTTTTTCAGAACATGAGACGGTGTGAAAAGCAAGAGTTGTGACCCAAACACATGCGCTTGTCTCTCTGAGCCTCACTAATTCACAGAGAGGACGCTCTTTTGAAAGTTTCAATACCGGAGCCAGTGTAAAAAGCATGAGCAGGCGACAAAACACATACACTTATCTCTCTGTGCCTAAATAACTGGCCAAGAGAATGCCTTTCTGATACTTTCAGAACTGGAGCCGATGTAAAATGCAGGTGCAGACAACCAAACACACACGCTTGTCTCTCTGAGCCTTACTAATTTGCAGAAAAAACGCAGTTCTAACTGTTTCAGAAATGAGCGGGTGTAAAAAGCAAGGGTTGTGACCCAAACACATACGCCTGTCTCTCTGATCCTTACTAATTCACAGAGAAGACGCGTTCGAACACTTTCAGAACATGAGCTGGTGAAAAAATCATGAGCAGGCGACCAGAAAAATACACTTGTCTCTCTGAGCCTAACTAACTTGCAGAAAGAACGCAGTTCTAACTGTTTCAGAACATGAGCCGGTGTGAAAAGCAAGAGTTGTGTCCCAAACACATACGCTTGTCTCTCTGAGCCTTACTAATTCACAGAGAGGACGCTCTTTTGACAGTTTCAATACCGGAGCCAGTGTAAAAAGCAGGAGCAGGCGACATAGCACATATGCTTGTCTCTCTGAGCCTGGCTAACTAACTGGCCAAGAGAATGTCTTTCTGACAGTTTCAGAACAGGAGGCGGTGTAAAATGCAGGTGTGGACAACCAAAAACATACGCTTTTCTCTCTGAGCCTAACTAATTTGCAGAAAAAACGCAGTCCTAACTGTTTCAGAACTGAGCGGGTGTAAAAAGCAAGGGTTGTGACCCAAACACATACGCTTGTCTCTCTGATCCTTACTAATTCACAGGGAAGACGCGTTCTAACACTTTCAGAACATGAGCTGGTGTAAAAATCATGAGCAGGCGACCAAAAAAATACGCTTGTCTCTCTGAGCCAGACTAATTTGCAGAAAGAACGCAGTTCTAACTGTTTCAGAACATGAGCCTGTGTGAAAAGCAAGAGTTGTGACTCAAACACATGCGCTTATCTCTCTGAGCCTTATTAATTCACAGGGAGGACGCTCTTTTGACCGTTTAAATACCGGAGCCAGTGTAAAAAGCATGAGCAGGCGACCAAACACATACTCTTGTCTCTCTGTGACTAAATAACTGGCCAAGAGAATTTCAGAACAGGAGCCGGTGTAAAATGCAGGTGCGGAAAAAAACATATACGCTTGTCTAAATTGCAGAAAGAACGCAGTTTCACAACATTATCCGGTGTGAAAAGCAAGAGTTGTGACCCAAACACATGCGCTTGTCTCTCTTAGCCTAACTAATTTGTAGAAAGAACGCAGTTCTAACTGTTTCAGAACTTAGCGGGTGTAAAAAGCAAGGGTTGTGACCCAAACACATACGCTTGTCTCTCTGTCCCTAAATAACTGGCCAAGAGAATGCCTTTCTGATAGTTTCAGAACAGTAGCTGGTGTAAAATGCAGGTGTAGACAACCAAACACACACGCTTGTCTCTCTGAGCCTAACTAACTTGCAGAAAAAACGCAGTTCTAACTGTTTCAGAACACGAGCCGGTGTGAAAAGCAAGAGTTATGACCCAAACACTTGTCTCTCTGAGCCTTACTAATTCACAGAGAGGACACTCTTTTGAAAGTTTCAATACAGGCGCCAGTGTGAAACACATGAGCAGGCGACAAAACACAGACGCTTATCTCTCTGTGCCTAAGTAACTGACCAAGACAATGCCTTTCTGATACTTTCAGAACAGTAGCTGGTGTAAAATGCAGGTGCAGACAACCAAACACACACGCTTGTCTCTCTGAGCCTAACTAACTTGCAGAAAGAATGCAGTTCTAACTGTTTCAGAACTGAGCCGGTGTGAAAAGCAAGAGTTGTGACCCAAACACATGCGCTTGTCTCTCTGAGCCTAACTAATTTGTAGAAAGAACGCATTTCTAACTGTTTCAGAACTGAGCGGGTGTAAAAAGCAAGGATTGTGACCCAAACACATACGCCTGTCTCTCTGATCCTTACTAATTCACAGAGAAGATGCGTTCGAACACTTTCAGAACATGAGCTGGTGTAAAAATCATGAGCAGGCGACCAAAAAAATACGCTTGTCTATCTGAGCCAGAGTAACTTGCAGAAAGAACGCAGTTCTAACTGTTTCAGAACATGAGCCTGTGTGAAAAGCAAGAGTTGTGACCCAAACACATGCGCTTGTCTCTCTGAGCATCACTAATTCACAGAGAGGACGCTTTTTTGAAAGTTTCAATACCGGAGCCAGTGTAAAATGCATGAGCAGGTGACCAAACACATACAAGCGTATGTGTTTTGGTCACCTGGTCTCTCTGTACCTAAATAACTGGCCAAGAGAATTTCAGAACAGGAGCGGGTGTAAAATGCAGGTGCGGACAAAAAAACATATACGCTTGTCTCTCTGAGCCTAACTAAATTGCAGAAAGAACGCAGTTTCACAACATGAGCCGGTGTGAAAATCAAGAGTTGTGACCCAAACACTCTTTTGAAAGTTTCAATACTGGAGCCAGTGTAAAAAGCATGAGCAGGCGACAAAACACATACGCTTATCTCTCTGTGCCTAAGTAACTGACCAAACAATGCCTTTCTGATACTTTAAGAACAGGAGCTGGTGTAAAATGCAGGTGCGGATAACCAAAAACGTACGCATGTCTCTGTGAGCCTAACTAACTTGCAGAAAGTGTAATGTTTCAGAACATGAGCCGTGTGAAAAGCAAGAGTTGTGACTCAAACACATGCGCTTGTCTCTCTGAGCCTTATTGATTCACAGGGAGGACGCTCTTTTGACAGTTTCAATACTGGAGCCAGTGTAAAAAGTATGAGCAGGCGACCAAGCACATACGCTAATCTCTCTGTGCCTAAATAACTGGCCAATAGAATGCCTTTCTGAAACTTTCAGAACAGGAGCCGGTGTAAAATGCAGGTGCAGACAACCAAACATATACGCTTGTCTCTCTGAGCCTCACTAATTCACAGAGAGGACGAGTTCTTACAGTTCCAGAACATGAGCCCACCGGCATGAGCAGGCGACCAAATACATACACTTGTCTCTCAGAGCCTACTTAATGTTAGAAAAAGACTTTCGTTTCTGTGCGTTTCAGATGCCAAACAGGTGAAAATAAGAAAAAACAATCTTTTAATTACACACACCTGTTTTTTTGCCTGTTTTGATCATAACTTGCTTGGAAATGGCTATTCTCAACGTTTTATGTGAGATTCTAATAGAAAAAGAAGAAAGACTTATGATAATACATATGCTTCAGTTTTGAGTCTAACTTGCCCTGAACAGTCGTTTCTGAGCGTTTCAGACGCTAAACAGGTTCAAATAAGCCAAAACAAGCTTATCATGACACACACTTGTCTTTTTGCCTGTTTTGGTTTGGAAATGGCTATTCTCAACGTTTTATGTGAGATTCTAATAGGAAAAGCAGAAAAACTTATACAAACACATATATTGCATTTTTGAGTCTAACTTGCCCTGAACAGTCGTTTCTGAGCGTTTCAGACGCTAAACAGTTGAAAAAAAGCCAAAACAAGCTTTTCATGACACACACTTGTCTTTTTGCCTGTTTTGATCATAATTCGCTTGGAAATGGCTATTCTCAACGTTTTATGTGAGATTCTAATAGAAAAAGCAGAAAAACTTATAAAAACACATATATTGATTTTTTGAGTCTAACTTGCCCTGAACAGTCGTTTCTGAGCGTTTCAGACGCTAAACAGGTCTAAATAAGCCAAAACAAGCTTATCATGACACACACTTGTCTTTTTGCCTGTTTTGATAATAATTGGTTTGGAAATGGCTATTCTCAACGTTTTATGTGAGATTCTAATAGGAAAAGCAGAAAAACTTATAAAAACACATATATTGAATTTTTGAGTCTAACTTGCCCTGAACAGTCGTTTCTGAGCGTTTCAGACGCTAAACAGTTGAAAAAAAGCCAAAACAAGCTTTTCATGACACACACTTGTCTTTTTGCCTGTTTTGATCATAATTGGCTTGGAAATGGCTATTCTCAACGTTTTATGTGAGATTCTAATAGAAAAAGAAGAAAAACTTATAAAAACACATATATTGAATTTTTGAGTCTAACTCGCCCTGAACAGTCGTTTCTCAGTGTTTCAGACGACAAACAGTTGAAAATAAGCCAAAACAAGATTTTCATGACACACACTTGTCTTTTTGCCTGTTTTGATCATAATTCGCTTGGAAATGGCTATTCTCAACGTTTTATGTGAGATTCTAATAGAAAAAGCAGAAAAACTTATAAAAACACATATATTGATTTTTTGAGTCTAACTTGCCCTGAACAGTCGTTTCTGAGCGTTTCAGACGCTAAACAGGTCTAAATAAGCCAAAACAAGCTTATCATGATACACACTTGTCTTTTTGCCTGTTTTGATAATAATTGGTTTGGAAATGGCTATTCTCAACGTTTTATGTGAGATTCTAATAGGAAAAGCAGAAAAACTTATACAAACACATATATTGAATTTTTGAGTCTAACTTGCCCTGAACAGTCGTTTCTGAGCGTTTCAGACGCTAAGCAGGTCTAAATAAGCCAAAACAAGCTTATCATGACACACACTTGTCTTTTTGCCTGTTTTGATAATAATTGGTTTGGAAATGGCTATTCTCAACGTTTTATGTGAGATTCTAATAGGAAAAGCAGAAAAACTTATACAAACACATATATTGAATTTTTGAGTCTAACTTGCCCTGAACAGTCGTTTCTGAGCGTTTCAGACGCTAAACAGGTCTAAATAAGCCAAAACAAGCTTTTCATGACACACACTTGTCTTTTTGCCTGTTTTGATCATAACTCGCTTGGAAATGGCTATTCTCAACGTTTTATGTGAGATTCTAATACAAAATGAAGAAAAACTTATACAAACACATATATTGCATTTTTGAGTCTAACTTGCCCTGAACAGTCGTTTCTGAGTGTTTCAGACGCTAAACAGTTGAAAATAAGCCAAAACAAGCTTTTCATGACACACACTTGTCTTTTTGCCTGCTTTGATCATAATTCGCTTGGAAATGGATATTCTCAGCGTTTTATGTGAGATTCTAATAGAAAAAGAAGAAAAACTTATACAAACACATATATTGAATTTTTGAGTCTAACTCGCACTGAACAGTCGTTTCTCAGTGTTTCAGACGACAAACAGTTGAAAATAAGCAAAAACGAGCTTTTCATTACACACACTTGTCTTTTTGCCTGTTTTGATCATAACTCGCTTGGAAATGGCTAGTTTCATAAGAATTTCTGATTTAAAGAAAGAAGAAAACGTTATTAAAAAAATACACATACTTCAAGATTTTATGTGATCCTTCAATGATATCCATCCAAATATCATACCATTATATACATAATGGATCAATTCAGAGGTTGAAATTTTGGGGCCTTTATGTCACAACGTCACACAAAGAATTGTATATCTCTGCTTCTGAATATACTATTTTTCTATAACTTCTTTCACATACAGATCATCATCAGATATGACTTGTTCTGAATGTATATGTGCATTTTGGGGGCACCCTTATGCCAAAATGACCTCTTTTTGTAATCCATTATCATTTGATTTCCTGCATATTCAAATTATATATAATGAAAAGCATGCATATCAGCACAGATTGCAGTGTTTCCCCTAGGTTGACTGACCTGGCCCTGGCTGGGGAGGTCGATTAGCACATTTCTCTGTTCTCTGTTTAGCATCTTCAGGCTCAATGCCTATAGCAAGAGCAGTTGGGGAAACAGACATTACTTTTCTTGGTCTTGACAAGCTGCAGCATTTATTAACTTACACTGTACATTTACTACCAGATTGTTACAGCTTACTGCTAACCTTTTCTTCTGCTCCGCTTGCATTCACCATGACTTTTCTGATGCTCGCTCTATCGCTTATCGCCATGGATGTATAAAGAGAACTGGATACAGGAAGAGTGCCAGGCTTTGAAGCAAATTTGACATAGTGGCCAAAGTGCGTAATCACATGATGCACACTGGCCCAAAAATTCTTTTTCTCAAAGACTTGTGAAAAAGACGTGGTACTTTTTTTTTAGAATCACAACCCCCGCGAGTCACTATCAGGATTTGAGCCATTTGGTCGATCACATTTCAAAAGCCTAGAAGAACCACAACCATTGAATTGTTTCATCACCATTAAAGTTAGCTAAACCATTCTCATGAGTATATTGGCTCAAAGCATTCAGAACAAAAATGTGTGAAACTATGGACTCTTGTTCCAAGTTCCTGCCCATGCCTTTTTGCCTCCCAAATGCCACACACATTTGAATAGCAATTTCAGCATTTGGTTAGTATTAATTCTTTTACAATTTGATTCATCTTTGACTCCTGGAATGATGTCCAACAGCTCTAATTCAAACAGCTGCACACAACACTGGTTGATATCACTGTGGCTAGCTAGCAAACATTAGCTAACTGCAAGCTAACATAAAGAGTGACCTAAGCAGTAAAAATGGAGACTATATATAAACTATATGAATATAAATTATATTTTGTCATCATAGATACTACACATATGTCTCAGGGGCAATTTATACTCATTTTAGATGCAAATACACCCACTTTGAGTGAAAAATTGGTCAAAAAAATTAGGTTTGTATGGGGCTATCGGAAATAAAATTTGGCATTGAAATCAAACCCTGCAATTAAAAAAAAAAAAGTGTATTATCATTGAAAAAAGTTCCACTGAAAAATAAAACGCTCTAAAAATTTTAATTAAAATTACAATCTGTCAATCTTATTAGGGCTCGAGCACTGAACGGTGCGAAGGCCCTCTTGTATTTGTAGTGATTATTATTATTATTATCATTATCATTATTATTATTATCATCATCATTATTATTATTATTATTATTATTCCGAAACAAACGCATTTTTGACAGCCGTTTTGACGACCTTTCAGAAACTCATGAAATTTTGCACATTTATCAGGACTGCTGAAAAATTTGATATTGAAAATGGCTGGACTGCGCCCCCTAGAAAATTAGGAAAATTGAGCACCTCAACCCAGATTGTCATAGAAGTAAGATGCGACACATCCTTCGCCATGACATACGATGCTGTTTTCCAGGGAGAGGGGGTGGCTCTACAGCCACGAAACTTGACACACATGTCTAGAGTGATGTTATCCTTTGTAGTTCATTTGAATGGGTGTGGCAAAATGGCTCAACAGCGACCCCTTGAAAATTTCAAAGTTGAAGCCCCGCCTACCAGATTAACGTAGAAAAATGAAATTCACAAGGCACATGTATAATGTCAAGATGCACAAAAAAGCCTCTTGGAGCCATATCAAGCTCCTACAGTCCAAGTCCTACAGGAAGTCCGCCATCTCTAAAAAACTGGTCAATTTTCGCCTTTTCTTGGCCATTTCGCATACCTTGTGTTTTAACAAACTCCTCCTACAATTCATCGTAGGGACTCCAAAATCAGTATGTGTCATCCAGACTAGTGTATGATCAAAAGTTATCAAAAGATTTAGTGTACATTGAAGCGCTTGGCCGTGGTGTGGCCTTTAGTTTTGATGTTTCGTCATTACAGAGGAAAATTGCTATAACTTTAGTGTACATGGTGGGATCTGCCTGAAACTTTACAGGTTTGATAACAGTCCAGGCCTGAGCACATCTACATTACAATATTCAATCAGTGATGCAAACTGGCTCCATAGCGCCCCCATAACACAGTACAGGAAAGCAGCCCCAGCAGCAGGCAAATGAGTGGACAAAGGAAGTGATGTTTCTCTCCTTGCTCTGTCTGAAAGTAGCCCGACTGTGAAAACATCTACATGCCTGTGACAAAGGCTCTTCGACTGTGCCCGATGTTCACCGGGTTGCGAGGTCCCGATCATCGCTGCTTGCAGCTTTTATTCTATTTTGGTATTTTTTGCATTAAGATTAGTTTTTCAATGTCAATCATAAGATTTTTTTCTTCATGTCTTTACAATGTAAGTTTTTTTTCAATGCCACCGGTTCTCAGTTTCAACTTTGTCTTTTTCAGTTTCAACTTTTTCTGTTTCAGTTTCAACTTATTGTCACCGTTTTGATGTCAGTACCCAGCATGCCTTACGATGCGACGTGTGTGTTTACATGTGAGGTATTTATTCCGTTTGGTTTCTCAAATGCCGCGATCTCCACAAAGCATTAGCTGAAGTCAGTAGCAGCGTGCTAGGTTCGACCTACTTGCTGGAGTAGTAAACTAGGCGTCATTACATAGGATTACATAGGATTCTACTGGCGTGAGTGACTGTTTTCCAGTTATTAGTTTTACCCCAGTTTGCATCACAAGCAAAAAGGAAGGTGGTCCTCAGAATTTTTTTAAAAATCAGATGTGAGCCTTAAGCTACTAAAGACCTTTGATTGTTTTATTGAATAATCAATACATTTGTATGTTTTTGTTTATGTGAAATATGTAATCCTAATTAGATATTCACTCATTTGTGTAAAGTAAAGTCATTTTAGGGATCAAACTAGGGAGGGATTTTGCGGCTCCAGGTGGGTTTTATATGGTGAGAAATGGGCTAAAATGGCTGAAGCTTGTCTAGCAGAACCTAGAAAATGAAGCAAGACAGGATTGAGCTGAGAGCTTGTTGAAAGCATTTTCCCACACCTGCACTGAGCTTGAGTTGAGCTTAATATTACCACACCAATCTGATCATCCACATCCACAGACATTAAGTAAAATACAAAATTAGGAACACTAGATCCTGGAAAACATGTTAGATCAGATCATTTATTTCTGTTGACATAGTTAATTAATTCAAAGTTAATCTATTTAAAACAACAACAAAAAACAAGGTATGAGCCAAACCATGGATTTGGAGAATTGTTATACCCCTAATAAATAGTGGTATTTATGACTCCTAACCATAGCCTATAGAGTGCCATTTTCTCATGACATGGCTTGAGACAACGAGTGTTAGAGTTTAAAGCGCTTCTTTCATGGTGACTTGACTTGACTTAATTGGCCTGTCTTGTTTGATGTTTAGCAGTGAATTGACTTTGCTTACTTGAGTCTTAAACACAGTGACTTAGGATTTGCTTCAGCTTTTAAGGTTAAGACTTGAGACTAGCTTGTGACTTGCACATGTGTACCTCTCACATCTGTTATTTGTGAACATGAACTACTTCCTCCCAAAGCAACAAACCAGAGACATGAGACCCCAGAATGAAGTGGAGCTGCTTCATAGACAATGAATGTGAAACTAATTTCATAGTCATTTTTAAAATACCCAAGTAAGCTTTATTCTTGTCTTGCCTTTCATATCTGAAAAACAAGTTGTACCTGTACATAACTGGTATATGACAATGTCCACAGTGAAACATTATAATGGACAATGAATGAATGGGATAAATTACTGCATTTTACTGTCATTTTGTTGAGTTTCTCTCCTCTCTTCTTTTTCACCACAGACGGGGCTGAGCGATCCTTGGAGGAGAGACTTCAGTGAAGCATGTGAAATACGTGAGTTGATAACAACTACAGTCATTGCATTACTGCAATTAAATCTCTGTGAGTAAAAGGCCAATAAGAGTAATTTAATTCATGCAAAAGATGGGTAGACAATATTTGGGGCTTTTAAAACAATATGGTAGAGATTCATTTGTCTCCATAGCTGCGTTCTCACTGAGAGAAAGCCGCTCTGATGGTTTCAGAACAGGAGCTAGAGTAAAGTCCAGGACCGGGAACCCAAGCGCACACGGTGTGAAAAGCAAGAGTTGTGACCCAAACACATGCGCTTGTCTCTCCGAGCCTCACTAATTCACAGAGAGGACGCTCTTTTGAAAGTTTCAACACCGGAGCCAGTGTAAAAAGCATGAGCAGGCGACAAAACACATACACTTATCTCTCTGTGCCTAAATAACTGGCCAAGAGAATGCCTTTCTGATACTTTCAGAACTGGAGCCGGTGTAAAATGCAGGTGCAGACAACCAAACACACACGCTTGTCTCTCTGAGCCTTACTAATTTGCAGAAAAAACGCAGTTCTAACTGTTTCAGAAATGAGCGGGTGTAAAAAGCAAGGGTTGTGACCCAAACACATACGCCTGTCTCTCTGATCCTTACTAATTCACAGAGAAGACGCGTTCGAACACTTTCAGAACATGAGCTGGTGAAAAAATCATGAGCAGGCGACCAGAAAAATACACTTGTCTCTCTGAGCCTAACTAACTTGCAGAAAGAACGCAGTTCTAACTGTTTCAGAACATGAGCCGGTGTGAAAAGCAAGAGTTGTGTCCCAAACACATACGCTTGTCTCTCTGAGCCTTACTAATTCACAGAGAGGACGCTCTTTTGACAGTTTCAATACCGGAGCCAGTGTAAAAAGCAGGAGCAGGCGACATAGCACATATGCTTGTCTCTCTGAGCCTGGCTAACTAACTGGCCAAGAGAATGTCTTTCTGACAGTTTCAGAACAGGAAGCGGTGTAAAATGCAGGTGTGGACAACCAAAAACATACGCTTTTCTCTCTGAGCCTAACTAACTTGCAGAAAAAACGCAGTCCTAACTGTTTCAGAACTGAGCGGGTGTAAAAAGCAAGGGTTGTGACCCAAACACATACGCTTGTCTCTCTGATCCTTACTAATTCACAGAGAAGACGCGTTCTCAGACTTTCAGAACATGAGCTGGTGTAAAAATCATGAGCAGGCGACCAAAAAAATACGCTTGTCTCTCTGAGCCAGACTAACTTGCAGAAAGAACGCAGTTCTAACTGTTTCAGAACATGAGCCTGTGTGAAAAGCAAGAGTTGTGACTCAAACACATGTGCTTATCTCTCTGAGCCTTATTAATTCACAGGGAGGACGCTCTTTTGACCGTTTAAATACCGGAGCCAGTGTAAAAAGCATGAGCAGGCGACCAAACACATACTCTTGTCTCTCTGTGACTAAATAACTGGCCAAGAGAATTTCAGAACAGGAGCCGGTGTAAAATGCAGGTGCGGAAAAAAACATATACGCTTGTCTCTCTGAGCCTAACTAAATTGCAGAAAGAACGCAGTTTCACAACATTATCCGGTGTGAAAAGCAAGAGTTGTGACCCAAACACATGCGCTTGTCTCTCTTAGCCTAACTAATTTGTAGAAAGAACGCAGTTCTAACTGTTTCAGAACTTAGCGGGTGTAAAAAGCAAGGGTTGTGACCCAAACACATACGCTTGTCTCTCTGTCCCTAAATAACTGGCCAAGAGAATGCCTTTCTGATAGTTTCAGAACAGTAGCTGGTGTAAAATGCAGGTGTAGACAACCAAACACACACGCTTGTCTCTCTGAGCCTAACTAACTTGCAGAAAAAACGCAGTTCTAACTGTTTCAGAACACGAGCCGGTGTGAAAAGCAAGAGTTATGACCCAAACACTTGTCTCTCTGAGCCTTACTAATTCACAGAGAGGACACTCTTTTGAAAGTTTCAATACAGGCGCCAGTGTGAAACACATGAGCAGGCGACAAAACACAGACGCTTATCTCTCTGTGCCTAAGTAACTGACCAAGACAATGCCTTTCTGATACTTTCAGAACAGTAGCTGGTGTAAAATGCAGGTGCAGACAACCAAACACACACGCTTGTCTCTCTGAGCCTAACTAACTTGCAGAAAGAATGCAGTTCTAACTGTTTCAGAACTGAGCCGGTGTGAAAAGCAAGAGTTGTGACCCAAACACATGCGCTTGTCTCTCTGAGCCTAACTAATTTGTAGAAAGAACGCATTTCTAACTGTTTCAGAACTGAGCGGGTGTAAAAAGCAAGGATTGTGACCCAAACACATACGCCTGTCTCTCTGATCCTTACTAATTCACAGAGAAGATGCGTTCGAACACTTTCAGAACATGAGCTGGTGTAAAAATCATGAGCAGGCGACCAAAAAAATACGCTTGTCTATCTGAGCCAGACTAACTTGCAGAAAGAACGCAGTTCTAACTGTTTCAGAACATGAGCCTGTGTGAAAAGCAAGAGTTGTGACCCAAACACATGCGCTTGTCTCTCTGAGCATCACTAATTCACAGAGAGGACGCTTTTTTGAAAGTTTCAATACCGGAGCCAGTGTAAAATGCATGAGCAGGTGACCAAACACATACAAGCGTATGTGTTTTGGTCACCTGGTCTCTCTGTACCTAAATAACTGGCCAAGAGAATTTCAGAACAGGAGCGGGTGTAAAATGCAGGTGCGGACAAAAAAACATATACGCTTGTCTCTCTGAGCCTAACTAAATTGCAGAAAGAACGCAGTTTCACAACATGAGCCGGTGTGAAAATCAAGAGTTGTGACCCAAACACTCTTTTGAAAGTTTCAATACTGGAGCCAGTGTAAAAAGCATGAGCAGGCGACAAAACACATACGCTTATCTCTCTGTGCCTAAGTAACTGACCAAACAATGCCTTTCTGATACTTTAAGAACAGGAGCTGGTGTAAAATGCAGGTGCGGATAACCAAAAACGTACGCATGTCTCTGTGAGCCTAACTAACTTGCAGAAAGTGTAATGTTTCAGAACATGAGCCGTGTGAAAAGCAAGAGTTGTGACTCAAACACATGCGCTTGTCTCTCTGAGCCTTATTGATTCACAGGGAGGACGCTCTTTTGACAGTTTCAATACTGGAGCCAGTGTAAAAAGTATGAGCAGGCGACCAAGCACATACGCTTATCTCTCTGTGCCTAAATAACTGGCCAATAGAATGCCTTTCTGAAACTTTCAGAACAGGAGCCGGTGTAAAATGCAGGTGCAGACAACCAAACATATACGCTTGTCTCTCTGAGCCTCACTAATTCACAGAGAGGAAGAGTTCTTACAGTTCCAGAACATGAGCCCACCGGCACGAGCAGGCGACCAAATACATACACTTGTCTCTCAGAGCCTACTTAATGTTAGAAAAAGACTTTCGTTTCTGTGCGTTTCAGATGCCAAACAGGTGAAAATAAGAAAAAACAATCTTTTAATTACACACACCTGTTTTTTTGCCTGTTTTGATCATAACTCGCTTGGAAATGGCTATTCTCAACGTTTTATGTGAGATTCTAATAGAAAAAGAAGAAAGACTTATACAAACACATATATTGAATTTTTGAGTCTAACTTGCCCTGAACAGTCGTTTCTGAGCGTTTCAGACGCTAAACAGTTGAAAAAAAGCCAAAACAAGCTTATCATGACACACACTTGTCTTTTTGCCTGTTTTGATCATAATTCGCTTGGAAATGGCTATTCTCAACGTTTTATGTGAGATTCTAATAGAAAAAGCAGAAAAACTTATAAAAACACATATATTGATTTTTTGAGTCTAACTTGCCCTGAACAGTCGTTTCTGAGCGTTTCAGACGCTAAACAGGTCTAAATAAGCCAAAACAAGCTTATCATGACACACACTTGTCTTTTTGCCTGTTTTGATAATAATTGGTTTGGAAATGGCTATTCTCAACGTTTTATGTGAGATTCTAATAGGAAAAGCAGAAAAACTTATAAAAACACATATATTGATTTTTTGAGTCTAACTTGCCCTGAACAGTCGTTTCTGAGCGTTTCAGACGCTAAACAGGTCTAAATAAGCCAAAACAAGCTTATCCTGACACACACTTGTCTTTTTGCCTGTTTTGATCATAACTCGCTTGGAAATGGCTATTCTCAACGTTTTATGTGATATTCTAATAGGAAAAGCAGAAAAACTTATACAAACACATATATTGAATTTTTGAGTCTAACTTGCCCTGAACAGTCGTTTCTGAGCGTTTCAGACGCTAAACAGGTGTAAATAAGCAAAAACAAGCTTTTCATTACACACACTTGTCTTTTTGCCTGTTTTGATAATAATTGGTTTGGAAATGGCTATTCTCAACGTTTTATGTGATATTCTAATAGGAAAAGCAGAAAAACTTATACAAACACATATATTGAATTTTTGAGTCTAACTTGCCCTGAACAGTCGTTTCTGAGCGTTTCAGACGCTAAACAGGTGTAAATAAGCAAAAACAAGCTTTTCATTACACACACTTGTCTTTTTGCCTGTTTTGATCATAACTCGCTTGGAAATGGCTATTCTCAACGTTTTATGTGAGATTCTAATAGAAAAAGCAGAAAAACTTATAAAAACACATATATTGATTTTTTGAGTCTAACTTGCCCTGAACAGTCGTTTCTGAGCGTTTCAGAAGCTTAACAGTTGAAAAAAAGCCAAAACAAGCTTTTCATGACACACACTTGTCTTTTTGCCTGTTTTGATCATAATTGGCTTGGAAATGGCTATTCTCAACGTTTTATGTGAGATTCTAATAGAAAAAGCAGAAAAACTTATAAAAACACATATATTGATTTTTTGAGTCTAACTTGCCCTGAACAGTCGTTTCTGAGCGTTTCAGACGCTAAACAGGTCTAAATAAGCCAAAACAAGCTTATCATGACACACACTTGTCTTTTTGCCTGTTTTGATAATAATTGGTTTGGAAATGGCTATTCTCAACGTTTTATGTGAGATTCTAATAGGAAAAGCAGAGAAACTTATTAAAACACATATATTGATTTTTTGAGTCTAACTTGCCCTGAACAGTCGTTTCTGAGCGTTTCAGACGCTAAACAGGTCTAAATAAGCCAAAACAAGCTTATCATGACACACACTTGTCTTTTTGCCTGTTTTGATAATAATTGGTTTGGAAATGGCTATTCTCAACGTTTTATGTGAGATTCTAATAGGAAAAGCAGAAAAACTTATACAAACACATATATTGAATTTTTGAGTCTAACTTGCCCTGAACAGTCGTTTCTGAGCGTTTCAGACGCTAAACAGGTCTAAATAAGCAAAAACAAGCTTTTCATTACACACACTTGTCTTTTTGCCTGTTTTGATCATAACTCGCTTGGAAATGGCTATTCTCAACGTTTTATGTGAGATTCTAATAGGAAAAGCAAAAAAACTTATTAAAACACATATATTGATTTTTTGAGTCTAACTTGCCCTGAACAGTCGTTTCTGAGCGTTTCAGAAGCTTAACAGTTGAAAAAAAGCCAAAACAAGCTTTTCATGACACACACTTGTCTTTTTGCCTGTTTTGATCATAATTGGCTTGGAAATGGCTATTCTCAACGTTTTATGTGAGATTCTAATAGAAAAAGCAGAAAAACTTATAAAAACACATATATTGATTTTTTGAGTCTAACTTGCCCTGAACAGTCGTTTCTGAGCGTTTCAGACGCTAAACAGGTCTAAATAAGCCAAAACAAGCTTATCATGACACACACTTGTCTTTTTGCCTGTTTTGATAATAATTGGTTTGGAAATGGCTATTCTCAACGTTTTATGTGAGATTCTAATAGGAAAAGCAGAAAAACTTATACAAACACATATATTGAATTTTTGAGTCTAACTTGCCCTGAACAGTCGTTTCTGAGCGTTTCAGACGCTAAACAGGTCTAAATAAGCCAAAACAAGCTTATCATGACACACACTTGTCTTTTTGCCTGTTTTGATAATAATTGGTTTGGAAATGGCTATTCTCAACGTTTTATGTGAGATTCTAATAGAAAAAGCAGAAAAACTTATAAAAACACATATATTGATTTTTTGAGTCTAACTTGCCCTGAACAGTCGTTTCTGAGCGTTTCAGAAGCTTAACAGTTGAAAAGAAGCCAAAACAAGCTTTTCATGACACACACTTGTCTTTTTGCCTGTTTTGATCATAATTCGCTTGGAAATGGCTATTCTCAACGTTTTATGTGAGATTCTAATAGGAAAAGCAGAAAAACTTATACAAACACATATATTGAATTTTTGAGTCTAACTTGCCCTGAACAGTCGTTTCTGAGCGTTTCAGACGCTAAACAGGTCTAAATAAGCCAAAACAAGCTTATCATGACACACACTTGTCTTTTTGCCTGTTTTGATAATAATTGGTTTGGAAATGGCTATTCTCAACGTTTTATGTGAGATTCTAATAGGAAAAGCAGAAAAACTTATACAAACACATATATTGAATTTTTGAGTCTAACTTGCCCTGAACAGTCGTTTCTGAGCGTTTCAGAAGCTTAACAGTTGAAAAAAAGCCAAAACAAGCTTTTCATGACACACACTTGTCTTTTTGCCTGTTTTGATCATAATTCGCTTGGAAATGGCTATTCTCAACGTTTTATGTGAGATTCTAATAGAAAAAGCAGAAAAACTTATAAAAACACATATATTGATTTTTTGAGTCTAACTTGCCCTGAACAGTCGTTTCTGAGCGTTTCAGACGCTAAACAGGTGTAAATAAGCCAAAACAAGCTTTTCATTACACACACTTGTCTTTTTGCCTGTTTTGATCATAACTCGCTTGGAAATGGCTATTCTCAACGTTTTATGTGAGATTCTAATAGAAAAAGCAGAAAAACTTATAAAAACACATATATTGATTTTTTGAGTCTAACTTGCCCTGAACAGTCGTTTCTGAGCGTTTCAGACGCTTAACAGTTGAAAAAAAGCCAAAACAAGCTTTTCATGACACACACTTGTCTTTTTGCCTGTTTTGATCATAATTCGCTTGGAAATGGCTATTCTCAACGTTTTATGTGAGATTCTAATAGAAAAAGCAGAAAAACTTATAAAAACACATATATTGAATTTTTGAGTCTAACTTGCCCTGAACAGTCGTTTCTGAGCGTTTCAGACGCTAAACAGGTCTAAATAAGCCAAAACAAGCTTATCATGACACACACTTGTCTTTTTGCATGTTTTGATAATAATTGGTTTGGAAATGGCTATTCTCAACGTTTTATGTGAGATTCTAATAGAAAAAGCAGAAAAACTTATACAAACACATATATTGATTTTTTGAGTCTAACTTGCCCTGAACAGTCGTTTCTGAGCGTTTCAGACGCTAAACAGGTCTAAATAAGCCAAAACAAGCTTATCATGACACACACTTGTCTTTTTGCCTGTTTTGATAATAATTGGTTTGGAAATGGCTATTCTCAACGTTTTATGTGAGATTCTAATAGGAAAAGCAGAAAAACTTATAAAAACACATATATTGAATTTTTGAGTCTAACTCGCACTGAACAGTCGTTTCTCAGTGTTTCAGACGACAAACAGGTGAAAATAAGCAAAAACGAGCTTTTCATTACACACACTTGTCTTTTTGCCTGTTTTGATCATAACTCGCTTGGAAATGGCTAGTTTCATAAGAATTTCTGATTTAAAGAAAGAAGAAAACGTTATTAAAAAAATACACATACTTCAAGATTTTATGTGATCCTTCAATGATATCCATCCAAATATCATACCATTATATACATAATGGATCAATTCAGAGGTTGAAATTTTGGGGCCTTTATGTCACAACGTCACACAAAGAAGTGTATATCTCTGCTTCTGAATATACTATTTTTCTATAACTTCTTTCACATACAGATCATCATCAGATATGACTTGTTCTGAATGTATATGTGCATTTTGGGGGCACCCTAATGCCAAAATGACCTCTTTTTGTAATCCATTATCATTTGATTTCCTGCATATTCAAATTATATATAATGAAAAGCATGCATATCAGCACAGATTGCAGTGTTTCCCCTAGGTTGACTGACCTGGCCCTGGCTGGGGAGGTCGATTAGCACATTTCTCTGTTCTCTGTTTAGCATCTTCAGGCTCAATGCCTATAGCAAGAGCAGTTGGGGAGACAGACATTACTTTTCTTGGTCTTGACAAGCTGCAGCATTTATTAACTTACACTGTACATTTACTACCAGATTGTTACAGCTTACTGCTAACCTTTTCTTCTGCTCCGCTTGCATTCACCATGACTTTTCTGATGCTCGCTCTATCGCTTATCGCCATGGATGTATAAAGAGAACTGGATACAGGAAGAGTGCCAGGCTTTGAAGCAAATTTGACATAGTGGCCAAAGTGCGTAATCACATGATGCACACTGGCCCAAAAATTCTTTTTCTCAAAGACTTGTGAAAAAGACGTGGTACTTTTTTTTTAGAATCACAACCCCAGCGAGTCACTATCAGGATTTGAGCCATTTGGTCGATCACATTTCAAAAGCCTAGAAGAACCACAACCATTGAATTGTTTCATCACCATTAAAGTTAGCTAAACCATTCTCATGAGTATATTGGCTCAAAGCATTCAGAACAAAAATGTGTGAAACTATGGACTCTTGTTCCAAGTTCCTGCCCATGCCTTTTTGCCTCCCAAATGCCACACACATTTGAATAGCAATTTCAGCATTTGGTTAGTATTAATTCTTTTACAATTTGATTCATCTTTGACTCCTGGAATGATGTCCAACAGCTCTAATTCAAACAGCTGCACACAACACTGGTTGATATCACTGTGGCTAGCTAGCAAACATTAGCTAACTGCAAGCTAACATAAAGAGTGACCTAAGCAGTAAAAATGGAGACTATATATAAACTATATGAATATAAATTATATTTTGTCATCATAGATACTACACATATGTCTCAGGGGCAATTTATACTCATTTTAGATGCAAATACACCCACTTTGAGTGAAAAATTGGTCAAAAAAATTAGGTTTGTATGGGGCTATCGGAAATAAAATTTGGCATTGAAATCAAACCCTGCAATTAAAAAAAAAAAAGTGTATTATCATTGAAAAAAGTTCCACTGAAAAATAAAACGCTCTAAAAATTTTAATTAAAATTACAATCTGTCAATCTTATTAGGGCTCGAGCACTGAACGGTGCGAAGGCCCTCTTGTATTTGTAGTGATTATTATTATTATTATCATTATCATTATTATTATTATCATCATCATTATTATTATTATTATTATTATTCCGAAACAAACGCATTTTTGACAGCCGTTTTGACGACCTTTCAGAAACTCATGAAATTTTGCACATTTATCAGGACTGCTGAAAAATTTGATATTGAAAATGGCTGGACTGCGCCCCCTAGAAAATTAGGAAAATTGAGCACCTCAACCCAGATTGTCATAGAAGTAAGATGCGACACATCCTTCGCCATGACATACGATGCTGTTTTCCAGGGAGAGGGGGTGGCTCTACAGCCACGAAACTTGACACACATGTCTAGAGTGATGTTATCCTTTGTAGTTCATTTGAATGGGTGTGGCAAAATGGCTCAACAGCGACCCCTTGAAAATTTCAAAGTTGAAGCCCCGCCTACCAGATTAACGTAGAAAAATGAAATTCACAAGGCACATGTATAATGTCAAGATGCACAAAAAAGCCTCTTGGAGCCATATCAAGCTCCTACAGTCCAAGTCCTACAGGAAGTCCGCCATCTCTAAAAAACTGGTCAATTTTCGCCTTTTCTTGGCCATTTCGCATACCTTGTGTTTTAACAAACTCCTCCTACAATTCATCGTAGGGACTCCAAAATCAGTATGTGTCATCCAGACTAGTGTATGATCAAAAGTTATCAAAAGATTTAGTGTACATTGAAGCGCTTGGCCGTGGTGTGGCCTTTAGTTTTGATGTTTCGTCATTACAGAGGAAATTGCTATAACTTTAGTGTACATGGTGGGATCTGCCTGAAACTTTACAGGTTTGATAACAGTCCAGGCCTGAGCACATCTACATTACAATATTCAATCAGTGATGCAAACTGGCTCCATAGCGCCCCCATAACACAGTACAGGAAAGCAGCCCCAGCAGCAGGCAAATGAGTGGACAAAGGAAGTGATGTTTCTCTCCTTGCTCTGTCTGAAAGTAGCCCGACTGTGAAAACATCTACATGCCTGTGACAAAGGCTCTTCGACTGTGCCCGATGTTCACCGGGTTGCGAGGTCCCGATCATCGCTGCTTGCAGCTTTTATTCTATTTTGGTATTTTTTGCATTAAGATTAGTTTTTCAATGTCAATCATAAGATTTTTTTCTTCATGTCTTTACAATGTAAGTTTTTTTTCAATGCCACCGGTTCTCAGTTTCAACTTTGTCTTTTTCAGTTTCAACTTTTTCTGTTTCAGTTTCAACTTATTGTCACCGTTTTGATGTCAGTACCCAGCATGCCTTACGATGCGACGTGTGTGTTTACATGTGAGGTATTTATTCCGTTTGGTTTCTCAAATGCCGCGATCTCCACAAAGCATTAGCTGAAGTCAGTAGCAGCGTGCTAGGTTCGACCTACTTGCTGGAGTAGTAAACTAGGCGTCATTACATAGGATTACATAGGATTCTACTGGCGTGAGTGACTGTTTTCCAGTTATTAGTTTTACCCCAGTTTGCATCACAAGCAAAAAGGAAGGTGGTCCTCAGAATTTTTTTAAAAATCAGATGTGAGCCTTAAGCTACTAAAGACCTTTGATTGTTTTATTGAATAATCAATACATTTGTATGTTTTTGTTTATGTGAAATATGTAATCCTAATTAGATATTCACTCATTTGTGTAAAGTCATTTTAGGGATCAAACTAGGGAAAGATTTTGCGGCTCCAGGTGGGTTTTATATGGTGAGAAATGGGCTAAAATGGCTGAAGCTTGCTGAACCCTTGTCTAGCAGAACCTAGAAAATGAAGCAAGACAGGATTGAGCTGAGAGCTTGTTGAAAGCATTTTCCCACACCTGCACTGAGCTTGAGTTGAGCTTAATATTACCACACCAATCTGATCATCCACATCCACAGACATTAAGTAAAATACAAAATTAGGAACACTAGATCCTGGAAAACATGTTAGATCAGATCATTTATTTCTGTTGACATAGTTAATTAATTCAAAGTTAATCTATTTAAAACAACAACAAAAAACAAGGTATGAGCCAAACCATGGATTTGGAGAATTGTTATACCCCTAATAAATAGTGGTATTTATGACTCCTAACCATAGCCTATAGAGTGCCATTTTCTCATGACATGGCTTGAGACAACGAGTGTTAGAGTTTAAAGCGCTTCTTTCATGGTGACTTGACTTGACTTAATTGGCCTGTCTTGTTTGATGTTTAGCAGTGAATTGACTTTGCTTACTTGAGTCTTAAACACAGTGACTTAGGATTTGCTTCAGCTTTTAAGGTTAAGACTTGAGAATAGCTTGTGACTTGCACATGTGTACCTCTCACATCTGTTATTTGTGAACATGAACTACTTCCTCCCAAAGCAACAAACCAGAGACATGAGACCCCAGAATGAAGTGGAGCTGCTTCATAGACAATGAATGTGAAACTAATTTCATAGTCATTTTTAAAATACCCAAGTAAGCTTTATTCTTGTCTTGCCTTTCATATCTGAAAAACAAGTTGTACCTGTACATAACTGGTATATGACAATGTCCACAGTGAAACATTATAATGGACAATGAATGAATGGGATAAATTACTGCATTTTACTGTCATTTTGTTGAGTTTCTCTCCTCTCTTCTTTTTCACCACAGACGGGGCTGAGCGATCCTTGGAGGAGAGACTTCAGTGAAGCATGTGAAATACGTGAGTTGATAACAACTACAGTCATTGCATTACTGCAATTAAATCTCTGTGAGTAAAAGGCCAATAAGAGTAATTTAATTCATGCAAAAGATGGGTAGACAATATTTGGGGCTTTTAAAACAATATGGTAGAGATTCATTTGTCTCCATAGCTGCGTTCTCACTGAGAGAAAGCCGCTCTGATGGTTTCAGAACAGGAGCTAGAGTAAAGTCCAGGACCGGGAACCCAAGCGCACACGGTGTGAAAAGCAAGAGTTGTGACCCAAACACATGCGCTTGTCTCTCCGAGCCTCACTAATTCACAGAGAGGACGCTCTTTTGAAAGTTTCAACACCGGAGCCAGTGTAAAAAGCATGAGCAGGCGACAAAACACATACACTTATCTCTCTGTGCCTAAATAACTGGCCAAGAGAATGCCTTTCTGATACTTTCAGAACTGGAGCCGGTGTAAAATGCAGGTGCAGACAACCAAACACACACGCTTGTCTCTCTGAGCCTTACTAATTTGCAGAAAAAACGCAGTTCTAACTGTTTCAGAAATGAGCGGGTGTAAAAAGCAAGGGTTGTGACCCAAACACATACGCCTGTCTCTCTGATCCTTACTAATTCACAAAGAAGACGCGTTCGAACACTTTCAGAACATGAGCTGGTGAAAAAATCATGAGCAGGCGACCAGAAAAATACACTTGTCTCTCTGAGCCTAACTAACTTGCAGAAAGAACGCAGTTCTAACTGTTTCAGAACATGAGCCGGTGTGAAAAGCAAGAGTTGTGTCCCAAACACATACGCTTGTCTCTCTGAGCCTTACTAATTCACAGAGAGGACGCTCTTTTGACAGTTTCAATACCGGAGCCAGTGTAAAAAGCAGGAGCAGGCGACATAGCACATATGCTTGTGTCTCTGAGCCTGGCTAACTAACTGGCCAAGAGAATGTCTTTCTGACAGTTTCAGAACAGGAAGCGGTGTAAAATGCAGGTGTGGACAACCAAAAACATACGCTTTTCTCTCTGAGCCTAACTAACTTGCAGAAAAAACGCAGTCCTAACTGTTTCAGAACTGAGCGGGTGTAAAAAGCAAGGGTTGTGACCCAAACACATACGCTTGTCTCTCTGATCCTTACTAATTCACAGAGAAGACGCGTTCTCAGACTTTCAGAACATGAGCTGGTGTAAAAATCATGAGCAGGCGACCAAAAAAATACGCTTGTCTCTCTGAGCCAGACTAACTTGCAGAAAGAACGCAGTTCTAACTGTTTCAGAACATGAGCCTGTGTGAAAAGCAAGAGTTGTGACTCAAACACATGCGCTTATCTCTCTGAGCCTTATTAATTCACAGGGAGGACGCTCTTTTGACCGTTTAAATACCGGAGCCAGTGTAAAAAGCATGAGCAGGCGACCAAACACATACTCTTGTCTCTCTGTGACTAAATAACTGGCCAAGAGAATTTCAGAACAGGAGCCGGTGTAAAATGCAGGTGCGGAAAAAAACATATACGCTTGTCTCTCTGAGCCTAACTAAATTGCAGAAAGAATGCAGTTTCACAACATTATCCGGTGTGAAAAGCAAGAGTTGTGACCCAAACACATGCGCTTGTCTCTCTTAGCCTAACTAATTTGTAGAAAGAACGCAGTTCTAACTGTTTCAGAACTTAGCGGGTGTAAAAAGCAAGGGTTGTGACCCAAACACATACGCTTGTCTCTCTGTCCCTAAATAACTGGCCAAGAGAATGCCTTTCTGATAGTTTCAGAACAGTAGCTGGTGTAAAATGCAGGTGTAGACAACCAAACACACACGCTTGTCTCTCTGAGCCTAACTAACTTGCAGAAAAAACGCAGTTCTAACTGTTTCAGAACACGAGCCGGTGTGAAAAGCAAGAGTTATGACCCAAACACTTGTCTCTCTGAGCCTTACTAATTCACAGAGAGGACACTCTTTTGAAAGTTTCAATACAGGCGCCAGTGTGAAACACATGAGCAGGCGACAAAACACAGACGCTTATCTCTCTGTGCCTAAGTAACTGACCAAGACAATGCCTTTCTGATACTTTCAGAACAGTAGCTGGTGTAAAATGCAGGTGCAGACAACCAAACACACACGCTTGTCTCTCTGAGCCTAACTAACTTGCAGAAAGAATGCAGTTCTAACTGTTTCAGAACTGAGCCGGTGTGAAAAGCAAGAGTTGTGACCCAAACACATGCGCTTGTCTCTCTGAGCCTAACTAATTTGTAGAAAGAACGCATTTCTAACTGTTTCAGAACTGAGCGGGTGTAAAAAGCAAGGATTGTGACCCAAACACATACGCCTGTCTCTCTGATCCTTACTAATTCACAGAGAAGATGCGTTCGAACACTTTCAGAACATGAGCTGGTGTAAAAATCATGAGCAGGCGACCAAAAAAATACGCTTGTCTATCTGAGCCAGACTAACTTGCAGAAAGAACGCAGTTCTAACTGTTTCAGAACATGAGCCTGTGTGAAAAGCAAGAGTTGTGACCCAAACACATGCGCTTGTCTCTCTGAGCATCACTAATTCACAGAGAGGACGCTTTTTTGAAAGTTTCAATACCGGAGCCAGTGTAAAATGCATGAGCAGGTGACCAAACACATACAAGCGTATGTGTTTTGGTCACCTGGTCTCTCTGTACCTAAATAACTGGCCAAGAGAATTTCAGAACAGGAGCGGGTGTAAAATGCAGGTGCGGACAAAAAAACATATACGCTTGTCTCTCTGAGCCTAACTAAATTGCAGAAAGAACGCAGTTTCACAACATGAGCCGGTGTGAAAATCAAGAGTTGTGACCCAAACACTCTTTTGAAAGTTTCAATACTGGAGCCGGTGTAAAAAGCATGAGCAGGCGACAAAACACATACGCTTATCTCTCTGTGCCTAAGTAACTGACCAAACAATGCCTTTCTGATACTTTAAGAACAGGAGCTGGTGTAAAATGCAGGTGCGGATAACCAAAAACGTACGCATGTCTCTGTGAGCCTAACTAACTTGCAGAAAGTGTAATGTTTCAGAACATGAGCCGTGTGAAAAGCAAGAGTTGTGACTCAAACACATGCGCCTCTCTCTCTGAGCCTTATTGATTCACAGGGAGGACTCTCTTTTGACAGTTTCAATACTGGAGCCAGTGTAAAAAGTATGAGCAGGCGACCAAGCACATACGCTTATCTCTCTGTGCCTAAATAACTGGCCAATAGAATGCCTTTCTGAAACTTTCAGAACAGGAGCCGGTGTAAAATGCAGGTGCAGACAACCAAACATATACGCTTGTCTCTCTGAGCCTCACTAATTCACAGAGAGGACGAGTTCTTACAGTTCCAGAACATGAGCCCACCGGCATGAGCAGGCGACCAAATACATACACTTGTCTCTCAGAGCCTACTTAATGTTAGAAAAAGACTTTCGTTTCTGTGCGTTTCAGATGCCAAACAGGTGAAAATAAGAAAAAACAATCTTTTAATTACACACACCTGTTTTTTTGCCTGTTTTGATCATAACTCGCTTGGAAATGGCTATTCTCAACGTTTTATGTGAGATTCTAATAGAAAAAGAAGAAAGACTTATGATAATACATATGCTTCAGTTTTGAGTCTAACTTGCCCTGAACAGTCGTTTCTGAGCGTTTCAGACGCTAAACAGGTCTAAATAAGCCAAAACAAGCTTATCATGACACACACTTGTCTTTTTGCCTGTTTTGATAATAATTGGTTTGGAAATGGCTATTCTCAACGTTTTATGTGAGATTCTAATAGGAAAAGCAGAAAAACTTATACAAACACATATATTGAATTTTTGAGTCTAACTTGCCCTGAACAGTCGTTTCTGAGCGTTTCAGACGCTAAACAGGTGTAAATAAGCAAAAACAAGCTTTTCATTACACACACTTGTCTTTTTGCCTGTTTTGATCATAACTCGCTTGGAAATGGCTATTCTCAACGTTTTATGTGAGATTCTAATAGAAAAAGCAGAAAAACCTATAAAAACACATATATTGATTTTTTGAGTCTAACTTGCCCTGAACAGTCGTTTCTGAGCGTTTCAGACGCTTAACAGTTGAAAAAAAGCCAAAACAAGCTTTTCATGACACACACTTGTCTTTTTGCCTGTTTTGATCATAATTCGCTTGGAAATGGCTATTCTCAACGTTTTATGTGAGATTCTAATAGAAAAAGCAGAAAAACTTATAAAAACACATATATTGATTTTTTGAGTCTAACTTGCCCTGAACAGTCGTTTCTGAGCGTTTCAGACGCTAAACAGGTCTAAATAAGCCAAAACAAGCTTATCATGACACACACTTGTCTTTTTGCCTGTTTTGATAATAATTGGTTTGGAAATGGCTATTCTCAACGTTTTATGTGAGATTCTAATAGGAAAAGCAGAAAAACTTATACAAACACATATATTGAATATTTGAGTCTAACTTGCCCTGAACAGTCGTTTCTGAGTGTTTCAGACGCTAAACAGGTCTAAATAAGCCAAAACAAGCTTATCATGACACACACTTGTCTTTTTGCCTGTTTTGATAATAATTGGTTTGGAAATGGCTATTCTCAACGTTTTATGTGAGATTCTAATAGGAAAAGCAGAAAAACTTATACAAACACATATATTGAATTTTTGAGTCTAACTTGCCCTGAACAGTCGTTTCTGAGCGTTTCAGACGCTAAACAGGTCTAAATAAGCCAAAACAAGCTTTTCATGACACACACTTGTCTTTTTGCCTGTTTTGATCATAACTCGCTTGGAAATGGCTATTCTCAACGTTTTATGTGAGATTCTAATAGAAAAAGCAGAAAAAGTTATAAAAACACATATATTGAATTTTTGAGTCTAACTTGCCCTGAACAGTCGTTTCTGAGCGTTTCAGACGCTAAACAGGTCTAAATAAGCCAAAACAAGCTTATCATGACACACACTTGTCTTTTTGCCTGTTTTGATAATAATTGGTTTGGAAATGGCTATTCTCAACGTTTTATGTGAGATTCTAATAGGAAAAGCAGAAAAACTTATAAAAACACATATATTGAATTTTTGAGTCTAACTCGCACTGAACAGTCGTTTCTCAGTGTTTCAGACGACAAACAGGTGAAAATAAGCAAAAACGAGCTTTTCATTACACACACTTGTCTTTTTGCCTGTTTTGATCATAACTCGCTTGGAAATGGCTAGTTTCATAAGAATTTCTGATTTAAAGAAAGAAGAAAACGTTATTAAAAAAATACACATACTTCAAGATTTTATGTGATCCTTCAATGATATCCATCCAAATATCATACCATTATATACATAATGGATCAATTCAGAGGTTGAAATTTTGGGGCCTTTATGTCACAACGTCACACAAAGAAGTGTATATCTCTGCTTCTGAATATACTATTTTTCTATAACTTCTTTCACATACAGATCATCATCAGATATGACTTGTTCTGAATGTATATGTGCATTTTGGGGGCACCCTTATGCCAAAATGACCGCTTTTTGTAATCCATTATCATTTGATTTCCTGCATATTCAAATTATATATAATGAAAAGCATGCATATCAGCACAGATTGCAGTGTTTCCCCTAGGTTGACTGACCTGGCCCTGGCTGGGGAGGTCGATTAGCACATTTCTCTGTTCTCTGTTTAGCATCTTCAGGCTCAATGCCTATAGCAAGAGCAGTTGGGGAGACAGACATTACTTTTCTTGGTCTTGACAAGCTGCAGCATTTATTAACTTACACTGTACATTTACTACCAGATTGTTACAGCTTACTGCTAACCTTTTCTTCTGCTCCGCTTGCATTCACCATGACTTTTCTGATGCTCGCTCTATCGCTTATCGCCATGGATGTATAAAGAGAACTGGATACAGGAAGAGTGCCAGGCTTTGAAGCAAATTTGACATAGTGGCCAAAGTGCGTAATCACATGATGCACACTGGCCCAAAAATTCTTTTTCTCAAAGACTTGTGAAAAAGACGTGGTACTTTTTTTTTAGAATCACAACCCCCGCGAGTCACTATCAGGATTTGAGCCATTTGGTCGATCACATTTCAAAAGCCTAGAAGAACCACAACCATTGAATTGTTTCTTCATTGTTTTTTGACAGCCGTTTTGACGACCTTTCAGAAACTCATGAAATTTTGCACATTTATCAGGACTGCTGAAAAATTTGATATTGAAAATGGCTGGACTGCGCCCCCTAGAAAATTAGGAAAATTGAGCACCTCAACCCAGATTGTCATAGAAGTAAGATGCGACACATCCTTCGCCATGACATACGATGCTGTTTTCCAGGGAGAGGGGGTGGCTCTACAGCCACGAAACTTGACACACATGTCTAGAGTGATGTTATCCTTTGTAGTTCATTTGAATGGGTGTGGCAAAATGGCTCAACAGCGACCCCTTGAAAATTTCAAAGTTGAAGCCCCGCCTACCAGATTAACGTAGAAAAATGAAATTCACAAGGCACATGTATAATGTCAAGATGCACAAAAAAGCCTCTTGGAGCCATATCAAGCTCCTACAGTCCAAGTCCTACAGGAAGTCCGCCATCTCTAAAAAACTGGTGAATTTTCGCCTTTTCTTGGCCATTTCGCATACCTTGTGTTTTAACAAACTCCTCCTACAATTCATCGTAGGGACTCCAAAATCAGTATGTGTCATCTAGACTAGTGTATGATCAAAAGTTATCAAAAGATTTAGTGTACATTGAAGCGCTTGGCCGTGGTGTGGCCTTTAGTTTTGATGTTTCGTCATTACAGAGGAAATTGCTATAACTTTAGTGTACATGGTGGGATCTGCCTGAAACTTTACAGGTTTGATAACAGTCCAGGCCTGAGCACATCTACATTACAATATTCAATCAGTGATGCAAACTGGCTCCATAGCGCCCCCATAACACAGTACAGGAAAGCAGCCCCAGCAGCAGGCAAATGAGTGGACAAAGGAAGTGATGTTTCTCTCCTTGCTCTGTCTGAAAGTAGCCCGACTGTGAAAACATCTACATGCCTGTGACAAAGGCTCTTCGACTGTGCCCGATGTTCACCGGGTTGCGAGGTCCCGATCATCGCTGCTTGCAGCTTTTATTCTATTTTGGTATTTTTTGCATTAAGATTAGTTTTTCAATGTCAATCATAAGATTTTTTTCTTCATGTCTTTACAATGTAAGTTTTTTTTTCAATGCCACCGGTTCTCAGTTTCAACTTTGTCTTTTTCAGTTTCAACTTTTTCTGTTTCAGTTTCAACTTATTGTCACCGTTTTGATGTCAGTACCCAGCATGCCTTACGATGCGACGTGTGTGTTTACATGTGAGGTATTTATTCCGTTTGGTTTCTCAAATGCCGCGATCTCCACAAAGCATTAGCTGAAGTCAGTAGCAGCGTGCTAGGTTCGACCTACTTGCTGGAGTAGTAAACTAGGCGTCATTACATAGGATTACATAGGATTCTACTGGCGTGAGTGACTGTTTTCCAGTTATTAGTTTTACCCCAGTTTGCATCACAAGCAAAAAGGAAGGTGGTCCTCAGAATTTTTTTAAAAATCAGATGTGAGCCTTAAGCTACTAAAGACCTTTGATTGTTTTATTGAATAATCAATACATTTGTATGTTTTTGTTTATGTGAAATATGTAATCCTAATTAGATATTCACTCATTTGTGTAAAGTCATTTTAGGGATCAAACTAGGGAAAGATTTTGCGGCTCCAGGTGGGTTTTATATGGTGAGAAATGGGCTAAAATGGCTGAAGCTTGCTGAACCCTTGTCTAGCAGAACCTAGAAAATGAAGCAAGACAGGATTGAGCTGAGAGCTTGTTGAAAGCATTTTCCCACACCTGCACTGAGCTTGAGTTGAGCTTAATATTACCACACCAATCTGATCATCCACATCCACAGACATTAAGTAAAATACAAAATTAGGAACACTAGATCCTGGAAAACATGTTAGATCAGATCATTTATTTCTGTTGACATAGTTAATTAATTCAAAGTTAATCTATTTAAAACAACAACAAAAAACAAGGTATGAGCCAAACCATGGATTTGGAGAATTGTTATACCCCTAATAAATAGTGGTATTTATGACTCCTAACCATAGCCTATAGAGTGCCATTTTCTCATGACATGGCTTGAGACAACGAGTGTTAGAGTTTAAAGCGCTTCTTTCATGGTGACTTGACTTGACTTAATTGGCCTGTCTTGTTTGATGTTTAGCAGTGAATTGACTTTGCTTACTTGAGTCTTAAACACAGTGACTTAGGATTTGCTTCAGCTTTTAAGGTTAAGACTTGAGACTAGCTTGTGACTTGCACATGTGTACCTCTCACATCTGTTATTTGTGAACATGAACTACTTCCTCCCAAAGCAACAAACCAGAGACATGAGACCCCAGAATGAAGTGGAGCTGCTTCATAGACAATGAATGTGAAACTAATTTCATAGTCATTTTTAAAATACCCAAGTAAGCTTTATTCTTGTCTTGCCTTTCATATCTGAAAAACAAGTTGTACCTGTACATAACTGGTATATGACAATGTCCACAGTGAAACATTATAATGGACAATGAATGAATGGGATAAATTACTGCATTTTACTGTCATTTTGTTGAGTTTCTCTCCTCTCTTCTTTTTCACCACAGACGGGGCTGAGCGATCCTTGGAGGAGAGACTTCAGTGAAGCATGTGAAATACGTGAGTTGATAACAACTACAGTCATTGCATTACTGCAATTAAATCTCTGTGAGTAAAAGGCCAATAAGAGTAATTTAATTCATGCAAAAGATGGGTAGACAATATTTGGGGCTTTTAAAACAATATGGTAGAGATTCATTTGTCTCCATAGCTGCGTTCTCACTGAGAGAAAGCCGCTCTGATGGTTTCAGAACAGGAGCTAGAGTAAAGTCCAGGACCGGGAACCCAAGCGCACACGGTGTGAAAAGCAAGAGTTGTGACCCAAACACATGCGCTTGTCTCTCCGAGCCTCACTAATTCACAGAGAGGACGCTCTTTTGAAAGTTTCAACACCGGAGCCAGTGTAAAAAGCATGAGCAGGCGACAAAACACATACACTTATCTCTCTGTGCCTAAATAACTGGCCAAGAGAATGCCTTTCTGATACTTTCAGAACTGGAGCCGGTGTAAAATGCAGGTGCAGACAACCAAACACACACGCTTGTCTCTCTGAGCCTTACTAATTTGCAGAAAAAACGCAGTTCTAACTGTTTCAGAAATGAGCGGGTGTAAAAAGCAAGGGTTGTGACCCAAACACATACGCCTGTCTCTCTGATCCTTACTAATTCACAAAGAAGACGCGTTCGAACACTTTCAGAACATGAGCTGGTGAAAAAATCATGAGCAGGCGACCAGAAAAATACACTTGTCTCTCTGAGCCTAACTAACTTGCAGAAAGAACGCAGTTCTAACTGTTTCAGAACATGAGCCGGTGTGAAAAGCAAGAGTTGTGTCCCAAACACATACGCTTGTCTCTCTGAGCCTTACTAATTCACAGAGAGGACGCTCTTTTGACAGTTTCAATACCGGAGCCAGTGTAAAAAGCAGGAGCAGGCGACATAGCACATATGCTTGTGTCTCTGAGCCTGGCTAACTAACTGGCCAAGAGAATGTCTTTCTGACAGTTTCAGAACAGGAAGCGGTGTAAAATGCAGGTGTGGACAACCAAAAACATACGCTTTTCTCTCTGAGCCTAACTAACTTGCAGAAAAAACGCAGTCCTAACTGTTTCAGAACTGAGCGGGTGTAAAAAGCAAGGGTTGTGACCCAAACACATACGCTTGTCTCTCTGATCCTTACTAATTCACAGAGAAGACGCGTTCTCAGACTTTCAGAACATGAGCTGGTGTAAAAATCATGAGCAGGCGACCAAAAAAATACGCTTGTCTCTCTGAGCCAGACTAACTTGCAGAAAGAACGCAGTTCTAACTGTTTCAGAACATGAGCCTGTGTGAAAAGCAAGAGTTGTGACTCAAACACATGCGCTTATCTCTCTGAGCCTTATTAATTCACAGGGAGGACGCTCTTTTGACCGTTTAAATACCGGAGCCAGTGTAAAAAGCATGAGCAGGCGACCAAACACATACTCTTGTCTCTCTGTGACTAAATAACTGGCCAAGAGAATTTCAGAACAGGAGCCGGTGTAAAATGCAGGTGCGGAAAAAAACATATACGCTTGTCTCTCTGAGCCTAACTAAATTGCAGAAAGAATGCAGTTTCACAACATTATCCGGTGTGAAAAGCAAGAGTTGTGACCCAAACACATGCGCTTGTCTCTCTTAGCCTAACTAATTTGTAGAAAGAACGCAGTTCTAACTGTTTCAGAACTTAGCGGGTGTAAAAAGCAAGGGTTGTGACCCAAACACATACGCTTGTCTCTCTGTCCCTAAATAACTGGCCAAGAGAATGCCTTTCTGATAGTTTCAGAACAGTAGCTGGTGTAAAATGCAGGTGTAGACAACCAAACACACACGCTTGTCTCTCTGAGCCTAACTAACTTGCAGAAAAAACGCAGTTCTAACTGTTTCAGAACACGAGCCGGTGTGAAAAGCAAGAGTTATGACCCAAACACTTGTCTCTCTGAGCCTTACTAATTCACAGAGAGGACACTCTTTTGAAAGTTTCAATACAGGCGCCAGTGTGAAACACATGAGCAGGCGACAAAACACAGACGCTTATCTCTCTGTGCCTAAGTAACTGACCAAGACAATGCCTTTCTGATACTTTCAGAACAGTAGCTGGTGTAAAATGCAGGTGCAGACAACCAAACACACACGCTTGTCTCTCTGAGCCTAACTAACTTGCAGAAAGAATGCAGTTCTAACTGTTTCAGAACTGAGCCGGTGTGAAAAGCAAGAGTTGTGACCCAAACACATGCGCTTGTCTCTCTGAGCCTAACTAATTTGTAGAAAGAACGCATTTCTAACTGTTTCAGAACTGAGCGGGTGTAAAAAGCAAGGATTGTGACCCAAACACATACGCCTGTCTCTCTGATCCTTACTAATTCACAGAGAAGATGCGTTCGAACACTTTCAGAACATGAGCTGGTGTAAAAATCATGAGCAGGCGACCAAAAAAATACGCTTGTCTATCTGAGCCAGACTAACTTGCAGAAAGAACGCAGTTCTAACTGTTTCAGAACATGAGCCTGTGTGAAAAGCAAGAGTTGTGACCCAAACACATGCGCTTGTCTCTCTGAGCATCACTAATTCACAGAGAGGACGCTTTTTTGAAAGTTTCAATACCGGAGCCAGTGTAAAATGCATGAGCAGGTGACCAAACACATACAAGCGTATGTGTTTTGGTCACCTGGTCTCTCTGTACCTAAATAACTGGCCAAGAGAATTTCAGAACAGGAGCGGGTGTAAAATGCAGGTGCGGACAAAAAAACATATACGCTTGTCTCTCTGAGCCTAACTAAATTGCAGAAAGAACGCAGTTTCACAACATGAGCCGGTGTGAAAATCAAGAGTTGTGACCCAAACACTCTTTTGAAAGTTTCAATACTGGAGCCAGTGTAAAAAGCATGAGCAGGCGACAAAACACATACGCTTATCTCTCTGTGCCTAAGTAACTGACCAAACAATGCCTTTCTGATACTTTAAGAACAGGAGCTGGTGTAAAATGCAGGTGCGGATAACCAAAAACGTACGCATGTCTCTGTGAGCCTAACTAACTTGCAGAAAGTGTAATGTTTCAGAACATGAGCCGTGTGAAAAGCAAGAGTTGTGACTCAAACACATGCGCCTCTCTCTCTGAGCCTTATTGATTCACAGGGAGGACTCTCTTTTGACAGTTTCAATACTGGAGCCAGTGTAAAAAGTATGAGCAGGCGACCAAGCACATACGCTTATCTCTCTGTGCCTAAATAACTGGCCAATAGAATGCCTTTCTGATACTTTCAGAACTGGAGCCGGTGTAAAATGCAGGTGCAGACAACCAAACACACACGCTTGTCTCTCTGAGCCTTACTAATTTGCAGAAAAAAACGCAGTTCTAACTGTTTCAGAAATGAGCGGGTGTAAAAAGCAAGGGTTGTGACCCAAACACATACGCCTGTCTCTCTGATCCTTACTAATTCACAAAGAAGACGCGTTCGAACACTTTCAGAACATGAGCTGGTGAAAAAATCATGAGCAGGCGACCAGAAAAATACACTTGTCTCTCTGAGCCTAACTAACTTGCAGAAAGAACGCAGTTCTAACTGTTTCAGAACATGAGCCGGTGTGAAAAGCAAGAGTTGTGTCCCAAACACATACGCTTGTCTCTCTGAGCCTTACTAATTCACAGAGAGGACGCTCTTTTGACAGTTTCAATACCGGAGCCAGTGTAAAAAGCAGGAGCAGGCGACATAGCACATATGCTTGTCTCTCTGAGCCTGGCTAACTAACTGGCCAAGAGAATGTCTTTCTGACAGTTTCAGAACAGGAAGCGGTGTAAAATGCAGGTGTGGACAACCAAAAACATACGCTTTTCTCTCTGAGCCTAACTAACTTGCAGAAAAAACGCAGTCCTAACTGTTTCAGAACTGAGCGGGTGTAAAAAGCAAGGGTTGTGACCCAAACACATACGCTTGTCTCTCTGATCCTTACTAATTCACAGAGAAGACGCGTTCTCAGACTTTCAGAACATGAGCTGGTGTAAAAATCATGAGCAGGCGACCAAAAAAATACGCTTGTCTCTCTGAGCCAGACTAACTTGCAGAAAGAACGCAGTTCTAACTGTTTCAGAACATGAGCCTGTGTGAAAAGCAAGAGTTGTGACTCAAACACATGCGCTTATCACTCTGAGCCTTATTAATTCACAGGGAGGACGCTCTTTTGACCGTTTAAATACCGGAGCCAGTGTAAAAAGCATGAGCAGGCGACCAAACACATACTCTTGTCTCTCTGTGACTAAATAACTGGCCAAGAGAATTTCAGAACAGGAGCCGGTGTAAAATGCAGGTGCGGAAAAAAACATATACGCTTGTCTCTCTGAGCCTAACTAAATTGCAGAAAGAACGCAGTTTCACAACATTATCCGGTGTGAAAAGCAAGAGTTGTGACCCAAACACATGCGCTTGTCTCTCTTAGCCTAACTAATTTGTAGAAAGAACGCAGTTCTAACTGTTTCAGAACTTAGCGGGTGTAAAAAGCAAGGGTTGTGACCCAAACACATACGCTTGTCTCTCTGTCCCTAAATAACTGGCCAAGAGAATGCCTTTCTGATAGTTTCAGAACAGTAGCTGGTGTAAAATGCAGGTGTAGACAACCAAACACACACGCTTGTCTCTCTGAGCCTAACTAACTTGCAGAAAAAACGCAGTTCTAACTGTTTCAGAACACGAGCCGGTGTGAAAAGCAAGAGTTATGACCCAAACACTTGTCTCTCTGAGCCTTACTAATTCACAGAGAGGACACTCTTTTGAAAGTTTCAATACAGGCGCCAGTGTGAAACACATGAGCAGGCGACAAAACACAGACGCTTATCTCTCTGTGCCTAAGTAACTGACCAAGACAATGCCTTTCTGATACTTTCAGAACAGTAGCTGGTGTAAAATGCAGGTGCAGACAACCAAACACACACGCTTGTCTCTCTGAGCCTAACTAACTTGCAGAAAGAATGCAGTTCTAACTGTTTCAGAACTGAGCCGGTGTGAAAAGCAAGAGTTGTGACCCAAACACATGCGCTTGTCTCTCTGAGCCTAACTAATTTGTAGAAAGAACGCATTTCTAACTGTTTCAGAACTGAGCGGGTGTAAAAAGCAAGGATTGTGACCCAAACACATACGCCTGTCTCTCTGATCCTTACTAATTCACAGAGAAGATGCGTTCGAACACTTTCAGAACATGAGCTGGTGTAAAAATCATGAGCAGGCGACCAAAAAAATACGCTTGTCTATCTGAGCCAGACTAACTTGCAGAAAGAACGCAGTTCTAACTGTTTCAGAACATGAGCCTGTGTGAAAAGCAAGAGTTGTGACCCAAACACATGCGCTTGTCTCTCTGAGCATCACTAATTCACAGAGAGGACGCTTTTTTGAAAGTTTCAATACCGGAGCCAGTGTAAAATGCATGAGCAGGTGACCAAACACATACAAGCGTATGTGTTTTGGTCACCTGGTCTCTCTGTACCTAAATAACTGGCCAAGAGAATTTCAGAACAGGAGCGGGTGTAAAATGCAGGTGCGGACAAAAAAACATATACGCTTGTCTCTCTGAGCCTAACTAAATTGCAGAAAGAACGCAGTTTCACAACATGAGCCGGTGTGAAAATCAAGAGTTGTGACCCAAACACTCTTTTGAAAGTTTCAATATTGGAGCCAGTGTAAAAAGCATGAGCAGGCGACAAAACACATACGCTTATCTCTCTGTGCCTAAGTAACTGACCAAACAATGCCTTTCTGATACTTTAAGAACAGGAGCTGGTGTAAAATGCAGGTGCGGATAACCAAAAACGTACGCATGTCTCTGTGAGCCTAACTAACTTGCAGAAAGTGTAATGTTTCAGAACATGAGCCGTGTGAAAAGCAAGAGTTGTGACTCAAACACATGCGCCTCTCTCTCTGAGCCTTATTGATTCACAGGGAGGACTCTCTTTTGACAGTTTCAATACTGGAGCCAGTGTAAAAAGTATGAGCAGGCGACCAAGCACATACGCTTATCTCTCTGTGCCTAAATAACTGGCCAATAGAATGCCTTTCTGAAACTTTCAGAACAGGAGCCGGTGTAAAATGCAGGTGCAGACAACCAAACATATACGCTTGTCTCTCTGAGCCTCACTAATTCACAGAGAGGACGAGTTCTTACAGTTCCAGAACATGAGCCCACCGGCATGAGCAGGCGACCAAATACATACACTTGTCTCTCAGAGCCTACTTAATGTTAGAAAAAGACTTTCGTTTCTGTGCGTTTCAGATGCCAAACAGGTGAAAATAAGAAAAAACAATCTTTTAATTACACACACCTGTTTTTTTGCCTGTTTTGATCATAACTCGCTTGGAAATGGCTATTCTCAACGTTTTATGTGAGATTCTAATAGAAAAAGAAGAAAGACTTATGATAATACATATGCTTCAGTTTTGAGTCTAACTTGCCCTGAACAGTCGTTTCTGAGCGTTTCAGACGCTAAACAGGTCTAAATAAGCCAAAACAAGCTTATCATGACACACACTTGTCTTTTTGCCTGTTTTGATAATAATTGGTTTGGAAATGGCTATTCTCAACGTTTTATGTGAGATTCTAATAGGAAAAGCAGAAAAACTTATACAAACACATATATTGAATTTTTGAGTCTAACTTGCCCTGAACAGTCGTTTCTGAGCGTTTCAGACGCTAAACAGGTGTAAATAAGCAAAAACAAGCTTTTCATTACACACACTTGTCTTTTTGCCTGTTTTGATCATAACTCGCTTGGAAATGGCTATTCTCAACGTTTTATGTGAGATTCTAATAGAAAAAGCAGAAAAACCTATAAAAACACATATATTGATTTTTTGAGTCTAACTTGCCCTGAACAGTCGTTTCTGAGCGTTTCAGACGCTTAACAGTTGAAAAAAAGCCAAAACAAGCTTTTCATGACACACACTTGTCTTTTTGCCTGTTTTGATCATAATTCGCTTGGAAATGGCTATTCTCAACGTTTTATGTGAGATTCTAATAGAAAAAGCAGAAAAACTTATAAAAACACATATATTGATTTTTTGAGTCTAACTTGCCCTGAACAGTCGTTTCTGAGCGTTTCAGACGCTAAACAGGTCTAAATAAGCCAAAACAAGCTTATCATGACACACACTTGTCTTTTTGCCTGTTTTGATAATAATTGGTTTGGAAATGGCTATTCTCAACGTTTTATGTGAGATTCTAATAGGAAAAGCAGAAAAACTTATACAAACACATATATTGAATTTTTGAGTCTAACTTGCCCTGAACAGTCGTTTCTGAGTGTTTCAGACGCTAAACAGGTCTAAATAAGCCAAAACAAGCTTATCATGACACACACTTGTCTTTTTGCCTGTTTTGATAATAATTGGTTTGGAAATGGCTATTCTCAACGTTTTATGTGAGATTCTAATAGGAAAAGCAGAAAAACTTATACAAACACATATATTGAATTTTTGAGTCTAACTTGCCCTGAACAGTCGTTTCTGAGCGTTTCAGACGCTAAACAGGTCTAAATAAGCCAAAACAAGCTTTTCATGACACACACTTGTCTTTTTGCCTGTTTTGATCATAACTCGCTTGGAAATGGCTATTCTCAACGTTTTATGTGAGATTCTAATAGAAAAAGCAGAAAAAGTTATAAAAACACATATATTGAATTTTTGAGTCTAACTTGCCCTGAACAGTCGTTTCTGAGCGTTTCAGACGCTAAACAGGTCTAAATAAGCCAAAACAAGCTTATCATGACACACACTTGTCTTTTTGCCTGTTTTGATAATAATTGGTTTGGAAATGGCTATTCTCAACGTTTTATGTGAGATTCTAATAGGAAAAGCAGAAAAACTTATAAAAACACATATATTGAATTTTTGAGTCTAACTCGCACTGAACAGTCGTTTCTCAGTGTTTCAGACGACAAACAGGTGAAAATAAGCAAAAACGAGCTTTTCATTACACACACTTGTCTTTTTGCCTGTTTTGATCATAACTCGCTTGGAAATGGCTAGTTTCATAAGAATTTCTGATTTAAAGAAAGAAGAAAACGTTATTAAAAAAATACACATACTTCAAGATTTTATGTGATCCTTCAATGATATCCATCCAAATATCATACCATTATATACATAATGGATCAATTCAGAGGTTGAAATTTTGGGGCCTTTATGTCACAACGTCACACAAAGAAGTGTATATCTCTGCTTCTGAATATACTATTTTTCTATAACTTCTTTCACATACAGATCATCATCAGATATGACTTGTTCTGAATGTATATGTGCATTTTGGGGGCACCCTTATGCCAAAATGACCGCTTTTTGTAATCCATTATCATTTGATTTCCTGCATATTCAAATTATATATAATGAAAAGCATGCATATCAGCACAGATTGCAGTGTTTCCCCTAGGTTGACTGACCTGGCCCTGGCTGGGGAGGTCGATTAGCACATTTCTCTGTTCTCTGTTTAGCATCTTCAGGCTCAATGCCTATAGCAAGAGCAGTTGGGGAGACAGACATTACTTTTCTTGGTCTTGACAAGCTGCAGCATTTATTAACTTACACTGTACATTTACTACCAGATTGTTACAGCTTACTGCTAACCTTTTCTTCTGCTCCGCTTGCATTCACCATGACTTTTCTGATGCTCGCTCTATCGCTTATCGCCATGGATGTATAAAGAGAACTGGATACAGGAAGAGTGCCAGGCTTTGAAGCAAATTTGACATAGTGGCCAAAGTGCGTAATCACATGATGCACACTGGCCCAAAAATTCTTTTTCTCAAAGACTTGTGAAAAAGACGTGGTACTTTTTTTTTAGAATCACAACCCCCGCGAGTCACTATCAGGATTTGAGCCATTTGGTCGATCACATTTCAAAAGCCTAGAAGAACCACAACCATTGAATTGTTTCTTCATTGTTTTTTGACAGCCGTTTTGACGACCTTTCAGAAACTCATGAAATTTTGCACATTTATCAGGACTGCTGAAAAATTTGATATTGAAAATGGCTGGACTGCGCCCCCTAGAAAATTAGGAAAATTGAGCACCTCAACCCAGATTGTCATAGAAGTAAGATGCGACACATCCTTCGCCATGACATACGATGCTGTTTTCCAGGGAGAGGGGGTGGCTCTACAGCCACGAAACTTGACACACATGTCTAGAGTGATGTTATCCTTTGTAGTTCATTTGAATGGGTGTGGCAAAATGGCTCAACAGCGACCCCTTGAAAATTTCAAAGTTGAAGCCCCGCCTACCAGATTAACGTAGAAAAATGAAATTCACAAGGCACATGTATAATGTCAAGATGCACAAAAAAGCCTCTTGGAGCCATATCAAGCTCCTACAGTCCAAGTCCTACAGGAAGTCCGCCATCTCTAAAAAACTGGTGAATTTTCGCCTTTTCTTGGCCATTTCGCATACCTTGTGTTTTAACAAACTCCTCCTACAATTCATCGTAGGGACTCCAAAATCAGTATGTGTCATCTAGACTAGTGTATGATCAAAAGTTATCAAAAGATTTAGTGTACATTGAAGCGCTTGGCCGTGGTGTGGCCTTTAGTTTTGATGTTTCGTCATTACAGAGGAAATTGCTATAACTTTAGTGTACATGGTGGGATCTGCCTGAAACTTTACAGGTTTGATAACAGTCCAGGCCTGAGCACATCTACATTACAATATTCAATCAGTGATGCAAACTGGCTCCATAGCGCCCCCATAACACAGTACAGGAAAGCAGCCCCAGCAGCAGGCAAATGAGTGGACAAAGGAAGTGATGTTTCTCTCCTTGCTCTGTCTGAAAGTAGCCCGACTGTGAAAACATCTACATGCCTGTGACAAAGGCTCTTCGACTGTGCCCGATGTTCACCGGGTTGCGAGGTCCCGATCATCGCTGCTTGCAGCTTTTATTCTATTTTGGTATTTTTTGCATTAAGATTAGTTTTTCAATGTCAATCATAAGATTTTTTTCTTCATGTCTTTACAATGTAAGTTTTTTTTCAATGCCACCGGTTCTCAGTTTCAACTTTGTCTTTTTCAGTTTCAACTTTTTCTGTTTCAGTTTCAACTTATTGTCACCGTTTTGATGTCAGTACCCAGCATGCCTTACGATGCGACGTGTGTGTTTACATGTGAGGTATTTATTCCGTTTGGTTTCTCAAATGCCGCGATCTCCACAAAGCATTAGCTGAAGTCAGTAGCAGCGTGCTAGGTTCGACCTACTTGCTGGAGTAGTAAACTAGGCGTCATTACATAGGATTACATAGGATTCTACTGGCGTGAGTGACTGTTTTCCAGTTATTAGTTTTACCCCAGTTTGCATCACAAGCAAAAAGGAAGGTGGTCCTCAGAATTTTTTTAAAAATCAGATGTGAGCCTTAAGCTACTAAAGACCTTTGATTGTTTTATTGAATAATCAATACATTTGTATGTTTTTGTTTATGTGAAATATGTAATCCTAATTAGATATTCACTCATTTGTGTAAAGTAAAGTCATTTTAGGGATCAAACTAGGGAAAGATTTTGCGGCTCCAGGTGGGTTTTATATGGTGAGAAATGGGCTAAAATGGCTGAAGCTTGCTGAACCCTTGTCTAGCAGAACCTAGAAAATGAAGCAAGACAGGATTGAGCTGAGAGCTTGTTGAAAGCATTTTCCCACACCTGCACTGAGCTTGAGTTGAGCTTAATATTACCACACCAATCTGATCATCCACATCCACAGACATTAAGTAAAATACAAAATTAGGAACACTAGATCCTGGAAAACATGTTAGATCAGATCATTTATTTCTGTTGACATAGTTAATTAATTCAAAGTTAATCTATTTAAAACAACAACAAAAAACAAGGTATGAGCCAAACCATGGATTTGGAGAATTGTTATACCCCTAATAAATAGTGGTATTTATGACTCCTAACCATAGCCTATAGAGTGCCATTTTCTCATGACATGGCTTGAGACAACGAGTGTTAGAGTTTAAAGCGCTTCTTTCATGGTGACTTGACTTGACTTAATTGGCCTGTCTTGTTTGATGTTTAGCAGTGAATTGACTTTGCTTACTTGAGTCTTAAACACAGTGACTTAGGATTTGCTTCAGCTTTTAAGGTTAAGACTTGAGAATAGCTTGTGACTTGCACATGTGTACCTCTCACATCTGTTATTTGTGAACATGAACTACTTCCTCCCAAAGCAACAAACCAGAGACATGAGACCCCAGAATGAAGTGGAGCTGCTTCATAGACAATGAATGTGAAACTAATTTCATAGTCATTTTTAAAATACCCAAGTAAGCTTTATTCTTGTCTTGCCTTTCATATCTGAAAAACAAGTTGTACCTGTACATAACTGGTATATGACAATGTCCACAGTGAAACATTATAATGGACAATGAATGAATGGGATAAATTACTGCATTTTACTGTCATTTTGTTGAGTTTCTCTCCTCTCTTCTTTTTCACCACAGACGGGGCTGAGCGATCCTTGGAGGAGAGACTTCAGTGAAGCATGTGAAATACGTGAGTTGATAACAACTACAGTCATTGCATTACTGCAATTAAATCTCTGTGAGTAAAAGGCCAATAAGAGTAATTTAATTCATGCAAAAGATGGGTAGACAATATTTGGGGCTTTTAAAACAATATGGTAGAGATTCATTTGTCTCCATAGCTGCGTTCTCACTGAGAGAACGCCGCTCTGACGGTTTCAGAACAGGAGCTAGAGTAAAGTCCAGGACCGGGAACCCAAGCGCACACCCTTGTGTCTCTGAGCCTAACTAACTTACAGAAAGAACACAGTTCTAACTGTTTCAGAACTGAACGGGTGTGAAAAGCAAGAGTTGTGACCCAAACACATGCGCTTGTCTCTCTGATCCTTACTAATTCACAGAAAAGACGCGTTCTAACACTTTCAGAACATGAGCTGGTGAAAAAATCATGAGCAGGCGACCAAAAAAATACACTTGTCTCTCTGAGCCTAACTAACTTGCAGAAAGAATGCAGTTCTAACTGTTTCAGAACATGAGACGGTGTGAAAAGCAAGAGTTGTGACCCAAACACATGCGCTTGTCTCTCTGAGCCTCACTAATTCACAGAGAGGACGCTCTTTTGAAAGTTTCAACACCGGAGCCAGTGTAAAAAGCATGAGCAGGCGACAAAACACATACACTTATCTCTCTGTGCCTAAATAACTGGCCAAGAGAATGCCTTTCTGATACTTTCAGAACTGGAGCCGGTGTAAAATGCAGGTGCAGACAACCAAACACACACGCTTGTCTCTCTGAGCTTTACTAATTTGCAGAAAAAACGCAGTTCTAACTGTTTCAGAAATGAGCGGGTGTAAAAAGCAAGGGTTGTGACCCAAACACATACGCCTGTCTCTCTGATCCTTACTAATTCACAGAGAAGACGCGTTCGAACACTTTCAGAACATGAGCTGGTGAAAAAATCATGAGCAGGCGACCAGAAAAATACACTTGTCTCTCTGAGCCTAACTAACTTGCAGAAAGAACGCAGTTCTAACTGTTTCAGAACATGAGCCGGTGTGAAAAGCAAGAGTTGTGTCCCAAACACATACGCTTGTCTCTCTGAGCCTTACTAATTCACAGAGAGGACGCTCTTTTGACAGTTTCAATACCGGAGCCAGTGTAAAAAGCAGGAGCAGGCGACATAGCACATATGCTTGTCTCTCTGAGCCTGGCTAACTAACTGGCCAAGAGAATGTCTTTCTGACAGTTTCAGAACAGGAAGCGGTGTAAAATGCAGGTGTGGACAACCAAAAACATATGGTTTTCTCTCTGAGCCTAACTAACTTGCAGAAAAAACGCAGTCCTAACTGTTTCAGAACTGAGCGGGTGTAAAAAGCAAGGGTTGTGACCCAAACACATACGCTTGTCTCTCTGATCCTTACTAATTCACAGAGAAGACGCGTTCTCAGACTTTCAGAACATGAGCTGGTGTAAAAATCATGAGCAGGCGACCAAAAAAATACGCTTGTCTCTCTGAGCCAGACTAACTTGCAGAAAGAACGCAGTTCTAACTGTTTCAGAACATGAGCCTGTGTGAAAAGCAAGAGTTGTGACTCAAACACATGCGCTTATCTCTCTGAGCCTTATTAATTCACAGGGAGGACGCTCTTTTGACCGTTTAAATACCGGAGCCAGTGTAAAAAGCATGAGCAGGCGACCAAACACATACTCTTGTCTCTCTGTGACTAAATAACTGGCCAAGAGAATTTCAGAACAGGAGCCGGTGTAAAATGCAGGTGCGGAAAAAAACATATACGCTTGTCTCTCTGAGCCTAACTAAATTGCAGAAAGAACGCAGTTTCACAACATTATCCGGTGTGAAAAGCAAGAGTTGTGACCCAAACACATGCGCTTGTCTCTCTTAGCCTAACTAATTTGTAGAAAGAACGCAGTTCTAACTGTTTCAGAACTTAGCGGGTGTAAAAAGCAAGGGTTGTGACCCAAACACATACGCTTGTCTCTCTGTCCCTAAATAACTGGCCAAGAGAATGCCTTTCTGATAGTTTCAGAACAGTAGCTGGTGTAAAATGCAGGTGTAGACAACCAAACACACACGCTTGTCTCTCTGAGCCTAACTAACTTGCAGAAAAAACGCAGTTCTAACTGTTTCAGAACACGAGCCGGTGTGAAAAGCAAGAGTTGTGACCCAAACACTTGTCTCTCTGAGCCTTACTAATTCACAGAGAGGACACTCTTTTGAAAGTTTCAATACAGGCGCCAGTGTGAAACACATGAGCAGGCGACAAAACACAGACGCTTATCTCTCTGTGCCTAAGTAACTGACCAAGACAATGCCTTTCTGATACTTTCAGAACAGTAGCTGGTGTAAAATGCAGGTGCAGACAACCAAACACACACGCTTGTCTCTCTGAGCCTAACTAACTTGCAGAAAGAATGCAGTTCTAACTGTTTCAGAACTGAGCCGGTGTGAAAAGCAAGAGTTGTGACCCAAACACATGCGCTTGTCTCTCTGAGCCTAACTAATTTGTAGAAAGAACGCATTTCTAACTGTTTCAGAACTGAGCGGGTGTAAAAAGCAAGGATTGTGACCCAAACACATACGCCTGTCTCTCTGATCCTTACTAATTCACAGAGAAGATGCGTTCGAACACTTTCAGAACATGAGCTGGTGTAAAAATCATGAGCAGGCGACCAAAAAAATACGCTTGTCTATCTGAGCCAGACTAACTTGCAGAAAGAACGCAGTTCTAACTGTTTCAGAACATGAGCCTGTGTGAAAAGCAAGAGTTGTGACCCAAACACATGCGCTTGTCTCTCTGAGCATCACTAATTCACAGAGAGGACGCTTTTTTGAAAGTTTCAATACCGGAGCCAGTGTAAAATGCATGAGCAGGTGACCAAACACATACAAGCGTATGTGTTTTGGTCACCTGGTCTCTCTGTACCTAAATAACTGGCCAAGAGAATTTCAGAACAGGAGCGGGTGTACAATGCAGGTGCGGACAAAAAAACATATACGCTTGTCTCTCTGAGCCTAACTAAATTGCAGAAAGAACGCAGTTTCACAACATGAGCCGGTGTGAAAATCAAGAGTTGTGACCCAAACACTCTTTTGACAGTTTCAATACTGGAGCCAGTGTAAAAAGTATGAGCAGGCGACCAAGCACATACGCTTATCTCTCTGTGCCTAAATAACTGGCCAATAGAATGCCTTTCTGAAACTTTCAGAACAGGAGCCGGTGTAAAATGCAGGTGCAGACAACCAAACATATACGCTTGTCTCTCTGAGCCTCACTAATTCACAGAGAGGACGAGTTCTTACAGTTCCAGAACATGAGCCCACCGGCATGAGCAGGCGACCAAATACATACACTTGTCTCTCAGAGCCTACTTAATGTTAGAAAAAGACTTTCGTTTCTGTGCGTTTCAGATGCCAAACAGGTGAAAATAAGAAAAAACAATCTTTTAATTACACACACCTGTTTTTTTGCCTGTTTTGATCATAACTCGCTTGGAAATGGCTATTCTCAACGTTTTATGTGAGATTCTAATAGAAAAAGAAGAAAGACTTATGATAATACATATGCTTCAGTTTTGAGTCTAACTTGCCCTGAACAGTCGTTTCTGAGCGTTTCAGACGCTAAACAGGTCTAAATAAGCCAAAACAAGCTTATCATGACACACACTTGTCTTTTTGCCTGTTTTGATAATAATTGGTTTGGAAATGGCTATTCTCAACGTTTTATGTGAGATTCTAATAGGAAAAGCAGAAAAACTTATACAAACACATATATTGAATTTTTGAGTCTAACTTGCCCTGAACAGTCGTTTCTGAGCGTTTCAGACGCTAAACAGTTGAAAAAAAGCCAAAACAAGCTTATCATGACACACACTTGTCTTTTTGCCTGTTTTGATCATAATTCGCTTGGAAATGGCTATTCTCAACGTTTTATGTGATATTCTAATAGGAAAAGCAGAAAAACTTATACAAACACATATATTGAATTTTTGAGTCTAACTTGCCCTGAACAGTCGTTTCTGAGCGTTTCAGACGCTAAACAGGTCTAAATAAGCCAAAACAAGCTTATCATGACACACACTTGTCTTTTTGCCTGTTTTGATAATAATTGGTTTGGAAATGGCTATTCTCAACGTTTAATGTGAGATTCTAATAGGAAAAGCAGAAAAACTTATACAAACACATATATTGAATTTTTGAGTCTAACTTGCCCTGAACAGTCGTTTCTGAGCGTTTCAGACGCTAAACAGGTCTAAATAAGCCAAAACAAGCTTTTCATGACACACACTTGTCTTTTTGCCTGCTTTGATCATAACTCGCTTGGAAATGGCTATTCTCAACGTTTTATGTGAGATTCTAATAGAAAAAGCAGAAAAACTTATAAAAACACATATATTGAATTTTTGAGTCTAACTTGCCCTGGACAGTATTTCTGAGCGTTTCAGACGCTAAACAGTTGAAAACAAGCCAAAACAAGCTTTTCATGACACACACTTGTCTTTTTGCCTGTTTTGATCATAACTCGCTTGGAAATGGCTATTCTCAACGTTTTATGTGAGATTCTAATAGAAAAAGCAGAAAAAGTTATAAAAACACATATATTGAATTTTTGAGTCTAACTTGCCCTGAACAGTCGTTTCTGAGCGTTTCAGACGCTAAACAGGTCTAAATAAGCCAAAACAAGCTTATCATGACACACACTTGTCTTTTTGCCTGTTTTGATAATAATTGGTTTGGAAATGGCTATTCTCAACGTTTTATGTGAGATTCTAATAGGAAAAGCAGAAAAACTTATACAAACACATATATTGAATTTTTGAGTCTAACTTGCCCTGAACAGTCGTTTCTGAGCGTTTCAGACGCTAAACAGGTGTAAATAAGCAAAAACAAGCTTTTCATTACACACACTTGTCTTTTTGCCTGTTTTGATCATAACTCGCTTGGAAATGGCTATTCTCAACGTTTTATGTGAGATTCTAATAGAAAAAGCAGAAAAACTTATAAAAACACATATATTGATTTTTTGAGTCTAACTTGCCCTGAACAGTCGTTTCTGAGCGTTTCAGACGCTTAACAGTTGAAAAAAAGCCAAAACAAGCTTTTCATGACACACACTTGTCTTTTTGCCTGTTTTGATCATAATTCGCTTGGAAATGGCTATTCTCAACGTTTTATGTGAGATTCTAATAGAAAAAGCAGAAAAACTTATACAAACACATATATTGAATTTTTGAGTCTAACTTGCCCTGAACAGTCGTTTCTGAGCGTTTCAGACGCTAAACAGGTCTAAATAAGCCAAAACAAGCTTATCATGACACACACTTGTCTTTTTGCCTGTTTTGATAATAATTGGTTTGGAAATGGCTATTCTCAACGTTTTATGTGAGATTCTAATAGGAAAAGCAGAAAAACTTATACAAACACATATATTGAATTTTTGAGTCTAACTTGCCCTGAACAGTCGTTTCTGAGCGTTTCAGACGCTAAACAGGTCTAAATAAGCCAAAACAAGCTTTTCATTACACACACTTGTCTTTTTGCCTGTTTTGATCATAACTCGCTTGGAAATGGCTATTCTCAACGTTTTATAATAGAATCTGATATAAAAAGAAGAAAAACTTATACAAACACATATATTGCATTTTTGAGTCTAAGTCGCACTAAACAGTCGTTTCTGAGTGTTTCAGACGCTAAACAGGTGTAAATAAGTAAAAACAAGCTTTTCATTACACACACTTGTCTTTTTGCCTGTTTTGATCATAACTCGCTTGGAAATGGCTATTCTCAACGTTTTATAATAGAATCTGATATAAAAATAAGAAAAACTTATATAAACACATATATTGCATTTTTGAGTCTAATTCGCACTAAACAGTCGTTTCTGAGTGTTTCAGACGCTAAACAGGTGTAAATAAAGAAAAACAAGCTTTTCATTACACACACTTGTCTTTTTGCCTGTTTTGATCATAACTCGCTTGGAAATGGCTATTCTCAACGTTTTATATGAGATTCTAATAGAAAAAGAAGAAAAACTTATAAAAACACACATGCTTCAGTATTGAGTCTAACTTGCCCTAAAGAATCATTTCTGTGCGTTTGAGAGGACAAACAGTTGAAAATAAGCAAAATCAAGCTTTTCATTACACACACTTGTCTTTTTGCCTGTTTTGATCATAACTCGCTTGGAAGTGGCTAATCTCAACATTTTATAATAGAATCTGATATAAAAAGAAGACAAACTTATACAAACACATATATTGCATTTTTGAGTCTAACCTACCCTGAACAGTCGTTTTTGAGTGTTTCAGACGCCAAACAGCTGTAAATAAGCAAAAACAAGCTTTTCATTACACACTTGTCTTTTTGCCTGTTTTGATCATAACTCGCTTCGAAATGGGTATTCTCAACGTTTTATGTGAGATTCTAATAGAAAAAGCAGAAAAACTTATAAAAACACATATATTGCAGTTTTGAGTCTAACTCGCTCTGAAACAGTCGTTTCTGAATGTTTCAGAGGACAAACATATGAAAATAAGCAAAAACAAGCTTTTCATTACACACACTTGTCTTTTTGCCTGTTTTGATCATAACTCGCTTGGAAATGGCTATTCTCAACGTTTCATAAGAATTTCTGAATTAAAAAAAGAAATAAAACGTTATGAAAAAAATACACATACTTCAAGATTTTATGTGATCCTTCAATGATATCCATTCAAATATCATATCATTATATACATAATGGATCAATTCAGAGGTTGAAATTTTGGGGCCTTTATGTCACAACGTCACACAAAGAAGTGTATATCTCTGCTTCTGAATATACTATTTTCCTATAACTTCTTTCACATACAATCATCAGATATGACTTGTTCTGAATATGCATTTTGGGGGCACCCTTATGCCAAAATGACCTTTTTTTGTAATCCATTATCATTTGATTTCCTGCATATTCAAATTATATATAATGAAAAGCATGCATATCAGCACAGATTGCAGTGTTTCCCCTAGGTTGACTGACTTGGCCCTGGCTGGGGAGGTCTATTAGCACATTTCTCTGTTCTCTGTTTAGCATCTTCAGGCTCAATGCCTAGCAAGAGCAGTTGCTAGACATTACTTTTCTTGGTCTTGACAAACTGCAGCATTTGTTAACTGACACTGTACATTTACTACCAGATTGTTACAGCTTACTGCTAACCTTTTCTTCTGCTCCGCTTGCATTCACCATCACTTTTCTGATGCTCGCTCTATCGCTTATCGCCATGGATGTATAAAGAGAAGTGGATATTCACTCATTCGTGTAATGTAAAGTCATTTTAGGGATCAAACAGATTTTGCGGCTCCAGGTGGTTTTAAATGGTGAGAAATGGGCTAAAATGGCTGAAGCTTGCTGAACCCTTGTCTAGCAGAACCTAGAAAATGAAGCAAGACAGGATTGAGCTGAGAGCTTGTTGAAAGCATTTTCCCACACCTGCACTGAGCTTGAGTTGAGCTTAATATTACCACACCAATCTGATCATCCACATCCACAGACATTAAGTAAAATACAAAATTAGGAACACTAGATCCTGGAAAACATGTTAGATCAGATCATTTATTTCTGTTGACATAGTTAATTAATTCAAAGTTAATCTATTTAAAACAACAACAAAAAACAAGGTATGAGCCAAACCATGGATTTGGAGAATTGTTATACCCCTAATAAATAGTGGTATTTATGACTCCTAACCATAGCCTATAGAGTGCCATTTTCTCATGACATGGCTTGAGACAACGAGTGTTAGAGTTTAAAGCGCTTCTTTCATGGTGACTTGACTTGACTTAATTGGCTTGTCTTGTTTGATGTTTAGCAGTGAATTGACTTTGCTTACTTGAGTCTTAAAGACAGTGACTTAGGATTTGCTTCAGCTTTAAGGTTAAGACTTGAGACTAGCTTGTGACTTGCACATGTGTACCTCTCACATCTGTTATTTGTGAACATGAACTACTTCCTCCCAAATCCACAAACCAGAGGCATGAGACTCAAATTTTTGATGCCATCCAGAATGAAGTGGAGCAGCTTCATAGACAATGAATGTGAAACAAATTTCAGTCATTTTTAAAATACCCAAGTAAGCTTAATTCTTGTCTTGCCTTTCATATCTGAAAAACAAGTTGTACCTGTACATAACTGGTATATGACAATGTCCACAGTGAAACATTATAATGGACAATGATATTGAATGGGATAAATTACTGCATTTTACTGTCATTTTGTTGAGTTTCTTTTTCACAACAGACGGGCTAAGCGATCCTTGAAGGAGAGACTTCAGTGAAGCATGTGAAATACTTGAGTTGATAACAACTACAGTCATTGCATTACTGCAATTAAATCTCTGTGAGTAAAAGGCCAATAAGATTAATTTAATTCATGAAAAAGATGGGTAGACAATATTTGGGGCTTTTAAAAGAATATGGTAGAGATTCATTTGTCTCCACAGCTGCGTTCTTACTGAGAGAAAGCCACTCTGACAGTTTCAGAACAGGAGCTGGAGTAAAGTCCAGGACCGGAAACCCAAACACACACACTTGTCTCTCTGAACCTAACTAACTTGCAGAAAGAACGCAGTTCTAACTGTTTCAAAACATGAGCCGGCGTGAAAAACAAGAGTTCTTACCCAAACACATGCGCCTGTCTCTCTGAGCCTTACTAATTCACAGGGAGGATGCTCTTTTTTACAGTTTCAATACCGGAGCCAGTGTAAAATGCAGGTGCGGAAAACCAAAAACATACACTTGTCTCGCTGAGCCTAACTAACTTGCAGAAAGAACGCAATTGTAACTGTTTCAGAACATGAGCCGGTGTTAAAAGCAAGAGTGGTGACCCAAACACATGCGCTTGTCTCTCTGAGCCTTACTAATTCACAGGGAGGCTACACTTTTGGCAGTCTCAATACCAGAGCCAGTGCAAAAAGTATGAGCAGGCGACCAAACACATACGCTTATCTCTCTGTGCCTAAATAACTGGCCAAGAGAATGCCTTTCTCATACTTTCAGAACAGGAGCCGGTGTAGAATGCAGGTGCGGAAAACTAAAAACATACACTTGTCTCTCTGAGCCTAACTAACTTGCTCAAAGAACACAGTTCTAACTGTTTCAGAACATGAGCCGGTGTGAAAAGCAAGAGTTGTCACCCAAACACATGCGCTTGTCTCTCTGAGCCTTGCTAATTCACAGGGAGGATGCTCTTTTTTACAGTTTCAATACCGGAGCCAGTGTAAAATGCAGGTGCGGAAAACCAAAAACATACACTTGTCTCGCTGAGCCTAACTAACTTGCAGAAAGAACGCAGTTGTAACTGTTTCAGAACATGAGCCGGTGTTAAAAGCAAGAGTTGTGACCCAAACACATGCGCTTGTCTCTCTGAGCCTTACTAATTCAAAGAGAGGACGCTCTTTTGAAAGTTTCAATAACGGAGCCAGTGCAAAAAGTATGAGCAGGCGACCAAACACATACGCTTATCTCTCTGTGCCTAAATAACTGGCCAAGAGAATGCCTTTCTGATACTTTCAGAACAGGAGCCGGTGTAAAATGCAGGTGCGGAAAAACAAACATATACGCTTGTCTCTCTGAGCCTAACTAACTTGCAGAAAAAACGCAGTTTCAAAATATGAGCTGGTGTAAAAAGCAAAAGTTGTGACCCAAACACATGCGCTTGTCTCTCTGAGCCTTACTAATTCACAGGGAGGCTACACTTTTGGCAGTCTCAATACCAGAGCCAGTGCAAAAAGTATGAGCAGGCGACCAAACACATACGCTTATCTCTCTGTGCCTAATTAACTGGCCAAGAGAATACCTTTCTGATACTTTCAGAACAGGAGCCGGTTTAAATGCAGGTGCGGAAAAACAAACATATACGCTTGTCTCTCTGAGCCTAACTAACTTGCAGAAAAAACGCAGTTTCAAAATATGAGCTGGTGTAAAAAGCAAAAGTTGTGACCCAAACACATGCGCTTGTCTCTCTGAGCCTTACTAATTCACAGGGAGGATTCACCTTTGGCAGTCTCAGTACCAGAGCGAGTGCAAAAAGTATGGGCAGGCGACAAAACAAATAAGCTTGTCTTTCTGTGCCTAAATAACTGGACAAGAGAATGCTTTTCTTATACTTTCAGGACAGCAGGCGGTGTAAAATGCAGGTGCGGACAACGAAAAACATACACTTGTCTCTCTGAGCCTAACTAACTTGAAGAAAGAATGCAGTTCTAACTGTTTTAGAACTGAGCAGGTGTAAAAAGCAAGAGTTGTGACCCAAACACATGCGCTTATCGCTGTGTACCTAAATAAATGGCCAAGAGAATGCCTTTCTGACACTTTCAGAACAGGGGCCGGTGTAACATGCAGTTGCGGACAACCAAAAACATTCACTCGTCTCTCTGAGCCTAACTAACTTGCAGAAAAGACGCAGTTTCAGAACATGAGCCGGTGTGAAAAGCAAGAATTGTGACCCAAATACATGAGATTGTCTCTTTGAGCCTTACTAATTCACAGAGAGGACGCTCTTTTGACAGTTTCAATACCGGAGCCAGTGTAAAGAGTATGAGCAGGCGACTTTCTCTTACTCTCAGAACAGCAGCCGGTGTAAAATGCAGGTGCGGATAACCAAACACACACGCTTGTCTCTCTGAGCCTAACTAATTTGCAGAAAGGATGCAATTCTAACTGTTTCAGAACTGAGCGGGTGTAAAAAGCAAGGGTTGTGACCCAGACACATACGCTTGTCTCTCTGAGCCTTACTAATTCACAGAGAGGACGCTCTTTTGACAGTTTCAATACCGGAGCCGGTGTAAAAAGCATGAGCATGCGACCAAACACATACGCTTATCTCTCTGTGCCTAAATAACTGGCCAAGAGAATGCCTTTCTCATACTTTCAGAACAGGAGCCGGTGTAGAATGCAGGTGCGGAAAACTAAAAACATACACTTGTCTCTCTGAGCCTAACTAACTTGCTCAAAGAACACAGTTATAACTGTTTCAGAACATGAGCCGGTGTGAAAAGCAAGAGTTGTCACCCAAACACATGCGCTTGTCTCTCTGAGCCTTGCTAATTCACAGGGAGGATGCACTTTTGGCAGTCTCAGTACCAGAGCCAGTGCAAAAAGTATGAGCAGGCGACAAAACACATAAGCTTGTCTCTCTGTGCCTAAATAACTGGACAAGAGAATGCTTTTCTTATACTTTCAGGACAGCACGCGGTGTAAAATTCAGGTGCGGACAACCAAACACACATGCTTGTCTCTCTGAGCCTAACAAATTTGAAGAAAGGACGCTGTTCTAACTGTTTCAGAACTGAGCGGGTGTAAAAAGCACGGGTTGTGACCAAACACATACGCTTGTCTCTCTGAGCCTTACTATTTCACATAGAGGACGCTCTTTTGACAGTTTCAATACCGGAGCGAGTGTAAAATGCAGGTGCGGACAACCAAAAACATACACTTGTCTCTCTGGTCCTAACTAACTTGCAGAAAGAACGCAGTTGTAACTGTTTCAGAACATGAGCCGGTGTTAAAAGCAAGAGTTGTGACCCAAACACATGCGCTTGTCTCTCTGAGCCTTACTAATTCAAAGAGAGGACGCTCTTTTGAAAGTTTCAATAACGGAGCCCGTGTAAAAAGCATGAGCAGGCGACAAAACACATACGCTTATCGCTGTGTACCTAAATAAATGGCCAAGAGAATGCCTTTCTGACACTTTTAGAACAGGAGCCGGTGTAACATGCAGTTGCGGACAACCAAAAGAGTACACTTGTCTCTCTGAGCCTAACTAACTTGCTCAAAGAACACAGTTCTAACTGTTTCAGAACATGAGCCGGTGTGAAAAGCAAGAGTTGTCACCCAAACACATGCGCTTGTCTCTCTGAGCCTTGCTAATTCACAAGGAGGATGCACTTTTGGCAGTCTCAGTACCAGAGCCAGTGCAAAAAGTATGAGCAGGCGACAAAACACATAAGCTTGTCTCTCTGTGCCTAAATAACTGGACAAGAGAATGCTTTTCTTATAATTTCAGGAAAGCAGGCGGTGTAAAATTCAGGTGCGGACAACCAAACACACATGCTTGTCTCTCTGAGCCTAACAAATTTGAAGAAAGGACGCTGTTCTAACTGTTTCAGAACTGAGCGGGTGTAAAAAGCACGGGTTGTGACGAAACACATCTCTTGTCTATCTGAGCCTTACTATTTCACATAGAGGACGCTCTTTTGACAGTTTCAATACCGGAGCCAGTGTAAAATGCAGGTGCGGACAACCAAAAACATACACTTGTCTCTCTGGTCCTAACTGACTTGCGGAAAGAACGCAGTTGTAACTGTTTCAGAACATGAGCCGGTGTTAAAAGCAAGAGTTGTGACCCAAACACATGCGCTTGTCTCTCTGAGCCTTACTAATTCAAAGAGAGGACGCTCTTTTGAAAGTTTCAATAACGGAGCCCGTGTAAAAAGCATGAGCAGGCGACAAAACACATACGCTTATCGCTGTGTACCTAAATAACTGGCCAAGAGAATGCCTTTCTGACACTTTCAGAACAGGAGCCGGTGTAACATGCAGTTGCGGACAACCAAAAAAGTACACTTCTCTCTCTGAGCCTAACTAACTTGCGAAAGAACGCAGTTCTAACTGTTTCAGAAAATGAGCCAGTGTGAAAAGCAAGAGTTGTGACCCAAACACATGCGCTTATCGCTGTGTACCTAAATAAATGGCCAAGAGAATGCCTTTCTGACACTTTCAGAACAGGGGCCGGTGTAACATGCAGTTGCGGACAACCAAAAACATTCACTTGTCTCTCTGAGCCTAACTAACTTGCAGAAAGAACGCAGTTTGAGAACATGAGCCGGTGTGAAAAGCAAGAATTGTGACCCAAATACATGAGATTGTCTCTTTGAGCCTTACTAATTCACAGAGAGGACGCTCTTTTGACAGTTTCAATACCGGAGCCAGTGTAAAGAGTATGAGCAGGCGACTTTCTCTTACTCTCAGAACAGCAGCCGGTGTAAAATGCAGGTGCGGATAACCAAACACACACGCTTGTCTCTCTGAGCCTAACTAATTTGCAGAAAGGATGCAATTCTAACTGTTTCAGAACTGAGCGGGTGTAAAAAGAAAGGGTTGTGACCCAGACACATACGCTTGTCACTCTGAGCCTAACTAACTTGTAGAAAGAACGCAGTTCTAACTGTTTCAGAACAGGAGCCGGTGTTAAAAGCAAAAGTTGTGACCCAAACACATGCGCTTGTCTCTCTGAGCCTAAATAACTGGCCAAGAGAATGCCTTTCTGATACTTTCAGAACAGGAGCCGGTGTAAAATGCAGGTGCGGAAAACCAAAAACATACGCTTGTCTCTCTGAGCCTAACTAACTTGCTCAAAGAATGCAGTTCTAACTGTTTCAGAACATGAGCCGGTGTGAAAAGCAAGAGTTGTCACCCAAACACATGCGCTTGTCTCTCTGAGCCTTACTAATTCACAGGGAGGACGCTCTTTTGACAGTTTCAATACCGGAACCAGTATAAAAAGCATGAGCATGCGACCAAACACATACGCTTATTTCTCTGTGCTTAAATAACTTGCAGAAAGAATGCAGTTTTAACTGTTTCAGAACATGAACAAGTGTTAGAAGAGTTCTGACCCAAACACATGCGCTTGTCTCTCTGAGCCTTACTAATTCACAGGAAGGATGCACTTTTGGCAGTCTCAATACCAGAGCCAGTGCAAAAAGTATGAGCAGGCGACAAAACACATATGCTTGTTTCTCTGTGCCTAAATAACTGGACAAGAGAATGCTTTTGTTATACTTTCAGGACAGCAGGCGGTGTAAAATGCAGGTGCGGAGAACCAAACACACACGCTTGTCTCTCTGAGCCTAACTAATTTGCAGAAAGGACGCAGCTCTAACTGTTTCAGAACTGAGCGGGTGTGAAAAGTAAGGGTTGTGACCCAAACACATACGCTTGTCTCTCTGAGCCTTACTAATTCACAGAGAGGACGCTGTTTTGACAGTTTCAATACCAGAGCCAGTGTAAAATGCAGGTGCGGACAACCAAAAACATACACTTGTCTCTCTGGTCCTAACTAATTTGCAGAAAGAACACAGTTCTAACTGTTTCAGAACATGAGCCGTTGTTAAAATCAAGAGTTGTGACCCAAACACACACGCTTGTCTCTCTGAGCCTAACTAACTTGCAGAAAGAACGCAGTTCTAACTGTTTCAGAACATGAGCCAGTGTGAAAAGCAAGAGTTGTTACCCAAAAACATGCGCTTGTCTCTCTGAGCCTCACTAATTCACAGGGAGGATGCTCTTTTTTACAGTTTCAATACCAGAGCCAGTGTAAAATGCAGGTGCGGACAACCAAACACACATGCTTGTCTCTCTGAGCCTAACTAATTTGCAGAAAGGACGCAGTTCTAACTGTTTCAGAACTGAGCGGGTGTAAAAAGCAAGAGTTGTGACCAAAACACATGCGCCTGTCTCTCTGAGCCTTACTAATTCACAGAGAGGACGCTCTTTTGACAGTTTCAGTACCGGAGCGAGTGTAAAATTAATGAGCATGCGACCAAACACATACGCTTATCTCTCTGTGCCTAAATAGCTGGCAAAGAGAATGCCTTTCTGATACTTTCAGAACAGGAGCTGGTGTAGAATGCAGGTGCGGAAAACTAAAAACATACACTTGTCTCTCTGAGCCTAACTAACTTGCAGAAAAAATGCAGTTTTAACTGTTTCAGAACTGAGCAGGTTTAAAAAGTAAGGGTTGTGACCCAAACACATACGCCTGTCTCTCTGATCCTTACTAATTCACAGAAAAGACGCGTTCTAACACTTTCAGAACATGAGCTGGTGTAAAAATCATGAGCAGGCGACCAAACACATACGCTTATCTCTCTGTAATAACTGGCCAAGACAATGTCTTTCTGACACTTTCAGAACAGGAGCTGGTGTAAAATGCAGGTGGGGACAACCAAAAACATACGCTTTTCTCTCTGAGCCTAATTAAATTGCAGAAAGAACGCAGTTCTAACTATTCCAGAACATGAGCCGGTGTGAAAAGCAAGAGTTATGACCCAAACACATACGCTTGTCTCTCTGAGCCTTACTAATTCACAGAGAGGATGCTCTTTTGAAAGTTTCAATACTGGAGCCAGTGTAAAACGCATGAGCAGGCGACCAAATACATACACTTGTCTCTCAGAGCCTACTTAATGTTAGAAAAAGACTTTCGATTCTGTGCGTTTCAGACACTTAACAGGTGAAAATAAGCAAAGACAAGCTTTTCATTACCCACACTTGTCTTTTTGCCTGTTTTGATCATAATTCGCTTGGAAATGACTATTCTCAACGTTTTATGTGAGATTCTAATAGAAAAAGAAGAAAAACTTATACAAACACATATATTGCATTTTTGAGTCTAACTCGCACTGAACAGTCGTTTGTGAGTGTTTCAGACGCTAAACATGTGTAAATAAGCAAAAACAAGCTTTTCATTACACACACTTGTCTTTTTGCCTGTTTTGATCATAACTCGCTTGGAAATGGCTATTCTCAACGTTTTATAATAGAATCTGATATAAAAAGAAGAAAAACTTATAAAAACACATATATTGCCGTTTTGAATCTAACTTGCCCTGAACAGTCGTTTCTATGCGTTTCAGACGCTAAACAGTTGAAAATAAACAAAAACAAGCTTGTCATGACACACACTTGTCTTTTTGCCTGTTTTGATCATCACTCGCTTGGAAATGGCTATTCTCAACGTTTTATGTGAGATTCTAATAGAAAAAGAAGAAAAACTTATACAAACACATATATTGCATTTCTGAGTCTAACTCGCACATAACAGTCGTTTCTGAGTGTTTCAGACGCTAAACAGGTGTAAATAAGCAAAAACAAGCTTTTCATTACACACACTTGTCTTTTTGCCTGTTTTGATCATAACTCGCTTGGAAATGGCTATTCTCAACGTTTTATAATAGAATCTAATAGAAAAAGAAGAAAAACTTATACAAACACATATATTGCATTTTTGAGTCTAACTCGCACTAAACAGTCGTTTCTGAGTGTTTCAGACGCTAAACAGGTCTAAATAAGCAAAAACAAGCTTTTCATTACACACACTTGTCTTTTTGCCTGTTTTGATCATAACTCGCTTGGAAATGGCTATTCTCAACGTTTTATGTGAGATTGTAATAGAAAAAGAAGAAAAACTTATACAAACACATATATTGCCGCTTTGAGTCTAACTTGCCCTGAACAGTCGTTTCTGGGTGTTTCAGAGGACAAACAAATGAAAATAAGCAAAAACAAGCTTTTAATTACACATATTTGCCTTTTTGCCTGTTTTGATCATAACTCGCTTGGAAGTGGCTATTCTCAACGTTTTATAATAAAATCTGATATAAAAAGAAGAAAAACTTATAAAAACACGTATGTTTCAGTATTGAATCTAACTTACCCTGAACAGTCGTTTCTGTGCGTTTGAGATGCTAAACAGGTGAAAATAAGCAAAAACAAGCTTTTCATCACACATACTTGCCTTTTTGCCTGTTTTGATCATAACTCGCTTGGAAGTGGCTATTCTCAACGTTTTATAATAAAATCTGATATAAAAAGAAGAAAAACTTATAAAAACACGTATGTTTCAGTATTAAATCTAACTTACCCTGAACAGTCGTTTCTGTGCGTTTGAGATGCTAGACAGGTGAAAATAAGCAAAAACAAGCTTTTCATCACACACACTTGTCTTTTTGCCTGTTTTGATCATAACTCGCTTGGAAATGGCTATTCTCAACGTTTTATGTGAGATTATAATAGAAAAAGAAGAAAAACTTATACAAACACATATATTGCAGTTTTGAGTCTAACTCACTCTGAACAGTCGTTTCTGAATGTTTCAGAGGACAAACATATGAAAATAAGCAAAAACAAGCTTTTCATTACACACACTTGTCTTTTTGCCTGTTTTGATCATAACTCGCTTGGAAATGGCTATTCTCAACGTTTCATAAGAATTTCTGATTTAAAAAAAGAAGAAAACGTTATGAAAAAAATACACATACTTCAAAATTTTATGTGATCCTCCAATGATATCCATTCAAATATCATACCATTATATACATAATGGATCAATTCAGAGGTTGAAATTTTGGGGCCTTTATGTCACAACGTCACACAAAGAAGTGTATATCTCTGCTTCTGAATATACTATTTTCCTATAACTTCTTTCACATACAATCATCAGATATGACTTGTTCTGAATGTATATGTGCATTTTGGGGGCACCCTTATGCCAAAATGACCTTTTTTTGTAATCCATTATCATTTGATTTCCTGCATATTCAAATTATATATAATGAAAAGCATGCATATCAGCACAGATTGCAGTGTTTCCCCTAGGTTGACTGACTTGGCCCTGGCTGGGGAGGTCTATTAGCACATTTCTCTGTTCTCTGTTTAGCATCTTCAGGCTCAATGCCTAGCAAGAGCAGTTGCTAGGCATTACTTTTCTTGGTCTTGACAAGCTGCAGCATTTATTAACTTACACTGTACATTTACTACCAGATTGTTACAGCTTACTGCTAACCTTTTCTTCTGCTCCGCTTGCATTCACCATCACTTTTCTGATGCTCGCTCTATCACTTATCGCCATGGATGTATAAAGAGAAGTGGATTCACTCATTTGTGTAATGTAAAGTCATTTTAGGGATCAAACAGATTTTGCAGCTCCAAGTGGTTTTAAATGGTGAGAAATGGGCTAAAATGGCTGAAGCTTGCTGAACCCTTGTCTAGCAGAACCTAGAAAATGAAGCAAGACAGGATTGAGCTGAGAGCTTGTTGAAAGCATTTTCCCACACCTGCACTGAGCTTGAGTTGAGCTTAATATTACCACACCAATCTGATCATCCACATCCACAGACATTAAGTAAAATACAAAATTAGGAACACTAGATCCTGGAAAACATGTTAGATCAGATCATTTATTTTTGTTGACATAGTTAATTAATTCAAAGTTAATCTATTTAAAACAACAACAATAAACAAGGTATGAGCCAAACCATGGATTTGGTGAATTGTTATACCCCTAATAAATAGTGGTATTTATAAATCCTAACCATAGCGCCATTTTCTCATAACATGGCTTGAGACGAGTGTTAGAGTTTAAAGCGCTTCTTTCATGGTGACTTGATTTGACTTAATTGGCTTGTCTTGTTTGATGTTTAGCAGTGAATTGACTTTGCTTACTTGAGTCTTAAACACAGTGACTTAGGATTTGCTTCAGCGTTAAGGTTAAGACTTGAGACTAGCTTGTGACTTGCACATGTGTACTTCTCACATCTGTTATTTGTGAACATGAACTGCTTCCTCCCAAAGCCACAAACCAGAGGCATGAGACTCAAATTTTTGATGCCATCCAGAATGAAGTGGAGTTGCTTCATAGACAATGAATGTGAAACAAATTTCAGTCATTTTTAAAATACCCAAGTAAGCTTTATTCTTGTCTTGCCTTTCATATCTGAAAAACAAGTTGTACCTGTACATAACTGCTATATGACAATGTCCACAGTGAAACATTATAATGGACAATGATATTGAATGGGATAAATTACTGCATTTTACTGTCATTTTGTTGAGTTTCTCTCCTCTCTTCTTTTTCACCACAGACAGGCTAAGCGATCCTTGGAGGAGAGACTTCAGTGAAGCATGTGAAATACTTGAGTTGATAACAACTACAGTCATTGCATTACTGCAATTAAATCTCTGTGAGTAAAAGGCCAATAAGAGTTATTTAATTCATGCAAAAGATGGGTAGACAATATTTGGGGCTTTTAAAAGAATATGGTAGAGATTCATTTGTCTCCACAGCTGCGTTCTCACTGAGAGAAAGCCACTCTGACAGTTTCAGAACAGGAGCTGGAGTAAAGTCCAGGACCGGAAACCCAAACACACACACTTGTCTCTCTGAGCCTAACTAACTTGCAGGAAGAACGCAGTTCTAACTGTTTCAGAACAGAGTGGGTGTAAAAAGCAAGGGTTGTGACCCAAACACATACGCTTGTCTCTCTGAGCCTTACTAATTCACAGAGAGGATGCTCTTTTGACGGTTTCAATACTGGAGCCAGTGTGAAAAGTATGAGCATGGGACAAAACACATACGTTTATTTCTCTGTGCCTACCTAACTTGCAGAAAGAATACAGTTCTAACTGTTTCAGAACATGAACCAGTGTTAAAAGCAAGAGTTCTGACCCAAACACATGCGCCTGTCTCTCTGAGCCTTACTATTTCACAGGGAGGATGCACTTTTGGCAGTCTCAATACCAGAGCCAGTGCAAAAAGTATGAGCAGGCGACAAAACACATACGCTTGTCTCTCTGTGCCTTCATTAACTGGCCAAGAGAATGCCTTTCTTATACTTTCAGAACAGCAGCCGGTGTAAAATGCAGGTGTGGACAACCAAACACACAGGCTTGTCTCTCTGAGCCTAACTAATTTGCAGAAAGGACGCAGTTCTAACTGTTTCAGAACTGAGCGGGTATAAAAAGCAAGGGTTGTGACCCAAACACATACGCTTGTCTCTCTGAGCCTTACTAATTCACAGAGAAGACGCTCTTTTGACAGTTTCAATACCAGAACCAGTGTAAAATGCAGGTGCGGACAACCAAAAACATACACTTGTCCCTCTGGTCCTAACTAACTTGCAGAAAGAACGCAGTTCTAACTGTTTCAGAACATGAACCGGTGTTAAAATCAAAATTTGTGACCCAAACACATGCGCTTGTCTCTCTGAGCCTAAATAACTGGCCAAGAGAATGCCTTTCTGATACTTTCAGAACAGGAGCCGGTGTAAAATGCAGGTGCGGACAACCAAAAACATACGCTTGTCTCTCTAAGCCTAACTAACTTGCAGAAAGAACGCAGTTCTAACTATTTCAGAACATGAGCCGGCGTGAAAAGCAAGAGTTGTTACCCAAAAACATGCGCTTGTCTCTCTGAGCCTCACTAATTCACAGGGAGGATGCTCTTTTTTACAGTTTTAATACCGGAGCCAGTGTAAAATGCAGGTGCGGACAACCAAAAATATACACTTGTCTCGCTGAGCCTAACTAACTTGAAGAAAGAACGCAGTTCTAACTGTTTCAGAACATGAGCCGGTGTTAAAAGCAAGAGTTGTGACCCAAACACATGCGCTTGTCTCTCTGAGCCTTACTAATTCACAGGGAGGATGCACTTTTGACAGTTTCAATACCGGAGCCAGTGTAAAAAGTATGAGCAGGCGACAAAACACATACGCTTGTCTCTCTGAGCCTTACTAATTCACAGAGAAGACGCTCTTTTGAATGTTTGAATACTGGAGCCAGTGTAAAATGCAGGTGCGGACAACCAAAAACATACACTTGTCTCTCTGAGCCTAACTACCTTGCACAAAGAACGCAGTTTCAGAACATGAGCCGGTGTGACAAGCGAGAGTTGTGACCCAAACACATGAGCTTGTCTCTCTGAGCCTTACTAATTCACAGAGAGGACGCTCTTTTGACAGTTTCAATACCGGAGCCAGTGTAAAAAGTATGAGCAGGCGACAAAACACACACCCTTATTTCTCTGTGCTTAAATAACTGGCAAAGAAAATGACTTTCTGATACTTTCAGAACAGGAGCCGGTGTAAAATGCAGGTGCAGACAACCAAAAACATACACTTGTCTCTCTTAGCCTAACTAACTTGCAGAAAGAACGCAGTTCTAACTGTTTCAAAACATGAGCCGGTGTGAAAAACAAGAGTTGTGACCCAAACACATGCGCTTGTTTCTCTCAGCCTTACTAATTCACAGAGAGACACTCTTTTGAAAGTTTCAATACCAGAGCCAGTGTAAAAAGCATGAGCAGGCAACATAACACATACGCTTATCCCTCTGTGCCTAAATAACTGGACAAGAGAATGCCTTTCTGATACTTTCAAAACAGGAGCCGGTGTAAAATGCAGGTGCGGACAACCAAACATATACGCTTGTCTCTCTGAGCCTAACTAACTTGCAGAAAGAACGCAGTTCTAACTGTTTCAGAACATGAGCCAGTATGAAGAGAAAGAGTTGTGACCCAAACACATGTGCCTGTCTCTCTGAGCCTTACTAATTCACAGAGAGGACGCTGTTTTTTTTCAGTTTCAATACCGGAGCCAGTGTAAAAGTATGAGCAGGCAACCAAACACATACGCTTATCTCTCTGTGCCTAAATAACGGCCAAGAGAATGCCTTTCTGACACTTTCAGAACAGGAGCCGGTGTAAAATGCAGGTGCGGAAAACCAAACACACACGCTTGTCTCTCTGAGCCTAACTAACTTGCAGAAAGAACACAGTTCTAACTGTCTCAGAACATGAGCCGGTGTGAAAAGCAAGAGTTGTGACCCAAACACATGCGCTTGTCTCTCTGAGCCTTACTAATTCACAGAGAGGATGCTCTTTTGACAGTTTCAATACCGGAGCCAGTGTAAAAAGTATGAGCAGGCGACCAAACACATACGCTTATGTCTCTGTGCCTAAATAACTTGCCAAGAGAATGCCTTTCTGACACTTTCAGAACAGGAGCCGGTGTAAAATGTAGGTGCGGAAAACCAGCGGAAAGCCTAACTAACTTGCAGAAAGAACGCAGTTCTAACTGTGTCAGAACATGAGCCGCCATTTACAGGCGTAAACAAACAAGAATATAATAATAGAATCTGATAGAAAAAGAAGAAAAACTTATAAAAAGACATATACTTCATTTGTGAGTCTAACTCGCGCTGAACAGTCGTTTCTGAGTGTTTTAGAAGACAAACAGGTGAAAATAAGCAAAAACAAACTTTTAATTACACACACTTGTCTTTTTGCCTGTTTTGATCATAACTTGCTTGGAAATGACCATTCTGAACGTCTTATGTGGGATTCTGATAGAAAAGAACAAAAAGTTATAAAAAGACATATACTTCATTTTTGAGTCTAACTCGCTCAGAAAAGTCGATTCAGACAATTTTAGAAGACAAACAGATGTAAATAAGCATGGCATAAGCTTTAAATTAAAGCTGCAAGCAGCGTTGAACGGGCTTTCGCTCACGCCGTCCGAGGGCATCCATCACACTCACTGTCTCTGGAGTGACTCGGCAGCAGTGCATGTACAATAAAGTTATAGCAACTTCCCTGTCATGGCGAAACATCAAATGTCAATGGTGTGAGAATGGAAAACTTTTGCAGAATGAGATGTGTGTGTGCGGAGAAAGGGTTCATCTCAAGCACGGAATGCCTTTCGCCTGTCATAATACAGGAATGAGTGGAATTTCATCAAATCTGAGTGAAAATCATACCAGATTACTGATATTATTAACAGTTTCATCATAGACACAGTAATTGCCTTTTATCTATTCTCGGGCTGTTCCAAGTTATTTAGCCTCAGAGAGCAGTGTTTTGGAAAGCTTCTCAGTCATTTCACTTGTATTGTACAAAAATTAGTGGACTTTTATCAGATTTGAGCTAGAATCATGCCTAAGACCAATTTCATGATACAAAGTAATTCAGTGTTAGCCTTAAAGTTTCATACATTTTATCTTACATTATTGTTGTATTGTAGCATAAGGACAACTATGAATTTAGAAATTCATACATGTTATTCCCATTTTTGAATATGGACAAATCTCTACCAAATCCAAAAAATATTTTGCTAACATTCAAATTTGTGATCTCTAGAACTTTTCCAAAAACAATGAATTACGAAAGATGTTATAGATGACACTGAAAACAGCCAGAGGGATGTTCTGCTTATATGGTAGGTTTGGAATGATGGGCAGTGACAATGACTGATGTTCATCAACCACTGAATCTCTACCATCATGTTTTAAAAGCCCCCAACATTATCTGCCCATCTTTTAGCTTATTGGCTTACTCACAGAGCTTTTATTGCAGTAATGCAACGACTGCAGTTGTCATCAACTCAAGTACTTCACATGGTTCACCATCCTCTGCTCCACTCAGAGGACACACACTCACACATGCAAGGATCACTGCAGTGAAACACAGGAGAGGAGAGAAACTTAGTACAACTTTAAATGACAGCAAAATGCAATAATTTATCCCACTCAAAATATCATTGTCCATCATGATTTTTCAATGTGGACATTGTCATAAAAAAATAGCATTGCAGTTGGCTCCTCTCTGTGTGCTGCAGAAAAGAGAGATTTAGGAGGCCCTTTGTCCCCACAGCAATTAGACTCTTCAACTCCTTGTATTGATTTTTTTGTTTGTTTGTTTCATTTTGTGATAATTGGATGAGCTTGGACAATTGGAATTGCCCTTCGGGAATTAATAAAGTATCAATCGATCAATCAATCAATCAATCAATATGCCAGTTCTGTAGACATCACCCAACCCTAGGTTTCACATTCATTATCTATAAAGCAGCTCCAGACTTTATTCCAGATGGCTTCAGAAATTTGAGTCTCACGTGCCTGGTTTGTGGCTATGGGTTATGTTCACAAATAACAGAAGTGGGAGTTACACATGTCACAGTTAAACAAGTCACAAGCTAGTCTCAAGTCTTAACCTTAAAGGCTGAAGCAAGTCCTAAGTCACTGTGTTTTAGACTCAAGTAAGCAAGCCAAGTCACTGCTAAATGTCAAGCAAGACAAGTCAATTAAGTCACAAGTCACCAAGAAAGACGCGCTTAAAAGGGCAAGCCATGTCATGAGAAAATGGCACTCACATAAATACCACTATTTATTAGGGGTATAATTCTCCAAATCCATGGTTTGGTTCATACTTTGTTTTGATGTTGTTGTTGTTTTTAATAGATTAACTTTAAATTAACTAAGTAAACAAAAATATATTACCTGATCTAGCATGTTTTCCAGGATCTAGTGTTCATAATTTTGTATTTCATTGATGTCTGTGGATGTGGATGATCAGATTGGTGTGGTAATATTAAGCTCAACTCAAGCTCAGAACAGGGGTGGGAAAATGCTTTCAACAAGCTTTCAGTTCAATCTTGTGTTGCATCATTTTCTAGGTTCTGCTAGACCAGGGGACAGCAACCTTCAGCGTACAAAGAGCCATTTGAGCCCATTTCTCACCATATAAAACCCACCTGGAGCCGCAAAATTTGTTTGATCCCTAAAATGATAGTTACATTACATGAATGAGTGAATATCTAATTACATATTTCACATAAACAAAAACATACAAATGTATTGCTTATTCAATAAAACAATCAGTGGTTTAAGTTAAAATGTTCATTTGTTCAGTATTAACAATTTTTTTGATATTTTAAGGGAAAACATATTATTGCTAGTAGTTTGTCAACTATGCCAGCCTGTATGCCATTACAGACTGACTAAATGCTTTAATTTAAGTAACAAATTTTTAGGAGTTCTTGTGTATAATCTCTCATTTTAAGTTTTTTTTTTTTCAAGAAATTAATATTTAATTTAATATTTTGCAGATATGATCAGCACTTTCATTAAGGTCAGGAGTATTTTTAATCATAAATCTACCTTACAGATCATTAAGATGTTTTAAGATATGTTATACAAAATTGCAACTGTGTGGATGTATGGTGTACCTCAAAACAGGGGTTTCCAACTTTTTGTAGCTTTCTTCTTGATCACTGACCGCCATCAGACCTGTCCCTTCAACCCTGTCGGTCTCCTCCAACTTCCTCCTCTTTTCCTGTTTTAAGTAAAAGGTTATTTTTATTAAACTCAGATTTACAAGAATGAGTGATCAACCAGTTTGAATTTGTATTTGTCTCAACTGGCAAAATCTTCTGACTTGACTGGCCTTTGGCAGAGCTGCCACCTTCTCAGAAGAAATTTCTTACATTCATCTACAGGCTGAGTAATTGAGGGATGTAAAATTTCGTTATGATGTGACCTTCTCACTGACATGAAGTGATTATAAAGAATAATCTATGCCTACTGATGTTTCGAAATACTTAAGCGGCACACAACAAAAAGCTGTTCACCATACCCAAGACATTCAGGTAGACCCCAGACAGCACTGAGAAACAGAGAAAGAGAAACCACAAAAAAGAACCAAAAACAAAGAATGTCAAAACCTGAAAAATGAAGCTAGAAAATGATCTAACCTCAAACACAAAGCAAGCCTTCAGACTGTGAAGCACTCAAGACATAAAAATACAATCAAATCCAAAAAGATAAACCACACTGAGAAACAGCTGTGCTTACTTGAAGAGAGTATAAAGTCTAACTCCTTCTGGGACCAGTGGAACTCTGTCTATCAGTCTGAGCCTGAAGAGCTGGTCATAGGACGGACACATATGGACTCAACATTATCACACCTTATTAGGGCCAAAACCACTGGCTTACAAGCCAAAGAAATACTGGAAAAACTATTAAATATGGAATTGACATGCAAAGACAACCAGAACCCCCTAGATTTCTTCATTACTATGAACCATTTGAAAACAAAATTGAAGACCCTCAAAAACAAAAAAACATGAAGACCGGATGGGATACTAAATGAAATGCTGAAAATACAGCACAGAAAAATTGTTTATATTTACATATTATTGTATGAATATTAATCTGTCAATGTTAATAATATTCTGTAGTGCTTTGGTTTCTGATCTGTCATGCCAATAAAGCTTATTTGAATTTGTGCCCCAGTGCCCCAGATAGCAAAATTTCTGTGGACCTGATAGGCTCACACCCGACCCTTTGGACACTTTCAGCCAGCCCACATGCCGCACGGAATGATGGCATTTGGCTCCTGTTTCCACAAGCAAGCCATATGTCAACCAAGAACACACCAGGGGCCTGTTCAAGACAGCAGGTTCAGCAAACTCTGAGTCTAACCCTGAACTCTGAGTTGATGAATCTCAAGATGGGACAGCTGATTAGAGTCAGTTCAATTAACTCTGAGTATATTCACTTTGAGTTAAGCTCGTGCGTGATGAATAAAACAAGCCATTATCAATGGAGCTCCAATACAACGAGTCACCATGGCAACAGGTAAACAAAGAGCAGAGCCTCCATCTTAATCCAGTGGATGTAGAAATATGAATGCATGTTACAAAATTTTTATCTTAAAAAAAGAGCTTGCGTCAAAGTGGGAAAAGTGTTGATAACACAATAATCCATCATTTAGCAGACTAACGTTTCCTTAATGATAATATAATAAAGTCGATTTTTACTGTGTATCAGGATTCAGCTACATTACATTTTGAATATATTTGTTCAGCTTTAATCTGACGGACAAAACACAGGAAGCAGTAACTGAAGATGAAAAATATAATTATAGATAAAACACAGACATGACTGTAAGCTCTCAATCTGATCCAGTAATAATGTACTTGAAAAGCCATCAAGATTAAAATACTATTTTAAATTTTTAGACATCTATTTGTATTTCGGCTCAACAACATTCAGTGACTTTATTTCTGCTGCTTCAACAAATGTAGTAAATTTAAACATTGTCACACTGAAATGCTGTTAAAACACGTTAAGATTATGCTCACTATTTAAAAATCTCACTTCCAAACAACATTCTGCAGCAATCACACCACAATCCTGCTCACTCAGAAATATTTAACATATAATCTACAATGTTATAGGAATGATGTCCCATCAGTGCGACCAATCACACCATGAGTGATGGAAATAATTACATTATTCATTGATCCCACGTGTCTCAAGCTTCTTCCTGTTATTTGAAATTTAAGTTGAGGTTACTCATTATGTGCTAATGTAATAATGATTTCAGCGCATGAGCTGCTCTTACAAACTAAGAGCTGTCGATTTTATTCTGAGCTGACGCTAAACTCACGCTGTTTAATATCTGAATGCGAGAAAAAATGCTTTACTGACTGACTGATGCGCATAAAAGCGGTAACTCTAGAAAGTTCTGAGTAGCTAAATTAATATCCAACCAGGATTTAGATAGTAAACCTCCGCTAATGAATACGGACTGAATGAATGAGGAAACAATGGGTCTGGCTCTGTTAAGAGGGAGTAGACAGAGAGAAACTCAGGGTTTGTTGAAGAAAACCTGCCAGCTAGCAGGTTAGCTTCACAGTTTAAGTTAACTCTCTTTCTGAAACTGAAAACCCTCACCTCATCTCAGGGTGAACAAACTCAGAGTTTTCACTAAACCTGCTTTCTGAAACTCTCTGAGAGAGAGAGATTTCCTGGGTGCATCTGGACGGTTACAGAGTAGATATTAGCCTGTTATAAGCAAACTACGATACCAAGTGGCTAGCTTACACACAGCTGGTGCAATTCAATGCAGAAATCAGTATTTATAGCGTTGGTCAGTGAAATTTCAGCACAGTGCCTTACGATGAAGGAAGGAGCAGTTATCCAAATAGCTGCTACTGGCTGTCAGTCAGATAAATATTCAGATTAATATTCAACAGCGATAGTAGCTAGCTAGCATCTTTAGCTGCTACAGGCGAAACGTCTATGGTTACATACAAAACGGCTTTTTAATGTTAACGACATACCTGTAGATTGGCGTTCTTTCCTTCTCCTGTTTTCTCCATTTCCTTCCTTGTGCATCTGGGCCTTAAAATATACCCCCGCAGGATATACTTTAAAGAGTATATGTGCGCTGAACTCTTGTATGAAGGAGGAGGGGGGTGGGGCGCCCCCGCCTGTATTTTTTTTTTTTTTTCTCCTGTCAGGTCATTATCTTTTCTGTATTTTGAACATACAAATGAAGCAACTGTTACTGTTTGATACTTAGGGACTTTTATAAATAAAGCAAATATTTTAAAATAGAGTAAAACTTTACTGGTCCATAGTTTTCTTTGTTTCAAATATTTCTTTGTTAGCGTCAGCACCGCTGTCGCTATCAAAGACAAAATGAATCGAAGCGGTGCCCAAAAACGGCACAATTAAGATAAATCTGAGGAATTTTCTGCCAAACTAACAAAAATAATGTCTAAATTTGGAACTGTAAATCCTGTCAGACGTAAAGAAGGATGCAGTATGTCAGAAGGTGGGTTCCTGCATAGTTTACAGTGTTACTACTATACAGTTATCGACCATTTTGGCAAGATGATCAGTTATTAAACAGCCTTATTGTGTGACGTTTTGCCTACATGTTATGCTGAGTTTTTTTTTGTTTTTTTCCCGAGTAATAAGGCCCTAAGGGGAATTTGTCTTTAGGTACAAAAACTGCTACAGCCCACACACAGAGAAAAATATAGCTAAATCACTGGCAAACAAGTGTCATAAATACAGGATAGACTATTTCATAAATAAAAGCACAAGCTATAATAAAAATGTTAACGCAATGTTAAAAATGTAGCTTCAGCACCAGGACAGGGAGAGCGCAGGCCCGCAGCGGTACCACCATTCAGTCAGGGGGAGAGCCCCGTGCGACCCGCAACTTCAGCACCAGGAGAGGGAGAGTGCAAGCCCGCAGCGTCATCACCATCCAGTCAGGGAGAGCGATCAGTTGATTCAGTGTCAGTGTCAGCCAGAGCGCCCCTATCTACAACCAACCAGCCAACAAAACCGGACAGCAGCAGTGACATAGCCTCAGATAGCTCTGCATCTCAAATTAGCCCAGAATCAGTTCTTAAAACGTTCAAGCAAATTTCCCTGTAGATATTACAGATGCAAGTGTGAAAAGGTTTATTATGAGGCAGGGACCATGCAGATTTGAAGGTCCGTATCCGTGTTTTTCCAACGAGTATTACAACAGAATATCAAAAAAGGTTCAAAGATACACTGTAAAAAAAAAAAAAAAAAAAGATGTAAAATAACAGAATTTTACTGTTTATTTCACAGATTTTTTTCTGTATATTTGAAAATAACAGGTAATTTACAAAAAAGACTGTGATTTTACATGTCAAAATGTAAAATAACAGAAAATCGATGTAACTGTGAAATTACGAGATATTTCTGTTCGTTTACAATCAAACCCCATTAAAATTACATATATTTATTGTTAAAATACGTTCTCAAATGTACCGTAATTTTACAAATATTCTCCTGTTATCTAAGTGAATAAACTGTAAAATTCAACTTTAAAAGGCAAATAATCATTTAACATTACTGAGAAATTAATAGTAAATTAAATTAAATTAAATAATTTCTTTGTTAATTGACTGTTTTCATTAGTGACATGGGGTACTGCACGAGTCACTACGCTCCAGCGTAGTTTTTTTTGTCATGTTTCTTACACTTCTTATCTTGCCCCTCTTGCCCCTAAAATGTCCACATTTTATATCTTTTATACTTTATACTTATAGTTTCAAGCCCAATTTTGGACAAATATTGAGTTTAACATTAGTGTGTATTGCTGGAATGTTCAGAGCTAGGGTGCGTGATGTCATTGCTAGAGTGGAGGAGGCTGTTTAAATTTTTCTGAAAAATTTCTGGAACTTACTCCCACTTACTCCCTCCTACTGCATCTCTGGAGCTCAGCCACAGTGATCTTTGGGTTTTTCTTTTTTCTTTATTTTGAGTATCAGAAGTACTTTCGTAGCTCAGACACAAACAGAATTTGAACTGTCAGCACTTTTGTGAAGAGTTTACCAGCCAACTGTCTCATAGACTCCCATATTAATTAAGGAGGAGATTTCAGGAGGAGAGCTGAACCGACTTCCTTTTTTCTTTCGCTCTCCTGTCCACATTTTTGGGTCTAGGGACTTTATGGGTAATTAAATTGTTTTAAAATGGGAAATGTTCGTAATTAAATGTTAAAAACAACATAAAATAATTAAATTTTCATTTGATATTATCTAAAAATAACAATGAATTATTGTAATTATAAACCAAATATCTTGTTTTTCAACAGTCTTTCCATAAAATAATGTCATTAAAACCAACGAATAACAGTACATTTCTGTGAAATTAAGCATTATCTTTAAGTAATATAACATTTATTTACTGTATTTCTACATAATTTAATTGTTTTAAAATGTGAAAAGGTTTCTAATTAAATGTTAAAATACGTAAAATAAGACAAAATCTTGTTAATATTACGACTAAAAACTGTATTTTAATGAAGGAAAATAACTAATTATACGAGAAGGTACTTTTCTGTCAATTTACTACCGTATTATTGGCGCCCCAGCTGCCGGAAAATGATCGTTTTTTTACTTTTTTTTTTTTTTTTTTTACTGTGCAGATGTGATGAAAGTACTTGCGAAAATATATCTGTTATCTAAAAAGTCAAATGAGCGAGGGACTCAAACATAGCATGGGACATTTTGAATCTGTCCTTCAAACTGTGGTAAAAGGGTAAAATTCTGGAAACGATCAACACTGTTTCACAAAGTCTACAAAAACAAAACACTGATATCTTGCAGGCAAGTAAATATCTCGCCAGTGCATCCGAGACCCTTGTGTCACTCCGAGGGGAGTTTCACAGCCTTAAAGAAACTGCCCAAAATCTTCTTCAGTCATGGGGTATTCCGCCTTCAATTCCACAAAAGCGCGCAAGGCGCACCAAAAGACATTTTGATGATAACTCATCAAAAGGATGTGAGGATGAAAGGCTATCAAATGCAGAGGAGCACTTCAAAGTGTCAGTATTTTACGGAGCTCTAGACACTGCCATTGCGCAAGTAACACACAGGTTTCAGGGCATGCAAGAAGTGGCACGGAGGTTTGGGTTTTTACGTCCACAAAAACTGTTAAAATCCGACGATGAACTGTATTGATCAGCAAGTGCTTTAGCAGAACAATACAAAGATTACTTGTCTGCGGGCTCAATTCAAGATTTGGCACACACTCTATTCATAAAGCACCACTCCAAATTGCCAAGTGTGTAGCCACAGCTATTAAATTGTTTCTCACTCTACCTGTCACTGTGGCAAGCGCCGAAAGATTCTTCTCAAAACTTAAATTAATTCAAACTTAAGCACCGTGGCACTGGAGAGACTGTCGGGGCTGTCCATACTAAGTATTTAAAATAAACGCGTGCGCAGTCTGGATTTGAAGAGAGTGGTATGTGAATTTGCCAAAAGATCAAAACACATACAGCCAACACGTTCTCATCCCCAACGCGTCAAATACTGCCGCTTGGTCAGTGGCCCGACACTTTCCCGTCAGTTCTGCACGCGCAGAACTCAACAGATATCAACGGAGTAGTGATCCAGTCGAAATTATGCCGTTTATTCTTTCCTCTTGGAGTTCATAGATCAACGTTATAGCTGTGGCCACTCTCGAAAGGTGCTAAACTAATGTCATAGCGCATTCTCCCTGTTTATATTTAGCACTTGTTTCTCTTCCCGTGCTTTGTATTACCGCTTCGTGCTGTTTGCTCCCATTTTTTACATACATACATACAATCTTTTCAAAATACATTTCCGTGGTCACGGGAAACAGCTAAATAAGAGCAATACAAAAAATATATTACAAGCGCATGATGTTCTTGTATTATGCGCATGTCGAAAGAAATCCTAAATGTGTCAATGGGAATTCCCAGTGACGTCATGCGTAGTAAGGTCCCACAAAATGAACCCCCAGCACCCCGCAAAACCCCCTTTTTATTGTCTTTTTACTTTCAAATGAAAACAAGATTATTTTTATTTTCTTTGTTTATTTCGCGAACAAAGCCCTCGGAGTTGTGCTTAAATAATAATTCGCAATGCACTTTGCATGCTGTTAACTGGGAATGTTTACATCTCGGACAGGAAACACATCACGTTACTTTGTCTTCTTCGTCGCTCTTTTGACAGACATTAGATGGCTTAACGAACCAGACAGACTAGCGACCCCACGTGTGTCTACATTGAAATGACATCGTCATTCTTGAAAACCCGAGGTTGCAAGCAAGACGAGTTGGCGGGGTTTCAGTCCGCCATTCAAAAAATGTTGGCGCGCGCGCAAACATACACACACACATACACGCACAAACGCGCATATACATGTTTTGATCTTTTGGCGTACCGATGAGCAAATTCCCACCTGCAAACCTGTAAGACAACATGAAGGCCTGTTGATTCTTAACATGTACACACAGTTTATATATATATGGGGCTATATAAGATGTTGCCGTATAATATTGATTATTATTTAAGTTAGCTATGTTCCAGCTAACTACAACTACAAACTAATCAGTAATGAATTCAATGACTGGATAAATTATAGCTCAAATGCATTTTAGGCACATCATGGAAGGTGTCATCTGTTGAGTCTAATCACTCTATACATGATTCGTTAGAGAAGTCATTTTAATTCATGAAAATAAAAATATATATTCTTGTTCCACAACCACTGTGGTGTCTGATGTTTGTTGTCCATATTTTTACTGTAGAATGAACAGGTGGTGACGAGGGAGCACTGGTGGGGTGGAATGTGGTTTTGGGGAGGCAGCATCAAATCCTTATCTTCCCTGGGGCACAAAAAATGGCTAGGGCCAGCCCTTAAGTCATTTCACTGTTAATGTACAAAAATTAGTGGGGTTTCATCAGATTTGAGCCAGAATGATGCAAAAAGCAGTAATTCCAAGACCAATTCCAACATGCCTGATTGTGTCATTCCTAGCTGATTCACACTCATTCGGACACAGAAAAGGCTCTTTTGCAGAATTTATGTGCACAGTGCCTTTCATTTGTTACAATACACAAATGAGTGGATTTTTTTTATCACATCTGAGTGAAAATCATCCAAAATCACTGATTCATCGTACACACACCTTTTCTCTAGTCTTAGGCCATTTACCAGATTTACAAGAACTCAAGGATTAATGAGTGATCAACCAGTTTAAATTTGTGTTTATTTGAACTGGCAAAATCTTCTCACCTGACTGGCCTTTAGCAGAGCTGCCACCTTTTTAGAGGAATTTCATATATCTATCTACAGGTGAGGAATTGAGGGATATAAAATTGGGTTATTATCAAAACAATGTTACCTTTTCACTGACATTAACTGATTATAAACAATAATCTATGCTTACTGACATGATTATGTCAAAATACTCAAGAGGCATATAAAAGCAAATTATTGAACATAAGAGCTGTCAATAATTATTTCCATCTCTTGTGCTCACACTTTGGCTGACTGGCTCGTCAGTTAGTTAGTACAGTAATCACATCTGTCTGGGTCAAATCAATCACTATGAGTGATATTATAACCAATGTTTCTCTTTTTCTTTATATTTCATGCAGATTGACAGTTGTATATTTATTACATTAAAAAAAGTAATGAAATGGCCAGCTTTTCTATTTACTGTAGGTACAATGTGTATGGAAAGTATTCAGACCCCTTTAAATTTTTCACTCTTTGTTTCATTGCAGCTATTTGCTAAAATCAAAAAAGTTCATTGTTTTCTCAATAATGTACACACACCGCCCCATCTTAAAAAAAACAGAAATGTAGAAATTTTTGCAAATCTAAATAAAAATACTACATGATTATAAGTATTCAGGCCCTTTGCTGTGATACTCATATTTAACTCATATGCTGTCCATTTCTTCTGATACTCAAAGAAAAGAAAAAAGAAAAAACCCAAAGATCACTGTGGCTGAGCTCCAGAGATGTAGTAGGAGGGAGTAAGTGGGAGTAAGTTCTAGAAAGTCAGCAATCACTGTTCACCAATCAAGGCTTTTATGGCAGAGTGGCCCAACGGAAGCCTCTCTTCAGTGCAAGAAAGCCTGTGTTTTCCAAAAAACACATGATGAATAATATTTTCTGGTCTGATGAGACCAAGATTAAACTTTTTGGCCTCAATTCAAGCGGTGTGTGTGGAGGAAACCAGGCCATGCTCATCACCTGTCCAATACCATCCCTACAGTGAAGCATGGTGATGGCAGCATCATGCTGTGGGGGTGTTTTTCAGCTGCAGGGACAGGACGACTGGTTGCAATGGAAGGAAGAATGAATGCAGCCAAGTACAGAGAAATCCTGGAAGAAAATCTTTTCCAGAGTGCTCAGGACTTGGCTGATGATTCACTTTCCAACAAGACAATGACCCTAAGCACACAGCAAAAACAACAAAGGAGTGGCTTCAGAACAACTCTGTGGACGTTCTTGATGGCCCAGCCAGAGCCCTGACCTCAACCCAAATGAACATCTCTGGAGAGACCTCAAAATGGTTGCGTTCACCAGCCAACCTGACAGAACTGGAGAGGATCTGCAAGGAAGAATGGCAGAGGATCCCTAAATCCAGGTGTGAAAAACTTGTTGTGTCATTCCCAAGAAGACTCATGGCTGTTAAAGCTCAAAAGGGTGCTTCTACTAAATACTGAGCAAAGGGTCTGAATACTTATGAATATGTAATATTTCAGATATTCTTTTTTAATAAATTTGTTAAAATTTCTGCATTTCTGTTTTTTTCTGTCAAGATGGGGTAGTGTGTGTAAATTATTGAGGAAAAAATGAACTTTTTTGATTTTAGCAAATAGCTGCAATGAAGCAAAGAGTGAAAAATTTAAAGGGGTCTGAATACTTTCCGTATCCAGACTTTCAAAATACAGTAAATCTGTTTCAAATGCTTGTTTCACTGCTTCATCTAAACCAGAATCATCTAAAATCACAGATTGTATGAGCAGTTTCATCATACACAAAAAGTAGTTCTCTCTCTCTGGCTGTTTGCCTTTGGCAGCATCCCACCAGAAAAAGCACTTCCACTGTCATGGTGGGAAATTTGTGGTTTCGCAGGTTTGAAACACTGATTCTATGAGCAGGTTTGTTATACACAGAAGAGCACTTTTTCGTCTCTCTTCTGCTCGTTTCCTTAAAAAATGCTGTTTTGGCAGCATCCAAGTGGAAAAAGCATTTTCACTGTCATCATGGAGGAAAAAGCATTTCCACTGTGGAGGAAAAAGCATTTCCACTGTCATCATGGAGAGTTATTGGTTTCTCCTCAGATCTAAATCAGAATCAAACACACACAATCCAAACACATTGATCCTATGAGCAGTTTCATCATACACAGAAAAGTACCTTCCTCTCTTTCTTATGCCCATTGCCCACTATTCCTCTTTAGAAAAATCTGTTTTAGCAGCATCCTATCAGAAAAAGTGCTTCCACAGTCATGATGAAGTATCAAGATTACTGGACAGGACCTCACTTCTTATTGCATGTAGGCAATGCTACATTGCTACATACGACATAAGTGAAATACTAATGCAGCCCTACATTTACCAGAGGGTAATATATATGGATATACATTTTCATGAATTTGGACATTGCACTTAGGAGGTAAGTATCACTTCTTGTGTTCACTATGTGGCACTAGACAACACCCACTAATTTTATATAATTTTGCTGTATAATCATTTGTAGACCATACCATATAAATTTAATGTAAATCAGATTATGTTTGTCACATAACACTGATTTCCTATTGTCAGTGGGTTACACCATGACTAAATATTGATATATAGATGTATTCAGGCCTGGACTTTTAATCAAACATGAGAAATTTGGGGCAGATTGGACAATATGTAGTGGGGTTACAACAACCTCCTGTTTAATGCCCCATAACATGTTTCACCTATGCAGTATTGCCTCCATGCAACAGGAAGTGAGGTCTAAATGACACATAGTTCATCAAATCAATACACAACTTCTAAAGTCATCTCCAGTGCCAGGTACTGCACACAGGAAATAATATTTTAGTGTCCAGTAATTCTGACAATTCAGAGCTGTCTCATCAGATCTGAATGGTATATATCAATAACATGGGTGTGAGGGCCTGTTCATTGCTGATTGAGATTTTTCTCTTCTCAAAACATGACTTAACATATTAGAATACCCCTCCCCCCAAGTAGTGGCCCTAACATGTAACATATTTTTTGTGATTTGGGAGAACACCATTGTGCATTCCACACATATATTCTGCTCTATCTCATTAAGCTGTCTTCAACACAAAATACTCAAAAATAATTTGTGAGAGGCCTTTATTAGTTGTAACAATGTATACCAGAAATAATACAATATAAGAGAGGAACATACACTGTCACTTCCTCCTTTTCACTGCAATTAACTGGACTGCACCATAACTGGTGAGGCAATGTGAGTCAGACAGCTCTGGGAGAATTCAGCCTTACACCAAAGATCCCAATACTAAGGGAATCCCCTACTTGTGAGGGGTCTACTGATCAGCTCAGTTAGTTGATTTAGGAAACAATGCAACTTTTAGTGAGGTATTTACATATCAGAGATAATCAGTACAACATTATGCAAACTACCCTGACAAATGCCCTCAAATGTCACCATGATGGGATTATTGATGATTATAAATAATAATGCTGTTAAGGTTGCTGTAACACATGCTTTAATATGTGCACAGCCCCATTCTTAGTTTGGAGATGCTCATATTGTTACTCCTGTTGTATGATGGCTACTGTTTTTTTTCCAAACAATTTTTAGCAGTTTTACAGCAGTTGTATACCCCTGCATGATGCATTACATCTCCAATACCTTTATTGTAGTGTATAATTGCGGATACCAGAAAGTCGTGAAGCATACCATGGATACTACATTAACAATACCACATTTCAATGCACATTTTTCAGATGCAAAATTACCATTGTGCCAGTCTACATCTGTCATTGATGATGCAAAATGATAAAGATTAGTGAGTGTCCAAAATCTCAATTCACTATTGAGTATTTCTTTATATAAGAAGTATGAGGGAGCGAGTATGAGAACACAGCAGTAACTGATCAAATGTGTGGTCTGTGTCTCTGTCGGACATGGGTCTGTGTCTGTGCCTTCAACTACTAAAGCTATGCAAATTGTCTCTCCTGTGTATGCAGGCAGCCTTGTAATATACCCATACAGCTACTTTATATTTTTCATTAAGGAGTGGCTTTGTGGCTTTCTCTGACTTGGTGTGACGTTGTGTGGGCCGCATGAGAGCAAATTTCATATGCTGGGTGTGAGATGGAGTTGAAAGCACTTAGAAAAAAGCTAGTAATGGGATCATTTTGTCAAACCACCATTTCCAAAATTTTACAGATCACGTTTAGAAAAACTTTCCTGAAACTTGAGTATATGTGTGCAAGTATACATATCTATGTTACCTTGCTGAGCTTGTAGTCAGCTCCCAGGTTTTGCCTGCTGGTTCTGGCACACAGCAGTGTTACATTGCCATGGTATTTTGTTGCAGGGACATAGCCATCAGTGGCCTTCAGCTTGTAGTAAAAGGTGGTGGCTGCAAAGTCAGCAAATCTTAGCTGATGTTCTTGTGACTAGAAGTAATTAGGTCCACCGCCACATTGACACGGGCCTCCAGGTCTCACAGTGGGAGAAGAGTCTCCAGAAGCTGGAGAGGCAAAAGAGGAAGAGAACTGGATGGGGACCACTGCAGGGACTGGAGGAGCAGCTGGGGGAGAGGGGATAAACTAATATGAGCTTGGTTGGACAGTGTTCAACTGATAAGGAAACACAGTTTGATACCATCTACATTCATTGCAGAGGGTACATCTAAATTCCTTTATTTGATTTTTCCTGTCTCCCTGTGTGACCTGCAAATTGATTAGATTCACCATCATGAAGGAAGATTTGACTGTTGTTTTGTGCAAAGCAAGTTTGTGGCTTAGTCGTCAGAACATCACTCAAAGTTCTCTAAAAATTAGCAGATGATTCTGAATGACATAAATGAAGGAAGGGATAATGGTGCACATTAAATTATAGCCTCAGGGATCACCAGAAAGATCAATTAAACCATCTGTGACTCAACCTCAGCATAAATGGTAATATTCACAACTTTTCAGGACCAACAACGAGCAAACAATATCCCTCTTAACTGTGACATGGTGAGATTCTGGATTCTGGTTAAAAGTAGCAATGACAAAAAAAATTTGTGTGTGCACCTGCAGGATTTAAAGAGCTACAAAGATCTGTATTTAAGACCATAAATCAAATTTCTCAATGGCTATTCAATTTTAACATGTATGTTATAATAAGTTTTTATATAGAGTTGAGAGCAACCATAATACCATAATACCAAATAATACCATTTGATCCCCCTGGATTGTTATTGGCCAGGTGTCGCAGCTTGTTGATGGTAAGCTGCCGGATCTCCCTCACAGCCATGACGATGTCATGGTCATGACCCAAGCCTCCACACCCATCCAGGAGTCCAGGGCTAGGTCATAGGCATCAGCATTCAGGCTGTTCGCATCCCATACACCTGAGGGTTAAGGGAACTGTGACAGTTCTGTGAGAATGGCCTAAGCAAATTCAAGTCAAGAATGTGTCTCTCTTTGGTATGAGAAGCTGTGATAAAATTAATTAATGATATAGAACCAATAATGTCAAATCAGTGTTCGGACTAGTTTGCAATTTATAAAAAAAATCCACAATGTTTTTTCTTCATTTACAATAAAGGTAATAACAGGCAGCTGGTTTATTTGGGTCTGTGTATTACTTTCCTAAAAGGTTTGTTGAGAACAACGTAATTAGGTACTAAGCATAGAAAATAGAGTGTGTTCAATTGCTACACTTCCAATTGATTCATACAGATCATTTGCTAATGTAACCAGCATTGTCTTTTAGTCAGTGAACAACAAGCAAGTTTCAGTAGAAAATTGCTTAAAGGCAAGCATATGCTTGCTTGCATATGCTTTAACACTCTATTTTCTATGCTCTAATTCAACATATGAGTGACACAACATGAGGAATGAATGAATATTTAAAACTCCTCAATAAACTGAACATGAAGAGTTCTTAGGAAACTAAAATTGTGTCATGTGGTTTGTTTTAGATACAATTAATCGGTTTACTATGGAACCCAGAAAGATAATACGTAATTAAAGCTGAAAGCAGCGATGATCGGGACCTCGCACCCCGGCACACATCGGGTTGCGGCACGGTCGAAGAGCCTTTGTCACAGACATGTAGATGTTTTCACAGCCAGGCTATTTTCAGACAGAACAAGGAGAGAAACATCACTTCCTTTGTCCACTCGTTTGCTTGCTGCTGGGGCTGCTTTCCTGAAATGTATTATGGGGGGCGCTATGGAGCCAGTTTTCATCACTGATTGAATATTGTAATGTAGATGTGCTCCGGCCTGAGCTGTAATCAAACCTGTAAAGTTTCAGGCAGATCCCACCATGTACACTAAAATTATAACAATTTCCTCTGTGATGGCAAAACATCAAGACTCAACGCCACGCCACAGCCAAACGCTTCAATGTAAACTAAATATTTTGATAACTTTTGATCATACACTAGTCTAGATGAAACACACTGATTTTGAAGTTCGTTAAAATACAAGGTTTGCGAAATGGCCAAAAAAAGGCAAAAATTATCCTGTTTTTCCAAGATGGCGGACTTCCTGTAGGACTTACAAAATGGCTCCAAGAGGCTTTTTTGTGCGTCTTGTGTATCCAATCACTGTGCTACCCACAGGGTGTTAAAATCTAAAACATGATATTTCCTGTTGCCAGTAGGTGGTGCTATGACTCAGATCCAGTATTGTCACATGGATGTATTCAGGGTGGGACTCTTATCAAGCACAAAAGGTTGGGGTCTCTTGGGATCATGTATGCCGGAGTTATGGCTGTTTCAATTCTCATGGGGAAGGTTCTAAATTTGCCACCTAGCCACGCCCCCTTGGAATGTTGCACACTCACTGTTCTGATAAGTTTTCATCTCTTATGTCTGTAGTTGATACTTGACTGAAGTCAAAGTTCCTGAAGTCAAATCTCTAGGAGCAGTTCGTTAAAGTATGCAGGCTGGAAATGGCAAAATACCATCATTAGTTTTCAAGCATGTTTAGGCCCTCAAAAATGTGTTTGTTTCGGAAGAATAATAATAATAGAGAAGAAGAAGAATCGATACAAATACAAGAGGGTTTCGCACCGTTTGGTGCTCAGGCCCTAATTAGAGGATACAAAGATTTTTACCCTGATACCTGCTGGGTTCAACAGTAAACCATTTGATTGTATCTATAACAAAGTCAAGCACATATTGAGAGTTCAACATTTTGAAGTGGACATGACATCCACCATCTACAGGTTTTTTTGTGAGCAAGCCAGATTTTACACACATACACTTGCACAACAATACAATATACAACCCTTGTATGCTTTGCATTTTCTATTTTAGACTTCAAAATATATTTTTCAGGCATTACTTTCCACTAGGGATGCACGATATTATTGGTGCGATATCGGAATCGGCTGATATAAGCTCTAAAATGAAATATCGGCATCGGCATTATCTGCCAATTATGAGCAGCCAATATGTTTCCATCTCCTCCCGCGCCTGACTGCGTTTTCCTCAACAGACTGTTTCTCTGTGTCGGTCCCGGTGCTTCCTCCGCAGGCTCCACTTCACTCAGCTGCCCATCAGACCTGCTGCTTCTTCCCACTTTAACAAACCTCAGTGCTCCACATGGAGAATCATGGCTAGCGTTAGCTGAGAGGTTAGCAGAAGCTAGCTGTGCTTCTTTCCAGTCATGCTGCTGCTAACGCTCTGCTAGCCTCTCAGCTAACATTAGCCCTGACACTGTGGATCCAACTGGAGCACCGAGCCCTGGTTTGTTATTCAGGTTAAAGTGGGAAGAAGCAGCGGGTCTGACAGGCAGCTGAGTGAAATGGAACCGCGGAGGAAGCATTGGAGTCGTTAGGGTGAAACAGTCCTCAAAGGAGCTGCTATGTATGTGTCACGCTTCTGAGGTGTGGAGGAACAGGTGGACCCAGATGCAAAGCTATGTTAAGGCAGTATTCGATGCGGTGAATTACAAATGAAACACAGGTGAGGGGAACAAGACACAGGTGAGACACATGAACTAATGAAACACAGGAAGTAAAGTGACCAGACACAAGGTAGCAGGGAATTCCAAAAATAAAACAAGAACTGCAGGAAATCAAGTACACAAACAGAGGAACACAGGGGAAACAAAAAACCAAAACCAAGCACACATAAGACAGGGTAGGTAAAACACAGGAGACAAGAGGGCAGGAACAGGAACTGGAGGCCGGGCAGGAGGCCAGTGGAAGGTGGAACCCAACTGGAGGCCGACGACAAAGGCAGAACCCAACTGGAGGCCAGCAACGGAGGTGGAAATCCTCCGGAGGCCGGGCAGGAAGCCGGCGGCGGAGGCAGAACCCCTCTAGAGGCCGGCAACGAAGGCAAAGGCGAAGGTGGAACCCAACTGGAGGCCGACGACAAAGGCAGAACCCAACTGGAGGCCGGCAACGGAGGTGGAAATCCTCGGGAGGCCAGGCAGGAGGCCAGGCAGGAGGCCGGCGGCGGAGGCGGAACCCAACTGGAGGCCAGCAACAGAGGCTAAGGTGAGGGCAGGACCCTTCAGGAGGCTGGGCTGCAAGCCAACATGGAAGGTAATGGCTGGGTCCCTCGGAGGGTAGAGCCACAGAGAATGCTGCTACCAATTCTTGGGGCGAGACCACTGGGGATGATGCTTCAGGCAGTACCACTGGGGTTGAGGTTGCTGCAGGCTCGGGAGAAGGTGCTGTAAGCTCTTGGGGTGGAGCTGCTGCCACAGGCTGGAGAGAAGATGCTGCAGGAGCCGGAGGTGGAACCACTGGAGAAGGCACTGCAGGAGCCGGGGACTGGCACAGCTCCAGAGGTGGAGCCACTGGAGAAGGCGCTGCTCCGGAGGTGAAGCCTCGGGAGAAGGCGCTGCAGGAGACAGGGACTGGCGCTGCAGGAGACAGGGACTGGCGCAGCTCCGGAGATGGAGCCTCGGGAGAAGGCGCTGCAGGAGCTGGGGCCTGGCGCAGCGCAGGGACAGGGAGTTGCTGCATGCCAGCGGGGTCTAGGGGTTGCTGCACGCCAGCGGGGTCTGGGGGTTGCTGCACATCAGCAGGAATGGGAGGTTGCTGCAAGAAGGCGTTGGGGAGTGGAGACTCTGTGAGGCTGG